>JARCFY010000012.1:47413571-48020000 GCA_029233225.1 Lepidodactylus listeri
GGGGAGTTCCAGCTGTCAAGCTAAAGGTGGGCGGTGTCTAGCATTGTCAGGTCCTTTTATCTTGGGCAATTTTCATTGATATAACAACTTACTTGAGCCTGGATTAAGAGTTCTAATTGCTTCTATTGGGAACTGTTGGTCCAGATGACTTGCTGAAATTCAACCCTAGACTGCTGGGGCCCTGATCCTGCTGGGGGAAAAAGATCTAATGTCTACAACTGAACAGAACACTAGTGGGGGGAAATAAATGTTAGGTACTGTCTCACTTTCACACATGCTGAATAATGCATGGAGAAATAAGTACAAACCAGCTCTATGAAGAGTTTGCATGAAGAACTAATGTGATAAGATCAATGCATTCAGATAAATACATATGTGTAAAATGGCTGCATGTTCTCTCTCTCTCTCTCTGTGTGTCTTTCAGAAGCAGAGAACTTCATGGAAACTACTTATCTATTTTTAGATTACTTGGATTCTATTTCCAGGTATTGGCCAGCCGCACATCTCTAATTGTTTATCTTTTATCACCAATCTTCGTTTCATGTATTTGGTTTATTGTGCTCATAATTCTTAGGATATAAACCCTTTCTGAGTCCACACTGCATTTTTTATAATATAAAAGGTAAAATGCTCATTTGCAGTTAATCTGAAAATATATGGGGACATTTGCTGACCAGCTCAAAACTGTGGGCTGTGGACTAACTTTCTAGAAGTTCAGAAACAGTATATATGGGAGAGATGCCCCTTTTCTTGCACCACTATGCAAATATTTCATGCCTCCCTCCTCCAGTTCTTCCACTGTTGATTATGCCTGTTTTCTCTTTTAAGCAACTCTTGTTCACTTTGGCTAATCCACTGTGTGTCATATGGATGTCATAGTGCTGAGCTTGCTGTACCAGACCAAGATCCCTCTAGGCTTGCATTTTGTTTCCAACAGTGATTGAAGACTTCACTAAGGCACTTGACTTGATGGACTTTTCTGGAAGTATATCATAAAAAATCAAATCAGCTTCTCAGGAGGTCCATGCAATGCAGTTGCCCAAATGAAGGAAGGCAGAATGAAGGAATGTGGCTTTATTTTGCCAAATAGTAGGTATTTGGCTTGCTAAAAGCTGGGGATGTGCACAGAAATTATATGAGGGTTTTTTTAGGTTGTGTACTTTCATTATTTTATCATTTTCACCTTTTCTTTTTTCTTCATTCATTCATTCATTCATTCATTCATTCATTCATTGCTTTTCTTGAAACATGGATATATTTTTGCCAGCCCCTCTAACTCAAATCTAGTATGAGATATGACTGGCTGACCTGGGAGGGTGCCCAGCCAATGCGGGGGCTTCAAAAAGAAGAAGCAAGTTGTGCCCTTCTTGGGCCAGAAGGATGGCAGGAATAATGTTGCATGAAAGTTGGGTGAAAGGTTTGATGATATAAACCAGCCACTTAATAAAACCTTGTTTAACCCATAGATTGTTGTCTTATATCTTCATGGGTGTGTGTGTGTGTGTGTGTAGTCTGGTTCTATATCGTTTAGTTATTTGCTTCATTTAAACCCCACTGTTCTCCCCACTAGGGACACAAAGTTGGTTAAAACATTCTCCCTTTCTCCATTTAAGGTGTTTAGCCAAAGGTCACCCAGGATGCTTCTATGGCAGAGTGGGGATTTAAACCTGGCTCTCCCAGATTCTGGTCTAACCACTATACCAATCTCGCTTTCCATTTTTGCTTCTCTTTAGATTCTTTGTTCTGTTCTTAATTAGTTTTCTTTGGCTTCTACTGTTATTGCAACTTTTTGTTTTCATGCAGCCAGGATGCCATTCTTCTAGAGGCTATAGCCCTGACCAAAGGGAACCACCTCACCAAATTAGAAGTATTTTATAAGCCTTTAAAACTCTTGCTTGTAGAGAGGCAGAGGGAGGCGTGAACTGGGGTGTGATTTTTCCTTCTTTCCCTGGATACCCACTACCCTTGACTCATTCAACTGTGAAAAGCAGACAGTAAGACGCCAAAATAATGATAAGTTCTAATGATTTTCAGGGACTAGTAAAAGTCATTATTCTTATTTGTTCATTAAAGATATTACAGATCAGGTGGGATTCAGTTTGGATTTTGACTAATTAGTTGATTTTTGAATACACATATCATGGCATTCAAGATGTGATCCCTTCAAACCTTGTAATTTCCTTGGATCCAGGGGTGTCACAAACTGGCATGGGCAGATTTGGCAGGTGACCATACCATATTTGACTGCCACAAGTACCGGTGGGTTTTGCAGATCCTAGGGTGCGGTCACACGGTTGTTTTGATCAAGATCCACAGCTGTTTCATTGCAGAATTAAATTTGCTGATCAGACGGGTCGATCCACCTCTCGCGCCAAAGCAGGCTCACTCCCGCAATGCTCCCGGGTCCCTAGCGCATTTTCCGTCCCCTGGAAAATCAAATGTTTTCTGGCTTCTTGCGCTTTAAATCTGCGATTTCCCCAATCTGGACAGCCCTCTCTCACAATGATTGCGATTAGGGCCGTCTGATCGTTCTTCCACGCGATGAGGGGTTTTTTCCTCCAAGTTTCTGTCTTTGAGCGCATGAGCAATTCAACAGTCAAACGTATGGAGGGGCTGGGTGAAGGGGGAAGAGGAGGCGGGGCAGCACATGGAGTGCAAGGAGGCTGTGGTGTGTGCCAATGGGTTTGGCAGCGGCTGCAGTGGGGGGTTGGTTCGGTGGAGTGGACCTGTGGAGTGGGGAGGGGGGAATGTGCTCTGCTTTTACTCTGGGTGGATGGCTGCTTCTCATTGCCTGGTGCCTCTGCTGCTGCTTTCGAGGGAAGGCAGCTCTCGGGCAGCCTCAGCTTCTTCTGCTCGATTGCATAATGGCTTGCCGGGACTGCAGCCATGCCGAGGAGGCAGTGTGCGAGCTCCGTGCCGAGCTGGGTCTGTGCTCACGGGGAGGGGGCGAGTGCCGTGGATTCAACCATGCACATGTGCGCATGCACAAAGCAAGTTTTTTTAAAAAAATCTCACGCCACACCGCCCCCACAATGGCTGCAGATCAGGGAGGGATGTTTGATCATTTCCAACCCAGGAAAAAAACTCCCAATTGTTTTGAAAGCAGGAGCAATATCACAGTTACCTTGCTGTGTGACCACAGCCCTAGTATGATGCTCTAACACACTTGCTTGTCAGGACACACTTGCTTGTCAGGCAGCAGCAATGGAAGTAGAGAAAGGGAGGGGGGGCTGTTGAGGGGCATGGTGCTGTTCATTGGGCAACTCCTCATATGTATTATGGTTGAGCTCATTGCACAATTGGACAGCCCATCTAGGGGTCAGCTCCGTGTTCATGACCAGAAAGTAGGGCATGAACTAAGCTGGTGAATGTTTGAACATTCCTAGTAGAGTCCTACTGCCTGCTGCCCTCATGAATGCTGATAACAAAGACATTCATTTGAATACACATTATATTGTTCTTATGATCATCAGTGGGGGTGGGTTGTGGGACTGGGGTGAGGGCACGAAGCAAGTGTCATGCCCCTTCTGTAGCATAGACATGCGCAGGGGAGCATTCGTGAGAATCTTAATTTCATGTCTCTTTGTTCCTTTTGTGGACAGTACTATACTTGCACATAGGATATGAGATGCTATGAGGAATGCCATCTCTTGCTCAGATCTTTCACAAGATGCTGATTGTGGGCTGTGCATGGATCGTGTTGGTGGCTTGCTTGTTGAGAACACAGAAGAATACAGGTTTATTCTTTAAATATGCTGTGGTTATTGTAAAAGATGTTGTTTTTCTTGTGCTTTCCTATGCTACATCCTTTTCTATGGATATGAGGAGGACATTGCGTTCATGTTCTGCTCTAATTCAGGCACTGCTTGGATGAAAAAAAGTTTGCATATCACACTAAAAGAGTCAAATTGCTCCCACCACTATTATCCTTTGGCTAAAACTCTCTCCTTATTCCCCTCTCTTGACTTTTAATTTTTTGCTTAGCTCTTGAGAAGGGGGGTTGGCTCATAAAGACTGTTTACTGCAATTTCTATCTTCATTTTAATAAAGGAACGACTTTTTCCCTTTTTTGCATTTTCCAGGGCATTGATTGGGATACATTCATGTGTTGAGTATGCGTTGCCTATGTGCTTTTTAATTGCTTTTGTGATAGACATAATCTAACTTAGATATGAAAGGGAACTCTTTTTTGATCCTTTTCCAAAGCTTAATTGTAAGTCTGCTCCAACTCATTTCTTTCATGCATCCACAGCTGCTATTCTTTTGTCATCCATTTATTTTTCTTTGGAAATCTGAATAGCATCACGTCCTTCCCTGAAAGTCATCAGTCCCAGATCTGCTCTCCCAGATGCCTCATTACTGCACTCATTTTGTAAGGGTGTTTGGTTGTTTAGCACCTTGCGTTCAGTCCCCCCCCCCTTTACTGACAGAAAACATTGCTTTGAAAACACAAGGTAGAATATTTGGCTTGTTATCACCAGATTGTTTGACTTTGTAGTACAAAATATATAGTTGGAATGAATAATATACCAATTTATTGCCAAATATTTTGGATAGGCTCTGCTAGTCACTTGTAAACAACTTTTACACATGTTTGTATACACGCAAGCGCACACACGCACTCATGCACACAATTGCAAAAATTATTTGCCGCTTTAGAGCAAAGGGGATCTCTTTATTCAGCTATTGACCCATTCAGCTATTTGACCCATTCACTAGCCTACTTTCACTGGAAAACATTAATGAATCTGGGACAGAGTTTATTCTACAATTTTTCTCCCTCCTGCACAACAGGGCAGATCTTCTCCCTCCCCCCAAAAATCTGCAAGCACACATCCCACACCTTTTTTCTCAGAAAAAGAAGCTTCATTTTCTATTTTTAACTCTAATTTTTCTCATTTGTTTATTTTTAAGAAAATCCAGTTCCTCTTTAAACTTCACCTGCCCAGCCAAACAAAAACTTGGCTCTCATGGTCCCATTCCCCCACCCCTGCACTCCACACAGTGGTTGCATCCATTTGCCAGTGATTCTGTACGGAGTCCTCATTGTCACTACAAATGCAGAATCATTCCCACAGGTAACAGAGCAACCATGTAGAAATTTGGTGCACATTTTCCTCCATCATTTTTCCCCACTACAGCACTAGAGGGTTTCTTTAGGCATAAAAAAAAAATCAGTAATCACTATTGCCCTATGGCTAGATAATGATTTTTAACTATTTTTATCAAATGAAAGTTGAGAATTGAGAGGAACTAGTAGAACACAGCAACAGATCATAGTAACATTACTGTCCTATAGCAAATTCAGGCCAAGTCTTGAGCTCACTTCAGAAGAACTTAAAGATTGTTTAATGAAACCTGGGGGGCGGGGGCGGGAATGTGTTCAGACATTACTGGCTACTCAAATATTAATATTCAACTTTAACTAAATGCTGACTTTTCAGCTACTGTAATGCACACAAAATAGGATACTCTTGAAAATTAATGGGGCAAGCTACTTGGAATACATCTAAACTTCAGTATCCCCAACCCAGTTGTAGCTGCTGACAACTAGTCACATCTTATAACCAGTGCCCTCAGGCGCAGATGGCATCAAAAGACGGGTAAGGCTTGGATGAACATTACCGTAGAGATGGGAAAAAGCAGTTCCAGGCTTTTTATTCTCATGGATCTCTTTTGCTGGATGTGGTTAAACAATATTAAACATATGATCAGAATACATCGTGAAATTCTGGGTCTGCCAATTTTTCAACAGTTTCCTTGAACAATTGGGCTTGCAGGCATGTTCTGGCAAGGGACTGCAAAACAAGGACATGGAGCCATAAGGAGGATGTTTCATTTCCAAGGGGAGTCAGCCATTGGGATTTGCAGTCTGAAAGCCTTTTCTTTCTATGGTCACGCTCCACAGAATACAGATCAAGCAGCACCTGGTCTTTTTTTTTTAGGTCATGCCCATGAAGAATCTTTCCTTTCTGTCTCTTGGTGCTCCAGTGCCCTTCAGGCAAACAGAATGGGAGCCTGACAGATTGCTGTGACTGTCATTGAGAGTTTCTTCTGCAGCCCTCTTCTCCCTTTCAAGGAAATTAGAATTTTGGAATCTACTCTGCCTTTGATGTGAATGTTTGGCTCTCATTAATGTCAGCCTCCCAGTCACCTCTCTATTAATTGCTCTCCTTCTCCTGATCTAATCACAGCAGCCGCAGGAGCAGGAAGCTGCCTCGCTAGTAATTCTGCTTCAGAATCTCCTGTTTGAACCAGAGATGGGGAACTAACATATGTCTTCAGCTTCTAATGTTAATGAAGACAACTTTATCACAATGGTCCCATACAAATGCAAATGTATGCAGATTGTTTACTTAGACAAGAGCTTTCAGGCATCAATCTCCTCCCTCTTCTCTTCCTTCTCCTTCCTAGGAAGAGATATTGTTGTTATTCCAGTCATATCTCTCCTGATTTTATTATCTCTCATAGCCATAAAAATGACAAGAAAATGGATTTTTTTTCCCAGACAAGAGTCTTCTGTTCCTGGTGTGATTTTATGTGTTGAGCAAGAAATTCTGACACTGTCAGATATTTCATGTACATTCTCCTTAATTAAATAAGAAACCATATTTTTCACAGGATATTGAACTAGATAATTGAAGAAAGTTCGAATATTGGGGGATCCTGAAAGTCAGAAAAGAGGGGAACGTAGAACTGGTTCACAACACTTATGGTGGTTAAAGAGCACAGAAGACAAATGCAGCCTCGCTGGACATATCTTGATTTATTTTGTTGTCTGCTCATGAGGTTTACTCGTCGATGACACAGGCACAGGCCCTGTCAGCATCATGATGGGTATAATGCCAGGGGACTGTGACTTCAAGACAAAACAAAAAACTCCAGTCACATTGAAAAAAGCAAATGAGAAAACCATCCTAAAGGAACCTTGTGAAGACTCACCTGCAGTTGACCTTCTCAGGAGCACTGTGATTCAGGTTTTCTCAATTGCCTTCCTTCAATTCATTACAGCATGACTTAGTGTAATGGTTGTATATATAATACCCACCTTCTTCTTTGTGCCTGTAGGAGGATGAGTATTCTTGAATACTAAATTAAACTTGATTCAGAAGTGCCATGACCCAGGTGGTTTTAAGAACATATGAACCACAAAGCTGGATCAGACTAAGGAAAGCTATGATTTTAAGCACATTTACCTTGGGGTAAGCTGCATTGTACATATGTGGACTTATATCTGATCAGACATTAATAGGATTGCAGTGTAAAAATCCCACAAAATCCTGATTGGAAGAGTTGCCAGTCAAAGCCTCTGTGCAATGCATAAGCAGGACACTGAAACCCTCCCCCATTGTCCCCACTCCCCCATATTCAGAGGTGAACATAGCTAGGGCCTAAGCAATGTGTGAGTGCATTTGTATGCCACCCAAGCATGATGGCATGGGCTTGTAACAAATCTTATCTAGCGACATGTCATTCCTATGCTTTTAAAAAACTCTGGATGTTTGATAATACAAAAAGGGCAAGACGGATAGTTTGTCCATGTCCTTCAGAAATCTCATCTCCACCTCATGGGGGAAAATGTGTCTTAAGTATACCCAGATTGCAGTCTTCCAGTAATATTCAACAGATGGTACAATATATTTCTCTGGAAGAAAAAAACCCCAAATATACTTAATTACAGCAGTATTTCAGTAATCAATCTCTAAAAGCACCTATTTTAGTTCACTGGTCATTATCATTTTCTGGGGAAAAAACCCCCTCCCATATTTCTCTACTCCACTAAAGCCCATTTATTTTGTTTTATTCAGAAGTCTTGCAGCATGAAGCTGATTTGCATGCACCTTAAAGCTATATCATTTGTACAAATTCATTATCTCCCCTCCCATCCATTCTGCTGCAAAGCATGACTGGGAAGGGAATAGCCACTGAAAAATTAGGAGTCATAGTCCTGATGTTTTTGGGGGTTTTTTTCATTTCTGATCATGAGACCAGTTTACAGTTAGGAACCATGCCCATGGTTATAATTTAATGAAGCCCAATTGCTCTGCCTTCCCTGCTCCTGTTCTATTCCCCTTCCCCAAATGATATCATACTTGCCACAAAAGTATAATGCAAAATTACATACTAAAATATACATCCATAACAATTAGTAACCTTAATTACCCCATGTTTTCTCCTGACCATAACCATGTCAAAAATATACCCCAATGAATACTATTGCAGACAAGAGAATCCTGGACCAAATAAAAAGGCCTTGTGTAATTATGTTATTTGTCTCCCTGGAAAGCTTTCGCTCATATTTGTATCTTGTGTGTGGAAGGCCAACTTCAAGGGAAGCCCCAGAGTGTTTCCGAGGGATACATATAAATCAAGGAAGTGATGGCTAATTTTGCCTTGCTAGACTCTAATGGCAGTGCTTGGCAGGTCTGCTTTAAATGTGGAGCTATGCCTGGATTTTGCCCTGAGCTAAAGATGCCACCTTTAATATACCAAACTGTCAAGAATTTGTTTTTTTGTCATAAATGAAGCATGGGGCTGTGCTTTAATTTTCTTCGGTGCCCTCTGTCAGGTAATAACCATAAATACTGTCCCGAATCATTAAGTCACAACCTGAAATGTGATCCTGCCCAGTTCCCAATCAGACAGCCATCTGGAAGATGAAAGAAGTCTATTTTCAGTTTGGAATGATCCAGACTGTAATTTGTAGTAACGTTCTTAACAGGCTGTTGTAGCGACATTAACCAGAGACAGGTCTCTCATACTAAAGGAAAGGGTATTGTGTGAGATGCTGAAAGCATTCACAGAACACTGAGCCATGCTCCCCAGCTTCAAACCATGCAAGGTTTGGTAGCTTTTTAATCAAGTGCCACACACTTGAATGGGCATCAGCCCACCAGCAAGGAGGGGAGAAATAAATAATATTATTGTGTCAGAATTTTAACCAGACAACAGTTTATTTGATCAAGCTGTCAGTGGTTCCCCTAATTCTGTGTTTAGTTCAACAGGAATAATACATTTTTTTCCTCTTGTAGCTGAAATAAATATTTCTGTTATTGAAGCAAATCTTTTTTGTAGGGACAGTTGTTCTGGGAGTTGGGAGCCAGTCTAATGGCATTCTCATGATTTCATCCTAAAAATACTTTCTGGAAATAAGCACCACTGAATAGATCTTAGTAAGATTCTGAGTAGACCTGTTTGGATTGTTCTCTGAGTCTTTGGGATATTGCACCTTCACTGCATTATAGCAGTCATTTACTTGGCTTGTCCACACAAGGAAATTCAGCGGCAAATTATTGCTATAGCACAGTATCCAACAATGCATGGATGCAGCCCTGAGTTTTAGGATCAAAGCTTTCCTGTAACAATGACATATTGTCAACATTTTACAGAGTTTATTATTGTCCAAGTTTAGAGATGTGTGGGCTTGCTCCTATCAACTTTTCCACTGGTGAAAAAGAAAGGAGGAATTCCCCTCTGAACACCCAAAATGTTATCCTGAGGCTCATGAGACCTTCATGGACAAAGGCCATGTATGATGGAGGTTGTAATAAGGAGTTGGACAAAACTTAGTGAAAAGGCTAGATGGATACAGCCACAGAGTTTCTGCATGGGCAGAATTCCCTATTCATTTCAGTGTGTTCTACACGCATGTTTCTTTGAATGCAAAGAGCTTTATTTTCCACTGAACTGGATGAAAAATCCTTGGGGACAGGAAAGTTCTGTATATGTACTGGAAGGGTTGCAGAAGCATAGAGATGCAGAAGAACTTGGCTATGGTTTTTTTTCACTCCTGGAGCAATGGTATCTTTCCCTTGCTAGGATACCGCACTTGGGGAGGAGTCTGAAGTTTATTCCTAGCTAAGTTGGAATGGGCTTTTGATCCACACACTTCTCAGTTGTTGCGTCCCAGCAAGACTGGGAGGCAGTGAAGTTGGATATCAAACACCAATCTCCAACATCAGTGTGTCTCAGCACTGGCAGGAATCAGCAATATTTGGGGTGGCTCAAATCAGAAGCCTACACCCAGCTGATGCCTATGATTCCCTCACTTGATCCCCTTGCTGAGACAACAAAATTTCAGGGTGAGATATCAGGAAGTTCCCACAAATTTCTTGTTTCACCCCCTTAAAAAAATCTTCCCCAGCAAATGATCAGAAGGATCAGAGAGCAGTAAGTGTCTGATGACTATTCCTAGTCTATTCCTGCCAAACAAACATGAGTGGCTTGTGAACAGCCAAACAGTCTGTTGATTAACTGTCTGCCTGATAGCAACGGGGGAACAGGATGTGAGCTAAGCTGGTGGGTGTTCAAACATCTCTATAAATACACTGTGCACATAGGATGTGTATGCAATTGATTATGCTTCCCTGGTGCACAAGCTACATGTTGCATCCTGTCTGTCTGAAATTTGAGAAGCATCCCTGCAGTTAGAAGTGCAGCCTCTGAGAATTTCATGGTGATTGGCTGAATGAAGGAGAAGCTACACTAAGAAATGTAACCTAGTGAAAATGAGTAGAAATAACCATTTAACCAGTGAGACTCACTCTGTAGCTTAGGAACCACATGCAACTCTTAAATCAAGGAACCAGGCAGCAGACATTCCCTAATACAACTAGCTTTAACTCTGATATTAAAGAACACAACTTACATTTTTAAAATGGCAAAAAAACTAAATCCAATTCCAAATCCATGCTTTTTTGCTTACCCCTAAATTAAAAACCATCCCTTATGTATAGTCTTCCTATCAGTTGAATTTCTCTCCAGTGTCTAAACACTACATCACACAAGTATCCAAGAATCCCTCTTCGGCAAGTATTATGATAATGACTTAGCTCTTTAGTTTTCAGCTACCTCTTTGTTGCAGTTATACTTTCATGGTGTACAGTATCTAATGTAAAATACCTTTGGGATCCAGGAATTCCACTATCATTAATGGCATTGTCCACATACATTATCTTGTTTGCAAGAAAAGACATTTCAGCTGCTGCCAGCTATGGATGTTTCTTCATATGAAATAAATCTCTCATGTTTCCTGATGTTTTTACTAGTCAGGTTATGTTCCTTTCAAATATAATGGAAAATCACTTGGCACAATGTATTTGTGTGCATGAATTCAACATTCACATGGGTTCAGTCTGAAGACTGTTTCTAAAGAGATGCAATGGATCCTATAAAGATATTTTACAAGCAGAATAACTGAATCAAAGTCAATTTGAATTAACATCATTTTCTCCTAGTATCTCAAAACTGAAATGCTGCATTCGTATAGCTGTCTGGAAAGAGTCTGGTAGAGTTTTTTCTATACCATTCTGTGGATTGGGGGGAGTTGGACAAATCCTTTATAAATTACCACTTCAGATTTGGTCATCATGTTAGCATTACACAAGTGGACCAGTTTCTATGACACATGGTACAAGAGGAAGAGATGCAGCCAGCGTCTATGTTAGCTTACTTTCAGTTTGGCAGCCCAATGGATTTCAGCTCCTTTACAGATAGGCATACTGGAGGTAGCCATCCAGTACGTGACCAAGGGATTCTTGAATCTACTGTTTTCAGCATGGCACTAAAATGCCCTAGCCCTTGTCCATGGTGCCAAAGTCTAACACTTTGGTCCTCCCTGGATGCCTGAAAGACAATGGCAGCTTTCAATGCAATAATGCCTTCTGACCCCTGCAAAGGTGTGTTCTATGGTTTCCCATTTTGGAGCTTTTTCTGCGGCTGCTTCACTGTTATGGAGTAGCCTTCTAGAGTCAATTACATCTCTCTTGTCATTTCAAAGGCATGTAAACAGAACCCTATAGAAGAGCCTTTAGCTCCTCAAGGCAATTGTTTTGTGGTTGTCTTGAATTTAGAAAACTTTTTTCCCCCTATGGTTGCCTCTGGGGTCAGACCTCCCACCCCCACATTTACTTCTAAGAAGACAGAAGAAGAATAGGAAGAGGAGGAGATTGGATTTATACCCCACCCTTCACTACCCAAAGGAGTCTCAGAGTGGCTTACAAACTCCTTTCCCTTCCCCTCCCCACAATGGACACCCTGTGAGGTAGGTGGGGCTGAGAGAGCTCTGACAGAAACTGCTCTTTTTCAAGAACAGCTGTGCCAGAACTATGGCTTCAGACAATGCCAGGGGAGACATCAAGGGAAGGTGACAAAAACAGCTTCCTGACTTGCTGCAGTGCCCAAAGATGCTGGGCAAACTAGGGAAGTCAGCAGCCAGCTGGGAATGGCTGATTGAGGCAGCTGCAAAAAGGCAGCCTGATGAGAAGGCCCCAGTAGAGAGGATGCTGTAGCAGGCCAGGTCCCTACCAAGCACCCAACTCAGGAGGCCAGGTATAGGGATGGGCATGAACCATATCTTTGCAGCTCAGTTCATGGTTGGTGGCTGAACCATGAACCATGAACCAAACCATGAACAAATATGCCAGTTCACAAACTGAACTGGCTTGTATCAGTTCGTGAGTCATTTAACGCTTAAACCCCTGCTTTCTGCTCCCTGCAAAAAGTGGCAGGGAGCAGAAAGCAAGGGTTTAAGTAGCTCCAAGCCATTTAAACCACTGCTTTCTGCTCCCTGTGAAAAGTGGCAGAGAGCTGAAATTGGGGGTCTTAAATGCTCTCAAGCATTCCCCCCCCCCCCCCGCTTTCTGCTTGCTGCCAAAAGCAGCAGAAAGCAGTAGCTCCCCACTGCTCAGCTGTTTTTCATGAAGATCAGAAAGCATGGGTTTAAATGGCTTGGAGCCAACCTCCAAGTGTTGGCAGTGAGGCACGAGTCAACAAGGGCAGCAGAGGAGAAACAGAACCCACCACAGGCAACAGCCAATTCCTCACTGGTTGTGAGAATCAGGGAGGCTCCTTTAGAAAGGTGGGGCAGGGAACAGGCTATAGTGACCACCTTAGGCTAGCGAGGGCTAGATGAGAAGCCCTTTAAAACTTCTCAGGAGGAACAGACAGGAGAAATGGAATCCCAGGCATGCAGCAGCCCATTGTACATAGGGTCCACCACTCCCATAGGCCCATCCCCCCCAGGACAAAAAGAGTGGGTGAGGCTGGAGTTGGCCCATCTCAGGCAGCCATTTAAAAGGGCCAGACATCAGCTGAGTAATGCATGTAGAGGCAACTGGTAAGACACAGAGAGGGACCTAGGTGCATCACAACACCCCCCTCACTCTCTTCTGAGGCCCCTCCCAGGGACACCCCTATCAAAAAGCAATACTGGCAGGCATGGCAGCTCTGGACTCCAACCGGTTGCTGATAGACCTGGACAGGTTGTTTAAATTTTGTTGGTTTTAGAATTGTTTTTGACATGGTTATATTGTTGTTATCTACCCAGGGTCCCAGTTACTTAAATGAATAAATAAATCATATATGAGGACAGTAATGATCCTTTTCAGAGCAAAAAAAAAAAGATACTAAAGTCCTGGCCCTAAGCCCTCCATTTGTAAATAACTGATGCAGGGCTCTTTTTGTAGAAAAAACCCAGCAGGAACTCATTAGCATACTAAGTCACACCCCTGACAGCACAGCTCATTAACATATTAGGCCACACCCGATGTTACCAGAAGTGTGGTCATCCAGCCACATCCACCTTTTGCTTCTTATTCTGTTTACCTTGTTGTCAAAACAGTTTTGACAAAACCAATAAAAACATTATTTTCTGTCCCATCTATACAAAATCTTGCCTGAACCAATATCTTATGTCCAACAATTATTCCCACACTGGATTGGAATCAGTTCCTAAAGGTTAGGTTCCCATTAGCTTGCCTTCCTGCAAATCAGCTTGCCTTCCTGCAAAACTAGTATACTGAATATGATTTTTTAGGGTTGCCAACCTACAGGTGGGATCTGGAGATCTCCTGGAATTACAACTGAGCTCCAAACTACAGAGATCAGGTCAATGGCTGCTTTGGAAAGTGGAGTCCATGGCATTATGCCTTGCTTAGGTCCCTCCTTCCCCTAAACCCCACCCTCCACTCCCAAATCTCCAGGGATTTCCTCAACCTGGAGTTAGCAACCCTAGTTCACTGGCAGAACAATGCTAGGAGCCAGTAGTGGTGTAATGGACTCTAATCTGGGAGAACCGGGTTTGATTCCCCACTCCCCCCCGTGCACCTGCTGGATGACCTTGGGCAAGCCATAGCTCTGTACCAGCTGTTGTCTCAGAGCTCTCTCAGCCCCACCTACCTCACAGGGTGTCTGTTGTGGTGAGGAGAAGGAAAAGGCGTTTGTAAGCTGCTCTGAGACTCCAAGTGAGTGAAGGGTGGGATATAAATCCAATCTCCTCCTCCTCCTCCTCCTCCTCCTCTACAAGCACTGGTGCCTGAAGTCTTTGGTAAAGAGTATACTGGACAGTGGTCTTCAATATATATCTAGAACATATATAGAAAACCCCTGAAGAGATGACTTATAAAGCAAACTCCGAAGAGACTACTGAAACAGGGAACTGGTCAGATATAGAAAAGTGGGACCTATCAGTTACCTCACAACACAATAACTGAGTCTAGTATAAAGAAATATACAAATAGGCAAGGACGCTACAGCTTGGTCACAGCCAACAGCCTTTCAGTGCAAAAAGCCTAGCCCCCTGCTTAATCTCTGGGTGGGGCTTTCTCCTGCTGGCTCTCTGCACTTAAAGGGAAAGCACCGGGTGGGGCTTTTTCCTGCCGGCTCTCTGCAGGAACTTTCCCTTTAAGTGGAAACAGCTCAGGCCCAGCAGGGAGGGGGCAGGGCAGGCTCGGACGCCAGCCGGAACGGCGTTCCGGTGCGTTCCTGCTGGAAAAGAGCCCTGAACTGATGTAGATATTTAAGTTGAGTAGTCTCTAACTTCCTGGGCTTTACTACAAAATAACACATTCATTGCTCCATAATCTGAGGAATATTGCAAACCAATCCCTGTGATGATATTTCCATGGATCTTACACAACTAAATGCCATATATATGCCTGGAGGTGACATCATCACACCACCAACATCACGTGGCAATGCTCTAGGTTTTGGGCAAAATTCTATGGTAAACGTGCAGCAGAAGCTCCCAGAGAGAAGCGAAGATCTCCCTGCTGGCAGCAAGGTAAGGCCCGGCAACCCTAGCAGTGGGAGAGAATAGAAGACTTATTCCCCACCATGCTTCTGTGCCTCTCTGCAAGACAGAAATTTCAATGGCAAGAAAAACAAGCCCCCTCTCTGGTTTCTGTCTGCAATTTGATCCTGGGGATAAGAACCACCCCTCAGGATTTCACCCCAGTCTGTTGGGAGATTAAAAGTTACAGACGGGAATGTGAAACCACGGTAGATTTTACCCAAATACAATAATGATTTGGGACATAACAATACTGAAGAGCTCCCACAGAACAAATCTGAGAAAAATCTCAATGCATTCCCTTACCTGGAACCCTATATGGAGTGTTAAGATGCTAATTTGGTATTCTCCCTCTCAGAGTATACACATAAAACAATAAATATGTCAAAATCTATATGTCCTCAGAAGCAAAGCGTATGGCCCCAGGTTTAGGAAAATACACTCCGAATACCATCCTTTAGTCTCTTTGTTCCTTATTCTAAGCAGTCATCAAAGAGGATCAGAGGCTATTTACATGGATCCTAGTTACTGGTTGGAAACCACATTCAAGACAGCTCTGCTTTCGAGACACAAGTGTGCATTGACACACTATGCCATTTATGTGAGCCAACGAAAGCTTGATTTACATTAACAGCAGAAACATTTGGAGGAGAAGTCTATCTTGTGATCTTGACCTTTGACCCCATAAGTTTATAATGACATTGCTGAAATCTGGATCCTGACTGTACACTAGTGCTCTGAGGACAATTGTGTCTTTCTGATCCTGAAATAGCAGAAAGATTTATAGTCAGACATGAACCCACCCAGCAAGTAATGCAAATACTGAGCAAGAATAAGTCTTCATTGTACATATCCCATGATATCACTGGAAAATGATGGACCATATACACACCAGTTTCTCCAAGCAGAGTGAAAATAAGGTGGCACTGTAGAATTACTGTAAAGCAACAGGGAAGTCATATTCCAATAAGGATATTATACAAGTTTATTTTGTTTTTCATTCCCATTGAAAACTTTTTTTTTAATTGTGCCATTTTCATTTGGACAAAGCAAAGACATGATTACATTCAGCATGCTGGAGCTTTCTGCATTGCATGGTCACAGTAATGAAGTCATTAAATTACTAGGTCAGAGGCCCCAATTCACGGAGAATAATACCGGTTTATTATTTCTAATCTTATTAAGTTAGAAAATGGTCTTGAGATGTAACGTCAGCCCGTAATGGCTGAAGTATTGATTATATTAACCTCAAGCTCATGGATAATTCACAGAGCCTGATTTCATTTAATTCCCGTAATTTTTAAAACTGTCCTCTCCAATTTCTTTATGGCAAACAACCCCAATGATTTCTATAAATAATGTAAATGTATTGATTGTATGGCTTTTTCCCCTGAATTCTCCAGAAAATTACTTTGCATAATAAGTTAAGAAGAGGAGATTTGTGTCCTTTTGTGTCCTAATGATTTTTGAAAAGACTGTGTCTTTATGAATAGAAACTAACATGTCCTAAAATTACTGCATTTGTAGCCTAACCTAACATTTCATACTAGGACTTACAAAATGTAAGTGACCCATAATTGATTATATCGTTCTATAATATTATTTGCTTGGGGTAGAATAGACAGTTCCATCCTCAGTCCTTTATTTCCCTTAGAACTGCAGTATCTCTGAACAGATTGTGATATAATCTGATTGTGATATAACCTGAGTAGGAAACACCCAAATTCTATTTCCTCCTCTACATATGGGCAAGTTCTTAGAGCCAACACACAGTGTCAAATTCATAATTATTCTTTGCGATTTTTTTAAAAAGACCCTGCAAGTATCAGTATCAGACTGTTCATCACTGAGAGGACACATAACTATGAGAAATATTCTAACATAATATCTTCATCTCACATTTTCATTTTCTGGATGGTACCGCTTGAGATTGTAAGTGTAGATGTGGGGATCACTCTTCCCCACAAACAACCACTACAAATTGAAACTGGAAAGCCAGGAAATGACTAGGTTTGGATCATTCTTCCCAGTTTTTCTAGGTGCAAGAAAATTTATATCTGAAACATGTTAGGCTGGCAGAAAAATACTGTCTGCTGGAATATCTGCTGGAAGCAAGATGTCTCCCCCCAGTAATGGGCTAGCCTGCTTGCGGGGAGGGGAGGGTACAAATTGAATGAATGAATAAATAAATAAATAAATTTGCAGGAGATGGTGTAGATGCAGCAACCATGGACAGGAATTTAATGTACTGGCACACAGGCAAAACAGATGGAGGACTAAGGCCCTTTCTGCACTAACAGCTCATTGTAGCTTACTCTGGAGTATCCGAGCAGTCAAGCCTTTAAGGTTAACTTTGGATTTTTTGTCCCAGGCCCAGGCTAGAGATTAACCCCGGGCTAGAGATTAACCCACCAGGTTCCCAGGGGCCACTTCCCCCAGTAGTGGCTTTTAATTAAAGGTCTGGCAGAAGAGCTCCGCTTTACAGGCCCTGTGGAACTGCAAAAGGTCCTGCAGGGCCCTGATGTTCTCCAGTAAGGAGCCGCCACTGAGAAAGCCCTGGACCTGGTGGTCACCAGTCTAGCCTCTCTAGGGCCAGGGAGGGTCAGGCGATGTTGCATGCTTGACCGCAGTGCTCTCTGCGGTATGTATGGGGAAAGGCAGGCCCATAGGTAGGCTGGCCCCTGACCATATAGGGCTTTAAAGGTTTAAACCAGCACCTTGAACCGGATCCGGTACGCTATAGGCAGCCAGTGCAGTGCCCTCAGCAAAGGCTGGATGTGGTCTCGCACTGACAGGCCCATCAACAGCCTGGCTGCAGCATTCTGCACTAGCTGCAGCCTCCAGAGCTGAGACAAGGGCAGCCCCATGTAGAGAGCATCACAGTAGTCCAATCTCGAGGTGACCATTGCATGGATCACTGATGCCAGGTCATTGCATTCGAGGAAGGGAACCATCTGCCTTATCAGCCGTAGATGGTAAAAGGTTGCCTTGGCAGTGGCTGCTACCTGGGCCTCCATAGATAAGGAAGCATCCAGGAGCACTCCCAAACTCTGGACCCTCGGCACTGGCACCAACGGTGCCCCCCTAAGGCCAGCAATGGGATCCCCACCCCCAGCCCACTCCGACTCAGGCACAGGCCCTCCATCTTCGTTAAATTCAGTTTCAGTCGACTCAGCCTGAACCAGCCCGCTACATCCTGCAGTGCCCGCTCCAGGTCATCTGGGGTGGCCTCGGACCGACCGCCCAACAACAGATACAGCTGGGTGTCATCAGCGTACTGGTGACAACCCAGCCTGTGCCTCCGAGCAATCTAGGCAAGGGGGCGCATATAGATGTTAAAAAGCATTGGGGATAGCACTGCCCCTTGTGGCACTCCGCATACCAGCGGGTGCCTCTGGGACGTCTGCTCCCCCAGCACCACCCTATGTCCCTGACCTTGGAGGAAGGAGGCGAGCCATTGCAAGGCAAGTCCCCAAACCCCCGTGTCGGCGAGACAGTGGATCAGTAGCTGGTGGTCGACCATATCGAACGCAGCCGACATCTAACAACACCAGCACCTCCATACCTCCCCGATCCGTGAGGGCGACCAGAGCCATTTCTGTCCCATGACCTGGCTGGAAGCCAGACTGAAATGGGTCCAGTGCAGAAGTGTCATCCAGAAAGCCCTGCAACTGAATCACCACCGCCCTCTCCAGGATCTTGCCCAAATAGGGCAGGTTGGACACGGGCTGATAGTTGGCCAATTTGGCTGGGTCCAAAGATTTTTTTTTTAAAGAGAGGGCGGACCATCGCTTCCTTGAGTGCCCCCAGGAACAGTCCCTCCGCAAAGGACTTGTTGACAATATCCTGAAGGGCACCTTGCAACCCCTCATGGCCAGCTTTTATAAGCCACGAGGGGTACGGATCAAGGCTGCAAGAGGTTGGGCATACAGTCAAGAGCAGGCTGTCAACTTCTTCCAGACTGAGCGCCCTGAATCCATCCAGAATGGAACTAGAAGACGTGCATGGAGCCTCAAGTTCACTAACTGTCTCAACTGTGGCTGGGAGATCATGGCGGAGCTGCAAGATTTTATCTGCAAAATAGCTCTCAAAAGCCTCATAGCCAATATCCAAATCCCCACAGCAACTCCGTTAAAGATCGAATTGTTCTAAATAATTGTGCCAGGCGAGAGCTAGCAGATGCAATCATGGCCGTGTAGAATTGTCTCTTCGCGGCCTTGACTGCCACTTCATAGGATCTCATAAATGTCCTATAAGATGCTCTTGATGCTTCGTCGTGAGCATGCCGCCACCATCTCTCTAACCATCTGAGTCCCTGTTTCATCTGCCACAGCTCCCCAGTATACCAGGGAGCCCGCTTAGAGCGAGGGCGCAGAGGGAATCAGGGGGCGATCTTGTCAATGGCTGCCGAGAGCTGGCCTTGCCAGTCCTCGACCAGCTCATCCAACGAACCACCAGGGGGCATGGGATCCCACAGAGCCATCAGGAGCCACTGGGGGTCCATCTGGTTCCATGAGCGAGCCAAAATATGCTTGCTGCCCACACGGGGTCGGAGCGGCACCATCAGATGGGCCTTCAGGGCATAGTGGTCCGACCATGGTACTGCCAAGGCAGTAACTGGGTCCACCATAACTCCCACCACGAAGATCAGGTCGAGCGTGTGCCCGGCCCGGTGCATGGGTACCGTTACATGTTGGGAGAGTCCTAGTGCCGCCATGGCCAACACCAGGTCCATCACCGGCCCAGAGGCTGCATCATCTGCATGGACGTTGAAATCACCCACGACTATAAGCTGAGGGTGCTCCAACACCCAGCTCGACACAGCCTTGACCAGAGATGGCAGACTAGCGGGTGGTGCATTGGGCGGCCGGTACACCACCCAAATAGCCAAACTTTCCCCAGCATCCAACACCAGGCCAGAGCACTCTATGCCCACGAGCTTAAGCGGTGGAACCAAAAAAAAAGTTTGCAGAACCAAAAAGTATCATACACTCTCTCCAGGGGTCATTTCAAGCAGGAACACCATTCCGGGAGTAACAAGCCCAGGAGCAGGCACATATGGTGATGCACTGTGGAAAAAAGCAAAAGCATTCTAATTTGATCTGTATTTTCATGCTTGTTATAGGGTAGCTTCCCTGCACAAGCAAAGGAAACCTGAAGTGTCTTTAGTCAAAGTGTAAAGCTGGCTCGCCAGCTCTGAGTTGGGAAATACCTGGAGATTTTGGGGGTGGAGCCTGAGCAGTGGGTGTTGCCTTCTGATACACTTCCAGTGATGTTGGGGTGTGGCATCTGCAAATGTTATGCTAATGAGTTATGCTAATGAGCTCCTGCACCTCTTTTTCTACAAAATGACCCCTGACTCACCCAGAAGGCATGATTGATTGGCAGTGCCATTCTAAGCCTGGAGACACCCTTCTAAGCCCATCGACTTCAATGGACTGAGATCAGCTATTACCTGATCCCTTCCCACACTTGAGCAGTTTTAGATATACTTAGAGGAGCTGTGCTGTGCTCAGACGTGGTCTGATCCACAAACTACTGAAGTTAAACACAGGATATTATCACAGACAAAGTTTTTTCATTACTGCCAGTGGCTTTGCACTTATTATCCCAGTTATGATCAATAGCCCAGTTATTATCAATGCTTGCTGCTAATCCTTTGTAACAACCTCCCAGTTCCAGTCTCCCTGCTGCTCTTCAGTTCAGTTCATTCGGAATCTCCTCTTCTGAGAACACTGACAGGAAAGAGGTCATTTTAATCCTTCTGCTCTTTGCAACTTTGCCAGCGAGTTGCCATATACGCATGCATGAACAAAATGAATGTGAGCCAAGAAACTAAACCAACCTTTAAGGTATTTTACGGAAAATTCTTTCCTATAGGAATATTTATTAGCTAAGAAGACATGTGTGGGCAGACCATGTTATTTAGTGACCTGTAATGCCCAAGTAATGATCACAATAAATCAGACCTCATTACTATGTAAGGGAGGTCTGGATCAAGGGCCTTACTAGGTAATGAGGTTTAATTTAGTACCATGGCATTATTTTACACAGTATTTGTCAGTGGAGAAAGAAGTGGAACTGGGAGTGAGGGCATTCTAATTGATCCAGGGGTGGGGTGGGTGTGTGTGTTGATGATTCTCTAGCTTGGTTTTAATAGTTCAGGTTAGCATTTTGTAATCACTATTTCACAACACAAAACCAGTCAATGTAAATAACATTTGGTAGTAGGGATGTACACTCAAACATCAACTAATGAAATAAATAAACTATTTGGTTTTCATTATTATCAGTTGTATAAATACATCCAGTGGCTAAAAATAACAAAAACTGGCAATCTCCAGAAATGTTCACTGCTTTTCATAGTTGCTCAAAGCAGCAGTGGAAGACGGGGGCGGGGGGGGGGAGAGAGAGTGAATGTAGGAAGAGACAACTTGTTTCAATTTTTTTAAAAAAAACCCCACTAAAACATGATATATGGATATACCTCTGTAATGATAGGTCAAGCAGGTTCTCTGATTTTCCAGCTTAATTTTAAACAAACAAACAAACTAGTCTCTTGCTCTTCCTTTGTGGACTATAAAAAAGGCATATCTCTGTAAGGGAAGAGCCTAGAGACTTACTTCTCTCTTTTTAATGAAAGCTGGGATTCAGGAAACCTGCCTGACCTATCCTTACAACAGTATATCAATATATATATGCACGTGCAAAAATAAGAAAGGGCGTGGTGTCACACCAACAATGACACCAACAATGATGACAGCACCCTCCCTTGAAAATCCTGATTATTTAAGGCAAGTGCAGAAGAAAACAAGGTGACTCCACAACTATGAAAATGCAAAGGAGGGCAGACGTGTAGAAGAACCATGCCCATACCAATTTCATTGCTTGTGGACTAACTCCCAAGAAAATCAGGATTAAGTCAAGCATGTGGAAAAGCCCTCAGTGACAGAGGCTGGTCTAGATTCTATATAAACTAGTAGCAAAGCACCCTGCCTGTAGAAGTATGTTTCTGTCATTGAGACCAAGGATTTGCAGGTTCCCTTCTGTAGCTTTTTTATTATTAGCAATTGCTTGGTGCTATACCAAGTTGTATTGTATATGGCCGAGGACATACTGAAGGTCTGCCCCGGAACAGCCACGGGGCCAAAAGCCCCACGGGAAAAGCAGCCCGTGGCGCCCTGTTCACACTGACTGCGAGGGGTGGAGGTGCACGGCTGCTGGCTGCCTGGGCGAGCCGTGGCTATGTGCAGCAGCGGCCGCCGTTCAGACTTCCGTCGGCACATTCACACCCGCGGGAAGTGCTGGGGACGCGCACGGAGACACCTGGGGACCAGTTCCCAGGCGTCTCTGGCTGAAGCGGCACCAGGGTGCCTCGCCGACGGGTGAGTCTGCGCCAGCGATGGGGGACAGCTGCGGCTGTCTGGATGCCCTCTCTGCCTCTGCTTCTAAAGCAGAGGCAGGGCGCTCCAGATCCCCAGTCTGTCCTTGGCCTATGAGAGAGCATGATATTTGAAATGCTTGTAAAAAGACTATTGGTATTTAGACTGCTTTTTGTGGGTTTTCTCCCATTCTTTTCCCATTACTACCATTCCTAGTAAAGTCTTCATTATGTATTTGTGTTATTGCCACTATTTTCCTTCAATGAAAATATTCATCAACTAAAAATGATACTGCAACCAAGAAATGAGAATGAGATTGAGACTTGGAAGGTCACCCATGAAGAAACTAAAAAAAAAAATCCTATAAGTGTTGCTGGACATTAAGATCAAAATAATTCATGCTATGGCATTCCCTATTACCACATATGGATGTAAAAATTGGACAGCAAAGAAATCTGACAGGAAGAAAATTAAATGTATTATTGGAGGGATGTTTTATGGATACCATGGAGCACCAAAAGACACATAAGTGGGTTCTAGACCAAATCAAGTCAGTTCTTTCTAGAAGGTATTTTGGTCACATCAAGTCAGTTCTTTCTAGGAGGTATTTTGGTCACATCAAAAGGAAGATCCAACATGAGATAGATTGACTCAATAAAAGAAGCCTAAGCAAGCCTGTTAATGATAGAATGTTTGGGGGGTCCTTAATTCATAGGGTTGCTGTAAGTCTGAACCTACTAGATAGTACATAACACACATAAGAAAATATACTATTGAGTTGCCAAATGCAAACCTCCTTCATGCTACCTTTGCCAGACTATCCTGGGATGTCAAACACCTCCCTGTGCCTCCTTAGCCCTACTCCTCACTTTCTGGGGTAGCCCAAATGCCTCCTTTTGCCTGCTGTGTAGGCCAAAATTTTAATTGCCCGATCAAACAAGGACCTTGTCCCGTTTGGTGATGTTGTGTAACAATGATTTCTTGACTGAAAGCACAATCTTCAAGACTTTTGTCCCAACACGATGGGAAACAAAAAAAACCCCTACAACTGGAAACATGTTGGTCTTTTAATGGTCTATGAAATAGCATCTCATTCTTCCATCTATCTGCAGTTTGGTAGGGAAGATCCCATGGATGAGAAGTATAATCAGGGAGAATCCCATATCCAACTAAATATAAAGAAAAAGAAGACCAGGCCAGAAACTTGTTTCCCATTGAAACCAGTGAAAATAAAAGGACAAAATGAAAAAGAATACAGAAATTGGGGGGAGGACATTTCTGTACACACCCCTATTTGGCGGAGAGTGTTACTAAGGTACCCCATTTTTACACGAAAGAAGAAAAGACAGGGATGCAAAGGAGAGGCCCTGTTCCTAAAGGGGGATTGGGAATTGCCTTATACAAGGGCAGACCTGCCTCGTGGTACTTCCTTGTGGCCTTGGCCATGGCAATAACTCTCACCAATGCATGCCTACCCATTCTGCCTTAATGTGAGCAGAATGGTATATTCATTATTTGATTTCAGGTGGGACCAAAATTGTAATCTGGCTTCGAACATGTTTATGCAGTTCTCTTAATATTCCTGTTTGAGCCCAGATGGCAGCATATACATACCTATGTTGCAGTAGCCAGTTATTTTATTATTTTTAAGTCACTCTGTGTAAAGATTTACTTAGAAGTTGAATTTATTTTTCTAAAGTTAAAAGCAGTATGGACAGCCATATGAACAAAGGTCAGACATGGTGTACAGATTAAAGAAAGGGGGTGGAAACTATTTAAGTGAGTGTGACAGGGAGAGGAGGAGAAACCACTCAGCAATAGAGGAGCCAATGAGAGTGAAGCACTAACAACCAATGGGAGCTGGGGGCTGGGAAGCAGGAAAAGTCAGTGAAGAACAGACGAGTTGGCAGGGCTTATCAAATGGAAGCTGGGAATTAGAGAGGAGAATTTAGTAAAAGGGTTAGCATACCAGTCGAAGGGGTTAATGACAGAGTAGGGATCTGATTATTCATTCAGATGCCTTATGTTCTGGACCTGAGAGGGTTACAGAATCACAGCAGGGTACAGAGTGTGCATTTGTAATTGTGTAATTCAGTATAAAAGCCTTCCTGGAAAGGGTTTTTCATTGTCATGGACTGTTTAAACACTGAAAAACAGGGAAGATATTTAATATTACACACTTGCAAAATCTTATATCTTAGATATCTAGCAGCTCAGGTGTCACAAAGTGCATCTTTATTACTTGCTGAGTAGTTCTGGTCTTGCAATACATTCTGCTTCAGAAGGTCAAATATTTCAAGTCATTTTTAAAGGACAGTTTGCAGAAGAGCTATCTTTCAGTGTGTTCACTTTGATCTAGCAAGCATAGCATTTGGAAAAATAACATCATACTGAAGTCATGGGGAAATGACTAGATTTCAAAATGTGGGACAGGAAGATATTGTGTGTGTGCAAGTAATTGATCATGCCTATGTGCAGGTTGGAGGACACTGTGTGTAGCATAAGTCTTTCCATATCCATTTGCTTAGCAAGAAATTGCCCTGACCTGGATAGCCCAGGCAAGCCCGATCTTGTCAGATCTCAGAAGCAAAGCAGGGCTGACCCTGCCAAGTACTTGGATCGGAGACCAGGAATACCAGGGCTGAGATGCAGAGGTAGGCAATAGCAAGCAGCCTCTAGAATGTTCAAGCCCCACTAGGAGTCGCCAAAAGTCAACCGTGGCTTCCAGGCACACGCATGCAAAAATATTTACCCCCCAAAAAAACTTAGCAAGAAAGCATTATTTTCAGGGTTCACTTTATGAATATGCACCTTCTATTTTCTTGGAGCTTTTTTCCTTTGTGGTTTTGCATTTTGCTATCAAAGCTACAGAGAAGATTCCATTGAGGAGGAATTTCTGTTTGACACATGCCTGTCAACTGCTGATTCTTAATGTCTGGAGCCCTTTGTCACAGCAATCCATTTATTTCCTAGATTACTTCTTTATGCATAGCATTTCATATTGATCAACTAATATAGTTAGTTTTAGTTATTCCTTGCAAGAGACAATAGAAAGATCAATGTTAACCACATGACAGGAAGAACTTCCTTTTAAATCATCCAGCAACTGAAACAATATGTCTTTCCTTTTTCATTAAATCATAGCAAGGAAGGAATCAAAGAAAAATTATCCTTTATTTCTTTATTTACTCATCATTTATACTCCCACCCTTCTCCCCAATAGGTATCCAATGTGTCTTACATAGTCCTGTACTCTATTTTATCCATGTTATTTTATTTATCCATTTGTAACTGTATGTCAGCTACCTGGAGCAAGTCTATTAAGATCAGTATGGTCTACTCTGACACAGCCAATAACTCTCTAGGGTCCCAGGCACTGGTCCTTCCCATCACCTACTACCTGATCCTTTTAACTGGGAATGCTGCAGATTGAACTGGGGGTT
Source organism: Lepidodactylus listeri (assembly GCA_029233225.1). NCBI lineage: Eukaryota > Metazoa > Chordata > Lepidosauria > Squamata > Gekkonidae > Lepidodactylus > Lepidodactylus listeri. Next base: position 47,439,467 of record JARCFY010000012.1, read on the forward strand.
TCTGCATGCACAGCAGATGGTCTACCACTGAGCCATGGCTCCTCCTCGGTTAATTAGGAATTCTATCTATAAAGGGCTTGATGACACATAGTTATCTTAGGGTGCGTCTAGAGTGAGATGTCTGTGAGGCTTTCACCAAATAAGAGAACAATCAAGGGACTGGACCTTATGATGCCCTTCAACTAAGTGAATAATTTTGCTCTGGATGAAAGAATGTTGCCCAGGAGGAGCTGAGCAAGACTCCACACTTAGCAAAAGGGGGGGGGGGAGATCCAGCCCAAGGTGTCTGTTTTCACGCTGTACTCACAATACATTTCAACACACTAAGGACATAGTTATCCACTGACAGGGGTGTCGAGTTTTAAAAATCCGGGGGGGGGGGCTCTTCTGTGCGTGCGCCTGCCGGGATCATGTCCCCCCTGCTGCTGCCGCCCCCCCCCCCCCAAGACTGACCACTCCTGCTTCCGTCCCTCCCTCCATCCATCCAGGGGCCAGCTGGGCATTTGCTTAGCTGGCCCCTGGATGGACAGAGGGAGGGATGGAGTGGCCAGGCTGGGGGGGGAGAGGCGGCGGTGACCCTAGGAAAGGCCCGGGGAGGTGTGGCGGATGGCGCTCCATTTCGGGGGTGGCTCGAGCCCTTGAGCCCCCCCGTAGTTGACACTTGTGTCCACTGATTCGATGTCAACTGGCCAGCTATGAACAGTATTGATGGTCAATCTAAGGAGAGCCATACTTGAGAAACAGTGACATCATGTTTTCCTGTTTATGATTTTTTAAAAAACGAGAGAGAGAGCACTTGCTTTCTAATTCTGCATTTAGGCTACATATGTCATATATGTTACAAGTCTATTATCATTGTCTTCTCCTTGGTAATAGTTAAAATAGCAACATCTGAGATCTCTGGGTTTCTGGGTACACTTCTCCCAATGGTATCTTCACAGGGTCATATATGTAAGTGATAGTTATAATTTACCAGAGTTACAGGATGTTATAAATGAAATATAATGTTTTTGGATACTTACCTGACTTTGTATTGATCTGGGATCCTCTTCAGTAAAGGAGACGGCAGCCATACAATCAACTCCCAGTAATGCAATGTCCCTTTGCAGTAGAACTGGACAGAAGAGCATGTACATCTCTGCACTGTGCTGCTTTCTCTCATTTGCTCTCTTGCTTCCATCTCCTCCTCCTCCTCCTCCTCCTCTAGCTGGAGGAAAACAAGAAAGTTCTCAGCAGGCAGGTGCCTAAGACAAGAAGGTTGCCATCTCCAGCCATCTGCAGGGTGCTTTGTTGATTTTCTCCAGATGAAGCAGAAGGAGAAGACCATGAATGGGGAAAGGAGACACGGACTAGGTGGGGAGGATTGAGACAGGACAGCTTGAACCAACCTGAATGTTTGTATGTCAGTTCAGCTGTGAAGATGTGCTGGCAGCCCATCCAGAGCACATACTCGAGCTCTTTTTTCACATCACAGCTGACTTCAGTCTCAGCAGACACTTGCCTTCATCATATTTCTAATCATCGATAAATAATCAGTATGTTTCATTCCGCAATGTCATGTGTTTTATTTGAGTATATTTCTGCTATTTTATTTACAAGATATTCCTACACAGAGTTGCTACAGTCTAAACCTAAACAAGCTAACGCCACAAAAGCTAAAAAAGCAAAAACAGTGGCAGCATATTAAAAATACCTGCCTTCCCAAAACTTTTTCAGAAGAAAATGCCCCCCCCCCCCTATGTTTTTAACATGTGTACAGCGCAGACATAATGCAGTTTCACAGTACTCCGGGCATTGTTCTCTATGTGCTACTCTTGTTTTCTAATGCAGAATTGTCAGCAACCTCACCAAGCTAAAATTCCTGGGACATTCTGGGGAACCCCATTAAATCAGAGTCAAAGAAAGTGTGTAATGTGGATGTATCTCAAAAGTCTGGAGGATTGCATCTGGTGGGTCTCTCTCTAGGCCTGATCAGTCTAGCCAATATGGAGGCAGAGAATACATTTCTTTTCTAAGAAACATTGGATGATATTTTATTTTTACAAAAATTATTTGCTTGTGCTATATAAGCATTGGCTTGATTCAGTACTAATTGCTCGATATTAGTCCCTGCACAAGGAACACCTTCTTCAAAAGAGAGAGCTGTAGTGGCAAACTTATTTATTTATTTATTTATACATTCGATTTATTGATCGCTGCTTCCCACACGCAGACGGGCTCGCAGCGATTTACAATTTGGTGGAGACAAGGGACTAACAATTTGATTCAGTGGGGGAAGGGAAGACAACACATATAACTGAGTCTTTCTGTTGGCTTTTTTGACGAGTCATGTTCCGGCTCAGTGTTCGTTCCGTTCATTCAAACTTACCCTCCTCTGAACAACAGCAACTACTGTGACACCTGGGGAGGCTTCAGTCAGCTACTCTTCCCTGTATAGCATGTGTATAAGTTCTACTGCTGCCGCTACACCGGGAAAGTTCCTACCAGTGGTTGCTACCAGGGCTACTTGCCTGGCCCATCCCTTTTTTGATACAGCTCTGGAGAAGGCAAATTAAGTCAACTTAACAGAGTGCTTGTCAGTTTCATCTCCTCCCACCCAGTGTTCAGTGGAAGAGGAATGTCATGTCTTTTTCACCTTTTCATCAATAGCCTTGCATGTTCAATCAGCTGAGTATATTATATATTTTAATCTTTTTAAAAAATAAAACTTCCCTTCCCTGCAAACCTGCTATAGTTTCAAGGCAAAAATGAGGTGAAGTTTATGAACACTTTCTCAATTTCACCCCATTTTTGCCATGAAACCATAGCAACAGTTGCTATGGTTTCAGCAAGGAACACGGTAGCACAAGGCAGCATTTTAGACCAGGTAACAGAGAGAGGCAGGGTTATGCACACGCACATCCATGCATCTGATGCAGGTGACAAAATTCTCTCCTGAAAGCACTATACACAACTGTAACAAGAAATCCCAAAACAACTCTGGATGACTAATTTTTTTAAAATAGGATGGTCCTTGGGGAATAAAAACAGGAATGTTACAGCTTGGGAAAAAAGATTCTAGATTCTCAAGAATAAATTAGTAAAACAAAACAAAAAAAAGCCTTTGTGGAAATCAAATGATTATGTGCTGGAATTATTCTGTACCTGCCTCAAAACATCCTTTCTGGGTGTATTCTGTGTGCTGTTATCATCAGAAACCCACATATTAATTCATTCTAAATGGTCTGGCATTTCTATAGCCCCTGATTTAAAACTTGCAAACACTCTAACATCCACCTGTGGATAGCACCTTGATGCTCAGTGAAATTGTATTGCACGCACACCCTTCAAACCTGTTTAGAAAGGCTAAGTACAACATCCTAACCAATGCAATCTCTTGTTGGTCAAATTAATTATCGGGGCTGACTGTGGACTCCTCTTAGAAGGTGACAGCTCCTGGTTGCTGTTAGTATACAGCAAATTGAGACACTGTTGTTTTTATCTGTTACTAGAATAAGGCCTCTTTAAAAATGCCGGAGCCCCACCGTCTCATTTTTAACAAGGACCAGCTGAGAAATGAAGGCAAGCAGCACACAAACCATCTTATGTCTGCCAATTCATTTCCTGGCCCTGAAAAAGGGGGAGGGAAAAAAACCCCTCTCCAGTTTCCTCTTAGGCAGGCCAAACATGGCAAAGCACCAAGGGAATTCTGAATGGAATCAATTGCACTTGTTACTGAGTTTTCTTTATTCTTATATTACCAAGGCCTGGATACTCAGCTGCAAACAATTACAATGAAGAGTTACTGACTAATGGTTTCCAGATTGCTCCAGGATGGGGCATTAATTGAAAGGGACAATTTAAGAGCTTAGGCCATGTAAATGCATTTCTTATTCTGTCAGATTGAGAAATTTCTGCATGCAAGAGGCTGAAATGCTCAGAACTGATAAAGACTTAATAGAAGCCACTTAAATGAACATTTGGAAAAAGGATTTTACATTTAAGGGATCAAGAATAATTAAAATAAAGTTACCAGGTCAGGGTTTCCTTTGTGTGTTTTTTAATAGGAGACAAAATATATAACAGTGGTCTAAGATCTCAACTCACAAGTGGGTATCTGAATTTATATCAGTCTTAAGCACAATGTTTGACCCACTATCTAGCTGATCCCAGCCCCAGTAAACCACTGGCAAATCCACAGTATTGTCAATGGTCATGATTTCATACCAGTTCTCGTTATGTTTTCTCAGGGCTATTTTTGGGCAGGAACGCACAGGAACGGAGTTCGGGCTGGCTTCCGAGCTGGCCACGCCTACAGCCTTTCCCCCCTCCACAGGGCTCCCGGGGAAGCCAAGCCAATCCAGGGAGGGAAGGCAGTTTAAACTGCCTCCCCTCCTTGGGTTCCCCATGTGCCCTGCAAGCTGTGGGGCACCTGGGGAAACCAATCCTGGGAGGGGGCTGTGTGGTCAGGGGAGTGGCCTAATATGCTAATGAGTTCCTCTTGGGCTTTTTCTACAAAAAAAGCCCTGTGTTTTCTAGATATGGGATTCCATAATAAATTTCCTTGAGAGGAAATAAGGGTTCTGTTGTCTAAGTTTCATATCTGATTAGTGACACAGCTGAACTACAAACCATATTCTGGAGCACTGCAATTAATCGGTTAATTGGAAAGCAAACCACATATAAAAATCCTGAATTCACACAATAAATGTATATTCTTATCCAGACACAAAGCATAGGAGCCATCCTGTGCCAGAAAAATATAAACTGAATATCAGATGCACACTGAAAAATATTTGCTTCTTTTTTTTGTTGAGATCCATCAAATGTACATCTCAGTATGAATGAGGTTTATCAGCACTGCATTGTTTTCAGTGTACTATACATGTGTATCCACATCCAAATATCCATCTGTTATTAGCAAGGGAATGTGACTGGAAAGCATTTAAATCTGAATGTGTACTCAGAGGAGCTTCCAAGTGCTAAGGTTGTCTTGGATGTGTGTTTAAACATGACGGTTCCATTGAAAAGAATGCAGTGCAGCTAATCCACACCCTCCTCTGGTCCCACTGAAACTAATGGCCATAAGCACTGCATCTGGCAGCATCATTTTTATGAAAAACAATTTGCTGTATGTATTATAAGCAATGTTGTTGTTGTTTTTAAATGGTACTCTCTTCCACTACAGGCAAACTCTACTGTATATGCAAGACCCTAATAGAGGCCACGGTCACACAGTCCTTTAAAGTGGGAGTCAGTGCTGTTCCCTCCCAGATTTAAATGGACTGATCAGACCGACCGTGCCTACTCCCGTGCCGAAGCGGGCTCACTCCCGGGTTCCTAGTGCATTTTCCGACCCCGGGAAAACCAAGTACTTTCCTGGAAGTCATGCTTTGAACCCGGGATTTTGCCAATCTGGACAGCCCTCTCTCACAACAATTGCGAGAAGGGCCGTCTGATCATCCCTCGGGTTCCCCCCCCCCTTTCTTGCACTTGAGCACTTGGGCACTCAAGAGCCCAAGTACAAGAAAGAAAACAAACACCCCGTGCTACGCTCTGGGCCCCAAACCCCGCTGGCCGCCGCCGGCTGGCACAAACACACACACCCCTGGCATGTTTCTCTCCTTCTTCCTGCTTTGCCATCAGGTGGTGGCCGGCAGGGCTCAGGGCCCAAAGCAGATCAGAGCATGGGGCAAGTCAGCCAGCTGGCCGGCCAGTTCCTCCATACAGTGTTCGGGGGAGGCAGCCGTGTGTGGGCGTGTGGGTGGCCCTCACCTTGCCTTGCCCAGCTGCCGCCGGCGGGTTAGAATGTGTGATCATCCCAACCCGAAAAAAAACATCCCGGATTAAAGTCCAGTGGGACTTTATCCAGGATTAGGGTGCCATGTGACCACAGCCTCAGATCATCCCCTCCTGTGACAGCAGTTGCACTTCACATTAAGAAATACATTAAGAAATCCTCTCATAGATTTTTGGAGGTTTTCAAAAGAGGCTAAATGGCCATCTACAGCAATGCTGATTCTGTGAACTTAGGCAGATTATGAGAGCGAGGGCATGAAGGGTTGCCTCAAGGCTTAGTTCTCCTCACACTCCCAGGGAAATGCTGATCACCACTTTGGGGTCAGGAAGCAATTTTTCTCCAGGCCAGTTTGGCTGGAGATCCTGGAGGTTTTTTGTTATCTTCTAGGCATGGAATAGCGGTCACTGGGGGCATGGGGGGAGAGAGCTTTGTGAATTTCCTGCATTGTGCAGGGGGTTGGACTAGATGACCCAGAAGGTCCCTTCCAACTCTATGATTCTATGATTCTACATAATTTGTTGTTCTGCCCTTAGTGCTCATTTCTTTATACTGAAGCGAAAGCAAGACAATGGAGTGGTCTTTTAAGCTCAGGAGCATTCTGTTGAAGTTTAAAGTATCGTGCAAAGGGGGAAGGGGAAATTAGACTTCAAAGATGGGTGCCTGTGGCCTATTTGGAGCTCTTCAGCCTAACTCTCAGTTCTGGCTACTGAGTGCCCAGCCAGTGTCAGGGTGTAGGGGGCACCTCAAGAGTCCCCTTGGCATACACTAGGGTTGCCAGCTCTGGGTTGAGAAATACCTGAAGATTTGGGATGGTGGAGCCTGAGGAGGATGGGGTTTGGAGAGGGTAGGGTTACCAGCCTCCAGGTGGGGCCTGGGGATCCCCCACTTTAACAACTGATCTCCAGCTGAGAGAGATCAGCTTCCCTGGAGAAAATGGCTGCTTTGAAGGGTAGAGTCTATGGCATTGTACCATGCTGAGGCTTCTCTCCTCCCCAAACCCTGCCCTCTCCTGGCTCCACCCCCAAAGTCTCCAGGTATTTTCCAACCCAGACTTGGCAACCCTAGGAGAGGGGAGGGATTTCAAGTTAGTATAATGCCATAGTCCACCTTCCAAAGTGGCCATTTTCTCCAGGTGAACTGATCTCTGTCACCCAGAGATCAGTTTTAGGGATGCCAGCTCCACATTGGGAAATATCTGTAGATTTTGGTGCCTGAGGAAGATGGGGTTTGGAGAGGGGAGGAACTTCAATATGGTATAATGCCATATCCACCTTCCAAAGTGGCCATTTTCTCCAGGTGAACTGATCTCCGTTGCCTGAAGATCAGTTGTAATAGCAAGAGATCTCCAGCCACCAGCCAAAGACTGGCAATGCTAACTCAGAATCTTCTTTTTCTCTCCCTTTGTTGACTGCAGGTGTAGTATCCCCCTTTGAAAACAGTAGGAGAGCCCTGACTTGAATAGCTCAGGCAAGCCAGATCTCATCATATCTCAGAAGCTAGGCAGGGCCGACCCTAGCAAGTAATTAGAAGGGAGACCTCCAAGGAATACCAGGGCTCAGGACACTAGGGTTGCCAAGTTTGGGTTGGGAAATACCTGGAGACTTTGGGGGTGGAGCCAGGAGAAGGTGGGGTTTGAGGAGGGGAGGGGAGGGGAGGGGCCTCAGCATGGTACAATGCCATAGAGTCCACCCTTCAAAGCAGCCATTTTCTCCAGGGGAACTGATCTCTGTCAGCTGGGAATCAGTTGTAAAAGCGGGGGATCGCCAGGCCCCACCTGGAGGCTGGCAACCCTACAGGACACAAAGGCAGGCTATCAAGTCACCTCTCTGAAAAACATCCGAGCCCCTAGGAGGAGTCTCCAGAAGTCACCATGACTTCCAGGCATGCAAGCACATGTACACACACACACACACACACACAAATCCCCCCCCCCCAAGAAAACAGTGGGAGTGATATAGAAAGCCCCACCTGCCTGGCAAACGCTTACCATAAATGTGATATTTAAGAGCAAGTTTGCATACTGGGCCTTCTGTAACATCCACAGGAGCTGTCTGTTCACATGAACAAACCAAGAGGTGAGCTGGTTGTTCTTGGACCACAGCGACCTGTGCAAACTGACATTTTTCTCATCCATTAAAATATGCTTCATAGATCACAGAGGATGTTGCAGAGGAGAATGGTAGACGTGATGTGCAAGATTGATGAGTAGGATCTCCTGTGGATTTTTAAAAGGTAATTAGCAGCCTGGGGCTGCTTCTTTGAAGATGGGGGAGCAGACACTGGGTGAGAGTGCTCAATCAGCTCTTTCTCCCCCTGCCTGTTCCATGATTTAACATCCAAGGGTTTTCCCCAAAATTGGATGTTCCCTCTCATTTCTGGGATCCTCCCTGCAACATTTCAGAACAATAGGAGAAAAATGCCTCCATTCTTTATAAGCAATTGACATTCTTGTTTGCATAGCAAGTGTGGAGAAGAGTTTTGCCATTCTGTCTGTCTTCAGGAGTTGCCAGAGTGGGTAGTAAATGAACAATTTTCTCTGAAAACATATATCCAGCATGGGCAGGGAAATGGCAAAGTTGCTCTGGTTTCCACATAAGCTCTCCCAACAGGCACAGAGTGCCAGAAACACACTACACAGAAAGCTATCAGCACAATCCACTTGGGTGGTCATATCAATGTACTCTGCCGGTTGGTCATAGTGCCTGTCATTTATATCTTCTGCTGGCTCACTGGCTGTGATCACACACACTAAATAATCCACTTTCAATGCACTTCTGAATTGGATTTTGCCAGTTCGCACAGTAAAAACCCAGTTGGAAAGTGCATTGAAAGTGGATTATTTAGTGTGTGTGTGTGATCACAGCCACTATATCCCTTCTTACAGCATGTGTGATGTAGTGGTTATTGTCAGAGTGGGCCAGAGAGACCAACATGCAAATCCCCACTCTGCCATGAGACTTGTTGGCTATCCTTGGGCCACTCGTTCTCTCCCAGCCTAACCTACCTCACAAGGATGTTGTGAAGATAAAATGAAAGATGGGAGACCCATGGGCACTATCCAGAGTTCCTGAGAGGTAAGGGAGTACAAAAATTGAGTGGAGCAATGCTCCTGCCGCCCTTGCCCAACTGAAATATTGACATTTTATTTCTCCTCAGTGGGACCGCAAGTGGTGCAAACCATTCCCCTCTCCTCCATTTAATCCTTACAACAACCCTATGAGGTAGGTTAGGCAGAGAACGTGTGACTGGCCCAAAGTCACCCAGTAAGTTTTTCAGTGTTAGCAGAGCCAGAATACTGGAAATTATTGACCTTTCCTGGGGTTTTTTTCTGAAATACAATAATTTTTGTCAAGATTCAATATAATGGGAATGAAATGACATAAAGTTGGGGAAATCCCCTCCAAATATAGGGTTTTTTTTCATGATTGTTCAATCTAGATTTCTTGAAAGAGTGTATTTTATTTGCTTGTTCTAATGAGCATAGGATTCAATATCATGTTGAAGGTTTCCACTCCGCGATATTTGTTGTGTTTTGTTTTATTTGATTTTATGTATGTTAGAATCTGTTTTGTTGTTAAGATGTTTATCATTTAAAATAAGAAAACAATTCAGTATAATAGTAATATTAAACAACAGGGTGAATTTAGTTTGAATTTTCTCTCCTTCCCATCTGACTGCTTATTCCTATGTCCAGCTGGGGAGCGGGGAGGGTTGCTAACTGGAGAGGGTGGGAGGGTGGTGGCTGGAGATCTTCCACTATTACAACTGATCTCTGAGCAACAGAGATCAGTTTACGTGGAGAAAATGGCCGCTTTGGAAGGTGGACTCTATCTCTCCCCTCCCCAAACCCCACCCACCTCAGGCTCCACCCCAAAAAATCTCCAGGTACTTCCCAACCCAGAGCTGGCAACCCTAGCAGGGGGTAATATGAATGTAGAAACAGGCTTCCACATGGGTATCCTTAGTGGACAGGGATTGCACACACAAGCAACTGCTGTGCTCACCAGCCTGGTACACCAGAAAGGAATGTGTGTACTTCCCCTGCCCGCTTAGGTAATTTGAATAGTATCAACCAGATATTCAAGATGGGGTCTTGGATCCACTGGAGACTTTCTGTTAGCAGAAGGCTATCAGTTGGCAGAGCATGAATTTCTTACCTCTTTCTGCTGCAGCCCAAAATGTCCACCAAAATGCTGTTTCTGTGGTCATCTGAGGGCCATTTTGGGCTGCAGCTGGAGGGAGAAGGTAAGACAGTCAGACAGATGGAAATCCTTCCACCCACAGAAAGACGCTGATGGATCTGAGCAGGAGATTAGAAAACTGGGCTTCCTACCCAGTAAATCCACCCAGTAAGCTACATGGTAGAGTGGGGATTTGAACCGAGGTCTCACAGATACTAATCCAACATGCAAATGACTGGACCACACTGGCTTATAACAGCTCAGAACAAGAATGCACCTCTTCCTATCCTGCCAAGCCACCAAGAGGCACTATTCAGAGGAGAGTGATGATGATGATAAACACATATTATATACTGATGAAAAATTACAATATGAAAATAAACTGATGTTTCCTAGAATGGCTTCTCTTTGGGTATATATGAATTCTTTATTTCATCATCACAAGCGTCATTAGAAGAACTTTTTGTTGGGAGAAGTTTAGCAAAAATATGCTTAGCAAAAAACCTGGGGAAATTGCATTTATGCTGAACGGGTTTTTGAAAAGTTTTGCCTTAGACATTTGGCTAGAAAGAAAGAAAGAAAACAAGTTAATTCATTTCATTTAAATCTTTGAGATAGTTTCTGGGATCCTAGCAATTGCATTGTTTATTGGCTTAATTTTCCCCCAAGTCCAAACACACTTTGAAATGTAACATGCCATTATATAATTTGTAGTTACAAAGCACAGACACTTGCCCATGATGGGGAGCAGAGCCCAGTCTGCTTAATTGGACAACTCCGCAACCACTCCCTCCCCTACCTAAATGGGAGGGAGTTCTGATTAGCAGCCAGCATAAACACTGTCCATCGACTGAGGACACTCGCCAATCCAGTTGGGTCAAGCCATAAAACTGCCAAACAGCAAAGAACACAGAAGCAGAGTTTGATGCCGAACTGAAACTTTAGAATAGTCAAAATCCAGAGACTCATGAATCCGATAACCACTTAGGAATGAGTCTGAGATTTTCATTAAGCTCCCATATGGAGGGATTGGTCCTGAAGCTGAAGGTGAAGCCAGGCATGAATGCTTAATAAGACAGTGGTGAAATGAAAAGAAGCCCAAAGAAAGGAAACATGAAGATTCAAACCCCAAGAAAGAAGGGGGGGGGGGGGGAAATGTGCCTGAGTGCCTGAAAGGGATGAAGCTCTAGATTTTAACCTTGTAGGCTCATCATCATCCTTTTTCAGGCTGCATACAGTATTTCCCACATATATTCAGGGTATTCTGGACAGATTTTATAGACAGAGAGAAATCACATTTTCTCAGGGTGATTCCGCACTAGACCTTAAATCCTGGTTCAACCCTGTTCCCGAACTAATATTCTACACTACACTCGAGTTCACCCGTGTAATTATCTCGGGATATTTTTTGTTTCCACATTACACTGAGGTCACACCGGTTTCGCCCCACACTTGTCCCGGGATAAACGGATGCTGTTATAACCAGGGATAAATGCAAAGTATCGTGTCACGAGTTGAACTCTAATAAAAGCAGGGATGAGATCCAAGTGCAGAAAGGACCTTAGTGTTCTACTCAGCTCTATTTAATGGTCTTACTCTCAGGAAACTATTCTTATTGGAAGGGTTCCCTCCCCAAATTCTGTCTTTCTGGCTAAAAATGACAAACCCATCACATAATGGAAAGTTCTAGGTTTTCATAAAAAACCAAATGGTTACAAGGATATTTCCTTGGCTTTTAGAGTTTCCACATAGGCAAAATTCTGTTGTAAGACAGTTGCCTTGTTTTTGCTGGCAATGGGGCATGATTACATCGCTCATGCTTGTGGGGCTGGAGTGTGTGACATCTAATTTTTAATGACGTTTCGCCTGCTGCCTTCCTAAAAATAATAGAAATAGTACGAATAGCAGCAGCAGATTTAACCGCAAGCAGAAAGGACGTTGACTCATGGCCTTCTGGCTGCAAGGAGACCATACTGTTTGGGTCACTTTGTGTTGCAAAGGGTATACATTAATTCTGGCATCACTCCAACAGCCTAAACAGGCTTTTGAAGGATGTTTTCTTTGTTGCCAAGGACAAATTACATGTCTGTGGTGGACCAAACGATTAATTAACTGTCTTGTGTTAGTTTTGATGTCTAATGATGTGGCTCTGCAAATATACACATGTAATTCTAAGCTATGCAGAAACCCAAAGAGATCCTCTGTCTCATGCTGTAAACAATGGCAAGCAAATTATCGGGGTAGTGTTTCCTGTACTTGCACTCTAAATGCTGCTTTATACATGATGCAGGTGGTGGCTGAAGTAATACAATGCCACTTCAAACTGCAGGTGAAGGGTTTTACCTTTTAAAAATATTTCCCCTCCCTCATTATATGCTGCCCGCTAGCTTGGATGTGCTAGTTTAGTACATGCGATGATGGGTTTTTATCTGGGAAAGCATTCAAAAATATCACCATAATCTCTGGAGTCTGATGTGGTACAATCCAGAATTGAACCATCTCAGCCCCAAAGCCTCAGCTTAGTGTATATATTGACTCATGTGTAGATTGACTTATACTGCTTTTGCAACACAAGAGTCAATGCAATATGGTACCTTCTTACTTTGTCAAGCCTTCAGCAACAGGGAAGTCCACACTGCAATAGCTTCCTTAATGGTGGTCACTGGAATAATTCTTAGCATAAGAGACAGAGTAGTATAGTGGTTAAAGGATAAGACTAGGACCTGGGAGACCCCAATTCAAATCCCCATTCATCTAGGAAGCTCAAAGCAGGACCTTGAGCCAATCTCTGGCTGTGGTCACACGGCCCTTTAAATCCGGGATGCCTTCTCTTAAGTTTGGGTTGGGATGTTTATACATCCCAACCCCTAGCGGCAGCGGCCACAGCGGGCGGCTCTGGCGGGCAGCCGCAGTGGCGGAGAAGGAGGCGGGTGGTGGTGGGCAGCAGCCGAGAAGAAGACTGGCAGCAGTGGAGGCTCTCAGCAAAGGCTGCGGCGTTGGAGGAAGTGGGCAGCAGAGGAGGCGGCAGGCGGGGGAGGAATTCTTCCCCAAGCCCCGCCAGCCACCTGGTAAGTTTTTTTTTGGGGGGGGGGTTCTCCTTTTACACTTGGGTGCTTGAGTGCCCAAGCACCCAAGCGCCCAAGTGTAAAAGGGGGGGGGGGGGAATGGCGGATGGGACCATCTGGACAGCCCTGCTCTCACAATGATTGCGAGAGAGGGCTGTTTAGACGGCTCAAATGCCGTCTCTTGTTCCTTGTGCGACTCCCAGGAAAACAGTAAATTTTCCTGGGGTTGGAAACTGCAGGAGGAACCCGCATTTGAGCGCGCTTCAGCGCGGGACTAGCCACGGCCATTGTAGATGGTCCCTTTAAATGCGGGAGGAAACAGCTCTTCTGTAGCATTCCACATGTTGAGGTGAGAACCAGGGAGGATTGTGAGGCACTCCAAAGGGATCTGTCGAGGATGGGCGAGTGGGCATCAATATGGCAAATGGGGTTTAATGTGGCCAAGTGCAAAGTGATGCACATTGGAGCCAAAAATCCTAACTATAAATACACATTGATGGGGTCCGAACTGGCGGAGACTGACCAAGAGAGAGATCTTGGAGTTGTAGTAGATAACTCAGTGAAAACATCGAGACAGTGTGCGACTGCAATGAAAAAGGCCAACGCTATGCTGAGGGTTATTAGGAAGGGAATTGAAAACAAATCAGCCAGTATCATAATGTCCCTGTATAAATCAATGGTGCGACCTCATTTGGAGTACTGTGTACAGTTCTGGTCGCCACACCTCAAAAAATATATTATAGCATTGGAAAAAGTGCAGAAAAGGGCAATTAGAATGATAAAAGGGTTAGAAGACTTTCCCTATGAAGAAAGGTTGAAGCACTTGGGGCTCTTTAGCTTGGAGAAACGACGGCTGAGGGGTGACATGATCAAGGTTTATAAGATTATGGATGGGATAGAGCAGGTAGAGAAAAAAAGTACTTTTCTCCCTTTCTCACAATACATGAACTCATGGGCACTCGATGAAATTGCTGAGCAGTCGGGTTAGAACAGATAAAAGGAAGTACTTCTTCACCCAAAGAGTGATTAACATGTGGAATTTACTACCACAGAAGGTGGTGGCAGCTACAAGCATGGATGGCTTCAAGAGGGAATTAGATAAACATAGGGAGCAGAGGTCCATCAGTGGCTATTAGCCACAAAGTATAGATAGGAACTCTCAGTCTGGGGCAAGTGATGCTCTGTATTCTTGATGCTTGATGGGGGGCAACAGTGGGAGGGCTTCTTGTGTCCTGCCCCCACTGCTGAACCTTCTGAGGGCACTTGGTGTTTTTGGCCACTGTGTGACAGAATGTTGGACTGGATGGGGCACTGGCCTGATCCAACATTGGCTTCTCTTATGTTCTTATGAGGCCCAATAAAAGATCATGAAACTGAGTATAATTTGAATGCATAAAAGCCTCTAACAGGACCCTTATGAGTGGTTTTTAGTAAACTCAATAAATGTAAAGCCAACAGGGCATCAGACAAACAATTCTGTAATCTTCCAGAATTAAATACTTGGGTAATGGCAAATTAAACCACCCTAAAGAGTTTATTAACATGACATTCTTACTTCACAGTTCAGTCAACAATGGAGACTCCTCCTTCTTCTTGACCCCTAGAAGGAAATCACCTGAATACATTAACCAGTCAATATTACAAAATAGACTTCAGTTTTCCTGGGCTTTGATTGCATTGGCTCTGTGCCAGGTTCCTTCCAGGTCAGCCTAAATGACAGCACAGAAGGTAAACAGGTTAACCCTATAATGGCTGGAATCTGGATCTTGCAGCTTGCACATTTCCAACAGATTTGTCTAGAAAACATTTTACAGCTTCACAGAAAAGGCTCAAGAAATTTAGTCTTTCCACTTTGACTTCAGTGGAAGTCACAGTAGTGACAAAAAGTGCATTAGTCCCCCTGTGTGACATCAGACTGGACTCAGGAGAGAAAGGAAAGGGCAGCTTGAAAAGTTAGTGGGTACCAGTAACAATGCTTGTCTCAAGGAAACAACTCAGAAGCATACTTTATGCCCCAGTCACCTTTTGAAAACTGACATTCAAAGCACTGGCACTAATCACAATTCCTGCCATTATCCCTGTTAGTTTATGCACATGAAATTCAGGCAGATATTCTATGGCACAAAATACTGAAACATGATTTCTTGATTCTTATCCTGGGGACTCAAGTCTGATTTGCATTATTGTTTCTATTCTGTAATTTGCATGGTACCTTCCACTGTTCATGGTACTCTATAGAGTAACATGAGCATTGATGAGCAAATTCTCTTCCCCCAAGCACAAATCATAATTGGACATCCAACTGTGAGTATGATTTGTAAATATTGACATGTATCCTACCATAGACTAGAGGAAGTTCCAACATAGAGGAGGAACCATGAAGGGCTCCTAAGGCTGGAAGTAGGCTTCAGAGGTTTACTTTATTTTGTGAATGTACTGGAGAAGGAAGTTTATTGCCTAGGCAACCATTCAACTTTCCACTGTTCAACATTCCTCCCATGTATGTCATACAGTAACCTGGTTGGCCCTGCTGTGAATGATAAAAGCCATACAGTGGAGACCATCTACAGACAAGGTAGGACTTTGTAGATTAGTCAGAAGCAATATTCAGTGAAACAGACAAAATCCTAGCAATAAAATCCCAGTAGTACACATACAATATAATATCACCACTATTGGCCTAAAGAAGATTCTACTCAACAGGGTGCAAAATTAATTCAATTAAAATTAATCTAAAAATGTGCCCTATGAAAATCTACAAGAGACCAAACTTCTTTATATTCATCTAGAAAAAATTTCCAGAGTGTTGGAATCTCTACAAAGAAAGTTTTTGACCTAGCATATTTTATCTCTAAAAACTACCCAAAGCTCTTGTCAGCTGCACCTTAGTTTGTGGGTGGCCTCGTATGGAAAGAGATGGTTCTTTAAGTATGTGGTCCACAGGCCAGGAATGGTCTTAAAGGTTAATGGTAGTACTATGACTTGAATTATTTGGGAAAGATCTATTGATCAATGGCTATTAGACATGATGACTGAATGGAACCTATATGTTCAGAGGTCCTATACTTCTGAATATCAGTCACTTCAGGGAAACTATAACAAAAATATATTATAGCTGGACCACTGTTGACTGATAAAATTAGAAAGTGCCACACCAAGATTTAATCCTAATTAATTCAGTTGGTTCAGTGTGGGCTGCCTTTAGAAGGACTCAACAAATGTGAATACCTGACCATGACCAATTTCTGAAATAGGATGAATCCTGAACAAGCTACCATTTCCTCTATGTAGAAAAGCATATTCAAGCCTTTACCAGACACATCCATGCATGTATGTCTCTGTGTGTGTGTGTGTCCCTCAGACATTTTCAGAAGCTGTAAATGTTGCTATGAAGGTCAGGGTCTTTAAAAAGATGTTTAAACAGAGGTAGTGTGATGTAAATTTTGGTCAGTGTGGTTTCTACCCCAACCCTCAACATGAGAGATTTAACCCAAGTAGCTTCTGAATAAAATAAGTTCAGCACCCAGGAAAAACTAGTAACTTTTATTTAATTCAAGTATAGGGGAATAAGGTTCTTCAGAATAAAGGATAGAAACTATTTACAGGGGTAAATAGGTGCCCTGTGTCCCAGTACCTTATTTCTTTGTTCATTCATTTAGAGCATTCATACCTCCCTTTTCTGCCAATATTGGCACCCAAAGGTTTAAAAGACTGAGTGTTCCTCTTACGCTGCTGCTTGCAGGGCTGTGGGAAGAGCTGGCAAAACCTGCAGATGATCCTGTGCTGCCATGGCTACTGTCTCTTTAGGTCACAAAGTGGTCAAATTATGACCCAAGGACCACAACCAGCCTGCGAGCTTTTCTCATCTAGCCCTCAGGCCACATAACAATTTGTCAGGAACACTAGCCTGCCAGACTGCTGCAAAGGTAAGCAGGTTGATGCTCTCAACTAGAAAGTTCCTGATCTGTGTGCCATTAAGAGCCATGAGGATTGGCAGAAAGGGTCACATCTGGAACTCTGTCCATAGCAGGCAACAACCAGAAGTGACAGAGAACTGTAGGCACTGAGAAAAGGAAGAAATGACATTCAACTCATAGCTCTCAAAAGCTGCCTGAGGATCTAGATGTGCCTGCAAAACTTGTCCATCCCCGCTGTAGGGGTTCCAGCCAGCCAGGTGTGTAGATCCCTCTCTTAGATGTAATTGCTGAGCAGAACTGAATGCAGATCCAGAAAACAAATCCTGATAATTCAGAAGCATTTCAGAGTTCTTCCCAACGCATATATTTTTTAGAAAAATTCAGCCTGACTTTCTTCTATCATATGGTCGTGGTTATTAAGGAAAACAATGGGTTTCAGTGATTACACATTCACCTTCCACTTTTCACTCCAGGTGATGTTCCTTTACATCTCCGACTAACCATTTGCAAACTGAAGTGAGCAAAGGAAATGAAGGCCCCAGGAATAGAAGTCATCAGAGGAAGAGGGAAATAGTATTGTTTGTAGTTCCCTCAGTAATATCAGTAATGAAATAATGGTCTTTATTCAGCCTTTAGATGATTTAACTCATCACTTGGTGTTGCCAGAGGTGCTGTCTTTACTCTTGGGTAGCCCCAACAGCAAGGGGCACCCCACTTCTAACTTGAACCAGAGACCCACAAAACTCAGGCCAAGGAAGACGCTCCTGGTTCTGGAACACAGAGCAAGCCATATCTCTGGAAACAGGGATTTCATATTAAGGTTTCAAAAGGCACCCTCAAAGCAAACCTCCAGTCTTCCCCCTCCACCCAGAAGAGATTATGCTTATGGGATAACACTGGGTTCCACCAGGTGAAGTATCTACATTTCGAAAGGCTGTTCGGAGGCCATCTGGCAAATAGTCCTTCTGTCTCCAGAACCTCACCCATCCCTTTTTTGTGTGTCATCTCATGTCTATGTGTGGTACTTGTCCTTCCTTGCTCATCATCCCTCAGGATACCAAAATAAACCACCCAAGCATTCAAATTATTAACGATCCTTCCTGACACTAATCAGGGGCCCATCTCCCTCTTTTGTCTGTATCTGGGAACCTATTCAACTGCCTTGGCAGAACCATCAGTGGTCATAAAGTCCATTCAGCTAGCCCCAGCACACCTGGCTCCAGTTGTTAATCCAGACTCTGCCCCCTCTGGAAGCTCATTGGCCACACCTAGGCCTTGCCCATCCTGATGCCACGCAACCCTGGGACTCATCATTGGTCCAGGTGATCTATTGTTCTCACCTGAAACCAGCCCCCAAGACTTCCCATTGGTCTGCATTGTTTTCCAATGCCTATATCCATGACCACATGGTTTTAGACTGTGTGTGTTTTCTGCCCTGATGCCAACTGGCAGGCCACCCCTTTACCCTCTGGGTTTAGGCCATAATCCTTTCTTCATGGACCTCTGCACATCTGGACAGGTAGTATCATCCCATAACCCCTCCATTAGCTATCAATCACCTCTGCTTCCTTAGGTCTGTTTTGTGTGTATGAATGTTTGATTATTGTTTATAAATTTAAGAATCCTTCAGTAAAAAGATTGCTGCTTTAGTTATCTAATCTCTGTGTCTATTTCTGTGACCTGAATAAGGTGGGACTCTGGTACACAAAGGCCATGATCCTGTAGTAATGCCAACTGCAGATTAATTTTCTCAACCTTTTATTAAAGCAAATAGAGCAATTTGGCCAACATTGGTTCTCCACTGGAAGCCAGTGTAGCTGGTGCAGCACAGGTTGAATGTATGTCATATGTGCTATTCCCATCAGGACTCATGCCACCACATTCTGGATCAGTTGGAGTTTCTGGGTCAGTCTCAAGGGCAGGCTAGCATAGAGCTAGTTACAGTAGTCTAGCCTGGAGGTGACCATTGCATGGATTACTGTGGCTAGGTCAGGGTGTGACAGGAGGTGCTAGTTGCCACACAGTGTAGGTGGAAGAAAGTGTTCTTAGGACTGCAGCCTAAAGGTCAATCTAAACAAGAAAATTGTGTCAGCTACAGAAAAAAGCCACCACATCATAATAGGTAAACAACGTATGTTTGCCATTTCTGAGTGAAAATTATGTGACATCATTAACCTTTGGCATTATCAGTCACTAATACCATTTATATGCAAGTGCTTTATAATCACTTTCCTCCAAAGCAATGATGGGATTGGTTCACTGTTGTTCATATTTTACCACTGCAAGAGAATAAAATGTTGAGAACAGGGACTTCCCTAAATTTCCGAAGGTTTCCAGGCCTACACTGGGAATGTACAGTGCAGTCCTAAACATTTACATGCCCTTCTAAGTCCTTTGATGTCAATGAGTTTAGAAGGAAGTAACTTTACTTTGGATTCCTCTGCTAATCCAGATATTTCTGGTCAGGATCTTGTATTCTTTTGACTAGACTAGTTTTAGGGACCAGAATGTTAAATCTACATTAGCCATTTGCCAAAACCAGTGCCATGAATGAATAGGTGTACTCTTTCCTCATCATGTCATTTTCTATGACTTAATTTTCTTTGTCTTTTATTCCAGGCTTTTGAATGAGTTTCTATTTATTCCCTGGAAAAAGCAAAAACAGCAGGTTTGTGGAGCTGGCCAAATTTTCCATTCCATAACGGGTGTCCCATTCAGGCTTCAAGCTGAGATTTATAAGACACAACATTAAACCCCTGATCTCACTGGGTTTCTTCTGTGCCTTTCAAGATCATTTCTGCTTCAGGGCATGCACTGTATGAACAGCTGAGAAAGAAATTTACCAAAGGAGACAGACAGGAAGGCAATTCACATTTTGCGGCTTAGGCTCTTGAGTAAAGCTTCTGAACAGTAGCCAGTGAACGTAGACTTAATCTCCAATAGGGTGTGGTATTTCTTCCTCTTCACTAGAACCAAGTTCAGTGATGATAATGTTAAGTGATAGCTTAACATTAGACGTACTGTTCACAGTACCCTGCCTAGATCCTCACAGCAAGATTAGAATGGAAAATATGGCTGAAAGCTCTCAGTGTCCAAGCCTCTGTTTTTAATTATATTTCCTACCCACTGAAAGGAGGTTTTAGAGAAAAAATTATTTTAATAACATTGTAATCAAAAGGGGCTGTTGAGACACCTTGAAAATAATAGACTGTCTCGTCACACACGCACACACACACTGAAGATGATGTTTCAAATGGATATTTTCTACCTCTTGCTTCAGAGATGTCTTAGCCAATTAGTGTAATCTCACGGCTACATGGAGTTTTTGCATCTCCAGCTGTGAATTGCTAATAATAAAGTTACCCACAGGATGAGCCTGCCATATGGCCAGTGGTCAAACAAGCAGAAGACAAGTATTGGGGATGTGCTTGTCAACAGTAAATGGATATATGTCACAGAAATTGGTCTGGGAATATGACAGTTTTTTGCCTTTTAACAAAAAAAATAATCATGTGGTATGAAAGAAAGAAGGCCAATAGCTAACGTGGCATAATTAGATATAGAAGAATTCAGACCCAGGAAAAGAAAGGCTGGTGTTGACTGCCACAGCATGAAAATGAGATTGGCAATAATCCTTATTGATCTACACTGGAAAAAAATGTGGAGTTTGTTATATACGGTCAAGTTGTATGTCCTTGACTGAATCAAAACATTTACAGATGGGGAAAGGATAGGTTACTCACTGGATGGGATATTATGTACATGCAAATTCTACAAGGATATATCTTTGGTTTTTGCTGACCTTTTTATTAAAGCTTTGTACACAGAGAAGGACAATCAGGTACTACCATTAAGCAAATGCCCACAGCCAACCTAAATAGCATCCAGATTTTCTTTTTGGCCTGGAGCAGGGGTACCCGGGGCCATTGCACCATGGTAGCTTCAGAGCTTCAGGATCACAGTCCAAGGAGGTGAGAGAAGAACTGCAGAACCTCTTGGCTGTCATGACTCTACTGGCATCAAGGGAGGCATGAGCAGAGAATGTGAACCCCCCATCTTTTTTCATTCCTTACCAGTTTCAGATTAAATTGGCACCAGGAAGAAGTTAATCCAATTCCCTGGTTCTTGGTTATATGTTTCCAGACCTTCCATCTGTATGTCTATTGCTGGGTAGGACGGAATCTCAGGGTAATCGTAAAAGGCAGAATGCTGATCTTGTTGGTGCATTCTGGTATCTCCTTCCACACGCCATGAAATATTTAATAAAAAACACCAGCTCTCCAGGCTCCTTTGAAACCTCAGAGGGTCAAACTGGATGTGACATTGAGAGATCTATGAAAAGTTCTCTCTCTCTCTCTCTCTCTCTTTTAAAAAAAGAGTAACTAGTGTCCAAGTGGGAAGCTGATGAGATTGGAGGCATGGTGCAGGGGGAGAAAGGGCTCCCCCATGCTGTTTTATTGACCTTAGCTGGCTGTTTGGATCTGTAATTTGGCCCACAGGGAGGAAACATTCAGGTATTAGATGTCCTATATGCATCACATCTAATCTCTAGCATCAATAGGCATGCCCTTATTGCACTGAGGTTGTCCTAATTTGAGTGGTTGAGATGTGTGTATTTTCTGTGGCCTTCAAGGCCACCCATCTCTTCATGTTGTGCCACCTTGCTGTTTTACATGAAGTCAGCAAGAGCTCTGGCTTTTTTTATCCTGTTACCAAATCCTGACTTCTTAAAACATTAAATAAAATGTTTCTTTCATTGCTAATTATTTTGGACTGTGACAGAAACCAGCTCCCCTGGAATTTGTTGACATTTTTAAAGGGGGGGGGGGGTAGATGTGAAAATAAAAAGGTAAGTACGTCTACTCTAACCTCCTGAGCTAATGCACTTCCCCTCAGGTCTTTGACAGAAACTTGGCGTCAATCAGTCCTGACTCTGTTTAAATGACAGGATGCCTGGCAGCTCTTAGCCCTGCTTGCAAGATGTACTAATATTTACAAGCAAAAAAGAAGGTCTCTGGCTTTGTTGAAATAACACCACTTTCTTAGTTTGACTGCTGCTCCAGAGCAGACCTTTGCAAACAGCTAGCAGGGGAGGACTTGGAGGGGGGAGGGTGAAGAACTGAGCTTTCATCAAACACTAATGTTTATTTTAAACCCAAACGGGTCACAATTATATTAAACAGATTTTTTTTGCAGGCAGAGTAAATAATGATATCATTCTTCTAAAATAACCTGTGGAAAATGATGAAGTAAACACCAAAGAACACAAAAGCAACTGCTAACAAAAAAAACCCTCTTGATTTTTGTCTCAAATAAAAAAGCAACAATTATCCTCAGTTGGTTGATAGAATGTGCATGTTTTAAGCATGTCCCATCATGTATGTAATTGGATGTGCTAAACTTGGATTTGGATGTGCTAAACTTAACAAATTCAGTACAGAACTAATGTGGCATTGCTACATAGCAGAATTGCCAGCCATTCCAAAATTCCTTTGCTAGGAGATTTAAAAAGAGCTTTCACTTGTCTGGATGGAGTGCTTGCGAGAGGAAGCGGCACATGCTCAAAGTGAAGCAGGGGTGTTTCCAAACTGTGCAAACCCTGTCTAAGCCACACTCAATGAGGATTCCAGGAGCAGCAAGCTATAAAAGGTTATATTGTCTTCCAATTTTTCAACCACAGGCAGGGTTTTTTTTAAGTTCTATAGGTCCCAAGGTTCTCTCTTTTACCCAAGCCTTTGGGTTTTTTAATACCTCCTCTGTTGGGAAGAATCTAAAATCAAAAAGGATGTGGTCTGAGTGCTGAACACTGTAGCCGCCACTGGAGTATGTGGCCTTGGGGGTTAGAGTACGAAATTTATCATAGCTGCTAAGGGTGAGATTCACAAGTTATTAGGTCTTTCAAAGTCTTGTTGGAGATTAGTGATGATGAGTTATTGAAGTTTCATTCTCTAGGTTGGGGGAATTTTATTATTCCACTTTTCAATGTCATCTAATACACGCCTATAACCTTTTGGCATATCTAGGTAATACCTCCAGCAATCTGTTTATTTTTCCTGTTCTCTTTATCAGTTTTCAAACATTGTAAATCTAAATAACTGTCATCCTTGACTTGAATCATACTAGGTTCACTTTGAGTGCCTGCAACCTCTTCAATGCAGCTGAAACAGATTCTCTTGGCAAAAGTTTAAGTTCTCAAAAAGCTATCAACTAAATGCTCTGATTTCAAATTAGCATGTAAGTATTCATCCGTCAAACACCACATTTTAATGTGAACAATCAAATTTCTCAATGAACTCTCACTTTAGAGCTGGATTTTAGCTCTGGACTTTTGTGTGTTTCAGAACCTGATAGGGCGATCCTATGCAGAGTCACTCCAGTCTAATCCCAGTGGTTTCAATAGACTTAGACTGGAAGAACTCTGCATAAGGGCACTCAGAAAATCTGATTGATTACAGGCTTGTTTCAGTTCAAAGATCAACTTTCTCTGCAGGGATAAGTGAAGGAGGTGTCTCACATACAGAAGCATGCATGCAGACAAGGAAGGAAATGGACTGTCCTCAAATATATATAGAATTGCCAACTTTCTACCAGGTTTTGTCCTGAAAAGCTACCAGATGATTTCTCCAGCTCAAAAGGTACAGGATCAGATCAGGCCATTTTCCCCAGTGTTACTGTGAGGGTAAGAATCTGAAAAGCATACTGCAACAAACAATAAGCATGTTTAAAATACATCAGAAGCAAGAAACCTGCCACAGCTAGTCATATTGTTATAGAACCAAGTTGTGAAAGAGTTGTTGAAGGAAGCTTAGAAGACTGAAGAGGGATGGGGAGAATTCTTTGCTTTTGTCTTCAGTTTAGAATATGTTGAAGAGATATCCATTGCCTGAACTTCTGTTTATGGAGACATCATCTAAAGAACTAAGTCAAAAAGAGAGATGCAAGAGACAAACTTGTATAGCTAATTGCAAATTAAAATTAACAAGTCACCAGGTCTGGATGGCATTTTTGCAATATTTTGTCTCTAAAAGCTGTCTCCTGCTGAATATCTGTAAAGCAGTCAGCTTGATCTTAACTTTTATAGAGTGGAGACAGGTTAATTAGCCTAATGCTTATCTCTGGTGAATTGATGGAAAGCATGATTACAGCTAGCTGTATATAAAGAATTATTGTTGAATAAGTCTTGATGAAAGAGAATTCACATGACTTCTGTGAAAAGAAGTTCTGTTTCATCAATCTTTTGAAACTTTTTGAAAGTGTCAGGACCAAGAAGCACATAGATGGAATGACACACAAGTTGCCTTCTAAAAAGCTTTTGGCAAATCCCTCTCCAAAGGCCTCTAAGTAAATTCAGCAGTTGCAGGATAAGTTACTGGGTCCTCTGGTGCACTGGCAAGTGGTCAGAGTAGTGCAGAAGTAAATGAAAAGTTCTCACCCTGTGAGAAAGAAAGAAATGGGGTCCTCCAAGGATTTCTTCTAGGACAGTTCTTTTGAACTGGTTCCTAGATTATCAGGAGTCAGAAGCTAGTTTATGGATGGCACACAATAATTCAGGATGGTCAGAACCCAAGAGGTACAGCAGCAGCAGCAGCAGCAGCAAAAAAAAAAGGATTATTGGGAAAGACACTGAAAATAAAATGGTTAGTTTCATTATATCCTTACAGAAATCTGTGTATTTATATGGACTACTGTATATGGCTCTGGTTGCCCCATCTCAAAAAAGCTGAGGGCACAAAAACAGGCAACTGAAAAGAACAAAGCATTGCTCTTTGGGGAAAAGCTAAAGCATTTGGGACTTGGGACTGGCTAAGAGGAGGAACATGATAAAGAGTCATTAAAAAAATAGGCAGAGAGAATTTTTCCCCTTTGTTTATAATGCTACAGCTGAAAATTGATGGACAATCAATTCAGGACATACAAAAGAAGATACATCATCACACAGTGAATGTGATTAAATGTAGTGTTTGCTCCTGGCTTAGACGGTTCTTAAAAGGGATCAGACAAATTTGTAGAGAATTGAACTCCACTGCACTACCAAATAAGGACTTTGGGCTGCCACAGTTATAGACATTCCCAATAGTGGCAGTCTGTGAGCAACCTTTGCCTGAATCCAAGAGGAATAGTGATGTCAGATTCACATATGAGAGGCGCACCTGGTGGTGTTGGAGGGTTCAAGAGTTCCACTGGGCATCCAGCTGGGCTCTGCAAGCTGCTTGTATGGAAAGAGATAAATTATATTTGCTTCTGTTGCTTCTGCTACCACTAGTAGTATCTGAAGAAGTGTGCATGCACATAAAATTATTAAAAAAAAACAAAACCTTGAATAAAACTTTGTTGGTCTTAAAGGTGCCACTGAACTCATACTTTGTTCTCCTACTTCTATTGTTGCTACTGTTTTTGTTATTCCTGCTGTTTGCATTATTATTAATGATCCAATTTCTCCCTTTTACTAAGTATCCGTATAGTAAAGAAAAACAACCTCCAGTCTTTCTCCAGTGGAGGAAGCCTTTTTGCATTAGAGAAAATCCTTCTCCTCTGGCAGACTTAGGCCCTTTCTGCACTCAGAGCTAACTGCAGTGTATCCGTGCAGTCAAGCTTTTAAACCTGACTTCAGATTTCTGTGCCTGCGATCCACACCAGTCTTACATCATCTGGTGTATTTATTCTTCAGCTACAGTTTAAAAACTGCACTTTTAAAAATTGCGGTGGAACATCACTTGGAACATGTGGGGGAATGTCCATTTTTTTTAAAAAAAATTACAAAATCACCCCATCACAGCTGCACAGTGGGCTTCCTATGAGTGGCAGGAGAGGGCAGCACAGCCTGCAATGAACTAGCTGGCTGGCTGGATTGTGCCAAGGTGTTTTGAGCAGTTTCATTCCATTTATTGTAAACAGCTATTTTTGTGTATCACCAGGATACCATGACCATGCACAGACCTCCGGCAGAGAGGTCGCAGCTGCAACCCAAAAATGATTTTTTCCTTAATTGGGTGCTAGACCCCCCCCTTTGGAACTTTAGACCCATGGATCCTCAACTTCCTTGCCTCCAAGGACCCCCCCCATTGGCTTAACATCATTAGCTCAGCTGTCCTTGCTGAGTCTGCCTCTGGTCTTGGTTTCCCAACTTTCAACCCTCCTCCAGTGCTAGACCACCCACCTCCTTTGGCACTTTACACCCGTGGATCCTCAACTTCCTCACCTCTGGAGACCCCCCCCCCCTTTTGGCTTAACATCATCATCTGTCCTTGCTGAGTCTGCCCCTGGTCTTGGTTTCCCAACTTTCCAACCCCCCTCCGGTGCTAGACCCCCTCCCTTTGCAATTTAGACCATCAGAGGACACCTTTTCCTCTTGTGCTAGTTTTAGTGCATGGGGGGGGAGAGGGAGCACAAGAGAATGCACAAGCAGGGGGAAGAAAAGGATCACTTTTTAATAAGATCTCAAATGCGTCTGGTTTCTTTAACAACAGAACCAAAAGATTAACATTCGATATAACTGGACTTAAAGGGCTTATTTTTAAAAATTAAGTGGAAATGATGGGGAACACTCACAGTGGTGGAGCAGAAGCAGAGAGGAAAGTAGGACCAAGGAGATTGCAGAGTGGGAGGAACAATAAACCTCAAAGGCAGCGGTTGTGTGGATCAAAAAGGAGGGGTGGAAACAGGGGCGGAAAAATTGGGGTTGTTTGCAAAATCCGAGGAAATATGTCTGCTTCTGAACTACCATCAACTTTGAACCAAAACAAGTAAAAAGTCCACGGCAAAACCACTTTGGGGAAATAAAAGCTGTGGTCACACACACTAAATAATACACTTTCAATACACTTTCAGTGCACTTTCCAACTGGATTTTGCGTATGTGACCGCACCCACAGTGAATAGAAAGCAAACTGACAGCTGAATGGCTGAAAAGGAATGCAGAACCAAAAAGAAAAAATGAAGGGCATGTGGGGTGAAAGTGGGAGGAAATGCAGGACAAAATTTAAAAGTCAACTGAGATGCACGGGAAAAGAGAAAGAAAAGACCAGTGCAGAAAGGGCCTTAATTGAAGAGCGTCATTGGACCCAACACACCAACAGACATTATGGCAGTGTACATATAGCTCTTTTTATCATTAAGAGGGAAATGTGCAAGGATACCTAATGTCCCACTGTAATGGCCTATTGCTCCAGTAACATGCTGTTATTTTTCAAAAACCTATTTTTCTTTGCATGCTGCATATAGTCTCTCTCTTTCTTATACTAACATGAACAGCGCCTAGTTTCTTTCTTTGAAAGGAGCAAACAGGTTTCACATACACACTGTGATATATCACTCTAGAAGCAAGGGTCATCCTCATCTTCTTTACAGTGGTATGCTTATTGATCTATTCAGGCAGGACTGAGGCTAATGCTACCACACCAGTGAATGGGAAACCTCTCACATTGCTCTGTTAGCCTGAGAAACAATGGCTGCAGTCACATAAATAATCTACTTTCAATGCACTTTCCAACTGGATTTTGCCAGTTTACACAGTAAAATCCAGTTGGAAAATGCACTGAAAGTGGATTGAAAGTGGATTTAGTGTGTGTGACCACAGCCAGTGTCTTGCAGAACAGCTAAGTGAAGACTTACACTTAGATTTCCCTTCACCAGACTATACTGCTCTACTTTCCATCTTCTGTTTTTTCCTGAAACACTCAGATTCCCCATAGGTAAAGAAGATTGGGGGATTTGTTGCTATATACCCTTTATCTGAAAGCTAAAATATTTCAGTAGTTAAAATGTTTCATGATTGCTGCTCTTTACTGGATCCATAGATCTTTTCTTTATGAAAACAAGGTCAAATTGCAAAAAAAACCCAACTCCCAAAAAACCCCTTTTTAGCAGCTCAGATATATCATTTTGTATTCTAATACAATTTTCAAGGTTGCCTGTAATGCAGATTTCCAAACTGTCATTTCCCTCCAGGGAACAGATGGTAACCACCCAAGGGATCAGCGTAATACTCTAATGAACTATAACTCACTACTGATATAATACCAGCAGATACGATAGCTAGTATTATATTAATTCTATAATTCTGTGTTATATGTTATGGCAAAAGTACACTGCTCTTTGGCCAAAGGGTACTTTTTGCTATTGAGATGGAAAAAATAGAAATATACACCAGAAATTTTTTTAAAGGTCCCATTTGTCTCAATGAAAAGTAACAGAGCACATGCTTCTCTCCTACCAGAATCAATGAAAATGTGTAAATTATTGTATCTTCATGTGAGATTTCCATATAACTGAACATGAGAAAATGTTCAGTAGGAAAACTTGTGCTTTTCTTTTTTGTAACAATTAGCAATCTGTTTCCCCAAAGCTATGGCAGATGTAGGATACAACAGGCAACTTGCTTCACCATTACAACTTTATTTATTACTTAATTTTATTTGCTTGATTTATATCCCGCCCTTCCCTCAAGCGGGCTCAGGACAAGTAACAATAAATAGTTTACAAATCATCAAAACCATTAAAACCATTATAACAATAATTCACTTAAATCCAATGTTAAAAGATGGTAGGTTTTATATAGTAATCTATAAGGTTCCGGCAGTGCTGAACAGATGACAGCAAGAGTACCAGCAGAAGCAACGATATCATCTTGCTTATGTGGGCAGATGTAGTAGTCAGCAAGGGAGGCCAGATGATTGGGTGTCCAGTCATCTTCACTATTTCTGTACATACAGTCTCCACATAATAGCTACAACGGACCTGGGATCACCTTCCACTGAATCCTCACTAGAACTGATAGCAGCCAAGTCAGATAAGGAAAAGGCAGGGCATGGTGCACAAGGTGATACTGATAGTGGTGAGGTCATACAACAGTTTTGACTTTTGACTGTTCTTAGAATGAAGCACAGTGATTCCTTCATGATTACTCCTCCTAGGCTGTAATCACACGGTCTTTTTGTGCCCGTGTCGCCATGGCTCCCTAACAGATTTAAAATGCATGAACAGATGGCCACATCTGCCTCCCATTTGGCACTCATCACCCTCCTGCAATCAACCCTCTTCTGTTGCCATTTTATTGACACCAGGAAAATCAGGTACTTTATGGTTGTTTCCAGCTTCACCCCACATCTCCGCCTGTCTGGACTACCTCCTAGCAATTTGAAGCCATTTAGGCCATCTAAACATTTTCCTTGTGCCTTAGGCATTTTTTAAAAAAACAGTTGGCGATGGGCACATGACTGGATCACCACTCAAATGTTTCAGCTCTCTCCTGCCTATACCTTTGTGGCACACAGAGTAGGGAAGGGGTTAATTGGCATGATGAGTTTGTTTCAGAGAGGGAGGGAGGGAGAAAGGGAGGGAGAGTCTGAGACCGAAGCTGGTGACTCCAGCTTCACTCCAAGCTTTTAAATAAAAACACCAGCAGCACACAGGACATGGGATGAACCTTCTCTATCCTCCCCGCCCCCGCTTTTAAATGTTTGCAACATGGAATTTCTCAAAAGCACAGTTTCAAAAACACCATCTTCACACTGGACTCCATTTCCCAGCAGCCTCCTCCAGCAATCCCATTAGTCACCAGCTGCTGCCATTCTGCCAGGAATTTGAAGCACTAATTCTCATCAGTACTTTATGTGCATGCTTGGAAGACTGATGATTTTAAAAAAGCTGCCCAACTGCTGCACTCCCTGGCTGTTGCGTTTGAGCAAGGACGGGGGTGAATGTGCAGTGAGGAGCGTTAAGGGGGTCAGTCTGATCAAAACTCTCTGTTGCAAAAAGACCTGGATCTATTAGAACAGGAGCCACAATGGATCAAATTGCCTGTGTGACTGCAGCCCTATCCTTTCCTAGAGTTGATGTTGAACGTTTATTGATTCATGACGGTTTCCATGGGCATTGTTAATTACCTGACCATGATTGTGGGGCATATACACTTTCTCTGGTGATTGAGAATACATTCTGTATGCAGTCTGTGCAGGTACAAAAGACACCCACACACAAATAACAAATGTACCTTATTTTCTGAGGCACAGCCATCCCATGACTGCATAGTATAATGAAGCACCACAGGTAGGAAAGCCTGTAGAATGAGGTAGTGCACAGGGGCACACTGTTCAACACAACATTTGGTTCTAACTTAGACTAAAATGCTGAAGCGATCAGGAGACAGGCTTCACTCACTTAGAAACAGTTCCAAATGTCAGCCACATTTTTGGCAAAGTTCACAGTATCCTTGCTGTTAAGCCGGAGCTCTATCAGATATTTCCAAAAGTGTCTCCAACAAAGTAACAAAACAGAAAATTATGTCTAATGCTTTGTCTGCCTATTCCCACTGTGATTCCAGGGGTCTCCCTGCAAAATGGAGCACCAGCACAAAGGCAATGGGCATGTATTCTCTACAGCTCTGGGAGTTGTAGTTTCAGGTTGCAGCTACCTTTGTGGAGCCTGGTTAGTCTTTGTATTCCCTGTACAAGCATTAATCCCATTACCACTGACCATGTTATCTGTTACATTTTGCTTGTCAAAGTTATCTAAACAGGAAACGGATATTTAATGCCTTATTTTTGTCACTGTGGCTCATGTTGTATTTCCTCCTCACCCCTCCCCTGCCCCACCGCCTTACCACTGACAGCACAAGAAAGCAGAAAAGGGGAGGTTTTCCACAGTGGCCTGGGAAGAGTTCAATGGTCAGAGTAATGGCTAATGTCTGTTCTACCAGACACACAAAGGTAGTTAATTTAATAGCATACATCTGGAGGAAAACAAAGGGACCCAGATCACCATGACTTAAAGCCCTACCAAGAAGTCTTTCACATTTACTTAGTGGTCAGCTTAAGTCAAAAATATGATATAATGAGCACTTGATTTAAAGTTCAAACATGGAGCTAGACCTCGAATGAGAAGTCCTATGCAAATCTTGGAAGCTCAGTTTGCTCCTACCTGTGCTTCCACTTCTCAAAAAATCACTGAGACTGCCAATCTCATTCTTCTAGTGACACCATGGAGGGGCAAAAGTTATCTTTCCTCCCTCTACTGTTGGTGCAGCTCTGCTGATGGAAGAGGCAGGAAAGATGATTCCATCCCCTTCTTCCTCCTCATTGCAGCATACTGACCTAGAATCATAGAGTTGGAAGGGATCTCCAGGGTCATCTAATCCAACCCCCTGCACAATGTAGGAAATTCACAAATACCTCCACCTCCAAACCTGCAGTGACTGCTGTTCCATACCCAGAAGGTGACCAAAAACTTCCAGGATCCCTGGCCAAACCAGCCTGGAGAAAAATTGCTTCCTGACCCCAAAATGGCGATCAGCATTTCCCTGGGCATGTAAGAAAGGGCCACAAGAACTAAGCACTGCGGCAACCCTTCCTGCCCTCCCTCTCATGATCAGCCTAAATTCACAGAATCAGCATTGCTTTCAGATGGCCATCTAGCCTCTGTTTGAAAACCTCCAAAGAAGGAGGGCCCACCACTTCCCAAGGAAGCCTGTTCCCCTGAGGAACCACTCTAACTGTTAGGAAGGGGCAACAGAAAACAACTCTGTACCAGCCTCTATATGACAGCCTTCCAAATGCTTGAAGATGGTTATCATATCACCTCTCAGTCATCTCCTCTCCAGGCTAAACATACCCAGCTCCTTCAAACTTTCTTCATAGGATGGTCTCCAGACCCCTCACCATCTGTGCTGCTCTCCTCTGGATGTGTTTCAGCTTGTCTATATCCTTCTTAAACCGTGGTGCCCAAAACTGAACACAAAACTCTTGGTGAGGTCTAACCAGAGCAGAGAAAAGTGGTGATCTGGACACTTCACATGATCTGGACACCATACTTCCGTTACCTCATCACACTGCTGACTCATGTTCGGTGTATGGTCTACTAAGACCCCTAGATCTTTTTCACACATACTATTGCCAAGACAATTCTCCCCCAATCTATAATTATGCATTTGATTTTTCCTACCTAAATGCAGAACTTTACATTTATCCCCATTGTTGATTTTAGTGAGTCCCTCAAGAGACTCCTGCAAGAGGCTACTGCAAGTTCAAGTTCATTGGCTGAAAGTTAGATCTTCTTGGCTGCTGTAGCTGTTGAGATCATTGGACCCCATATAGTAGGCCAGTGTGGTGTAGTGGTTGGAGGGTTGGATTAGGATCTGAAAGACTTAGGTTTGAATTCCCACTCTACCAGAGAAGATGCCTGAATTACTGGTC
Organism: Lepidodactylus listeri; assembly: GCA_029233225.1. NCBI lineage: Eukaryota > Metazoa > Chordata > Lepidosauria > Squamata > Gekkonidae > Lepidodactylus > Lepidodactylus listeri. The sequence goes on from JARCFY010000012.1 coordinate 47,471,596, forward strand.
CAGTCACACACTCTCAGCCTAATTTCTCTCACCTGGTTGTTGTGAGGTTAGCCCAGGATAGCCCAGGTCTCATTAGAAGCTGAGCAGGGTCAGCCTTGGCTAGTATTTGGATGGGCAACCTCCAAGGAATACTAGGGCTGTGACACAGAGGCAGATAATGACAAACCACCTCTGAAACATCTCTTGTCTTAAAAAAACAAGTCTAGCTTGCCGCCTAGTGGTGCATAACGCTAAAAGAAAAAGAACTGGCTTCCAAACAACCTTAGGATCTCCTGGCTATACTATACACAGTGCCAAATGGTAATTAATTAATTGATTTGTGAGGATAAAATGGAGGAAAGAAGAACAACACAAGCCATTTTGATCCCCACTGGGGAGAAAGGCAGGGTACAAATTAAATAAGCAAATTAAGTAAATAAATATGCAATAAGCCATCTAAATGATTTCACCACTTCAGTTTCTCAGAGGGTGGGTGCTTTAGAAATATTTATGTAAGTATTTATATGCCACTTCTCTCCTCAACAGGTACCCAAAGCAGCTTGCAATAAAAAAATACAAAACAAACAAGAGAAGAGGGAAACAGCTTCTGGGCTCAGGGCAGGTCATTCTCTCTCCTTGTCCAAGAAGATCTTCCTCCCAGCTGCATGCTACCATCCTCAAACCAAGAGGTGAAGGCCAAGAGCACTTTTGGGCTTGCTGTTCATCTTGAGTCTCCAGGCCAGCTCAGGCTTCAAAAGGTTAACAGCAAGAAAGGGGTGGGGCAGAGACTCGGCTAGATGGTTTTACAGCTGGTATCCCAACTCCTTCCCCACCTCTATGTGCTCCACCTGCTGATTGACCTTAGTTGATGATCTGGCAAATAGAATAATGGCAATAAATTCAAGAGTAATGATATACAGCAGCTGTAGTTGGTTTTAAATAGTATGAGAGCTAACATTCCTTATCCTGCATGCTCTTGTCCCTAGAATCTTCCCCTTGCTAGTCTGACTGATGAAAGCAAGCATAATGAGATCTGTAAGAAGTTGCAAAGAGCTTGTTGTTGTTGCTGTCTTTACCAGTTTGGTGTAGTGGTTAAGTGCGCGGACTCTAATCTGGGAGAACCGGGTTTGATTCCCCACTCCTCCACTTGCACCTGGCAGGATGATCTTGGGCAAGCCATAGCTCTGTACCAGCTGTTCTCTCAAGGACAGCTTGGGAAAGAGCTCTCTCAGCCCCACCTACCTCACAGGGTGTCTGTTGTGGGGAGGGGAGGGGAAGGGAAAGGAGTTTATAAGCTGCTCTGAGACTCCAAGTGAGTGAAGGGTGGGGTATAAATCCAATCTCTTCTCTTCTCCTTCTACTGTTTTTGCAACTGGAGTCATAAACAGCAAGAAAGAGAACGTAGTAGGATACCACAGAGGCAGGCTGGTCACATGTGGCTTTATTCTGCTAAAATCCAAGAACTGAGAGGTAAGTTAGTTTTCCTCAATGGTAACTGGATGTCCTATGGATTTAAAAACACCCCCAAAAATCCATTGTCAGGGATAATCAGATATATGTCACAAAATGGATAAACTTCCAGCCCCTGGGCCCACCAATGGACAATCTATGAAATCTAAAGGTGAACCACAAGTCACTGGATGAGACCAAAAGCGTTCCCCAAATGAACAGACAACCAATTTGCTTCCATGCCCCATTCTTGCCATGGGCTCTGTCAGACAAAATCCATAAATTGTCTCAGCCCTCAGTTGTGACAAATCCACATGATAATCTGCTTGAGCCAGCCGAACAGAATAAAACTAAGAAAAATGCTGCATATGTTCAAAGAGAAGTGACATGGGGTGTGCTGTTATAAATGGAAAGATCATGAATAGTGGGGCTGTAAGACAGCAGGAGATCATTAAATATAAAGGCAGGGAATGTCAAAAGGCAGGGTTTGCCGCAATGAGCCTCCTTTATCAGTACAACACTATGATATATTATCACTCCTTGTTCCTGCAGGAACTGGGGGGGGGGGGGTAGTCTTTCTACACAGTATACGATGCTGTGTGTGCATCTTGCAGCATAGGCAATCATTCCATTTTCTTTGGCCAAACCTGGAAAAGATTCTATTGAAAGCTGTGTATAATGAAATGAACCCAAACTGTATTGGAAGCAGGTGAGTGTGGAATATGTATGAAAAGTGAATAAACCAAGAACAGGATAAGGCTCTATTTTCCTACTGTGCTCCCAAGCAACCCTCAGTGACAAATGCATATTACATCCCTGCTCCAATTGGTCCAAAGCGCATCCAAATTCTAGCAAGCACTCTAATCTTGGCATCCACAAATAGAATAAAAATCTGAAACGCAGAAGGCTAAGGTATCAAAAACCCCAAAACTCATCTCGCACTTATTGAAGGCAATGGGTTATTTCAGCTGACCAAAACTGAGGCGAGCCAAAGTTCTTGGATTTCAACTACTTTTCTTCTACTGAAACCAAATATAAAAGTTGCTGTCTTAAGCACTTTAGCACTACTGGTTATTAAGAAGATTTCCATTCAGATGAAATCCTAGTACTTGTGGTTTATATGGTTTGCAAATTTGGATGTGTATCAGCGGCAATTAGGCTACGCTGCAATACTGCACACAAGTCACCACCCAGTTCAGGAATGTGTACTGCCTCCAGTGCTGCTGTAATGTTTCTGCAAGCACCCACACACCATCATGACTGGAAATTTTCAGACCATGGCAGTCTGTATGCTTCATTTTCAAGGAAGCCATTTTAGTAAGGGCGTGTACTCATGGATCTCTTTCAAATCTATCCATTGTCCTTTAAAATTATTTACAATTTTGTGCCCAACTTTCAGACCAGAATATTACTATGTCCAAATGGCAACACTGGTTAACTGCCTGTTACCAGTAGGCAACAAGACCACTGGGAATCATCATGGGCTCCTGGCAAAGCCCCCCCCCCAACATACATTAAGAAGCCCGAGAGAATGAGACAGACAGGGCCAATTCATGTTCCAAAATTCACCTTTTCTTCCATTCTGCCTGCTTCAGCCTCCTCCTTAACCTGCCCACAAGATAGAAGAACAACTCAGAATAAGTTTTCGCTCAGAATAGGTTTTAGATCAAGGGTGGGCTGTGGCCTTGCAGCCCGTGGGCCGGATCAGGCCCAAAGAGGACTCCATTCCACCCACAAGGACCTGGCCATTTTCTGCTTCCTTTTCCAGTTCTGCTGCTGCTACATTGTAGCTTGCTTTACCAGGCTCTCTCAATTGTACAAGAGAGATAGATAGGCAAGCCTCTCCTGTGCAATTGAGAGAGTCTGGTAAAGCAGTGGCTGAGGCTCTTCCCCCTCCTCCTCCCAGGGGGGAGGAAGGGAACAAGCCAGAGCTTGCTTCCTGGCCAGGCTGCCTCAATTGTATAGAGCAGACAAAGGAAAGCCTTTCTTTCCTTCCACTGGCTGAGGCTCCTCCCTAAAGGGAGGGAGGGAATGAGGGAGAGCTTGCTTTGCTGGGCTGCCTCAATCACATGGGAGAAATACCAAGCACCTTTAAAACCAACAAAGTTTTGTTAAAGGTATGAGCTTTTGAGTGCCTTGCTACAGTGTGTGTATTCTGTTGGGCTCCTTATGCCAGGGCTCTCCTGGGCACAACTGAGTTCCCTCCCTCTTTTCACTGTATTCATGCTGTCATGATCCAGTCTTTCTCAGTAAGAAAGCAATGTGAACCCTTTTAGAGGAGGAGTAACAACAAGCCAGTGAGGTGGATTAGGCTGAGAGTGTGTTTCCAGCCCAAGTTCACCCAGCATATTTCCTTTGTAGCAGGGGCGTAGACTTTTTAAATCCCCGGGGGGGCAGGGGCTCTCTCTCGGGACCATGTCCCGTGCTCGGGACCATGTCACTGTCGTTCTCCCCCCCCCCCACACCAGGGAGCCGCCGCCGCTTCCCTCCCCCGGGCCGTGCCCACCCGCCGCGCTCCCTGCCCCCCTCCCTCCCTCTCCCCACTCACCTCGGGCACCAGCAGATTACTGCTGCTGCTGCCGCCTGCAGCCGGGGAGTGGCGCGTCGCCCTTGCGAGCCCCTGGCTCCTGCTCTGCCTCGCGCTCGGGGCGTGCGGGGGTGGCGCAGATGAGCGCTGCCTCTCTCCCCCCCCCCGCCCCAGGGAGGCAGGAGGGCAGGCCGGGGGTGGGGGGAAAGGAGAGGTGGCGACGGCCGGCTGACTGGCCACCAGGTGCTCCATTTTGTCAGGGGTGGCTGAGCCCCCCCGGGAAATTTGGGGGGGGCTCGAGCCCTCAAGCCCCCCCGTAGTTGACGCCCATGCTTCGTAGGAAGTTTTAGTTATTTCTCCAGGGAGGAATATAGTTTCATAGGCAAACACATAATCCTCAGTCTGTGTTATGATGCCTTCTCATGTTCTTGACCAGCACATGAAGCAACCTATGTAAAAGATAAGCTCTCAATGCCCAGTTTTCCCCTCAAAACACTGAGCATGAGATTTCTGTAATGAATGTCAATAAATCAAAAGTAGGTTTGCAGCTTACAGATACACACCTGAACAGCATACTCAAGATTGCTACAGCACATTTTGATGCAATAATTCAAAGCAAGAGGAGTCAATTATCAGAGACTGTTAAATAGATAAAGTATTGCAAGATTGCTAGTGTTTTAAACATGTTTTATTTAAAGTTTAAAAAATCTTTAATTGTGTTTGTCTGTGTCCTTTATAAAGTTTATATCTCTGCTACATTTTATGACACACATGGCCCGGCCTAACAAGGTCTCATTTATGTCAGATCTGGCCCTCATAACAAATGAGTTCGACACCCTTGTTTTAGATTAAATTATGGATGCCATCTGGAGATTATTAAATTAAGAATAACTGATTTGTTGATTTTAATCTGTAATTTTGTATTGTTTTTAACATGTTGCAAATCGCCCAGAGCCCTGTGTACTCAGGTATTGGGTAATCCAGAAAGGTGATGATGTTACAAAATTCAGGTGGCACACATATCGCTGCCACAAGATCTTTGGATCAGAGGTGTCTCTGGAGTTCCATGCTAGGGCTCAGTTCAGATTTGGACATGGCATGTGAAGAGAGGGTACTTAATCACTCCCCCAGTGTTGTTTCCCAACCTGAAATGACAAAGGGAAGCTGCAATTTGTCCTATTGGAGAAACATTTATTTACTTTATTTATACCCCAATTTCTCCCCAATGGGGATCCAAAATGGCTTACAGCATTCTTTCTTCCTCTGTTTTATGTCCACTGATGGTTGCAAGTAAATTTCCTCAGTGGGGCAAATATAGGCTTCCCAATCACCCTGGTCTGATGGGAGTTCCCTCCCCAGACCCATTGTCCTACTGTCAAGAAATTGAGGAGTGCCCTGACATGGGTAGCCAAGACAAGCCCAATCTCATCAGATCTTGAAAGCTAAGGTGGGCTGACCCTGGCAAGTATTTGGATGGAGACCTCTGAAAAATACCAGGGTCAGGAGGCAGAGACATTTAGAAAAAACCACTTTTCTAAATGTCCTCCATGCCCCAGTAGGAGCCACCAGAGGTTGCCATAACTTCTAGGAATGGGTACACACACACACACACAAATGCAAAAATACCAAAGAAAAAAAAAGAAATTGAGGAGTGGGAGGAAAAAGGCTTCTGTAGTGATACTCTAGGAATGTCAAATATTATCTATACCACAGAGATTTGGGTAGGATGTGATGTCACTTCTGGGTGACACTCTAGGAATTTCCTCTGGTCTCTATGGGGACACTGGCAGGGAAATGGAGAACACCCAGGGAAGTGTTACCACCAATGGCCTGCCCTGTTGTTGGGGGAAATTAGCTAGGCGGCAGGGGAGACCAGAGGGGTACCAGGGATCACATACCTCTTTATACCAATGCTCAGTACAGTACGAAGACTCCAGATTTGAAGAGTAAATTGAATAGTTTTTATTGCAGAATTTCCCTGATTATAAGCACACTAAGCATTTAAGAAAGAGCATGTAGTTTGGAACTAAGAAAACAGAAGTGATGATAGCAAATAGAAGGGTCAGTTATGGGAGTTATAGTACCTGTCCAGATGTGCAGAGGTCCATGGAGATGAGATTATGGCCCAAAAACAGTTTGGGAATGAACTGCCAGTTGGCATCTGGGCAGACACACAGTCGAGACCATGCAATTTGGTGGATATAGACATGGGAAAACAATGCAGACCAATGGGAGGCCTTGAGAGGCTTGTCTCGGGTGAAGACAAAAGGTTACCTGGGCCAATAAGGGGGCCCAGGGGGTGTAACACCAGGAGGACCAGAACCCAATGTGACCAGTGAAGTTCAAGAGGGGCAGAGTCTAGATTCACAATAGTATTGATGAGATTAGCGAGGTGCTGGATGGCTCTACTGGAGGTGGCTGAATGTGTTCAATGACCATTGATGGTCCTGCCAAGGCAGGTTGAATAGGTTCCCAGGCTTAGACAAAAGGTGGGAAATGATCCCTGATCAGCATTAGGAAGCATTGTTAATATTTTGAATGTTTGATTGGTTGGTCTTGGTATCCTGCGGGAGGGGGTAGGAAGGACAGGAGAGCTGTGGCTAGCTCTGTGTTTCAGGCCAAGAGTGCCTTCCTTGATCGAGTTTGTGGGTCTCTGGTTCAGGTCATAAGTGGGGTGCCCTGCTATTTAGGGCTACCCATGAGTAAAGCAGGGCCTCTGGGCTACAGCAGCAGGCCAGTCCCAATGGGGACAAGTGGGAGAAGAAATGGGGACAAGGGGGAGAAGACCCTGGGGACTCAGCACCAAAGTCCAAGGCCAGGAGCAACCTCAGAGGGTGGGGAAGGACTGCGAGTGACAATGGGTGAACCTTGGGAAACAGGAGAAGCAGTGACCAAAGCAAACACTTGGGAGTACTCACAGTGGGAAGGAACTTAGGTCGAGTGATTGGCTTCCATAGGCTGCTGTGTGGAAGGGGAGGTGGAATTGTTGTAACCAAATGGCCAGTGAGGAACCTGGGAGGGTCACTCTGTATATGGTAAAAAGGGACCTTGGTCAGAAGTCATGCTAAGGTGTAATTGTCTTGATATCATAATAAAAACCTCTTGCTACAGGTGAAAACTTGCTATGTGTGAGCCATTTCAAGTCAGAGTTATCATGAACAGGTACAGATTCCTAAGAGGCTTCTAGCTGTTGCCAAAGTCCAAGAATGTAGGCATTGTGTTAGATGAAAGAAAAATGGGCCAGAAAACATACTTAGCTTTTCACCTCCATCAACAAAATGGGTCTGGGAAATTTTCTGTCTTCTACGTACCCCCCCCCCCCCCACACACACACACATTTGATAGCTCAGGTTGGAATGCCAAGCTGTCAAGGGCAGACACTATCCTTTTGGAGGGGCCATGGCTGCAGACATTGAACACATGAAGCTGCTTTACACTGAATCAGACCCTTGGTCCATCAAAGTCAGTATTGTCTACTCAGACTAGTAGCAGTTCTCTAGGGTCCAGGCAGAGATCTTTCACATCACCGACTGCCAGATCTTTTAACTGGAGATGCTGGGGATTGAACCTGGGGCCTTCTGCATGCCAAGCAGATGCTCTATCATTGAGCCACAGTCCCTCTGGTTTGCCACAGACACAAACCTCCTACACTTGTTATAAATAACAATCACATTGATACCTCATGCTTCTTCCAATTAGCTTAGGACCATGTACATAAATGGTTCCACTTTATGCCTTGCAACAACTCTGTGGAGCAGCTCACTGAGGCTCAGTGGCAGAGCTTTGATGGACCGATGGTCTGTTTCAGTATAAAACAGTTTCATGTATTCATGTGTCCTTTCCATCTTTATTGTGCTCCCTATTACTGCATTCATCTATGCCATAAGAAGAAGGAAGATAACAGTTAGAGTGGAGCAGTCCAGTCAAAGAAGCCCAGGGTCTCTTGTTGGCATGCCTTGTCTTAGATCCACTTGGTGATTCACTTCTCTTGCTTCCACACTGAGTCTGTCTTTATTTGTAGTATATATTAGATACTGCTGATACATTGGGTTGCTTGCTTTTCACTTTGGAAATCCATTTCAATAATTCCAGGACACCTTGATATGCGATTTTTTTCTCTCACACAGTGTTATATACATTTTCCATATGTTTATATGGGACATGGCTTTAGGGTCCCAAAAGATGGCTGCTCCAGAGCTGACATACAGCAACCTTGCTGAAGCCAGTCAGGTCTTTGCCTGAGTCTAATCTGTGCCTGGCTGGAAAATCTGGCATATGCCACCATAAATTATACCTCCTTAACATCCATTAGGAAAAAAGGAGGTAATTAAAGGTAATTAAAAATATGTCCATCAGAGCAGTTTGTGCAGGTACTACAAATGGATCTGAACAATTGGAGACTAGCTTTCTGAGTTTCTATGGTATGGATTCAGAAAACATTCTATTACCTTCTATTGAAATGTTACTGAGAACTCAAGGGATATAATTCCTTAAAGTCACCAGGGATGGGGAAAACTTCAAAGCTTTATAAAAGAACAGACAAATCTCCCCATTTATAATTAATGTGGAAACTACTCATGCCACTTATCGAATTTAATTTAAAACTCAATAACATGTTATTTCCTAGACCAGACCTCAGTTTGTCTCCACCTACTATTTTCCTCTCACTCACAAATTCTATTATTTGGTTCCAAAAGCAGGGAGGGTTGGTTCAAGGTATTGTGCAGCTCCAGCCAGATACATCGCCTTTTGCTTCCCCTTATGGGTAAAAGCCCAGTGGTACTGCACTAGCAACAGTGCAGGTTTCTCTAACTAAATTCTTCTGTTGTCCTCTAGTTGCAGTTCTTCATCGTCAGGCGGAGGAGGAGTTGGTTTTATACCCCACTTGTCACTACCCAAAGTAGTCTTGGAGCGGCTTACAATTGCCCTCTCTTTCTCTCCCCACAACAGACACCCTGTGAGGAAGGTGGGGCTGAGAGAGTTCTGAATGAACTGTGACTGACCCAAGGTCACCCAGTTGGCTTCATGTGGAGGAGTGAGGAATCAAACCCAGTTCTCCAGGTTAGAGTCTGCCTCTCTTAACCCTACACCAAAGTTGCTCTCACCAAGCTGGAAAAAGAATACATGTGAAAAGTATGCCTAAATTAGTAACTTTCCTTTAGAACTGGGCAGAAAGTGGCCATGGTCACACGGCCCTTTAAAGCAGGGGGAACTGCTGTTTCCTCCCACATTTAAAGGGACCGTTCATACTGGCTGCGGCCACTCCTGCACCGAAGTGGGCTTCAGCGCGGGTTCCTAGCGCTTTTTCCGACCCTGGGAAATCAACTATTTTCCCGGGAGTCACGCTTTGAACCCGCGATTCTGCCGATTTGGACTGCCCCCTCTCGCAATGATTGCAAGAGAGGGCCGTCTGATTATCCCTCCCGGGTTTTTTTTTCCTTTGCACTTGGGTGCTTGGGCACTCAAGCGCGCAAGTGCAAACAAAGGGAAAAAACGCAGCCAGAAGCTCCCCCCCCCCCCCCCGCCGCACAAAGAGGCTCTTACCTGCTGGCTGGCTGGCTGGTTCACCCCACGCTCCTCTCCAGGCCCCGAGCCCTGCCTGCCGTTGTCACCTAGCAAACCCCCCCCCCCGCATGCTTCTCCCAACTTCCTCAGGTGGCGGCCAGCGGGGCTCATGGCCCAGAATGGAGCGTGGGGCAAGCCAGCCAGCAGGTAAGTGGGAGAGCCTCTCTGTGGTGGAGGAGGGGGGAGCTTCTGTCTGGCTGCATTCGGGAGAGGCAGCTGTGCGAGGACCACCCGCACGCCCACACCTTGCCTCCCCCAGCCGCCACTGCCGCCGCCGCCACTAGGTTGGAATGTGTAATTATCCCAACCCAAAATTTAAAAAACCAGTTTCTTTAAATCCGGGAGGGCTCCCAGATTTAAACCCCCATGTGACCACAGCCAGAGACAAACTCTTGCTAGTAACCTAAGAAAAGCAGCTACCTTTGATACCTAACCAAAGAGAGGTGAAGCAGAAAGTTGTGTATTAAATAAATACACATGAGGAAATATTAAATCCCAGGCTCTCAGCTCTAAGCTTCAGCCTATCAGTTCTTTATCATTAATGCATTTAGTCTATCACAAGATTATCTAAACAAGTATACCACTAGTAGTATGCTGAAATCAAGCAGCAGTTTAATTACTTTTTAAACCATGATACAGTTTTAATTCACCATAATCTGTTGGTATATCATAGCATGCAAAGTGGTGGCAACCCCAAGCAAGTTTAGCTCTCATAGCATGGTGCCCCCCTCCTCACTGTGCCTCCCTAAGCAGCTGCTTTGGTAGCCCTGAGCAGAGAACCAGCCCTAAAGGTAAGGATGGTAAAGCAAAGGTTTGCTGCCTGGATGCTATGTGGCATCCAGCTCAGGAGATACTGGTCTTCAACTGCCACCATTCGGGTAAAAGTAAAGTGGTAATTCTAGTTATTGTTTGTTCACGGGTCTTCAATATGTTATTAAGAGGCTTCCAGTTTTTGGAAACAATTATGAAAGGAAGAAACAAGGAATGTGAAAAGCAAGCTGATACATCGATGGTGGCCCCATAGATCACAGTTTCCATCATTAATTCACATTACCAAAACAGACTTCCCAAAAAATTGAGTGCATTTTGGATTCCTTTCAAGGAGGAAATGTCTCATTTTTCCCCCCTGGCAGGTTCTCTTTTATTCAAGTAGCAGGGAACCATTTTTAACATCTGGATTTTTAAAAAGAGGTTTGAAAAGAGCAAAACGTTTCAATTCATTGGTCTGAAAATCTTCAACATATGTGTCAGAAGAATTTGAATTTCTAACACAGGAAAGTTTTAATCCAAGATGATACATGGTTCTGTGCCATATTTCTACAGAAAAGGTTTTATGGGCTTTTGCATAATCTCTGTTTTGTATAACACAATCTCAGAGTTCTTAGTTGTGTGAGATCAACATTGTCTATTATGGAGATGCATTTTCTCACAATTCAGATATTTTGTCACTGCAGTTCCCAGTCTCTTTATTCATTACATCATGAACTGTGACTATAAGAACTATGTTTTTGGTGACTGTATGAATGATACAGGCCCTTACTGAATATTGCCTGTGACCTCATTAGTTTAGTAAAAAGCAACAGCATGCTTCTTTCTCCTATTTAAACCATTTTATGACTGTTTAAAAGGTTGTTAAAATATTTTTCTGGGCATTTTTAGTGGCCACTTTAGTAGGCCACTTCACGCTGCTACTGAAGCAAAGAGGGGTTATGTAGCCATTTTTATTGCAGTTTAGAACATGAGTTTTGTTTAAGAAAGGATTAAAAAAATCAACAGTCAAAAACCATCCTTTCAAAATGACATATGGTACCAGCTTGTTAATGTTTCACACTTTGGACTGAAACATAATCTATTTTGTAGTGAAATCAGCTTTTATTGACAGATGGATAATTTTCCTTTAAAAAAATATTTCAGTATTTAGCTAACGGTTCAGAACATTCACTGCTACAGTAGTTAGGGCCATGAGATAGATGGATTTAAGAGGGGGTTAGGTTCATGCAGGATAGGTCCGTCAGTGGCTATTAGTTATGGTGACTATGAAGAACCTCCAGATTCAGAGGCAATAAGCCTCTGAAGACCAGTGCTGGGAGGCAATGTCAGGACCTCTAAGCCCTGTTCGTTGGATCTTCATGACAACTCAGTATTGCTGTGTGAAACAGGATGTCAGACCGCAGGTATGAGCCAGCAGAGCTCTTGTTATGCTCTAAACATGTCCAGTTTGAAAGGCTTTAAGAAGCCATAATCCGAGTGCACACTTTGAGTCAGATTCATTCAGTAACACAGAACATGGTTATCATTGGGAGCATGCAAAAAACAAAGCTGCTCTCAAATACAGTTCTTATCAGGCCCGTAGCCAGGATTTTGTAATTTGGGGGGCCTTTAAATAAGTCAGAGGGCACTGATGTCACAAAATAAAAAATAAAATTTTAATAAAAATTTTAAAACTCACTTTTGAAGCATTTACACTCTGCCTGCCTATGTGGGGAAGCAAGCCGCACTTGGGGAAGGGGCGGTGGTGGGGAGTCCTCCGAGCAGCCCAGAGAGCCAGGAGCCCTCTAGGCAGCCCAGAGAGCTGGGGGCCTGGGGGGCTTGGCAGGAAGTCAGGGGGGCAGGCCCCGATATGCTCCACTGTAACTACGGGCCTGGTTCTTATGTTGTATCTAAACCTTGAATCAGATTCTTCACTATCATAGTTAAAGCGAAATTAGGAAATCAATCCAGTAGTAGCCTATACAGAGCATGTAAGGTGAAAGAAAGCAAAGCCTATATCTTCCCATGCCTTTCCTTGCTATGGGAAGTATTACTTCAGACAAGCCCACAGGCTCCTTGATGAATATGATCTATGACTGGAATCTTCATTTCATTTATTTATTTCATTTGTACCCTGTCTTTCATCCCAGAGGTGATCCCAAGCAGGTTATATCCTCGTCCTCTACATTTTTTCCTCACATCAACTCTTTGTGACAGATCAGGCTGAGAGAGTGTGACTGGTCCACGTAGGTTATCCAGCAAGCTTCCTTAGCAGAGTGGGGGGGGGGGGATTGAACCAGGGTCTCCTAGGCCCTTTCTGCACTCTCCTTTCAATCCCTGTTCACCACTGTGTCCTCCAAACATTTCTGTGCTAAAATCGAGCTCAACTTTTTTATTCCAGGTTTTTTTTCCCATTCTGCATTACATTTAGTGGTCAGCCTGGTTTCAGCCTACTGTTGCCCTGAGTTATTCAGATGCTGTTTTGCACTAGACTTAAATTGCCTCAACTCAAACACTGAGAAAATCCAGAGGGGTGGGCAAATGCGGAAAGTTCCTCAGAGTCCAGTTTGACATTCTGACCACTACACCATACTGCCTTAGCTGAATGAATGACGTGCAATGAATGACGTGCAAGCAGATTTCACATGTACATGCAGAGTTTGGCAGTGCCATTGTCATTTGAAATAAGACACACACACCCCTCTCTGCCTGCCTTAGGATTCTCGTGGTGGGAAAGGATGGAGGAAAAACCACTCAGCCTATTCCTCCCTGTGGCCACTCTGCAAGGGAGGTTTTTAATGGCCTGCAAAGCGAGGATGCTTTCTCCCATCTCTAAATCGAACCATGTCTGTCCCCTAAGAAATGCCTGCACATTCTGGTAATACTTCAGCTATAACTTGGGAACTGGTCTTTCATCAATGAATTGATTATACATTTGCCTGTCAGTAAAAAAAATTGTTGGGGGGGCACCTCTTTTTTAAAAAAACCAAGCCCTGCAGATGACATTGTCTTGCCAGGAGGTCTCCCATCCAGACACCAGCCAGTTTCAGATCTGTTAGCTTCAGCAAGATTGCCACAGCATGGATCTTCCAACCATACCCCAAGACCCGAGATCTGATATTCCAACTGCCATCCATGGTTTTCATAAGTACTTGTAATCTAAAAAATTGACTACCTCAATTCATTGTTTGCCTTTTATTAAAATCAGGTCATCCTTAGGATAATAGGCATGGCCCCCTTAGGCACAATATCAGAAAAGCCGAAGAATGAAGGCTCCAGGTCTAGTTTCAGCACGCCAGGAACATATTTCAACTGGGATGTTTTTGCATCTTTTGGCAAGCTGCCAGTGTACGAAGGGGACTGATCAAGCACCAGTTGGACCACAATACATGGCTGATTTATTTTGCATTCTTACAGTTGATTGGCAGCCTTGACAATCTGGAAAACCAACTAGCACGCCAGAGTCCTCCATGAATTAGACTGCCATACCTTGACCTTTCCCTTTTGCTGCTCAACTCCCATTTCCCTGGGTTGTTTGCCCTGGAACTGCAAGAGATGCAAGCCACTGTTGCCAAAACACCCATTAGCAGATTTGGGTTTATTTTATTTTATTTTGCTTCTATCTAAACTAACTGCAGTTTTTCTTTTTGGCTGACAACAGTTGTAACTATTTCATAGAGAAGATAAATTGCCCGGAGCTTATTCAAAACCCCTTGTTTTATTCGCGTTGTTATTGCTTACAGCTCACATTTTTGTACCATAAGGTCTGACCCAGGTGACCTTACTTGGCAATATATTTCTGCCCGCTGCCGCGTTCCCTCACCTTGAGTGGAATCAGCAAACAAGTGAATCGGGTGAAAACAATCCAGGGCTGCTGGCTGCATATCTCTGAAGAACAGAGAGCACCAAGCCAAGCGAGAACTGTCCCAAACCCAACTGAACAGGTGTGCATTTCCATAATGGCCATCAGAGTCAGAGAGGCAGGGATGTGTTGCTGCATGTGCTTTGGAAATGAATTAGCAGTCTTCCTGCCCCCTGTCCTAGTGATTGAAATAAATTACTTGGTTAAATTGCTAAGCAGGTTGACCCATCTGTTGGCCCATGCATGTTAAGATTCTCCAAGGGTTTATTATTCCAAATAATAACTGCCATATGCAACCGTAAACAGTTCTTTTAGAGATGACTGAAACATTCAGTGTTACTTCTGAAGGCAATTTACAAAGCCATTCATATTCCCATAAAGGATCTGCCCTTCAGCAAAACTTTCCAAAAGTGATCCTGACCGATTTGTAGGGATATTGATATCTTGTTCCCTTCCAGCAAAGGGATAAGATGAAATTAAACTGAGAGACTAGAATAACTTGAGTATCAATTCTCCAAGGGCAGAGCAAGGTGAAATCATGAGTTACAGCAAGTAGACGTCCCCAAGCACTAGTTTCCAGATCCTAGTATGCTTATTTAAAGCAGAATCAACCGCAATCAGCCCTACATGTACAATCTACATTTTAAAATTCATTGTCAAATAAATCAAAGGTGACACAATGTCAGCAATTGTGTAAAAATACTCGTCAAGTCCAGGGAAGTGTGGGTAGAACTTTTCAAAATGAAAGCCATTTTGTCCAAGCAGATGGCTAGACTTTGTAAAGCACAGGAAATGTTGGCTCCATCCCAAAAAGACAAAACAATTCTAGGGCCCTCTTCTGAGAATGCCTCCTAGCACAGAAACAAAACGACTGCAAGTTGTGGTGCTGCCCCATTTGTTTTTGGTTATTGTTTTAAATGAAATGTGGCACAAACCATCTGATTTTTATACCAGGATATGCTGAATACACTCCAGTAATTCAAAACCTGCTTGAGGGTCAATTATAGACATATAAAATATCCACTTCTTCTCTTTGAGATTAAGAATGACCAAATGAAGTTCCCAAACAAATCACTGTTGTCTGGGGGAAATGCAGTTTTGTGATGTTATGTCCACTGTACAACAGTTGCTGTATTCAAAAATGATTTTAGATAATTCCATGAGCTATGGCTGTATTCACACCAGTCGTTTTGTCTAGAATGCTCATCATTCATTGATATGGTCATTACACAGAATTCAGATGACCTGCTTTTCTGCACAGAGTTTTTGCTACAGCTCAGCTTCTTACATGCATCAGGTCTCCCCCCCCCCCCCCCCCAGGCACAATGTTGCTTGCTGGATATTGCACCCCCAGTTTTACTTTTGAGTTTTCCCAATTTTTTGTCCAGACCACCTGTTCTGGGGGGAAGCGGGAAAAACTAAAAAGGGTGGAGGGAGAAACATAGCAGGTGTACATTGCAAGTATGAAGGTTTTCCTTATTATTGTTTTCAGCTCCTTTGGTATGTGAAATAGCATGACTGGCAGATCACTTAGAAAAGGGCTCTGGGAAGCTGTCTGAAACTGACCAGGCATCACAGAATCAAGTCTGGCCGCAATGCTGTGAGAGGCTGTCAAGAACTGGTAGTATTTTTGCCCTTTTCACATTTGAAAAAGGAGAAACACGAGGATTTAGGCAGCTTTTCCTCAAGGCTTTTCAGATTTGTGAAATATGTAGGGAAAGCATTCTTGTACTGATTCACTGATTGGCATGGGGGTGCAGCAGAGAAGGGAGACAGCCAGACAGCCAGCTTTCTGGGCAGCTTCTACACAGGGACCCAGCAAGATCCTTGTTCAGTCAGCACTTCCGCACTGATGCAGCAATGAGAAGGGGGTGTGGCAGGGTGCCCAGTGCAGATGGGCCATGTGAATGCTGTCCCTGCACACTTCAATCTTGCTTGCTGCTACTTCTACATCAAGAAACCAGCCCTGGTGACAAAGCTAAGTGGGGCCCGCAATGCACCGTCCACTCTTGCCTTTGTCCTACAGCATTATAGGTTTGTCACAGAAATATTAATAACACTTAGAATGTGTACTGACGCTTTTAAATGTTCAAAACATTCCACAGACACATTATCTTGCTCCGAGAATCCTGTAAGTTAGGTCAATTGTGTAATCCTCATATTGCAGATAGAGGACTAAGGCTGAGTGGCTTGACTAAGGCCTCCTAGCAAGTACTTGGAGAGAGGAGACCAGCAGACTAATACTTACCATCTGAATCAAGCCCTGAAATAGTTTGGCAGCCAGTTTAGCTGGGCCACAACAAGAGTTCACTGTTATTCATGACAGACTTCAGCTAGAATCTGGCGCCTTAGACCAGCCAAGTTTTGGACCCATAAAAGTTTTCAAACATTATTCAAAGGCAATGGCAGCCCCATGTAGAATGTGTTACAACAGGCTAGTCCAGAAGCTGCCAAGGCACTTCTAGGGTTGCCAACTGCCTGGAAGGAAAAATGTCCTGTCTGTTTGAGAGAGGCTTAATGGAATATTATTTACCAGGTGATGTTATTTACCTCAGTGCCACGAATAGCTTCAGCTGCCCATTTCTATTAAACTTTCACTAAAGGGACAGGGCATTTTTCTCCAGGCCTGCTGGCAACCCCCTCTCAAGACCAGCTACAACTGATGAGCCAGGTTATGCTGGCGCTCCTTGCACATCTCTCCACCTGCTCCTCAAGTGGCAGGGCCAGGGTCAAGAGTCCTACCAGCCTAGTAGGAGTCACTGTCACAAATGAACAACTCATAGCACAGTCTTCAGCAGAGTTACACCCTCCTAAGTCTACAGAAGTCGAAAGTCTTGTAACTCTTGCTGAGGATTGAATATTATCCAGACGCAAGTTAATACAAGGCACTTCTGGCTAGCATTATAGTTGTGGAAGGTAGTTCCATCTATGGGCTAGAGGGAAAAACAAGGACCTCTGCTTCTATTACATGCCATGAGCTTTGATAGTTTTGCATTTGGCCTTGTGCCTCACAAGAACAGCACTGCAAGCTGCGTGGTCTCTGATTCCTACAAGCCTTCTGAATTCATTTGCATTCTCTGCTTTCTGGCCTTTTAAGTCAGAATACTTTTCCTTATCTTCCCTGGGCATTGCATTCTCTCCTCGTAACTCTTTTGCCTGCTCCTTTAAAAGCTGTTAGAAATGTCCCACTGCAAACTCTGGAAATGGCTGAAATGGATGAATTAACTTTAATTTTGAGAGTACAAGAGGAGGGAAGATTCCTAATACATGGTCAAGTTTTTATAAATGGTTGGAAGATTATTGCAAATGAACAATATCGACATATAAACATATTAGAAGAAATTACAGAATACATTTGTTTTAGTATTATGCAGAAGACTTATACAAAAAATATATGATGATAACAATGGCAATAGGCATTGTAGGAGGTACCAAATTAGATATAACAAAGATGTCTATGAAACCCCCAATTTGTGTGTATTTATGTTTGTTTTGTTTGTTGATATAAAATAAAAATTCTTTTAAAAATAGAAATGTCCCACTGGAGAGCCAATCATTAGTCACTTCCCAGCGTATGTACTGCACACCTGAATCTGCTACAGATCAGTGGTAGCCATCCCCAAACCTTCTCTTCCAAAGGATATTCATTCAGGTAGAACAGTTCCAAGACCATGGTCAAGGTGTTTTGCATCCTCAATGTCTCAAGATTGTTTTCCACAAACAAAATGCTTGATCCACAACATGATAGTGCAATCCTAAGAACACTTTCCTGAGAGTAAGCCCCACTGAGTAAACCTGAGTAGGATTCTGAGTAGACCTGATTAGGACTGTTATAGCACTGAGTAGGACTAAGTCGACCTGCAATACCACTCTCCTGTGAGTAAGTGGGGAGTAAGCCCTACTAAATAAAATGGGACTTATTTCCAAGTAGAACTGCTTAGGGTTGCTCCTTATGTAATCCATTCCACACTATGTTATATCAAGGAGGAAAAATAAGTGTCATGAATAGAAAGGAAGTTTAAATCCATATAAAAAATGGGTGAGAAACATATTAGCATTTTATATGTAATATGAGTTTAGATCTGGCTGGATGATATTAATAAACAGCAATATTAATTTCATATTGGCCGCTAAATTGATCCGTTTGCTATACTTACCCAATAACTGATCATCACTACAAGGGATGGAGATGATGGGATGGATCCAACCAGTTCATCTACTCATGGAAAGGGGAAGATGGGGTTCCCTTTGACTTCCAAAAATGTTATGTAGAGATCATAGGGTTGCCAAAAGCCTGGGGAAAAATATTCTGTCCCTGTAGTATAGGCCTAATGGGTTGTTATTTATCAGGTGATATTATTTACCTCCATGCATGAAAAGGCTCTGCTAGCCATCTCCACCCACAGTGTATGTGTAAAGGGCCATCAAGTCACAGCTGACTTACAGCAACCCCATAGGGTTTTTAAGGCAAGTGATAAGGCAGAGGTGGTTTGCCATTGCCTTCCTCTGCAGTCTTCCTTGGTGGTCTTCCATCCAAGTACCAGTCCAGATTAACTTTCAAGATCTGATGAGATCAGGCCATTCCTCATCTCCACACATTAAGCCTCCACTAAAGGGACAGGACATTTTTCTCCAGGTCAGTTAGCAACCATAGTCATGGTACCTGCATGGACAAAAACCATGTGAAGTAGAGGCTGTAGTATGGAGGAGAACTGGATGATACTACAAAGAAAAGCTGACTGGATCCAACCTGATAACACTGTGCAAACTTTTTATATACCCTGCAAGATATTTTTGTTATAAGAGAACAGGAAGCACTTGATTTATGACAGGGGGTGGGATTCTTGTGTTTTGCTAAATGGTGAAATAACACAGAACAGTTTTTACCCCTGCTTGACACTCCAGCAGCTGCAAGAAAGACAAAGACAACAGTGGCTCAAAAAGAAAAAGAATCACAATCTTCCTCCACACATATATAACTGAAAGCTCACCAGTAATGTAAACCATGTACAGAGTGGTATATTCATCAAGGAGAAATCAGTGCAGATGGTTTTGATTTGACCATGACTGTCCCTGGAGAAGACAGTGTCAGGAATGAAACAGAGGGTTGCAGGTCACTAAGCACAAAGGCTAATGGAACCTTCTGGCAATGGAACCTTCTGGTAATGGCATTATGGGGAAAGAAGCAATGGTTGGTGGGCTAGCTGAAAGAACACAGAGGACATTCTGTCTGCTGTAGATATAAAGATAGGCAATACCTAAGATGATGATCTCAGAAGAAAGTTGAGAAAATTCTGGGGGGGGGGGGGGGCGGACATGAGTGGAATTTGATGTTGTAAGTATAATAAGACTGTTGTCAGTGAACCTCTACTATTTTTGTAGGCTGTCTGTGCTTACATATGGCCAAAGTATACTGCCGGGTAATTTGAGTTTCCTTTCTACTAGTAGACAAAGAAATGTGCCTGTAAAAGTGGAAATCTAACATTTCCTCTTTTTCACCTGATGAGTCAAAAGCACAAGATGTGCAGAAAAATGCAAACTACTTTGGAAGAAGTGCGGCAGATGCAGCCATAATGCCTTTCTCCTTAGCATTGTAAAATCTTAAGAATATCAGAAATGCCTTGCTAGATCAGACCATAGGTTTGTTTAGTCCAGCATCTTGTTATACAGGCTGCAACTAGACTTTCTAGGAAGAGTCACAGCAGGGTCAAAGAGCACAAAGCTTTCAGGATACATTCATGCCTCTGAAGAGTCCCCATTTAGCCATCATGGCATCTGTTGATGAACCTATCATCCATGATTTGTCTAATCCTAGCTTAAAGCCATCTAAGCTACTGGTCATCAACTCATCCTGTGGCAATCAGTTCTGCAAGTTATTTATGACTGTTTCATGTCATAGGCTACAATCAAACAGACTAAATAATCCACTTTCAATCCACTTTCAAATTGGATTTTGCGAGTTCACACAGGGTGCTTTCTCACACACTAAATCACACACTAAATCACACACACTTCCAGTGCACTTTGCCACTGAATTTTGTTGTGTGAAATGGCAAAAGCCACTTTCAGATGGTTACTGAAGTGGATTGAAACTGCATTATTTAGCATGTGTGAAAGCGTTCACAGTAAAATCCAGTTGGTAACTGCATTGAAAGTGGATTGAAAGTGGATTATTTAGTGTGTCTGATCACAGACTGGTCCTTTCTGCATTTGCCTGCCACTCTGGATTTTCTCAGTGTTCGAGTCGAGGTGATTTAAGTCCACAGCAAAACAGCATCCAAAAAACCTGGGGCAACAGCAGGCTGAATCCGGGCTGACCACTGAAAGGAGATAACGTAATGCAGAATGTGGGGTAGGAGAACAAAATTAAAAGGAGGTTGAATTCAGTTTTAGTGCAGAACTGGAAAAAATCCTGGATTAAAAAGAAGGTTAAATTCTATTCTAGTGCAGAATTGCTTGGAGGACACCACAGTGCACATGGATTAAAAGGAGAGTGCAGAAAGGGCACCGTTTCTCAGCACAAAAGCAGTCTTCCCAGCGCCATCAGTCTGCCTTGCTTCTGACCATTCTCTCCAGTCCCTAAACTCTGTGTAAGGCTTATTCTAGGCACTTGAAAGTTCCTTCATTTCCTTCTTGTTGGAAAAATTAGCAGACTTCTGGAAACCCAGCAGAATAAAGAAGAGATTGGATTTATACCCCACCCTTCACTACCCAAAGGAGTCTCAGAGCAGCTTACAAACTCCTTTTCCTTCTCCTCCCTACAACAGACACCCTGTGAGGTAGGTGGGGCTGATAGAGCTCTGACAGAAACTGCTCTTTTTCAAGAACAGCCGTGCCAGAACTATGGCTTGCCCTAGGTCATTCAGCAGGTGCAAGTGGAGGAGTGGGGAATCAAACCCAGTTCTCCCAGATTAGAGTCTGCACACTTAACCACTACACCAAACTTGCTCTACACCAAAAGGCAGTACATAGTCATATGTGTTTAGAAGAAGAAGAAGAAGAGATTGGATTTATATCCCGCCCTTCACTCACTTAAGAGTCTCAGAGCGGCTTACAGTCTCCTGTCCTTTCCCCTCCCCACAACAGACACCCTGTGAGGTAGGTGGGGCTGAGAGAGCTCTTTCCCAAGCTATCCTTGTGGGAACAGCTGGTACAGAGCTATGGCTTGCCCAAGGTCATCCAGCCAGGTGCAAGTGGAGAAGTGGGGATTCAAACCCGGTTCTCCCAGATTAGAGTCTGTGTACTTAACCACTACACCAAACTGGTTTAGTTATAAAGAAAAACTTTACTAGAAAGGAAATAAAGGGAAGGGTTACATTGGAATGGAAAACAATAGACATTTGCCCCGCAGTTGCGTGATCACACGGGTCTGTGGACCTGCCAGCACAACTCACTGCTGTGTGATCAGATGCAACCGCGGGCAAGTAATTTTTTTTGTGGTTGGTTTCCAATTCGCTTAAATTGGGGACTGATGAATCGCTCCTTTACCCTAGGGGCTTTCGATGATGCGCACACTGAGAGGGGGGGGAAATAACAGGATGGCCTTGGGATAGCCTGCGATCAGACTATCCCCGATGCCACACTTTCACGCTGGAGCGATCACATGGGGAAAGTCCGGCTGTGGGCCATGACAACCTGTTTGATACTGGAGTTTACCTAGTAGTTTTTTACTCTGCTTCTCCAGCGGATCAAAATGGTGACAGTTGCACTACACCTCCCAGATGTGCTGGTGTGATCGCGCTGCTTTGATCCGCTGGTGAATCGTCCTTCTCGCATGGCTAATGGGGCCATATGATCTAATTGGTTCTATGCTAATTAACTACTATTTATAAACATAAACAACAGATTAGCTTTTTCATGGCAGAAGTGGAGACACTTGCATATTCCAACACTTCAGTGTACTGATTTGTCTAGCCAACTTTCACTCGGGAAAGATGAAGCTTGGATCAGTAAGATCACTGAAATGACTTCATAGCTTCCACTGTCTAGGTAGCTCTGATTTCCCTCCTCAGCAAGAGTATCTGACCAGTCCATTTATATAGCCATGAACTGACTAGATAAAGTCGTTGCTTTAGGCACCAAAACATCAGCTATACTGTTCTGAGTCTGCCCATCTTGATTGCTGATGAGTAATCAGAGATGTAAGCAACAACATTAGTCATGGCTTTTGATGGTCTTTGGGGATCTCTTTTCAGCCCTTGGAATGTCATACCAATACCCAGCAACTAGCGGAAGGGTGGAAGAGTAACAGTTTAGCTAGTTTTGCATTTGGAATGTAGAGACAGGAAGAAAATGGAGAGTCTGTTGTAAGTAGCTGGAACTGGAGTGTAGCCATCTGAAACAATGCCTCTCTGGGCAACTGATGCAGGATGGGTAGTTTTGCTGCCTCTTCGTGTTTTGTTTGTTTCCAATAGGCTGTGTCTGTATATTTGTAAATGAGAACATATATCACACAGACACCGTAAGTCCCCAATCCTGTAGCAGTTCTCTCATCTCCTGACCATATAGGAAAGTAGAGCACAAATCATAATACTACTGTTACAAATATGTCAAGCTAGAAATTAAAGCTACTCATACAATTTGTATGCCTCTTCTAGTATCCCAAGGTTGTTTTTAAAAATCTGGCTTTGTTTAGAGTCCCTTTGTGCCCACTGATGAAAAGAAAGAGATTTCATTCAGTGTATATCAATATCACCCTCATCGTCATCACTCTCATCAATACTCACAATATAAGGATGTCTTTGATATTCCAAAGGCATCTGTGTAACCTGATATGAAGAGGTTAGGAGTCGAAATCCAAAGCCATATAATTGTAACCAGAAGTTTCTCTGCATGGAAACTGTGCTTCCCTGGTCCAGTTTGTATCCACGATGCAGCTGCAGTTGTCTTTAATTTCCATTCAGTGGATAGCTGTGTTAGTCTGAAGCAGTAGAACAAATTTAGAGTCCAGAGGCACCTTTAAGACCAACAAAGCTTTTTCAAGGTATGCGCTTTCATATGCAAGGCACACTTTTTCAAATATTCCATGGGCTCACTCCCAGGAAAGTGTTCTTTGGATTGTAGGGTTAGCCACAAATACTTATAACAAGTTATTCCTGAAGCTGCTTAGGTCAGATAAATGTGCCTTATGCCAACATAGCATAGACTTTAAGACATTGTGTAGCAGCTGAGTGCTCAACAGTGACATCAGAGGCATATATAGAAAATGTGCTTCTCCACAAAATTATTCAACAGAAGTTGGTAACTTTGTCAGCTAGTAGCCTCAGAAATCTAATGTGAACATTCATCAACACTGTCCACCACAGAAAAGGGGTGGGAGCCAGTAAGGCATTGCATTGCTTACCAACAGGTCCCTGCCTCAAAAAAGGATATTGCAGAGCTGGAAAAGGTACAAAGGAGGGTACAACCAAGATGACTGGGAGTTGGCTGGAGAGGCTGGGACTTTTCAGTCTAGAAAAAAATGGCTAGGAGACGTGGTAGAGGTTTATAAAATTATGCATAAGGTGGAGAAAGTGGATAGAGGGAGCATTTTCTCCCACAATAGTAGAACTTGGGGGCATTCAACTGGGAAATATTTTCAGGGCAGACAAAAAGAAATATTCTTTTACTCCATGAGTAATTAAACTGGAATTCGATGCCAGTGGAGGTAGTGATGGCTACAGACATAGGTAGCTTTGAAAGGTGCTAGACAGATTCAGTGGCTACTAAGCCATGGTGACTCAAGGGAGCCTCCATATGCACAGGTAACAAACAACTGAATACCAGTGCTGGAAGACAGCAGCAGGAGAGGGCCTTGGCCTCCCTGCCCCATTTGTTTGGCCCTCCACAAAAATTGGTTGGCTGCTGTGTGAAACAGTATGTTGGACTAGTTGGACCAGTGGTCTGATCCAGTAGGCTCCACTCATGTTCTGGGGATGGGTGGGATTGATATATAAATCCATAATGTCATGCTAAGCAGGGTTGTACCCTTCTAAGCCCACTGAAGTAAAAAAAAATAGTTCCTTAAAATAGGAAACTGACATATATATGACAAAAATAGGAGGTTGCTGCTTTGCTCCTATCAGCTTGGAGTTTGCAAGTTCATCATTCAGTCATGAAAGAATTCACTTGTTTACGTAAGCATGCTAATGTTAACTATTTAGCTTAGGGCCAATTAGCTATTAGACACATATTTCCTGCCAGAGATAAGGTGGCAATATTCTTAATGAAGTAGACTGAGCATGTCTATTGGCTGATCAAGTTTTATTGGGGGGCTATGTGTGTTTGTGCATGTCAGTATAACAAATCTGTATTTAGCAGTAATCAACAATATAGAAAATTAGAACTGCACCAGAACCCAATAATACAGATTACAGAGATCAGTTCTCCTGGATAAAATGGATGCTTTGGAGGGTATGGCACTGTACCCCACTGAGGTCCACTCTATGGCACTGTACCCCACTGAGGTCCATCCCCAAATCTCTGGGAGTTTCCCAACCTGGATTTGGCAACCTAAACCCACCCATCCCCCAACAATGGCCAGGGGAGACCTGGCAATCCCACCAGAATTACAAAGATCAGTTCCCTGGGAGGAAAGAGCAGCTTTGGAGGGCTAACTCTATGGTCAATCATGAAGTCTAGGAGAAAGTTCCTCTCTGAATACCAGTGCAGAAGAGGGGGGACAGTAGGAGCTGTCTTTGCCCTCGATCTCCTGTTTGAAGGTCTTTTAGTCATCTGGTTGGCCACTATGTGAAACAGATTGCTAGACAAGATGGATGCAGCATGACATACCCCAAATCAAACCAAAAATGAAGATTAAAAAGCCAGGGTAAAAAGACAGCTACAAATATTGGTGGTCCTACAATGTTTCCAAAAATATCTTTGACATGGGAAACTATACATATAACTTCTTAAAACTGTTCAACAAAAACTGCATGTAGCAGTCTACTCAAACAGACAGAAAACATGGGACATGCTCCGCCACAAGAGAGATCATTGTATGGATTGTTTTTGAGTGAGAAGCTAAAGCCCTCATGAGAATGCAGTCACAAGAAAGAACATTTTTGTTAGGTGGGGAGAGAGAAGCATTGAGGACTTAGTATTTTGGTACATCATTTTAAGACATCAAAAATTGCACATTTTGAATTGCTGATGCAGCTCCAACACGACACATAAGCAATAACTAAAATGACATAAGTTCCCACTTGGTGCCATTGTTTCTCAGCACAGAATCAGTGAGTTGCATATTTTTCTTAAGACAAACTCTTTTTCCCCCATTGAGCTTTTATTAAGATACTTCTAGTCAACTGGTCAGAGCACATGACCCTTAACCTCTCACCATTCACTGACTGCATTGTGGTATTCGGTGCTGCCAATGGGTGGTCTCAGTAGACAGTGGTCACAGATGTCTGCTCCAGATAAGCCCAAAGTTCAACTAATGGGAGGAGACCTGTCATTGACTTCAACGAAGGGTGAAATATGTAGGCGGGAGGGGAGAGTGCTGAGGCTCCCTCATCAGCTCTCAAGAATGATAACATTTCTACAGTATGACTGCTTACCAATAGGTTGAACCCTACCTTTAAAGAGTCTTGCTACTTATTCATCAACAATGTTGGGAAATGCTGCAGACTGAATTTCATTTGACTGACTGTTGTTGAGACCTTATACTAAAAATGGATCCAAATAAAAAGCCACATGGTAACTGATTCAAAGATGACCCAGTGATGCATAGATACCACCTGTAGCTTTTGATGGTTTGATCATACCCAGAGCTACCACCCCACCACAGCTTTTCAGAAATCCAGGAGATTGCAAACTCTTACCTTAACAATGGGAGAGAAGGCTGCATGGTATAGCCCAATTTCATCAGATCTCAGAAGGTAAACAAGGTGGGTATATGGAAGGGAGGCCACCAAGGAAGACTCTGCAGAGGAAGTTAATAACAAACCACCTGTTTTCTCACTTGCCTTGAAAGCCCCTTGCTGGAGTTAGCACAAGTCATCTATGACTTGACAGTATTTTACACACAATTTAACAACTTGATTAGAGGCTACGTATGACCTTATTCCTACAGCATGCCAGGCTCCTTAGGTCATGCTTTGAAGTGGCTCCAAGTCACCCAAACCCACACTGTAGTTTGTACTAGAAAGAAATGCTGGGAAGAACTTGCAAACATGGATACTACCCAATTAACTTATTCATCCCTCTCATTTATATCCTACCCTTTGCACAAAGGACCTCAGGGTGAACTACATGGATGGGGCTGTCCCCCACTGGCTGACAGTGACTAGCCAAAAAGTGTCCCAGTGGGCTTCATTGCCCATTCAAACCCAGGTCTGAGATCTTAGCCAAACATTCTACCCTCTACTCTATGCAGCTCTGGATTCTAACCCAACCACAGTCTATAGCAGAGCACATGATTCTACCTGAAACTGAAATATTTCCAGGACTCAGCAGAAGCTGCTGGAAGATCTGGTAAGCTTTTGGGATGCTTTAATCTTGTCCATAAAAGACTCTGTAACATGCTGACATGATTGCAGCACCATGGGGTCCACTTGGCTTGGCTTGTTCATGACCCAGTTAAGTTTCCCAGTCTGACCCTGAAGTTAGGTGAAGCACTTCTAGCTCCTAACCCTTAAATGCTCAAATGAATATTTGTCAGGGCTACAAGAGATGTGCAAGTGAGGCATAAGGGCTGTTGTTTCCACAGAAGCTAATAGCAATTGGAACTAAGGAAGGATTTGTTTATGGAGTGCTTCATGGATTTGTGTATCATCCTTGCACAGGGGCTGTGCTTAGTCTTATCTGTGTCATTCCAATTTTAGTATATGTCCTGCCGAAATGAGCACTTTGCTTATGTATCTCCTTAGAAAAGTGGGTTGCATTATTTTCTTCCCAAACACCAGACGTGGAAACCTCTGTGGGTCCACAAGGGATACTGCTTGCTGCAGCCAGGGATGGTGCTGACTCTTGTTCCCACAAGTCAGGCAGACTATATATTGCTGACTAAAGAACTTGCCACTTAAATTAGAACTCATGGAGCCATATGTTTCAAACTGGTGGGTCATATTTTATACAAAAATGATTGTAACAAGCTACATTTTATGCTGAGGAGTTGCATTTCAAGGGCAATGTTGTTATTAGTGCTGATTTGCACATTATAAACTTTATCCTGTATTTGATTTTAAAAGAACTTGACAGCTATGATTATCAAACCACTTCTTTTGTTGCTGTTTTAACTGACGACTAGCTAAGAGACTTCCTAACAGAATGTACTTTTATTGTCCCCTAACATTTCCTTCTTGTCCTTTGACCTTCGCAGTCTTGTCAGCTTCTGGCCTCTCTGCCTGCCCCACTTTTCTGATACCACTGGCTGGTTTCCAGTGATCTCACAGCAGGGCTTTTCAGACAGAGCTTCACAGAAGATAAGCAACTGGCAACCAGATAGACTGTTGTCAACAAACAGCTGAGCACTAAGGAAGACTGTGACCTTTGAGCCCACAATGGTGTCACAGTAGGGCAGCCAAAGGCCTCCAAATATTTGAATTCCAAGGCCCATAAGTGGCTCTTGTGGATTTCAATACTGAGACTTACACCTTTGCTTAAATATCTTTGGGTGCAAAATCTGACCTTGCTTTTCAGAATATCAGTTTGGACATAGACAAATACAATGGGCTCTAGAAGGAAGCTCCAGATGAGTGGCTGGTAGAGCGGCAGAGGGAGGGGGAAATAGAGGGATGTAAGACATGTTTATTTCCTTCTGCTTAGCTATGAGGCAGGGCTGTCTCAAGTCATTTTGCTGCCACAAGTGGGTAGTATGGGAGGACAGCCTCATGGTAAAAAATATGGTTCCCTCCACCTCTGACTTATGTTGATTTGGGGTTATGTAGTGGCAGCTAAGATAGAAAAGCACCTCCTCCTATGCCATGTCTTCTGGGTTACAATGGTCTGGAAAGTGGTTCCATAGACAGTTACAGGGTTGCCAACTCTGGGTTGGGAAATACCTGTAGATTTGAGGGGTAGAGCCTGGGGAGGGCAAAGTTTAAGGTAGGGAGAGACCTCAGCAGGGTATGATGCCATAGAGTCCACTGCCCAAAGCAGCCATTGTCTCCAGGAGAACTGATTTTGGTCATCTGGAGATCAGTTGTAATAGCTGGGAAATTTTCTGTAGGGGAAATTATATGCTGTGGCTGGGGAACATGGTGATTTCTGGGAGATCTCCAGGCCCCACAGGCAACTCCAGTGACCATTTAAGGGAAGACTGGGATATGTATTTTACCTCAAGACACATTCAGTGACTCCCAACAGCAACAACAAACTTAGAATGTTAGAGGTCAGGCTGCATATTCAAATGACCTCTGTGTTCTGACTGGCTATGGGGCGGAGAGGAACAGCAAATTGTTTAGAATGTTGGAGGCAGAACTCAGGCAACACAGCCAGTGTTTGAGGGACAGCTTGAGTGACACATCATGAAGCCAACTGATTTAGGAGCGTGCGGAAAGTTCAGAATGTGCCACCCCACTCCTGAATTATATATAAGGAGAGATAGGCAAAAATCCAGGGGGGGGTGTTATTCCAGATATAGTTAGACAGCAATGAAAACAATTTTAAGCAGCCCCTGAACAAAACAGCACTTTCAATGGTTAATATCCTTCTCAATCACAAAAAGCCCACAGGAAAACCCAGTTTGGATTATTTTTTGTCAGGAATACCCAATGAGCATTGCTGCATAAACACAAGAGAGTAGCAATATAGACTAGCATAGTGTTCCCAGAGTTTAGTTTGGAGGAAATTGGTGTATTTTGATATGACATGAAGAAAGATCTTTCTGTTAGCGGAAGATAAATGAAAACACTGGAATGCCTAGGCTTCCATTCATTGGTTTTACTGTATTGTGAATTAGTTTTACTGTAAAATTCAGCATAACAGTACAATTTTACTGTATTATGAATTAGAGAACTTGTCCCATAACTACTGCCAGTGCACAAGGCTATTTGTTCTCTTGGTCATCTTAGAGGCTTAGTGTGGATGTGCTACTTTGTATGTGTACAAGGTATGAACTGCTGTGTGGTTCTGTCCTGTTACACTATTCCTATTGTGGGGTTTATAATCCACCAGGTAACCCCTTCTCTCCGTGATATATAAAAGCATATCATTGCATTGATGACCAAGTATGAACTGTGGAGATGTGGTGCTTTTGCATGTGCTAGATGTAAGAAAGTGAGAATTGCCTTGCTGGATCAGACCAAGGTCCATTTGTTTCCAACAGTGGCCAACACAACAATCATCTGAAAGCTCACAAGCAAGGCATCATAATGGTTTCTATCCCTGTTGCTAGTTCCAGCAACTGGTACTTAGAGGAACATTGCCTTGGAGTGTGACAGCCTCATTTACTTATCATGGCTAATGGCCACTGGTTGACCTGTCCTGCAGGAGCAGATTGGCATGTAGTGAGATATGCAGGGATGACTCCTGGATGCTGCAAGGGGTATAGGGCAACCCTTCAAAAATACTTCAAGCTATTCTTTCAACTATCACATACATTTAACCCAAACAGTAAAGCAGCACAGCTTCATAAATCACAGCAAATTAGATGTCATAAATCATAGTGGATAAATGTCTCTCTTTGAATTACCGGTTTCAAAAGACTGCAGATGCTTTTAAAGAAATGCTTCCTTCCTTTTCCCTAAATGTCAGTCCAAAAAGGAAGACACAGTGAAGCCCAACTGGGATGGATGCAGTTTCTAGTCTGGAGCCAGTCTGGTGTAGTGGTTAAGTGCGTGGACTCTAATCTGGGAGAACCGGGTTTGATTCCCCACTCCTCCACTTGCACCTGGCTGGATGACCTTGGGCAAGCCATAGCTCTGTACCAGCTGTTCCCTCAAGGACAGCTTGGGAAAGAGTTCTCTCAGCCCCTACCTACCTCACAGGGTGTCTGTTGTGGAAAGGGGAGGGGAAAGGAGTTTGTAAGCCGCTCTGAGACTCTTAAGTGAGTGAATATAAATCCAATCTCTTCTTCTTCTTCTAGCCAGTGAGCCTGAGGCCACACTCCCCATATCTATTTGGTGTCTCCAGTTAAAAGATCTCAGGTAGCAGGTGCTGGAAAAGATCCTTCTCTTCCCAAGACCCTTGAGAGCTGCTGCCAGTTGGAGTAGGCGATACTGAGCTAGGCAGTCCAGTGGTCCAACAGTGTATCAAGCAGATTCATCTGAAATTCATCTATGAAAATTAGACCTTTTCAGGACACACAACTTAACCTTCCTGCTTCTTCTTTATTGTGGTTTTGGCACAAATTAAAAGCTATGTGCAAATCTGATCAAACAGAGGTGATGCTGACTGGGAAGGCTGGGCTTTTGTAGGGAGCTATGCTACCTGCCTTGGATGATAGGACTCTGTCCTCAACAAATTCAGGTGCCTTGGGGTTCTGTTGGATCCAGCTGTTTTGTTGGAAAAGCAGATAAACCAAGTGGCAAAAGTGCCTTTTTCCAACTTTTTATTGCACAGAATTTGTCCCCTTTCTTGGACTCAGCCAGCATAGCCCTGTTAACTTTGAGACTGTATTCTTGAAGCTTTGAAACTGGATTCTTGTAACAATCCCCAGAGGGGCTGCCCTGGAAGGCAACATAGAAACTACAACTGGCATAAACAGCTAGAGTGTTCACAGGGGATAAGCATTCTGAATATGTCTTCTTCCTAAGTTTAAGGTTGCCACACTGGCTTCCTTGCTCAATTCAAAGCGCTGGTGTTAACCTATAACACTGTGATTTACTTAGCTTGTACATAAATCCATCGTTGAGCTTAACTTCAGGGTGGTAGGGGAGAAATGCTCCAGCATCATGATGTCACTTCTATCATGAACCCAGAATTGACATTATAACTCTAGGAAACGCTAGGATTCTACCAAAATTTTATGGTAAAGCCATAGATGTTAATATGTCCCTACATTCCCAGTTCCACACAGAGATGGAGGTAATAGGTAGGATTTAGAGGGTGGCATTTCATGCCAGTAAATATATAGGGCACTGTTTGCAAGAGAAACCCAAGTACGTTAAACATAAAATCTATTAATGTCAGGTCATCAGGAACCAGTGACAATCTCCCTTTCACACAGAACTCCAAATCATAACATCTTATTAGCTTCATAAAGTGTCACATTTTCCGAGTGACAATGTGTTACAGTATGAGACATAAAAACTGGGGCTGAAAGAGCAAAATTTCAGACAGAAGACATATTGTAAAACTACAGCCTCTGGTGTTGCACAGAAGCCCACAAAGTGTTTTTGTTATGACTTATAATACAAAAGCCATAAGAGTTTTAGCACTTAGGGTGATTACACAGCAATTGCCAACAACTGCACAAGAAATTACAACAGTAGCTCCACCTGACATCAGTAAACAGTCCACAGTTCTGTTCTTTCCCTGGTAGACTCCCATTCCCCCCCAAAAAACTAGTGTGTTGCACTTTTTCCCTGTTGTTGTAGAACACAAGCATTATTTCTATTGTGTGGATGATCTTCACACCATTTTTCTGATTGATCCTAGCCTGTTACCTATCACCTCTGAGTAGTGTGGCACCAGTGTCAAAGAACAAACTTTCATTGGTTCTTTAATACTGTTAAGAATTAGTACTATTTCTGCTCTGGCCTGGATAGCTCAGGCAAGCCTGATCTTATCAGATCTTGGAAGTTAAGCAGGGATGACCTTGGCAAGTAACTGGAAGGGATTCCTCCAAGGAATACCAGGGCCAGGGCCATAGCTACGGTGAGGCTTGTGGGGGCTCTGCCCCCTTTCTTAAAGGCACAGCCTCACAAGAATTTCTCTTATAAATGATTTTTTCAATACTTTCAAAACATTTTTAAAAGGTGTGCGCTCCTTTAAGCAGAGTGGGGTGCTGTAGTTAACTGATTTCTGCACTGAGCAAGGGGGTTGGAGTAGGTGACCTCTAGGATCCCTTCTAACTCTGTGTCAAGAAACTTGTCTCCTTTAAGAGAGTTTTACTACCTGAGTGTTAGCTTCCTTAACTATAGAAGTCATCACCCTGCACCTGCCAGTTTGTTATCAGAATTGTTGCTTAGGCTGGCAGAGTGATTGACAACTTACAGTGGTTGACAGCTTGCAATTTAGAGATCTATTCTGGTAACAGCTTTCTTTTGGCTAAATGGTTAATAGGCTAAGGGTGATTTCTACATAGGTGCTCTTATGCTAGCATAGACAGCTTGAGACTGAGAGAGAGAAGAGTAGCTAAGTCATAATCCTCAGAATTCTGGCTTTTCTTTCTGCACTGAAAACTTCAGCCCCACCAAGAAAAAAAATTGCCCCACAAGCCACAAAATCCTGGCTACAGGTCTGGCCAGGATGCAGAGGCAGGCTATCAAGCCACCTCTCTGAAAAATGTCCAAGCCCCCAGTAGGGGTCCCAGAAGTCACCATGACTTCGAGGCATGCAAGCATACATTCACACACACACACACACACAATGCCCAAGGAAGGAAGGAAATTAGTACTGTTTCTCAGTGTGCAGTTTCTGAGGGAACATTTTAAATTAGATTTTTACAAGTGGGGACCCACAATCCTGTGGGGGGGAATTCCCCTTATGGCTCAGTGAGAATGGAGAGACTTGTGGGGGGAATGAGTCTTCCACCACAGCTGGGCCACAGCAACTCCTGGTCATCCTCCTCCATCGCGACTATGCCTAGTGCAGCTGTCAGCTGCCTCTGCTGTGGCTGGGCTGCAGCAACTCCCAGGCATCCTCCCCCAACGTGGCTGGGCTGGCGTGGCTGCCAGCATCCACCAGCTGTAGCAGCTCCATTCTGAACAGGTAACAGCATTGACTGCATATGTATTGGGGGGGCTGAACCCCCCATATACATTAATTCAGATTTCAGATTATTCTGCCCCAAATGTACCCCAAATTTGCAGGAAAATCTGTTTAGCCTCCATGTGGCCCCTATCCATAGATTTAGCTTTCCACAGATGGGGGCCATGGGTGGCTAATAGTATAGATATAGTATACTAATATTATAGATATAGATACCCCACTTTTCTCTCTCATGGGGACCCAAAGCAGCTTGCAGCATCTCACAAGAGAGGGTTCAAATAAGCTCACCCTTGCAAGTAAGGGGTCTGCACAAATTCTTCTGTGGGACTTGGGTGCAGATTTGTTGTTTAATAGTGGCGTGTGGTCAGGAAGTAGTGGTATGAGTCCAGAAATAACAGTGCAAATTGGTTCACTTTAGACAAAAAAGGATCAGGGAAGGATACCTCTACCTCTACCAGCGTTGGTGAGCAATAGAAGGGGACAGAGTAATAATCAGGACGGCACCGCCTCACAGGTTGGATCCAGTCTAAATTGTTCAGTGGACAGCAGGGGCTGTGGGGAGCAGGAAAGTTCTGTTCTGCTGATGGAAGTGCCTTCCATTACCAGATCTTTAATCTGTATCCAACCCCTATTTGTAGACAGGAAAATCCAAGAAGTCGGTTATTTCACTGGCACAACATAAACCATGTGCATCTCCCATTGTAATTTTGTGTGCAGCTAATTGCCAAAAAGGAATGATCAAACATCTCAAAAGGATTGTAGTAGGAAACCACCCATATTTGATAGAACTATTTTCATTTATGGAAAATAATTTTGGATATGATTGCCCAATACCACTAGTGTGACCATAAACAGATTACAAGAGTAACAGGACCTATGAATATCTCTGCATCTCACAAGAATGAATGGTAGCCCCATATACCATTGAATGCATAATACAAATTTACAGAGTGGAGCTTAGGGTCAGAAGCCGCCTGTCACTTTCATTGCACTCTCAGGAAAGCAGTTGATATCTGCTGTGAATCTACACTGAGTGAGTGGCAAGTGGTGGGTGTCCCCCGATTTTCCATGGTTTGCAACATATGGAGAGAACAGACGTTTTGCTAACTTCAAATCCCAAAAGAAGCAGTCAGTGAAAACAAAGAGATTAATTCAATTGATTTCCATGGACATTTGATCAGATCTTAGAAAGAAAGGGGAAAGAGAGGCAAAACAGAGATACACCATACAAATGGATGAATCCCACTAAAGGCAGAAAATGTGTAGCTTCAACTTAGCACTCAAATATGCAGTATCATCTAAACTCTATTGAGAAATGAAAGGAGTTTTTTCCCTTTGATGTTCAGTAAGGATGAAGGTCTCTGTTTCAAACATCCTCTCTTACTAAAATGCACAATGTATATTTAAACCAAGACTTAGATCCAAAGCATCTTTTCATTGCCAGAATTCAGCACAGCTTCACAAGAAGTAATAGAAAAGAAAACAACCTTTAGCATATTCACAACCAATAGACAAGCATCTGGGGTCAGAATCAAGGAGTGTTGTGACCAAGGGTCTTTGGCCAGGCAATCCCAAACCTTGGAGTCTCTCAGAACTTATCCAGATGGTTCTTGACAAAAGCCTAAACTTTTCCATTAGCACGAGCCAGCAGTAGCATCATATCCTGACCACACATGATGGACAAAGGATTTTAAAGTTGTGAGAGGATCATAAGAAGGTGCTTTTGTAATGGGTTTATACATGGAAGAACATTGTTTGGTGAGGTGACACTGAATCTTTACAGAACCCCATGAATTCCCTCTGTTTGCTCTCTTTCACTCTGTCCAAGCCTTAAGGCCTGAACTGCCAGTCCCCAGCCAGATAGATTCAGGTGGGTAGCTGTGTTGGTCTGAAGCAGCAGAACAAAGTTTGAGTCCAGTGGCACCTTTAAGACCAACAAAGTTTTATTCAAGGTATAAGCTTTTATGTGCATGGTATCTGAAGAAGTGTGCATGCACACCAAAGTTAATTCCCAGCCAGTTAACTTCAGCTCTACTAGGCATAGTTAGAGATAATGCTGAAGGCAGTCAACAGCCCATCTATGGGAAATCATCCCTAAGACAAATGCTGGCGTTTGCATGCAATTAGGATGCAGCAACTTTTAAATAGCTAAGCAAGCCTCGAGGTTCTGGGATCTCTCTGGCTGATGGGGAATGTGCAGGCGTGTGACCAGCAATCAGCATCACGGTACGACATCTCAAGAGGATTCCTAGTGACCCCCCAGTCTTCAACAAGGGGTGCAGCAAGCCTATCTTTGTTTGATTTTGCTTTATTATGCAACCACTGCCTCGCTTACAACATCTTGTTAATAAACACCATTTGGATCACAAGCAATTTGTTCTCTTCTTGAATATCCTACAAATGTAAAAGAGTCAAGCAGGCACTGACTCAAAAGTAAGACAGCTTTATATGGACTCAAACTATTGGTCTATTGAGCACAATGTTGTCTGCTTTGACTGGTAGTGACTCTCAGGCTCTTCAGGCAAGGAAACGTATTTCCAAAAGTCTGTCATTTGAGATTCTTTTAAAGGGATTGAACTGTGGACTGTCACAGCATCTGCCTATTGCTTAGGCAGGATTGGTGTGGACCAATGCTCCCTCTAAGCTGTGGGGTCTTGTGAGCAAAAATTCTACTTTGTGAGTTAGCAGGGTTCTCTCTGAGCTGAGTTAGTGTGAGTTGGCTCACATTTTTTTAGCCTCCGGCTCACACATTTTTGTCTTAGCTCAGGAAGGATGGCTCCAGAGCAAACTAATTTATGCAGTAGCCAAATCACCTGCTCACAACTTTAATGCCAGTTGCTCATAAAGTAGAATTTTTGTTCACAACACTCCCACAGCTTAGAGGGAGCATTGGTTAGCAAGGACACCAGGTTACCCTCTATAGTGAGAGAAAAATGTGTGTGTGTGGGGGGGGGGATTGGCTAAACTCTGCATTGTGGCACCAGTAGTGCAGACTCTCCCCCCAAAAAAATCACCCGGGGGTTGCCAGCGCAGGAACCCTAGGCTGGCAACCCTATCCTGTAGTGAACAGGAACAACCATTTGGGCCAAGAAGAAACTGCCATTGTAATTTTTACCCAGTAGATGGGATTCATTGAACATACTACAGGAAAACTAAAATTTAAAAAGATAATGTTGCAGAAATTGTTTGAAACCATAACTCACCTCAGTGCCTTTCACCCAGGGGATTACTGTCTCCAGCATTTTTTTTAAGGGAAAGAAATGCTATTCATTTGAATGCCATGAGTTACACACTTCCAGCACCCCCCAAACTAAAGGCTGGCTTTATATTTCAGAGGCTTAGCATGAAACCTTGGCTGAAATGTTGCCCAAACGTCTCACCGTTGATTGTGAAGCAGAGGGCCTGGGGGCTCCAAGCGCCGTACTTCGAGAATGCTTTTCATTGGCTGGGTTTTTTGGCTTTGCCACCTGGATTTTTCAGGGCCTCTTAGCTGCTGCTGGGAATGTGCCCTGGCTGTGCCCGGCTGCTCTCCCCTATCACCCTTCTGACAGATTAAAACACAACAGGGTCTGTTGGATAACTGACACATTCCTCCCCCATCTGACTCTGAAAGGACTTCATTTAGCAGACCCAGTGTTTGGGCTTTTGACTGACAGATTGCAAAGGGGAAAAGTCATTCAGTTCCATTAAGCTCAGTAACTGCAGCAGAACAAAACACCTTTTTTAAAAGGGGGGGGGGATGAAAAAGAGCTGTGGAAAAGTGGGGGCATGAGCTTTAGAGAGTGGGGAAGCAGATTCTTTTCAGGTTCAAAAACAGTCTTTCTCTTTGCATTCTGTCTATCAATTAGGGCAGCGTTCCCAGAGGGAATTCAGTCCAGCTCTCATTGGTGTCATTCATCTGCCAATCTTCTTGACATGAACACCAAAGGGCCTCATGTTGCTCTGCGGAAGCTGTCTGTCAGGCAATCAGCAGCTGCTATGACATCATTGGGGGTGTTTTTCTAGGGCTATTATGGAAAAAAAATAACCCTAAGTGAGTCAGGGCTCTTTTTTTCCTCTCCAGATCATGATTCATATTTTCTTTTTACACACTCAACATGGATTTCTTTATAAGAAGAAAAACAGTCCTTACTACCCAGTTAAATTCACAAAAATTATGGTTCCATATGAAAAAGCAGTGTTTAGAAAGTCCACAAGTCTTGAAATTATTTCCTTCATCCTCTACTGACAGTGGCTTCACCAGCCTAAACTTTTTCTAAAGCCTGGTCTTACCCTTCCACCTTCTTACCAAGAAGCAAATTATGCTATAAAAGAGGGAGATACAAAATAATTTGTTTCTAAAAGGATAATACTTCAGAAATACCATGATTGCACTAAACATTAAAATCAACAGAACTACAGTCCAATCCAGTGCAGATTTATTTGGAAGCAAGCCCCTTGATCCTGAGTGGGAATTACAAGCAAATATATATAGGAATGCAGCACTCCATCCTGAATTCCGAAGAGGCAATGTGTGTAAAGCCCAAATGGATGCAAAGGGGGAAAGGGACAGTTCTGCACATTGATTCTTCTTATGATCCAGTCCTGTAAATGGACAGTCATCTGGAATGTGAAAGACATTTGAGCAGAGCACAAACAAATGCGTCTTTCTAAGTGAGGTCAACACTAGGTTAGTGTGATACCAGAAAAAGAAGTCATATTTTGTTTTGGAATGATTTTGAGAAACAGCCTTTTATAAGAAACAAAAGAAATGCCAGATAAATGATGTCCTTTTCCTTAATGTCACCTTTGAAGCTGTTATCGCTTTTTAAATGCTTGCAATGAGACCTTCTGTCACTAATCTGTCACAGAATGTTGTTTATGCATTAGCAGAAACGTTAAACTCTCAGAGACATACGCAAATGCCCTTAGATATCCACTACTCAATGGAGTCTAGAAATCTTGATTTCTTTTCACATGCACCAAACAAATATGTTTAATTGGGAAAATGTTACTCAAAATGAAAGTAGGGGGGGGGGGGTTTCCAAAAGGGAGATAGTCCAAAGAACATCAGACAGAAAATGTTAACTCTGCATATTGTGTTTAACATTGGGTGAAACCCTAAATTTCCAACCATCAAGAATGCTCCAAAATTCCAGTTCTTTGCACTGTTTTGTAAGGCTTTACCCATAGAATCCAAGTGGAATCCAAATATATTTTAGTATTGTCAGGGTAGTCCCACAAACACCATTTGAAAAGAAAAACAAGCTGGCGGTTTCCCTCAAGAAATAGCAAACACCACTGGCTGGCAGTTCCAAGGAGGAGTTGGCAGTCCATCTGACAAAGTGTTTTCTAGTCCACAAAAGTTTATACTAGAATAAAAACTTGTTACACTTTATGGTGCCACATGAATTTTGTTTATTTTTTCACTGATTGATGTAGCCACAACCCAGTAAGTGCAAACTATCATGAATCGAATATGTGACTGCTACAGTAGAACAATATAACTCTTTAAAGATAAACATGATTGACTATACCATTAACATAAAATGCAACAAGCTCTACACTTAATATGTTTAGGCATTATGACTTTATTCCAGGCATTCCATTTGGGTCCTGTCAACTTTATTTAAATGTGTTAGGTAGATAAATATTTGTTGTCTGTGTGGTAAATTCACTTTAGAGGGACATTACGGAAGTCATAAATTCTGTGAGTCCTGATTTATTTATTTATTTGAGGGGGGAAATCAGTTCATTAGAGGTACAAGTAAGTTTGTGTTTCCCACAAGTAGCAATCTGAATAAATGTCAAGTGAATTTAAATCCACTAAAAGTCTATTGGAATATATGTAATCAAATGCTAAAACCATAAACGTTTGTTTTATATTCAGCTGATGTTTACAGATTGTTCTGACAACTCAATTTGCATATACTGTCAAGGCAGTGACAAGGCAAGCATGGGGCCTCCAAAAGTTTGGCGGCTGCAAATATTATTAATGTAGGAACAACATTTAATTGCAGGCTTGAGTGAGTAAACATTTGAAGCTAAGAGTATCCTTTTTAACACTCTAGATCAGAAGAGGCCTTTTCGTGCTTCCCCTTGGATAGTTCAAATGCATGCTGAAATCAACATTCAGTTCAGGACTAAGCATAATGGCTTTACATGCATTTCTCTGATCACCAGTTTTCAGATGTTTGAAAACTGAATTTTCATTCTTCACAATGTGTGTTTGCTGTTGAATCAAGCACCTTCTACAGTAACTTTGACCGTTTGCTCACAATTTAAATGAGCAACATTTCAAGTAATTTTCCATATGTGCAGTGGTAGAATTCAACATGGTGGCTGGCTAAATAACCACTATTGATGCACCCTCATTGTTCACCTGTTTACTTGGCTTACGTATACCCCAGAGTGATCACTGGGTGTTAGGGGTATCACATGCCAAATATGTTGTCATTAATGACATGTCATTAATGACTTACAAAAGGCTTGTATTTTTTAAAAAACAATTAATTTCATCTCTGCTGGTTATCTACAAATATACCAGAGGTATGTTTTTTAAAAATAATGTATTTTTTGGAAATGTATCTTTTTCAATTTTGCATTGAACCAGTTTGGTGTAGTGGTTAAGTGTATGGACTCTAATCTGGGAGAACCGGGTTTGATTCCCCATTCCTCCACTTGTAGCTGCTGGATGACCTTGGACAAGCCACAGTTCTGTCAGAGCTGTTCTTGAAAGAGCAGTTCTCGAAAGAGCTCTCTCAGCCTCACCTACCTCACAGGGTGTCTGCTGTTGGGAGGGGATGGGAAAAAAGTTTGTAAGCCGCTCTGAGACTGAAATTCTCCTGCCATCTCTTAGAATGGCAATGGGCAATAAGACCTGGGGTTAGGGGATCCCCCATCCCATTCCGGGGGACTGGGAAGCCTACATGTGAGAGATGGGGAATAGCTATGGGGAAGCAGTGGCCGAGGACAGACTTGCAATCTGCCCCGCGAGAGCTCTGCTTGGGAAGCAGGGGAAGGGAGCCCGTTCAGACATCTGCAGCTGTTCCCCGGCTCCCTTCCGCACTTACGTGTTTTGAAGCCAGTTTGCTCTCGCTTTAGGAGGACACTGGGAGAAACCGGGGTCCAGAGGCCGTCTGCCACTTGCCTCCTGCTTCGGTGCAGTGTGAACCGGAAGAAGCGGGAGGGAAGCAGAGGCGGCAGTGTGAACATGCCATTTTGCCAATGTGCACATGAGTGCTCATGCGCACATTGCCGAAACAGCCCTGCCACGAGCTGCGGAGGCCGGCCTACCTGGGGCCGCTCCACAGCAGTCTGAACACTCTGGTCCGGTATGCTAACACAGGAGTCTGGCCAGTGTGAACGGCCAGCTCCGCAGCACTTTTCCCCCGCGGCTTTTGCCTCCGGATTCCTCCCCCTCCAGATTGCCAGTCTGTCCTTGGCCAGTGTAAGAACATCATGTGCAAAGTGTTTGTGACTGGTATGAACATACATTGACAGTGCAATCCTAAACAGAGTTTCACCCTTCAACACCAATTGACTTCAAGCATCAGGAAAAGAGGCAAGGTTGGAACAGGCAACCATACAGTCCCCCACACACCCAAGCAAGATCAAAACACCTCTTTTTATATTGGTTTTTCAACATGCAACAAAAATAACGGATGAGATACCAGGACAGGGAAAACTGTATGGGAATGTGTATGCACAGGGTATTTCTATTCTAATGCTGAACATTTAGGGGAAAATAAACTTTTCTGAAGCAAATTTTTATCATTTAACAGTGTTCCTCATTTTCTATCGGAGGGGGGATGAAACATCCCTGCTATTTTGCATGTGTTCATATACACAGCCAAAGCAAAGAAAGGAAAGAAAAAATATTTTAAATGCATCACTGAAGTCAAAGAAGTGGTCATTTTTGTCAAAAGTAACCAACAAATACTCAAACCATGCTTTTAAAATATCACAAGTATGCTTTTATCCAAGGAAAGGGCTGTAGCTCAGTGATAGTGAAACATGTTGTTTGCATGTGAAAGGAACCCTGTTTGATTCTTACAACTTCTGCTTGAAAGATTTGGGGTAGTAGGTAATGTGAAAAACCTTTTTCTGCCTGCAACACTGTCAGTACTGAAATAGGTAGATCTGAGTTGGTATAAGACAGCTTCAAGTGTACTTTATGTTATGACTGACCCTTTCCACTTCCCTCCCACAGAGGCTAGATTTTCCCTGTTTTTCTGTCCCCTCACTGACTGAGCAGCCCTGGTAACATGTCTTTTTCTCCCCTAAAGAAACTTTGGCTGTCCCACCCTGACTGTAAGTTATATTTTGACTATTTGCTCCACCTAGGAATCTAAGGGAAAGGATAGGACCTTTAACTTAAACTTGAGACTCTTTTAAAATTCAAAAATAACAAAAGGTTTTATTTAAGATTAAAGGGAAAGGTCAAGTGAAATAAGGCGTTGAAATTACTGATGTAAAACTAGTATAAGCACAGACTTTTGATCATATGTATCAGGCTAATGAGAGGTTCTTAATTTATTCACAGTGACTTAGATCTTTATATTGAGAAGCTTTTGTTCCAGTGTTTTCCCAAACACTCTAGTTCAATTTATTTGAGTAATCGCTGATTCTTTTAGTGCCCAGAAGGCTGATACCCTCTTCCCAGTACCCAAACCCCTTATCTTGGAACACCAGTACTCTTCTTGAGTTGACCACTGACTTTTAAGGTCTCTATAGGCAGTTTCTAATCACACCAGACCAGGGAATTCTGTACTCCTCAGAGATAACTCTCCCTGTTTAACTGGGTAAGGAGTTTTCTTCTCTCTCTAGAAGATCTGTCCCCTTTCCTTTGGCCTGAATGGGAGTCTTCTCTACTACCCCAAACTTCCTTGCCAAACTTTCCCCCAGTTCTCCATCTGTGTTCAAACTGCTCTCAGCTAATGCTGAATTCAGACTGCGTCCAGTCAAGGTGAAAATCTGACTCTGTCAGCACTAAACCCCTTTTCTGTCAGGACTATTCTCAAGCAGTCCCAGTGCACATCTCATCTGAGTTAAGGCAGGAATCTGACTGAATCTCCCCAGCATCCAGCTCTCTCAAGCCTTTTTTTTGCTCAGCTGATGCTAACCAATCAGATTGCCTGGAGCAGCCTATCACTCAAGACTTTCTGGCTCTGTGAAGAATTAACCTTTCACAGCTCTTTAGTTGTTGATACAGCACTTCTAGGCCTCTTAAAAAGTGCAGTCCATTACATACGTATACAATATTTTTAGAATGGTTATCTTCTTTTATGATAGCTGTGGGATGAGGATGGTTTACACCAGCTGGTGACCCTATCACAAGTGCTTTGTCAGTGCACAGGGCCACTGCTGAGCTTGTGGCCTAGAGGTACCATTTGTCTGATGTCTTCCCATAGGTTCTTTACAGACAGCTCCTATGCTTTGTGGAGCTTTTTATGAAGATGGAGATGGAACAGTGTGACTCAATTCCAAAAGCAAAATGCTCAGTTATGGATTATAGCAAAATATTTAGTACATATCCGACATATTTACTCCAATTTCTTCCTGACACTTAGCTAGAAATGTTCAAGTACTTATCTGAGCATCACAACCTTTAGTTACCCATAATTAATACATACATTGTTGTAGCACCTATGCAGAGCCTCTAGCCACATATTATATATGTATAATAGTCAAAAGTTCAAATCTCAAGCACTGTGTATAGTTATTAGCATATGAGTGACGGAGAGATCAGACCCAAAGCCAATTACTGTAGCATGATGTAAGTTTGCCAATTACCCCCAAGGCCTGCAGCAGTTCTAACTATAGGTTCACAACAGTCTTGTGCTGTTTCAGACTTCAAAAATAATAATCTCACATGATGCATGCTAGAGTGATTTGCAGTGCAATCCTAAACAGAGATATGCCCTTCTAAATCCACTGAGAGGCTTTGAAAGGTATAATTCTGTTTAGGATTGCATTATTGATGAGCACCTTTGCATTCACTGAATATAATATCCACTAGTTTCAGTACTCAAAAATAGCTATTGCTTGATTTTTACTGTCATCATTTTGAATTAGATCAATAAGTTATATTGGCACGTGGTGAGAAAATTTAATTCCACTCAGTAAAATTGGACATTTGAAACAATCAGAAATTTTGAACTGTTTACAATACCGTTAGAAATCCACCAAAAATGACTACAAAATCTTGTGCTAGAAGGATAATGCCAGCCTAAAAACACTTTCCTGGGAGTAAATGCCACTGAATAAAATGGGACTGAGTAGATCTGCTTACTCTTACACTAAAATACACAGACATAAAAACAACCATTTAAGCAGGGCAGAAAGGAGGGATTACTGAGGGAATGTCAGATGAAACAAAAAAAAGTATCCACTGGCAGAAGACAGCAACAGAAGATGACAGGTGAGTCTCTCTGGGAAGGGAGTTCCCGAGTTTTGGCACCATGACCTGACAAGGCCCTCTTTAGAAGGCAGGGCACCCAAAGCAGGGCACCCAAAGCAGGGCCTCAGAAGATGACCACTGCATTCAGGTAGACTCATAAAAGAGTAGGTGGTCCTTCAGGTGTGCCTGTCCCAAGCTATTCTCAGCTTTGCCTCTAAGAATTGCTATTGTTGCATAACCAACAGGATTTGGCCAGGTGCTGGCACTGTGGAGTCCACCTTCTCTAGCATCTCCTCTTTATTTATTTATTTATTTATTTATTTATTTATTTATTTATTTATTTTTCAGATTTATACCCCGCCCTCTCCACGAACAGGCTCAGGGTGGCTCACAAGGGCACAGTGTGCCATATCCAGTACAGATAAACATCTAAAATCAAGTTTAAAATCCAATAATTTAAGTACATTAACAACAATAAAATTACAGTAAAGTGCTTCCAGTTGTAGTTATAAAGATGGCTTCAGGGTTGGAGTACGGCCTTCCATGGTCGTCAGGCCTGAGCTGCATCCAGGGTGGCCCCACATCGTCAGATGTCAATCACGATATGGTAATGACAGTGGCGGCTCCTATTTGAAGGCCTGGTGGAAGAGCTCCATCTTGCAGGCCCTGCGGAACTGCATAAGGTCCCACAGGGCCCTGATCTCCTCCGGGAGCACATTCCACCAGACGGGAACTGCCACAGAAAAAGCCCTGGCCCTGGTTCCGGCAAGCCTGGCCTCCCTGGGGTCCCTCTTAGGGAATCCCATCAGCAGCCTGGCCGCGGCATTCTGCACCAACTGCACCTTCCGGGTTTGAGCCAAGGGCAGCCCCATGTAGAGAGAGTTACAGTGATCCAGCCTCGAGGTGACCGTCACATGGATCACTGTGGCTAGATC
The DNA here is from genome assembly GCA_029233225.1 of Lepidodactylus listeri. Classification (NCBI taxonomy): domain Eukaryota; kingdom Metazoa; phylum Chordata; class Lepidosauria; order Squamata; family Gekkonidae; genus Lepidodactylus; species Lepidodactylus listeri. The sequence goes on from JARCFY010000012.1 coordinate 47,515,839, forward strand.
ATCATGGTTGAGGAAGGGAACCAACTGCCGAGCCAGCCGCAGGTGGTAAAAAGCTGACTTGGCAGTGGCTGCTACCTGGGCCTCCATTGTCAAGGAGGGATCCAGGAGCACTCCCAGACTCCTTACCCCCGACGCAGGCACCAGTGGCACCCCGTCAAAGCTGAGGAGCGGGACCCCCCACCCAAGACCGCCCCAACCCAGACACAGGACCTCCATCTTCGCCAGGTTCAATTTCAGCCGACTCTGCCTGAGCCAACCAGCTAAGTCATGCAATGCCCAGTCCAGATCTTGTGGGTCAGAGTTCAACCAGCCACCCAACATCAGATAGAGCTGGGTGTCATCAGCGTACTGATGGCACCCCAGCCCATACCTCCGGGGAATCTGGGCAAGGGGGCGCTTCTAGATGTTGAACAACATTGGGGAGAGCACCACCCCCTGAGGCACTCCACATTCAAGTGGGTGCCTCATGGATTGGTGCTCCCTGAGCACCACCCTTTGTCCCCAACCCTGGAGAAAGGAAATGAGCCACTGCAAGGCCCATCCCTGTATCCCCACATCGGCGAGGCGGCGGGTCAGCAGCTGATGATTGACCGTGTCGAACACAGCCAACGGGTCAAGCAACAGCAGCACCGCCATACCACCCCAATCCAGATGTCTCCGGAGATCGTCAGTAAGGGCGACCAAAGCCATCTCCATCCCATGACCAGGGCGGAAGCTGGACTGGTAGGGATCAAGGACCGAAGCGTCATCTAGGTAATTCTGTAAGACCACCGCCCTCTCAATTAATTTGCCCAAATAGGACAAATTGGACACCAGTCGATAATTAGCCAATTCGGTCGGGTCCAGGTGTGATTTTTTTAAAAGAGGGGGCGGACCATCGCTTCCTTGAGTGCCCCTGGGAATTGCCCCTCCGCAAGGGACATGTTGATAATTTCCCGGGCGGCACCTCGCAACCCCTCATGGCCAGCTTTAATCAGCCAGGACAGGCACAGGTCAAGGATGCACGTGGTTGGATGCACAGACACGAGAAGCCTGTCAACTTCCTCTAGGCTGAGCGGGCTGAACCCATCTAAGCCTGGAAACGAAGACGTGCAAGGTGCCTCAAGTTCACTCACTGTTTCAAATGTGGCAGGGAGGTCACGGCGGAGCGCCAAGACTTTATCCGTAAAATAGCTCACAAATGCCTCACAGCCAATTTCCAATTCCCCAGCATTTGGTCTGCCCTGTGGCAGAACTGTTAAAGACTGAATCGTTCTAAACAATTGAGCTGGGCATGAGCTTGCAGATGCAATCAAGGCAGCATAGAAGCCTCTCTTTGCTGCCTTGGTTGCCATCTCATAGGCTTTCATAAACGTCCTATAAGGTGCTCTTGTAGCTTCATCGCGAGCACAACGCCACTGTCTCTCTAGCCGTCGTAGCTCTCGCTTCATGCACTGCGGGTGCAGGCCTGTTGCGAGGGTGTAGAGGGCACCTGGGAGCGATCTCGTCGATGGCCATGGAGAGTCAGCTATGCCAGTCCTCCACAAGCTCATCCAATGAGCCGCCAGGGGGCATAGGGTCCCGCAGTGCCATCTGAAACTGCATGGGATCCATTTGGCTCTGCAGGCAAGCTAAAATAAGTTTGCCGCCTTGGGGTCGGGGCGGCATATTCAGATCGGCCCCCAGGGCATAGTGATACGACCATGGCACTGCCTGAGCAATGATCCGGTCCACTGTTACCCCCACAGCGAAGATCAAATCGAGTGTGTGCCTGGCCTGGTGTGTGGGGGCCGAGATGTACTGAGAGAGTCCCAGTGCCGCCATGGACAACACCAGGTCCATTGCCTGAATGGAGGCTGCGTCATCAGCACGGACATTGAAGGCACCCAGGACCACTGGGTTAGGGTACTCCAATGCCCAGCCTGATACAGCCTCCATTAGGGACAGCAGGCTGCTGGTCGGTGCATTAGGCGGTCGGTACACCAGCCAAACAGCCAAACTCTCTTCAGCCTCCCACACCAGACCAACGCACTCCTCTTGCTTGTATGGGCTTGGCTTGTCCTCAGTAATGTCAACAGATAGCCAAATCCTATTAGCTCTGTGACATAATCAGTTTCTTTACAGGAACAAGGTAACACTTTCTATCCTCCAAGCAGGGTTTGGTCGCAGGTTGGGCATACAAACAATGATTGACCTCAAGTGGGTAGCCATGTTGGCCTGAAGCAGCAAAACAAAGTATGAGTCCAGTGGCACCTTTAAGACCAACAAAGATTTATTCTGGGTATATAAGCATGCACATGAAAGCTAATACCCAGAATAAAACTTTGTTGGTCTTAAAGGTGCCACTGGACTCAATGATTGTACTGTGAGTGGAGATTCAAACTTGGATCTCTCATGTCCAAATCCACCATTTCATCCACTGTAATTGCAATTGCTTTCTATTTAAAATCTGTTCCATCTTTCAAACTGATCTACTAGAAAGGATACCTGTTTCTGTGGCATACTATAAATAGTGAAGTTACATGATCAAAGAAAGTGTTAGACTTTGCCATTGTACCAGGGATTTGTTTCAGTAGGGGAGGGAGGAGGTGGTGGCTGATGATATGGATGGGACATTTTTCTAAAGCCTAGAGTATATAATGAGAAATCAAAACCTTAGGTGGAATTAGGTGAATTTGTGTTAATTGCATTCTTCATGGCTCTTTTTATTTAGTTCATTTAGTTAAAAAAAAAACACAACATAATCCTGTTTACACAGCTATGTTTTAAGTGACAAGCCTTGTGCATGTTTAAAAAGACAAAGTCATTCACTGTCAACCCTGTGGTGGGAATGGAGGAAAAGAGTCTTTCTGCAGCCCTTTCAAATATCTACATCTGAAATACAATCTGAAGCCGTGCATCAATAGCTTCATTCCCAGCATCTGAGCAGAGACATGGACATCTGAAAATAATACTGGATCATATGCAGAATATTCATCTGCCTGAAGACAGGGACATGATTATTTTCACGGGTGCATGAGTCTGAGCTTTTACCTGAGGCAACAAGTGCTGCTTATCACCCCACCATGAAAATTGATCCCATATGTTTTCTGAACTCTTCAGGAACTGTGATTTGACAAGGTCCCCCCCCCCCCATGTTTTCTGCAGGCTTTTTAAAAAAATGGCCTCTCAGATTTTTTTAAAAGCTTAAAAAAATCTTTATTTTGCAAAGAGGAATGGCACATTAGTAAGGGGGATAACAACAAGAAATGGTGGGAGGTCCTGAGGGTGCCTGCCTCATTTTGTGCATATATTGGGCTGGGTCCAGTGGAAGAACTAACTGGCCGATCTTTCCCTTCTCCTCCTTCCTGCCATTTGTCCCTAAACTTCTCTCTGATACTATAGACTTCCTGAGAAAACTGCAGTCCATTGACCAGCTCCCAGAAAACAGCATTCTAGCTACTGTGGATGTTGAGTATCTGTACACCAACATCCCTCATAAGGATGGACTACAAACCATTAGAAACAGCATCCCTGAGCACACCACAGCAGATCTTGCCACTGAACTCTGTTAGTTCTCACCCAGAACTACTTCAGGTCTGGTGAGAACTTATACCTCCAATCAATGGCACAGCCACAGGCACCCACATGGCTCCACAGTATGCCAACATTTTCATGGCAGATCTAGAACAGTGTTTTCTGAACTCCTACCCATTGACACCTCTCCTTTACTTGAGATTCACTGATGACATTTTTATTGTCTGGACCCATGACAAAGAAGCTCTCAAGAGATTTCACTAGGCTTTCCACAACTTCCACCCCACCATCAATCTAACTATGAATTGCTCTACACAAGAAATAAGTTTCCTGGACACCACAGTACAGATACATAAAGGACACATAAGTACCACACTATACTGGAAACTGACAGATCAGCAAACATATCTACATGCCTCCAGCTACCACACCAACCACATCAAACAATCCATTGTGTATAGCCAAGCCCTGCGCTATAGTTGCATCTGCTGCAGCCCCGCAGACAAAGATACTCACTTGAAGGATCTACAGCAGGCGTTTTTCCAACTACAGTATCCTCCAGATATGGTGAGAAAGATGATTGGAAAGGCCAGAATGATATCAAGGGACAGTTTGCTACAAGACAAGCCCAAAGAAAATGATAACAGAACACCACTGGTGGTCACCTACAACTCACAACTCAAGCCAGTTTAATGCATTATTAATGACCCACAATCCATGCTGGATGGTGACACTTCCTGCACACAGGTATGGGGGGGGGCAACCTTTTCTTGCTTACAGACAGCTTGCTAACCTAAAACAACTTCTTATCCACAATGACAAACTATTTAACAGAAAAATGGGCTGTGGTACCAAGGCTTGCAACAAATCAAGATGCCAACTTTGCTCTCATATAGATCCTAGCAATTCCATCAGTGGACCCAGCAACATCAGCCATACCATCTCAGGTTCATATACCTACTCATCCTCTAATGTGATTTATGCCATCACATGTCAGCAATGCCCTTCCACCCTCTACATTGGACAAACAGGCTAGTCCCTTTAACAAAGAATTAATAGACATATGTCTGACATAAGGAACCACAACATTTAAAAACCAGTGGGAGGACATTTTAACCTTCCAAGACATTCAGTTGCTGACCTAAAAGTAGCATTTCTCTTACAAAGGAATTTCAAAGGGAGATTAGAGAGACTGCAGAACTGCAACTTGAAGATCAAGACAATGCATTTACTTGGACTGAATTGAGACTTAGGTTTCCTGTCTTGTTACCAGTGCTGATTTCTCCACACCTACTACCCCTCTGCATATAACATCTAATCCAGATATGTGAGAAGCAAACACACAAAAAAGAGGCAGTGGACCATTGTTGGGTGAAAATGGAGAAAAAGGGAGAGAGAAAGCAGAAAGGATTAATGCCTATTTTGCCTCAGTTTTTCCCTTGAAGAAGAGAACAGGCTCATCTAGATATGGTAGTAGGCAAGGCACGGTGTCCAAGCTGCTGGATGACATGGACAGAGAGGTAATCGAAAAGCACCTGGCTGCAATGAATGAGTACGAGTCCCCAGGGCCAGATGACCAAGAGTGCTCAAAGAACTTTCTAGAGAGCTTGCAGAGCCTTTGTCCATCATCTTCCAGACCTCTTGGAAGATGGGAGATGTGTCACAAGACTGGAGGAAGGCAGATGTTATCCCAATTTTCAAAAAAAGGGAAGAGGGATGACCCAGAAAATTACAGGCCAGTCAGTCTGATCTCTGTCCCAGGGAAGATACTGGAGCAGATTTTAAAGGGATCAATCTGCGAGCATCTGAAGGACAACTTGGTGATCCGGGGAAGTTAGCACAGATTTGTCCCCAAAGTCAGACCAACCTCATTTCCTTCTTTGATCAAGTGATGAGCTTACTGGATCGAGGGAATGCTGTTGATGTTGTTTACCTGGATTTCAGTAAAGCTTTTGTCAGGGTTCCCCATGATGTTCTGATGGATAAACTAGAGGACTGTGGACTGGACTTTAGGATAGTTAGGTGGATAGGGAACTGGTTAGAGAACCGCACTCAGAGCGTAGTTGTCAATGGCATTTCATCTGACTGGAGGGAGGTGTCCAGGGGGGTGCCATAGGGCTCAGTTCTGGGCCCAGTACTTTTCAATATTTTTATAAATGATCTGGATGAGGGTGTGGCTACTCATTAAATTTGCAGATGACACCAAATTGGGAGGAACAGCGAACACACCAGAAGATAGAGATAGAATTCAACAAGATCTGAGCACACTGGAAAAGTGGGCGAATGTGAACAAGATGCAATTTAACAAGGATAAATGCCAAGTTTTACATCTCGGTAACAAAAATTTCAAACATCCATACTGGATGTACAGTTCTGGGTAGCCGTGTGTGTGAACAAGATCTTGGGGTATGGGTGGACTGTAAGTTAAATATGAGCAGCCAGTGTGATGCAGCAACAAAAAAGGCTAATGCTATCTTGGGATGTATCAACAAAGGCATAAAATCCAAATTGCAAGATGTCATAGTCCCACTGTATGCTGCATTGGTCAGGCCACACCTGGAGTATTGTGTGCAGTTCTGAAGGCCTCACTTACAAAAGGATGTGGATAGAACTGATCTCACCTTCCCTTCTCACATTTCCTTGATAATGCCTCCTACCCCTTCTTCACACCCCAAGACCAGGTGGTTCATCAAACATTTGTTTGTTTGTTTATCATATTTCACCCCACCAACCCAGCCATTTTGATTAGTTTAAATTAGCAATCCGTTAGTCTTCCAACCCGAGAAAACTAATCAGGAACGCAACCCAAAACCTACTTTCCATGTAGAAGAAACCTTTGGCCTCCTTTGTCCAGTCTTGGGAACTTGTTACCATGTTTCCAAAGCTACATTGTCTTACCAATCACAATAATCCAATCACAGCTCTGAGTAATCTCATCAATTCTTTGCTCCAAGGAAGCCCTCGCATTAGCAAGCCCTCTGGGCCCATTTTGGGTATAACTAGCCCAGCGCAACTCAGGTGTTCGTTTTCTTGTTACCTCAGGCACCCATTAACATGCACCCCCAGTATACTGGGTCCTTTTTCCCTCAGCAAAGTGCTGGTCATTTTGCCATCTCTCCCGCTGCATGGACATCTTCCGGACAGGTAGCTATTGCCTCAGTCCCCACTATCATCCTGCTCCTCTCTTTATTTCCATAGTTCTTGTATGTGTGTTATGTTTTATGTGTGCTGCTTGTGTGTTATAATATCCTTTAATAAAACATTCTCTAATTTACTCATGGATTGGTTATTAAGAGCTCTCATAAAGGGAAAGATTCCCATAAACATCGGTAGGATGATCTCTGCCATTATGCCACCTCTCACTGAGGCTCTGTCATTTGACTAATTCCCCCAGAAACTAAAGTCAGATATTTCAGCTTTTTTAATCAAAGCTGGTAGGGGGTATCACCTGGAGACCAAGCCCTATGAGGAAAGACCAAGGGACTTGGGAATGTTTAGTCTGGAGAAGAGGAGGTTGTGGGGGGACATGATGGCTCTCTTTAACTATTTGAAGGACTGTCACTTAGAGGAGGGCAGGGAGCTGTTCCTGTTGGCAGCAGAGGATAGGACTCTCAATGACGATGATGAGGAGGAGACTGGATTTATACCCTGTCCTTCACTCGGAGTCTCAGAGTGGCTTACCATCCCCTTTCCCTTCCCCTCCCCACAACAAATGCACTGTGAGGTAGGTGGGGCTGAGAGAGCTCTTTTGAGGGCTGCTCTTGAGAGAACAGCTCTGAAAGAACTTGTGACTGACCTAACGTCACACCAGCAGCTGCATGTGGAGAAGAGGGGAATCAAACCCAGTTCTCCCAGATTAGAATCTGCACTCTTAACCACTACACCAAACTAGCTCTCTAAGTTTAAATTAAGGGTAGGAAGGTACCGGCTGAATATTAGGAAAAACGTTTTTACAGTAAGAGTTGTTCAACAGTGGAATCAGCTACCTAGGGGGTGGTGAGCTCCCCCTCATTGGCAGGCTTTAAGCAGCGGCTGGACAAACACTTGTCAGGGATGCTCTAGTGTGATCCTGCATTGAGCAGGGGGATGGACTAGATGGTCTGTATGGCCCCTTCCAGCTCTGTGATTCTATTATTCAATCACATCTGCTATTGTCATTTATCTGCTATTGTCATGTGCCTGCTAATGTCATTTGGCATCTGAAATCACTCCACTTTCCAATAAATAGGACAGATGGACTCACATTCTAGCTGTATCTGAAGAAGTGAGCAGTGACTCACGAAAGTTCATACCCTGCCACAAATTTTGTTGGTCTTTAAGGTGCTACTGGACTCTTACTCTTTTCTGCTGCTACAGACAGACTAACACAGCCACCCATCTTGATTCTTCTCTCTGAAGAGAGAGAGATAACCAAGTGTAACACCAAATAATAAAAAGTAATGAATGCACCCTAACTTATCCTTGGCACTTAACACTTACTGCAAATTATCATCAGAAGCAAATCAGTCTCAGGTGAAGGGAATTCCAGTGCTGAGAAGTTACTACTGAGATGTGTCATTGGCTACAATCCTAAAAACATTCTCCTGGGAGTTAGCCCCGTTTAATAAAATGGGACTTACTTCCAAGCAGACCCGTTTAGGCTTGCTCCCTTGTCTTGTTTAAGACGGCACATGAAAGGCATTAATCTTAAAGACTGCCACAAGGAAGGAAGGTTGCCTCAATGGTATGCATATTGTATGGTTTGCTTCTGTTGCATCATTTTATCTATTCCAAAACCTTCTCTAGATTATAAAGATAACTTTCATTATCAGCAAAGAATTTCAAAGAATTTTTTTACAAGCTGCCCTACTCCCCCATTCAACTCTGAAATATAAATTACTTTCCTTCAAAACTGCTGTTTCCTCAGGCCCAGGTTTTCCTCCACTTTATTTTAAAAACCACACATATGAGTTCACTAAATATTTATGGATGTAATTTATGACTTGGTTGAGTGCCTCTTGCCCGAATTGAAAAGGATGCCTGTGTGAGGCCTAAAAAACCCATCTATGACTAGCCCTAAAAGCACAGAGGTGAACGAGAACAGAAACTTCACATTAATACTGAAGCTGTCAAGAGTTCAGTGGAAAAAAACCTGAGCAATGACTTACTGCCCAATTCAAAGTCTCACCTAACCGTCCAATAAATGCCTAGTATAGGGCATTCACCCCTACTCCAGAGCAATATCACAGACTAATGATGTTACACCTGGGGTACAGAAGTGTCACACGAATTGCATAGGTCTGAGGAGAGAATACATGGTGCAAAAGACTTCATCTGGAGAACATTGGACAAGTGTTCTATTCAGAACAAACCAAATATTAATATGTGCCTGCCTTGTCATATATCTCAAAGACTAAGGCCATGAATGTCAATCAAATCGTTTAGCTCAAAGTAGTTTCATTAGAATCACTAGAACTGCTTCAGAATGTGGTTTGTTCCAGTGAACTGATGAATCAGCACCATGGGAAAGTCTAAATGGTGGTGTATGGATAGAAAGGTAAATAAATCTTCTTAAATTTTAGTCTTTTTAGCCTGTGTGACAAGATGGTCATTCATAGACTCAAGATTAGAAATCCTAGCACTGGCCCAAGGGTACAACACATCTCTTCATGCCACCACTTGAGCCCAATGCTGGTGCCTGCTGGGAGCTTCATTTTACATTATGCAGCTGCAAACAGATGGTTGCCACTCAGTGTACACTAGGCAAGCTGGGACCAATCCGGAATTATTGTTTGTGTGTAAGACTTGCATTTATAAACTAATGTCTGTTGCAGATATATCATGTATAAGAGATGAGGGGGAAATTACAGGAATACCTTAAAATGCAATGTGTGAAGGAATAATACAGTTACCTTAAGGTAGGGTTGCCAACCTCCAGGTGATACTGGAGATCTCCTGGGATGACAACTGATCTCTATGTAACAGAGAACAGTTCACCTGAAGAAAATGGCCACTTTGAAAAATAGACTCTATGGTATTATACCCCACTGAAGTCCCTCCCCTCCACAAACTCCGCCCTCCTCAGGCTCCACCCCCAAAATCTGCAGGTAGTTCCCAACCTGGAGTTGACAACCCTACCTGCAGGGTATTTTGATATGTAAATAGCAAACATATGATTAAAGTTATGCTGTTGCTACAGCTTAGGTGGTGTGGGCTTATATATCCAGATATATAACCTGAATGAGGATCGAAAGAATTCCAAACAACCTGAGCTAGCCCAGAGCTTTTCTGCATTCTCATTTTCCTTGCTTGTGTGTTCCTGTTTGGGGGGCGGGGGGGATCCCACATTTATTTCATTCCCTCTGGTGGTCAATTTGATATTACATTGCACCGAAACCTGCCATTTAAATCAGCAGGAAGATTTATTTATTTATTTATTTATTTATTTATATTTATTTTTATACCCCGCCCTCCCCACAAGCGGGCTCAGGGCGGCTTACAGGGGCGTAACGCCGGTTAAAACATCATAACAATTTAAAATTCCAACAATAATAAATAACAATAAAATTTCAAAGATATGTCAGGCATAAAATAATGAAATATTGAATTGACCACTAGCGGGAGCAAAACACATGTGAAACAGAAAATAAACCGGAAGCAGCAGGAACACACAAGCAAAAAAAATGAGAATGCAGAAAAGCCCTCAGTAGAATTTTTCACTTTTTTTTCTTTGAACCTCTAACACACATGACAGAAAAATATAAAAGGCCTTCTGGCAGCACCAGTTCAAAGGCTTGGACAGCCCCAAGCAGGTCAGGTGGCGCAAACTGGGAAGGCAATAGGCTAAGTTTCAGCTCCCAGCCACCGTATCAGAAGAAAAACAGAGAGAAACCTTGAAAATAAAGCCCAGATCTGCTACAGGGGAATGGGCTACAGTATAGAAAACACCAGAAAATCCTGGTTGCAGGTGGGCAAGAAGTGAATCGAACTGACTCATTTTCTCTCAACAAGAAATATACTATTACTTCTCAGTTTTTAAGGGCAGTTTTGTAGATCTTTGCACTCAATTTGCATCATATTTGATGAGGAAAGGATATTGTACAGCACTGCACCAAACTGGCTCCTAGCGTTGTTCTGCCAGTGAACTAGGGCTGCCAACTCCAGGTTGAGGAAATCCCTGGAGATTTGGGAGTGGAGGGTGGGGTTTAGGGGAAGGAGGGACCTAAGCAAGGCATAATGCCATGGACTCCACTTTCCAAAGCAGCCATTGACCTGATCTCTGTAGTTTGGAGCTTAGTTGTAATTCCAGGAGATCTCCAGACCCCACCTGCAGGTTGGCAACCCTAAAAAATCATATTCAGCGTACTAGTTCTGCAGGAAGGCAAACTGATTTCCATGGGAACCTAACCTTTAGGAACTGATTCCAATCCAGTGTGGGAATAATTGTTGGACATAAGATATTGGTTCAGGCAAGATTTTGTGTAGATGGGACAGAAAATAATGTTTTTATTGGTTTTGTCAAAACTGTTTTGACAACAAGGTAAACAGAATAAGAAGCAAAAGATGGATGTGGCTGGATGACCACACTCTGGTAACATCGGGTGTGGCCTAATATGTTAATGAGCTGTGTTCTAGGGGTGTGGCCTAATATGCTAATGAGTTCCTGCTGGGCTTTTTCTACAAAAAGAGCCCTGACTGTTTCTAATATTTTGATATACGTTCTACTCTTTTAGACCCAATTTTACTTAATATGATAGGCTACCCGAATACTTTGAAGGTGCGTCATCTTTTGAATGACTTGTCACCCGAAATAACTGAAAAGGTAGCCCTTTTTTAAAGTTTGGTACTTAAGGATCGATTGCATAATGTCTACGTGCATATGATTGACTCATTTGCCCTTGCTACCTCCTTATTGGTTTATTGTTTCTTCCTGTAATCTGATATATGCCAATAAAGATCTGTGTGTGTGTGTGTGTGAGAGAGAGAGAGAGAGAGGTGGACTATAAATAATATATCTACTTACATACACATGTACAGCACCAGGAAAACCACTGTTCAAATTTTCAGTCACATTAGGGTGACTCACTCACTTTATCAGCTTAGCCTACCTCACAGGGTTAGAAACATAGACTCATAGAGTTGGAAGGGACCTCCAGGGTCATCAACCCCCCGCACAATTGTTGTGGTATAATGGGAAAAGGTAAGAACCATGTATGCCATTCTGAACTCCTTGGAAGAAAGATGGGATAAAAACATGTAGAAGTATTAATGGAGAGTTATTAGTACTCTTAGTGATAGTTTTATTGGAACTTTTCTGCTATGTGATTTTATTAGTTGCTTATTTGTCAGCTTCTCAGAATGCCCTCGAAAGCAGCTTTCCCATGTTTTAAATAAACAAACCGTAAGTAACCTCATATTACAGGTTCATTTGGTCAGCTACTTCAAATCTATTAATGAAAAACTTTGTTTGGGATGTTCTAAAATGTTTGACACCACTTGTGACAACTAGTCAAGCGGAACAAATTTTCAGAACTGTAGGAATACTGATGAATTCCCCCCTTTTTATTTAACTTCCCCAATTCTGAATTTTAGAATTTGTATTCATTAGGATGCAGTGCAAAACTACTGAAATGTCATCATAGCATCTTTTTGTTTCATGGAATACACTTCTGCCTATTTAAATTCCATTTTCAATATTTGTACGTCACTATTCTCCCACGTGGTAGAACTCAAAATGGCCTACACAGAAAAATCAACAAATATACAATTCAAAACTGATACACTAAAAAATGTTTATTATTTATCTGATGCTTTTCAAATGAGACATTTCATTTCACCTCAGAAATATGTGACATTTATGACTGCTGCATGGAGTTATGAAATACCTGGCTATGCCTCCCAGCAGGGAAGATGTGGCAATGTTCATTTGTATTTCTTAATGTATTTAAATAGATGCAAATCTGATTTTCTGTTTTAGCCTATATTTGCATCCGAGCTTAAAAGTACCTTAGCAAAACACCTTGTGGGACTAAGTTTAAATAAGGGGACAACCTGAGCTAAAACCTGTACAAGATTTTTTTTTTAAAGAAAAGAGGTAGCCAACAGGTTTTGGGGGTTTTTTTTTGAAAAAACTATCTGTTTAAATGAGCAAACTGCTAGACATGTGTTAATAGAGGTTTTTATCTGGGAAATTTCTTTATCTCTCCAGTGACAAGCTGAAGAGAAGCCAAATATTTCTCTTTGTTCACTCAGAGCCACCTTTCCTAATGTGCTTCCAGATGGAGCTGGTGTGAGCCTCACTAGCACTGAGCTAATTAAGGGATTTTATTCCACTCACACTTCAAGGTGCTGCATGCCTTTAAAGTGGATTAATTAAAGCTTCTTTGCTTCACAGACAACATCCTCCCAGGCTGTCACAGGGAAAGTGTTGGGTTCTTCAAGGCTAGGGAAATTGGGTTGAATTGATATGGAAAAGAAACAGCTCATATAACTGCTAACCACCAGTGACCACTACGGCAAGAGCTGAACACTTGAATGGCACTAGTCAGGACTGCAGGTCATGGACAGAAAATAAACCTTCAAATGCTTCCAGGGGTCTCATTCAGATTTTTAAAACACAAGGGAAAATAAAAAAACCTCCTGCTTTTTGAAGGCTCCCCATTCAGTGGCCCAGACAAGGACTGCACTGAAGGACACTGTGAAAAATAAACAACAAAACTTCGAAAAAAGTAGTGCCTTGTGTTTTGTCAGCATGCAAAGATCTCAAGGAGAAGCAAGACATTTTTTAAAAAAGAAAATATGGCTTCAGAGACTAGCAAACACATACTCTATTCAGACAGCAATTTGCATTTCAGCAGAACAAGGTGCGACTTGTACATTCATGATAAGCAATTTGCTTACCAGGGGGAAAAGAGGAAAGGTCTCTTGATTGTGGGCAGTACAGACATGTAATATAGAGGAATTTGCTGTTGAACAGGCTTTCCCAAATCCTCATCTGGGGATGAGATGACAGGTTTTGAATCCCTAGGGATTACAGCCATTGGCAGTAGAAGGAAAGTCCCATAAAAGGGATTCAGAAACAGGAGCATTTAAAGATGCCTGAACATGATCTCTTTCTAAGCATTTAAGCTGGTTTCTAAAAACTATTCACCAGAGAAGGGAAAAGCTGAACCACCTAGATTTTGAAGATGACCAAAATTAAAATATGCAAATGTTTATAATCATAGGACAGCCCCACCTACCTCACAGGGTATCTGTTGTGGGGAGGGGGAGGGAAAGGAGTTTGTAAGACGCTCTGAGACTCCCTTGGGTAGTGAAGGGCGGGGTATAAATCCAATCTCTTCTTCTTCTAGGTTTGTGGATGCACTGGACGGGAGTAGTTTGTGGACTATTTTATTCAAGGTACAAAATTTTATTCAAGGTATAAGATTTCATGTGCCACCCACACTTCTTCAGATGGAAAAAGTATGCATGCACACAAAAGCTTATACCTTGGATGAAACTTTGGACTCCAACTTTGTTCTGCTGCTTCAGACTAACACGGCTACCCACCTGAATTATTATACTATAATACTTTTTACAAGCAATTATGTTCCAGTGGAGTGGTTACCATGCAGAGTCTGTCCCACAAGTAAAATTATCCTGTGAACAGGTGGTCTTTACCACATAAAAGTATCACTACCATCACAAGATCACCAGTCGTTGGAAGTCAACTCCTCAGAAGCAGAAATCTCTCTTATTAGGAGGTTTAAGAACATCAACTTTGCTGGCCCATTAAAGGCAGATGTCAGCCCAGTGGCAGAAGAAGAGGGACAATCATCTTTATCAGAAACTCTGCCCGCTTTTTAAATTTCACAAAACAGGCAATCTCCAAAGTGCTGCTGACCATGCTCATTTTTAGTTACAACTCTGTTTCTCTGCAAATGTCCCCCAAAGTCCCCCATGCAATAGTCAAGTGTTCTGCCAACACACACAACAATGAAGCTACTTTTTCAAATGTTTTCTCTTGCATGGCACTAAGCACCAAACCACTTTTATACAGACTTTAGACACACATATATTTGCAAGCCATTCCCAACAAGACACAACAATGAACTCAGGCTTCAAACTTACTTTTCTTAAGCAAAAGATGCCATGAGAAAACTAAAGAGATTCTCAAAAATTAAAGATATTGTCAAAACCAGCATTTCCTGGGCTCTCTGCTTTTTTACATTCTCCCCCTTTTCAATAATTTTTTTTAATAAAAATGCAAAGAACAAAATGAAACTTAAAAAAAGAAAGAAAGAGGTGGGGGAGGAGAGAGAGAGAAAGGAAGGAAGGAAGGAAGGATGGATGGATGGATGGATGGATGGATAGATAGATAGATAGATAGATGAGAGAGAGGAAGGAAGGAAGGTGGAGAAGAGAGAGAGAAAGGGGAGGGAGAGAGGGGGAGAGAGAGAGGGGAAGGAAGGAAGGTAGGTAGGTAGGTAGGTAGATAGGTGGGGGGAGAGAGAGAGAAGGAAAAGAGATGGGGGAGGCACTTATGGGAACAGGGAGAGCAACGCAACATCGGCAAGCCAAATGCAGAGCCAGACCTTTCAGTGCAAAAAGCCCAACCCCAGTGCTTTATCTCTGGGTGGGGCTTTCTCCTGCTGGCTCTCTGCACTTAAAGGGAAAGTGCCGGGTGGGGCTTTTTCCTGCTGGCTCTCTGCAGGAACGTTCCCTTTAAGTGTAAACAGCTCAGGCCCAGCAGGGAAGGGGCGGCGCAGGCTCAGACACCAGCCAGAACGGTGTTCCGGTGCGTTCCTGCTGGGAAAGAGCCCTGGGAACAGTATAGTAGAATATGGAGAACCGAGTCAACTTGATTAAGATTACATGCACAAAGTCTTGTTGAATATGGAATCCTATTCTATTTACCATAAGTAACTGCAGATGGAATGGTGTTGCATCTATCAAGTGCAAATGCTCTGCACAATTGTGGGGCATGGAGAACTGATAAATAAGAAGGAAAATGACCAATAATTGGAAGGATTCCAAAATTTAAAGAGGAGCAGGTTTTATTTGAGAATGGAGACAAAGTGGCATGGTTGGTAGTTGCCAATATTTACGTCTTCTGAAACGTCGTTATAAATACTTAGAGTTGACTAGGAACTGAAATTAGTGATCAAATTAATTATTAAATGAGATACAGGGGAAAGCCAGTAGTTCTGGAATTCCTCCCCATACTAATGTGCCAGTCTAGACTACTCTATGAATATGACATTTATCCGTGATCCAGGCTAAACACTGTGGGTTACGCTAGACATGCTAGTATCCCTGGGTCCTAACACAGCAAGATAAGAAGCCCTCCCCCCCCCCCCCGCAGCAAGCCTTTTCAAGTGCCAAAATAGCCACCAGGATGTGCGGCTATTTCAGCACTTGAAAAACAGGGGGGATGGGACAGTAGTGTCTCATCCTGCAGTGCTGTGGGCCTGATCAGGGATGCACTCCCCTGGCACTTTTAAGAAGAAGAAGAAGAAAAGATTGGATTTATATCCCACCCTTCACTTGTAGTCTCAGAGTGGTTTACAAACTCCTTTCCCTTCCCCTCCCCACAACAAACACCCTGTAAGGTAGGTGGGGCTGAGAGAGCTCTGAGACAACTGTCCTTGAGAGAACAGCTGGTACAGAGCTATGGCTTGCCCAAGGTCATCCAGCTGGTACAAGGGGAGGACTGGGGAATCAAACCCAGTTCTCCCAGATTAGAGTCCGTGCACTTAACCACTACACCAAACTGGCTTAAGTCACCTCATTAGGCTGTAAAGTGGTGGTGTCAACAGGTTGGATCTGGGGGTGCCATCACATCTAGTTTGTTCCTGTGCTTTTCAGACACACAAAGAAGTTTCCCAATTCCTTCAGTGGATGGGAAGAAAGACCATGAAGGCAAAAAGATATGCATCTGCTATCAGTCTTCTCCACTGAGCTGAATAAGGATGTCCTTGTGTTTTCAGCTCTGCATGTGCGTTGGAGCATAACCAGCATGCCTAAAGAAGCAACTGATTATGGGAGAAGAATGATTCAAGAAAACCTGCAGGTAAATAGCTTCAAATTTATCTTGCCCTACTCATCTTTAGTTTTATTCTGTGCCAGTGTTGGCCATTTTTCTGTGGCTACTTAATGCAAAAATGTTAAATATAAATGCCAAAACAAGGCTCCTCGCATATTGAAATGTACCTTTCCTGGCAGAATTCCAGCGCAGTCTGTCAAAGCACACACTGTTCTTGTAATCTGGCACCAGTCCCATGCTGCCTGTTAATAGCATTATTAGTACTGGAGAACAGCCAAGCATCCTACTTTTCTACTAATTTGTCCAATAAAATGGATTATTTGATTAAACAGTTGCTCCTTGAAGAAAAAAACAGACATTTGAGGCTGTTTCTTCACAAGTACCTGGTCATTTAATGTTCTCAAGGAACAATCTTGTCCCCCCCCCCAAGAAATGGCCTTGCAATGTCCTTATGTGCTCAATGTCATGCTGAGAGGCATGTGTGAGTCCATGCCAGGACAGTCAGGGTGTCTGCAAACCTTCACTCCATCTCCCACTCTGAAATGTCGGACACGTCTATCATTGACTAGTCAGGTGACTAAAGGGAACTTCCACATTCAGAGGCAATCAACCTCTCAATCCCGGTGCCAGGAGGCAACATCAGGGGAAGGCCTTGGTCTCTTTGCCCTGTTGTTGGATCTCCGAAGGAAGACGAAGAAGAGAAGAGATTGGATTTATACAGCTCTGACAGAACTATGGTTTGCCCAAGGTCATCCAGCAGCTGCAAGTGGAGGAGTGGGGAATCAAACCCAGTTCTCCCAGATTAGAATCTGTACACTTAACCACTACACCAAACTGTGTGAGACAGGATGCTGGACTTAGATGCACCACGGGTCTGATCCAATAGGGCTCTTCTTATGCTCTTTATGTATCCAGTCTCGTGGGATCATGCTTTTCATGATCAGAAGCAAGTGGGGTGAATCTGAATTGTATCCCTGGGTGCCAAAATTTCCTTCCATGAAATATTCTGCTTCATTCAAGTAATCATGCTCTTAGGGATCATGCTTTGCATGGCCAGAAGCAAATGGGGTGAATCTGAATTGTAATCCTGTGTGCCAAAATTTCCTTCCATGAAATATTCTGCCTCGTTTAGGTAAGGGCTCTTTGTCCATTTATATGAATCAGATTTCTCTGGTCCATCTGAATTAGTTTTAGTTGGAATTCAGTTCACCCCATTTGCAACCAACTCTTTTTCTAGGCAGCATTTATCTAGAGGTGCCACATTTTTGTTATTTATTTATTTATTTCATATTTCTACCCCGCCCTCCCCACAAGCGGGCTCAGGGCGGCTTACAAAGGACACACAGTGCCAACCCAATAACAGCTTAAAACCTTTAAAATCCTACTGTTACAATAAAACTATTACAAATCAAGTGCTTCCAGTAATTCTGATTATCAACAACAATCAGATGGCGTCCTACCAGGATAGGGATCCGGCCATCCATGGCCGTCTGGTCTGAGCTGCATTTCAGGGCCAACCCTCATCGCAGGTGTTGCTTGCAATGGTAGATGGTAGTAGTGGTGGCAGCTCCTAGTCAAAGGCCTGGCAGAAGAGCTCCGTTTTGCAAGCCATGCGGAACTGCATAAGATCCTGCAGGGCTCTGATCTCCTCTGGGAGCTCATTCCACCAGACAGGAGCCACCACTGAAAAGGCCCTGGCCCTGGTTCCAGCGAGCCTGGCCTCCCTGGGGCCCAGGACATGAAGTGCCCACTGGAGTATATGCAGGGAAAGACAGCCCCTCAGGTATGTTGGACCCTGGCCATATAGGGCTTTTGCACCACTATTCAAAATTTAGAGTTACTGCAACTCATAAATGTGTAGCAAAAAGTGTGGATACAATCCAGTCAACATTAAACATAGTTAACTGATTGATTTCCATAGAATATTAAGCACATTCTTAACTGTTCTGTATGGAAACTAATGGGGAAAGTGCTTAATTCTGCTGGACCATGCCCTGTACTTTTTTATTATTATTATTTAAGCAATAAACATACTGGCCCCATTTCAGAAGTCCACTGCTAATTAATAGAGTGCTTTAACTATGGATTTAATGAAAACATATTGAGTTCAGTGGTGCTTAGGAGTAAATAAATTCACTTCCTTCTATGCCTACTTAAACCTTAAGAACATTAGCTTGTTGGGGCTAATTAACACCTATCCTCAATTACTTCACACACTTATGGTTATGCAGCATTATTCACAGTGGCATCTTTAAGCTTCGCACTGCACTAACCAAGTACTCAAAATCACTCTTCCTCACTGCTTCATGTTCACCCACTGGAAGAGACTATCAGTTTGGGAACTCTGGCTAGATGAATCCTGTTGACCGTAATGGGACTTGTTTCTGTGCAGACTGGCTTAGGATTGCTCTCTGAAGCACTGTCCCATTAATAGTTTAAATCCACATTCATCATATTTTTAAGTGTCTTTTTGTTAACAAGGCCCTAGGCAGCCTACCTGTAATATCCATGCTTGGACTTGTCTTGACATACTAATGGTAAATTGTGATATAGTAAATTCCAGTCTCTGAGCAACAGTGAATCAAAATTTCTTTCTAAATTAAAAGTGAAAATCCCTTTTACCCCATACCAATCCTGTTTAAACACTGACACCATTCCCTATAAAATCTTTGGTTTGTTTGATTTACATGAGTGCCTCCAGTCCATCGGGATCATTGACATTTGCAGAAGAGTAAGTATATCAAAGTAAAACAAAGGTAAAATAAGGTAAAATAAAGTAAAGGTAAAATAAACTATACTACTAATTAAAAATCATAAGATTTATTATGAAATAATATGCAGAAAGATTTTTACCAGGGTTTTTTTTGTATTTGTTGAAACTGAGCATATGAAATGAAAAACATTGTTGGACTATATTATGTTTTCTTCTATAAACATATTCTCTTCTACTGAATAAGTCTGTTCCATATTTTCTTTTCATTGTGGCAATACTGGCCAGCCATTAAACATGAAATGGTAAAATTTAATGTCATTTGGGATCTACAGCTCAATGGTAACTAATGGGAGGCAGTTTTCCTTCAATCAGTTCAGCAGTTCATGAGCACTTTGGGTTGTTTGCCAGGTTACTTTTCACATATTCAAGCAGTACAGTACAGTAGAGAGCAACTGGCAGCATTTCACACAGGTACATTCTCACACAGCCTGTTAGGACTTATAGTTTTGTCCCACATACCTGTTGTCACTGCTGCTACTTGGCAGCCAGTTGTATAAATAGTGAGCAAATCAATCAGTGAGCCAGTGATTATGAATATACTGTGTTTTCTAAAAAGTTGTATGATTTGGTGTTTGTTCAAGTTCATGCTATCAAAGTATGCACATTTTCACACCACCTTAATTAGCCAAGCCAACCATCCTTGGAAAGAATCATCTCACCTACTGCATAGTTGTAAAACCCCCAATAGGCAAGGAAATGAAACCACCACCACAGCACAGCTACTGCACAGCTGTGAAGCTGCTCAGCAGTCATTCGGAGCAGAAGGCAACACATTGGAGGTTCAGCTCACAGGTGACAAACACAGTATGTTTAACCACTGAACATGTTTGCTACAAAAATCATTAAGGAAGTATGTATTTGCTGTCCAATCTGCCTATCTTCCAGAGTTCCAAATGATTCCCTATGCCTGCTCTGCACATAATAATTGCCTGTTAAAAGTGGATTCTTTCTCCAATCTGTCTAAAATTCAGCACTGAGGAACAACCACTGGCAATCTCATCCCTATTGGTTAGTCAGGGGACAATTAAAGCTGAGAATGTGTTGTGCCTTTAATAGCATATAAAACAACAGCATATGCCTGAAAACTGGCAGGGAGAATCTGGCAAGCAAGGAATACAATCTCTGAATATTTTTGTCCCAGTTGTGTGGAAAGCCAATAGATTACAGCCATGAATTTCTTTCCTTGTGAAACCAGCAGAAATGAAGAAAATAAAATAAACATAACTAATAATGAAAAGATAGAGAGCAATTGCATTTATTAAAGAAAATGGATCAAAACCAAATAGAAATTCAGTTTTGCCAACAGCTCACACACAAGAACTCTGTATACGAATCTGAGCACAAACAGTATGAAACTCCATTTAGCATCAGCGGAAACTGTGACAAATTATGTGTGATGATCTGGATTAGGCCATTTTAAAACTATTTATTAATCGTTGAAGATTTTTAACCACAGAACAACTTGTATGTAGAGTATACAGTCTTGTCGATTAACATTAAGGTTAATGTAAGGTATTTTCTACTTTAACAGATCTTTTCTGAGTTCAACAAAAGTAGAAATTTTCTACTTTTGTTGAACTCAGAAAAGATCTGTTAACTGGAAATGGAACTTGATCCACTCTATATGTTCAGTAAACACTTGGAGGGAAATTGAGATAATGTCCACTGTCTGTGCTCCTAAACCCCCTAGATTCATCTGAAGCTCCGAATAAAGCTTAAATTCACAAAAACTGTAAACATGCAGGATCTCTCATTTATTTATTTAGTTCATTTATATGCCACTTTCTCGCTGAGACCCAAAGCACACTACCATTTTTTTTTTAAGTTCAGTCAGGCAGCATAAGACATGCAATAAACAATGCAATAGGTCTAGGATTAGAGAATTAGAGAATTCAAACAAAAACTACCTAAGGTATGAAATACCATAATGTAGAAGTAGAGAAGACAATGCAGTAAATGCAAGGTGATACATATGATACACATTGCAGTTAGACTACAATCCTATTTCCTTTCAAAAGCATCCCCCTGAGCTGATCCATTATGCTATGGTTCTCATCTATTTATAAAAATGATTCGCCCATTCTCTGAAATGATAGAAGCATGGGGCCTTTCCTGATCTCCTCGGAGAAGCAGCTCCACAAAGAATGCAGGTGTATGGCCCTTTGCCAATCTTAACCATTTGCAGGTGACCCCTTCAGAAGGTTTTGTTCAAATGAGCAATGCTCACACTGCAAAGCAAGCATAGACACATAACACCAATAGATTCTAGGAATGTACAAATGTATGCATATGGGCTGCTCAGATCCTTAGCAAGCATGTGCAAAGGTCAGGATTAGAGCCAGTGGATATAATCTTGCTCTTTTGCTAAGCATTCATTATATGTGGGTATGTTGAATGAATAGGACTCAGACTACAAATTACTGCATTCTGTGGTTTTAATTGTTACACCCCTTTTGGAAACTATTGTGAGGAAATCATGAAAAGTAAAAT
The DNA here is from genome assembly GCA_029233225.1 of Lepidodactylus listeri. Classification (NCBI taxonomy): domain Eukaryota; kingdom Metazoa; phylum Chordata; class Lepidosauria; order Squamata; family Gekkonidae; genus Lepidodactylus; species Lepidodactylus listeri. The sequence goes on from JARCFY010000012.1 coordinate 47,537,603, forward strand.
TTCTAAATAAAGAGTGGGAGAAAGGTATTAGGAGCAGGTAAAATATTTGCAGATACAAAGAAAGTGAGCAAAAGTGGGTTCAAATAAACATTTGGGTACTCAGTGGCAAAGTACACATTACTAGGGAGAAGCTTGGGGCCCTGCTTCCCGCCAAGAAGTATAGGGTGGTGGTATAAATGCCCCCCCCCCATCATCACAATAATCACATGAAGAAGCTTAGTGTGAAAGACAGTGACTGAGCTGAAGTAATATTTCTAGAGGTACAGACAGACAGATAGATAGATATCATAGATAGATATGAAGAACCTTTGGCCATACTGTGCAAATGTTTTTTCCACAACTTCATATATAAATGTCTACCTAATGAGGATCATTTACACACATTTGATGAAGTGGGGTCTACTCCACAAAAGCTTATGCAAGAAGAAAAAATTGTAAGTTGCCAGAAGACTCCCTGTTTATTTTTACTGGGCCAAGGTCACATTTCTTCCTTATGCAATAAAAGGGTATTTATACCCACATACCAGTGATGCCTTGTCCGACTTCCCAGACCCTGGCAACCAGGTCCCTTGGAATTTTTCCCCCTTCTCATTAATTTTGGAAGCTACATTTGGCAAAGGGTTTCCCGTGTGTACCAGTCTTCACAAATAGTGATATCCCACAATGTACACTTTTTCTGCACCTTCCTACACAAGAATATAGGAAGTATCATAATCCAGTAGGACCAGTTTATTTAGAGTCATGGTCATGCCACAGTATCTCATCACAAAAGAATAGTTTGTGAAGAGTAAACACTAGATTGCCACATTTGACCTTCGTATGAGTTCATCCCAATGAGTCACAGCTGGGCTAAATTCAAATGTGAACAAGTAGGAGATGTCTTGTCTCATATGAGACAAAAAATGGCTGTGCTTAGGTCTCTCTCTTCCTCCTGAGGGCTCTTAGGGAGGTACACTTGGAGGCCTCTGCAGCATAAGTCTGCCAGGTAGTAAAACACTGAGAATGTTCAGCAGACAGGCATATAGGTTTTGCTCTCTGACCATATTAGAGGCCTTCGTTATTCACAAAATGGCTCTAGTAAGAAATACAAGGTATATTCCTCCAGTAACCTCTGTATGAACCTAGTCCTAGAAGGACTATATTTGAGTTAAGGTAATGCTGAGCAATAAAGCTTCCTCAGAACAGGAGACTGCCAAAGTTTAAGTATAATATTTTATGATCTGGATTATTGTCCATTGGAAGTCACTGGTGAAAACACATGCTCATTTCATCTAAGAATCCAGTTTTAACTTGAGCCACAATCCAAAATATACCAGCAGAGAAAAATGTGCTGCTTCAGTTGCTACCCTGCAAGTCTTTCTGACTTCTTTTTTTCTGAAGAAAAACAATATGAGGTCAGATGATATCCTTCTAAAAACAATTGCATTTCACTGTAGCTGATCCTAACAATATTTGCCCAGTTAAACTGCATAATCATACAGAGAGTATTGTGCTGGAAGTTAATTATGGTAAGGAAAACAACCATCATTATGACAGAAAGGTGGTTAGAGAGGGAAGTATAATGCAGGGACCAATACTCCATTCACTATACATTGATACAGACTGGATCTTCCCTCAGGTCCTTGCTAGTGTCTGGGCTTGAAGGCAGGTTTTGCCTCCTCCACAAGTGTGCAGTACTGAGCTTTTCCCCACAGGACTGAATGTTAGAAAGTAATGAGGTTTATTTGGGTATAATATGAGCAAATATATTATGGTGTAAACCAGGGATGTCAAACATATGGCCAGTGAGCCAGAACTGGCCCATCCAGGACTCTGATTTGGCCTGCGAGCGACTGGTATGAGGCTGCTTGGGGGGACAAGCGGACAGAGCCACGATTGTTCAGTGCTGCAGAGCAACCTCATCTGCAGCTGTCAAGCAAAACCCCTTCACTTCAGCGGCAGCCTCACGGGTAAGTTGGGGGCTGCCACAGCCACATTCATGCTGGTTTGGGGTTCCAAGGTGAGGTTGCACGCCTTTCTGCTTGGCCTGCAACTCCAGGGATGCTGTCTCAGATGGCCACGGTGATCGGCATTTGCAGATGGGGGGATGCAGACAATCCTCTGCTGGGGCCTGCTGGCAGCCAGCACTGCCGCCAAATTTGCACTGCCACCATATTTGCATCCTCCATGCAGCAGCTGCACTTTGGCCCATGGGGGGTGTTCTTCCACAGCTTCTTCCTCACATCAGTCCTGCCACTGAGCACATGACTTGGCAGCCAGCCAGCCGTCCCTCATGGACCACCCAGTGGCCTTCAGTTGTAGGTGGCTGCCACCTCATGCGGGACATTGTTGGTGATCTCCAGTTATACTGATCGCTGGGCAGCCTGGAGCCTCTGCCACATGCACAGCCTTGTGTGTGTGGTGTCTGCCCCCCATCGAATGATCTGGCAGCTTTCAGCCTGTGGCAGCTGCTGCTGAATGGGGGTGGTGTACTTGCAGGCAATCTCTGGCTTGAACCTCAGGCATGCCCCCCCCCCCATGGATAGCCTAGTGGCTTTGGCCAAAGGTGATTGCTGCCACATGGGTGGTCTCTGGCTTATCGAGCTTTGCTCAGACTGGGTCCTGCCATGCATGCGGCCTCGCACCTGGGCTGCTCCCCCTTGTTTCTGCAGGGGGGTTAGTTCAACTCGTCTTCTTGGTCCCCTTCTGTGGTGGCTTGGGGGGGGGCTTGTAATGCCCAGCCACTTTGCATTTTTCCCCTGAGGCCTGCGCTCACAGCATTGGCAGTGGGAGCAGGCTGGGGAAAGGGTTTGCTTCCACCTTCCAGGCAGCATGGGGTGTCTGCCCAGGGTACACCGCAGACTCTCCAGTCTGCCTATTCATGTTTTTCTCTGCAACTCCCCCTCCCCCCAGCCCATGGGGCCTTGCAGTGAGGATGCACCAACTCAGAGTTTACCAGCTGCTGTCCTTTATAAAGCTTATATCTCCACTATCTGGCATTACATTTTATGGTACACATGGCCCAGCCCGACAAAGTGACATTTCTGGTGGATCCAGCCCTTGTAACAAATGAGTTCAACACCCCTGTTCTAGGGTTTCTCCACCTTTTCTGTGATATTTCCCAAGCCTGCTTTGTTCAACAGTTTTTAGTAAGATCATAGCAAAGCCTGGATGGCTAACCTGTAGGTGGGAAAGTTCAGGTTTTCTTGGTCCTATGCACACAGCAGCCATTTCCCCCCCTCAGTGACAATTTCCTCTCCCTGTCATCAAGACATTTTAATTCTTTTTTATTAGAACTGAATGGTGTTATATTGATATACCATTGTACGAATATATGCATCAGGTTCCCAGAATTCTCAGCTTTCACCTTTTTTAAAAAAAATTGAAGTGTCTAGCCTCTTTCATTGTGGAGATATAAGAGAAACAAAGCATATCTCTGCAAAGAAAGGGGCTAGATACTTGGCTTTTTAAAAAATGAAATCCAGTAACTCAGAGAACCTGATACATATACCAGCATATCAGTATATCAATATCATGCTATTCAATCTCCAATTTTAAAAACGCTAATGAGGAAACCTACTGTGTGAAGAGCCTGTTGACACTGTGCAATAGTAGCAGCCACGACAGCAGTGGGGAAACTACATAAGCCTGTCCTCATATGGAAAATACCTAGGTTATAGATAATCCTGACCCTTGCCTTTAGTGACCCCTGGTTCTTGGATAGTGGGTCACATTTAGCATAGTTTCTCCTCTATCTCAAGTTGCGTCCTATTTACTTTGTGCCACTGACCACTGACCCTAACCCAGTCTATATAGTCTCACCCCCTTTATCTACATAGTTTGAGGGGCTGATCTGGAGAGAAGTGGTGGGAAGAGACAGGGTTACCTACCTACAAACATACTTCACCATGCAAAATTGCCTCCTCTCAAAGTATCCCCCATGGCAGGGGGGCGGGGGGAACAGCCATCAAAGTTTGCATCTAACATACTATTAGACAAGTATTCAGAGAGAAGCCCTACCGCAAGGCTTTACCTGGCCTCTTCAGGGTATTTAGGGATGGTCAGCTATGCCCTTTCCATAGCCCCTTTTCATCTGTTACAGTTACATAGATCCTCTTGCCATGCACAGTCACCATATTGTCTGAAAGGGGCAATGCATGAATTTTCAGCTTTGGTACACATGCACCAGAATCCAGAAAAATCAGGGTGTTCTGTAGCATGTACAGAGGATATATGTGCATGCAAAACTGGCATGTTGCCCTTTCAAACAGCATGGCAAGCACACACATTGTGGGACCTCTCCCACACTGTGTACAGTTGGCAGGCTTCCAGGATGTGCAGGTGAGTTATATGCCAATTTTATACAACTGAAGCAAAAAAAAAAAATCGTCGATTTTAACTGTAGCAATTCTATTACATTTCCATAGCACAGCTGGAGGGAAAGGGGGAGCCCATATCAGAAATGAGGGTTTTCAAATCAAGACAGTATGTTCAAAAAATTCGTCATCATCTCTGGGTACAAGGCACCCATTTTTCTTAATGGAATGCTCTTCAGCCTTCAATGGGCCATTCAAATGGAAGGTAAACGTTCCTTGCCCATTGCGTCCACCATTGTATGGCTCTGGAAGGGTGACACCAAAGCTGGTCCCATTTCTCCTGAATGAATGAAAAACAAATGTTAAGACTTTTAGGAAAGTTTATATACAGTGATCTAGAAGTCTATTTACAATTTGTAAGAACACCTAACCTTACAGTTCTATGGCAAATATGTTAAGCAGATTGGTTCATAAAAGATATTCCCTAAAACATGTACAGCTGAATATTTTCCTAGTAAAAATATATATTAAGGATGTCAGCTGTATAAAAGATTTACAAATCCCCCATTTTTCAACTCACACCCTCTGTAAATCTCTTTTTGGACAATCCCAAGCCTCAGTAACATTCCTCAAGGATTTACAAGGCACAGGAGAAGCAGAAAAACAGCTCCAAATGAATGTGTGTATTCAGAAGTGTCTTGAAGCTGTTCCAGGCTTTTCAGGTACTTCTGTCCGATTAATCTTCCTGAAGACTTTGGCAATATTTGTAAAAGCACTCAGATATTGCTCCACTTCACCACTTTTCAGCACATTCATTGTAGCCCCTTGATAGGAATAACTGCCATGGAACTATGGATGAAAAGGGATATAGAGTTGGAGTTTGGGAACAAAACCACAAATTTAGGTCAAAACGAAATCTCTTTAAGGAAGATTTGCCATTTGTGTAACAATCTAAATTTAGATCATGAACCAGATTCCAGACTCAGCCACACCAAACTTCTTTATCCAACAACCTTTATGCACTAATATTTATCCCAGTGTAAACAACTGGTCTATATTGGCCAATTCTGGTGTTTCTTTTTGTGAGCTTCTGTGGATTTTGCCTCAGATTTGGAGGACATTTCCAGGTATTTTTTTTTTTAAAAAATATTACCTTCTTAGTGCAGTATTCGTATAGCACCTGATTCAGTGCCAACAGCATAAAATCCCATCCTCTCACAAAGCATAAAAAGGTAACCTTTCTTCAGGTAAAAATAGTTGCAAAAGAGGGATCCACACATGTTCATTGGAATGAGAATGGTATCCTACAGGATTGAAGAAAGGGATTATACAGTAGTCTATTTACTTGAAAGGAAGATGACTCTTGAGGTAAAATGGCCCCTTAAAACTGTTATACATACATACAAAAATATTATTGGAAAATGGAAATAACTAACTTGTGTGCAAATGTAATTTATTATTGGGCAAAAGTGTAACTTGTATGCAAAAGTAAACCTTTTTTTGTAGCATACTGTGGAAAAAACTCAACTTGAATTCAAATAAAAACTGTAGCTAGGTTATGATTTCCAGTGGGGTGTATTGGAGTGCCATGCACCCAGATTAAACATCAAAGCAAGATATGTTTAGTAAATAGGCAAAAGGTTTCCCACAGTTCAAAATTCTGCTGGGCCAGTTTCCACATGGGGAGGTCTGAATATGCTGTCATTTGATGTACTATTGCCCTCATTGCTTCTTGGTAGCAAGAATGCAGATTATTTATGGGGAAAAGATAGGACATCGTTCATATAGGTTACCATTCATTTACCTGTGTTTCTTGCTTCTTTGCTTGGCTTTTTCCATGAATGAAGTACGCGATAATGAATGTTGTGTACATTTCAAAAATTATGTGTATAGCCCTTCCTTCTCAGACAGCCCTAACCGTAATAATCCTAACCGTAACCCTAATAACCCTAATTCTAATATCTCTAACCCTAACCCTAATAACCCTAACCCCAATAACTAACCCTAACCCTAATAACTATAACCCTAACAACCATAACCCTGATAACCATAATCCTAACTCTAAGCCTAATAACTCAAATAAGCCTAGTGACCCTAACCCTAACCCTTACACTAATAACCCTAACCCTGTCTGGTTTTAATGCTAATATCCCTAACCCTACCCTTCACGAATTGTTCTATTGTATAAATATTTTTTATTTATTTGCTTTATTTATACCCGCTTTTCTTCCCAGTGGAGATCTGAAGTGGCTTTCATCATTCTCCTCTTCTCTTTTTTATCCTTACAACAACCCTATGAGGTTAGGCAGAGAGTGTATATCTGACCTGAGATCACCCAGTAAACTTCTTGAGTGGAGGCTCAAACCGGAGTCTCCTAGATCCTAGCCCAGCACTCTAACCACTACATTATACTGCCTCTCCAAAAGAACTCATTCTAATAGCTTCATGTTCTTTTGTTAATTTTCAAGAGGTAAGCAGAGATGAAATTACTTTTATGGGGTCATTTCTAAGAAAGCAATGCCAAATGGACTTGCCAGAAATAGCAGGTACAAGAACTCAGAGAAAGTTAGTAGTTCTGAGCCACAGTTTCTGGCAATGCCAGGAAAGCCAAAGGCATGCCAGGAAAACATCATGTGTAAATGTAGTCCGAGATGCTTGCTGCTCAAGACAATCTGAAATCTCAATTTGAAATCACTGCATACATGACGGGGAGTTCCGGTTCCGCCCACCTCTAAGGCAGACACAAAGAGCGAGAGCTCTGTGTTTGTCTTGAAACTCCACTAGAATTTCCAGGCAAAAAGATTTGCCTTTCTTTCTTCTTGTAGGGCAGAGAGAAGCAGAGAACTTGGGTACTGTCCTTGGGGGTAGGCATCCCCGGGGCAGGGGGTTTTTTCCCCTTTTTCCTTGAACTTTATGCGGAGCTCTAGGTGGAACGCCGGCGTAGTGGGAACGGTCTCGGCTGCGAGGTGGAAGAGGAATCAAATAGAACCAGCGAAAAGACCAGACTGGAGTTACAGAGCAAATATCAAAAGTTGAGTAGGACTGAGTTTTGTTTATTATATGTTTGTTAAGCCCAAACGGTTTATATAAGGGTATAAAGAGAGTTTTCTTTTTTTTTCTTTCCCGGTGGGAACGGCCAAGTGCTAAAAGGTCGGATAGAGGGACCGGGAATCAGAAGCGGTATTAACGTAAAAAGTAAAGAATATGCTGCACTAACCATTTCTTTGTTTGTTTTGTTTCTTTTTTGTTCCCGAGGTTGAGCCTTCATTGCGCAGGTGGCGTCTGAAAACGGGTCTCCAGGAGAGGAAGGTAGTGCGGCGTTGGGTGCGGCAGCGGTGGAGACGGAGCATGCGCAGAGACGGAGCTGATGCGAGGAGAATTTAGAAACATCGCGAGGTTTTGGGAGCCAAGGAAGAAAGCGTAGCGCTACGGAAACGGCGGCTGCCACCTACGGAAAGAACGGAAGAGGAGCGACAGACATCGGAAAAGCATTGGGAGAACTGGAGAGTCAGAGGAAAGGAGAAGTAGAGAACACTGACGGAAGGGGTAATAGAACGGTAGTTTGAAGAAGAACTAGGAAGGCAATTGCAGGACTGGATTGGGGACATTAAGTGACTGAAATAAATAAAGATTGAAATATAAAAAAGGGCTGATTAGTGATATAAGAGTAAAGTAAATTGTGTTGGTTGAAGGGGGGAAGTGGTTAATATAAGTTTGTAAGTTGGTGGATTGTTTTGGTGGGATTATTGTAAAGCTATAAAACTCCAAGATTAATTTATATTAGCTGTGTTGATAGGTGTGTGTTTGATTGCAATTAATTAATTAATTAATCATACTGATTGGATAACTTTGTTCAATACTGTAAGAGGGGGAGAAGGAGCTTTCTGTTTTTCCTCTACCCTATTAGTGGGAAGGGACATTGATTGGATAACCTGAACAGAGAACTGATAATTTGTAAATCATCCAGCAATCTTGGCATAGTTAAAGCTCAATCAATTAATTAATTAATAATAATTAAATAAATAAATAAATTGACTAGAACAATTAAAACATAAGAATAAATAATATACTCAATTCAGGTAAATAGTTATTCATCTGATTGGAAAGATATTTAAGAAATTAATTTATTAATTTGAGAGGAAAGATTTATAGAGATAATTTAAATTAATACATATCTATATTAAAAACATAAACACAAAAGGACAGAGTAAGTACATGGCATCTGGCAGTTCAGGCATTCCAAGGAAAGGCTCTCTACCGTCGCCCGTGCACCTGAGCATGATGAGTCAAATGAAGTCAACAAGCAGTAATCCGGCCCAAGGCAATAAGGAAATCAAGAATATGATCGACGAATCCGTTGCAGCAGCTGTTAAAGCAGTACTAGAAAATACGCTACCGGTGTTGATGGGGAAGGTAGAAGAGAGGATCCCAGTCATCATTCAAAAAGAGATGGGAAAAGTCGAAGAAAGGATCCCGGCTATTATGCAAAAAGAACTTGCACCGATGTATGAGAAGATAGATGATTTAGCTACACAAATCAAAACGGAAATAGACGAAGTAAAGACTCAAGCGGCGGCAAATAAAATAGACATTCAAGGGTTGATGACAAGGGAGAAACAGACACACGCAAAAATGAGAGACTTTCATCTGGATGTTCAGGAGTTGAAGGCCAAAAATGAAATCTTGGAAGAAGCACTTATTGGTCTGGAGATGGACAGAGCGGCTCTAATAATAAGATGCCAAAATGTACCTGAGAACTTGACGGATTGGAAGACAGAAATAATTGCAGCGATAGCAGACCAACTTAAAGTTGGCACGGAACAAGAGATAAATTTGGAAATTGAGACAATGTTTAGAAGGAACACTGCCTACGCTAAAAAATTCAAGACCCCAAGGGAAGTTCACATAAGATTTAATAAACGGAATATCAAAGATAAAATCCTAAAAGCGACACTTGAAAAGAAAGTTCAAATCCAAGGTGCTGAAATAAAATTTTTGAGGGAAATCCCATGGAGAGTACGGGAAAAAAGGAAGACCTACCAACAATTAGCGGCCGTATTAAGCGATAAAAATATACTTTATAGATGGAACGTTCCAGAAGGATTAATTTTCGAATACAAAGGGAGAAGATTTAAGCTGGACTCTGTCTTCAAATTGGACAACTTTCTGGAATCGTATGGACTGGAGTTGGGGATGGAAGAGGAAGAGGAAGAGTCACAATCAGATAAAGAAGAGGAAGAGGAGGAAGAAAAGGAAGAGGAAAGAACGGAAAGAAAAGAAGAGAAGAGAAGAGGTAAGAAGAAAGAGGGTACCAGAACACCATCACAGATCCAAACTAGAAACCAGATAAAGAATAAGACAAAAGGAACAAAGAATGGAACAGAGCTCTAAGGACTTCAAACTGGTATCCATTAATGTGAACGGCTTGAACTCACCCCCAAAAAGGAAAAGGATATTCCACCAGCTAATCAAACTTAAAGTAGAAGTAATTTGCCTTCAGGAAACACACATCAAACAGGAACACATAAAATATATTAATAATAAGAAATTGGGTACCACATTTGTATCAGCAGAAAAGGAAAAAAAAAAAGAGGGGAGTGGTAATATATGTTAAAAGTCATTTACACCCTAAGTTGATATATGCTTCAGAAGACGGGAGAATTGTTGCAGTGTCAATAATTAGGCAAGGTAAGGAGTATACCATCATAAATATTTATGCACCCAATGCCAACCAACAATCCTTTTTTAAGGAGGTTGCAGAGGTGTTGAAGAAATCAAATAATAATAATATCTGCTTAATTGGAGACTTTAATGCAGTAGTAGATGCAAAGAAAGATAGGAAAAGCACAAACAAAACCAGGAAAAAGTGTAAAATCTTACCAAATACCTTCTATCAAATAGCAGAAGATCAAAATGCTTATACATTTTACTCAGGGAGACACAAATCCTGGTCACGAATAGATATGGCCTGGACTTCAAGAGATATATTAATGGAGCTGAACGATATAGAAATATTACCGCTAAGTTTTGCGGATCATAACCCTGTATTATTATCACTTAGAGAAGTAAAGAAAAGCCCTAGATGGTCAATGAATAAATATATTCTAAAAGACTCCACTTTTGTGGATAATTTGAGGAAAGACATTAAAGAATTTTTCAAAATAAACTTACAACCCAATATGTCTATTAATATAGTATGGGATGCATTTAAGGCATATGTGAGAGGCAAACTAATTAGTTACTCAGCATGGAAGAAAAAACAAGAAAACAAAGAATATAATTATTTAATAAAACAAATCAAATTAGAAGAAGAACTTAGATTTAAAAATTATTTAAAAATTTAAAAATTTAAATTTTTTTAAAAAAAAATGCCAATAAACCATTTAAAAAAATTTAAATTTTTTTAAAAAAAAATGCCAATAAACCATCTAGGTGGCTGGCATATAGATTGAAAAGAGAAAGGGCAAAAAGAACAATTATTTCCTTAAAGGATGACCAAGGAGAGAATAAACATCTTCAATCAGAATTAAAGGCTATAGCAGAAAGGTATTTTGGTAGAATTTATAAACAAAAAGAGGAAAATATTGAGGATATTGAAAATTATGTGAAAAGCAAAGATAACGGTAAGAGATTTTCAGAAGATCAAAAAATAAGACTAAGTGAACCAATTTCGATTTTTGAAGTTGTGGAGGCCATTAAAAAGCAGAAGAAAAATAAAGCTCCGGGTCTAGACGGTCTCCCAGGTGAATTTTACCAGGTTTTTGAAGGCCAGATTTCAACTATCTATAAAGATCTATTAAAATACGTAGGTCAGACCAGAGTAATACCAGAATCTTGGAATTCAGCCTTAATCACACTAATTCCAAAAGATAAAGGAAATTTGGACATAATTGACAATTACAGACCCATATCCCTTCTGAATGCCGATTATAAAATATTTGCTACTATACTAGCAGAAAGATTCAAGAAGGTCTTAAATCAGATAATAAATAGAGATCAAGTGGGTTTTCTCCCAAGGAGACAACTAAGGGAGACTATTCGAACACTAATCAACGCTTTGGAATATTATGAGTCCCACCCAGAAAAAGCGGTAGCGTTGATGTTTATGGACGCTGAGAAGGCCTTCGATAATGTTTCATGGAAATTTTTATTGACTAAATTAAGGCACTATGAGCCAGGAGATCATTTCATAACAATGATAGAAGCAATATATAAAAAACAATCGGCTAAAATTAGTATTAATGGAGATGTCTCGAGGGAATTCCAAATAGAAAAGGGCACAAGACAGGGATGTCCTCTTTCCCCATTGTTGTTTATTTTTGCCCTAGAAACATTATGTGATCAAATTAGAGAGGATGGGTTAATTAAATGAATTAGATGTAAAGGCAATGAATTTAAATTATGCGCATACGCGGACGATTTAATGTTTATCCTAGAAAATCCCGTAGAGTCAGTAGGTAGAGCGTTAGAAGTCATATCTAATTATGGTAACATTGCGGGCCTCAGAATCAACATCAAAAAAACTAAATTCGTGGTTAAAAACTGCTCTGAGCATGTAAAAACAGAAATTCAATGTATATCAGGAATTGAAGTAGTTAAAAAAATAAAATACTTAGGAATAGTTTGCTCTAACAAAACCAGTACATTAATAGAAGATAACTATACCGTATTGTTAAAAAAGATCAAAGGCGACCTGGTAAAATGGAAAGATCTTAATTTGTCATGGCTGGGAAGGGTAGCAGCAGTTAAAATGAATATTTTGCTGAAGTTTCTATTCCTAGCACAATCCATCCCCATCCTGAAAAAAAATGCTCAGTTTTACAAAGAATTAAATCAGGCTACAAGAAAATTTCTGTGGCTTTCTAAGAAACCAAGAGTAAGATGGAAGTTGCTGCAAGATGCAAAAGAAAGAGGTGGTATAGGTTTACCAAAGTGGGAACTATATGGTAAAGCAGCAGCAATGATATGGCTAAAAGACTGGTTGACATTAAATAACCGAAGAGTGCTCGCCTTGGAGGGACACGACCTATACATGGGCTGGCATGCCTATGTGTGGTACGGGAAATATAAAATTCATGCAAACTTTAACATGCATATGTTGAGGAAAGCATTGTTAGCTATATGGCTAGAAGTGAAGGAAAGATATTACACTAAAATTCCCAGGTGGGTCTCCCCGTTAGAAGCATTTATTAAACCAACATTAGTGATTCCCCAAAATATAGTGAATTATAATAATCTACTGGATAGTAAAGGAAACCTTAAAAGCGAAGTTAAATTAAAGGAGGAGGTAGGATTGCAGTTATCCTGGTGGGAAAACATTCAACTTAATTCTAGATATCAAAAAGATCGAAAAGATGGAATTAACAATAATCCCTGTGAATTAGACGAGATTTGGCTAAAAAATAAAGATAAAGAAATTAACAAACTGTATAAATACCTATTAAACCAAGATATGCAGGAAGAGATAGTTAAGCCAACAATGATTGCCTAGGATGAAGGGCCTAGGAAAGAACATCAATATTGAGCACTGGAATAAGATTTGGAGGTCAATCAAATATTTAAAGGTAGTGAATTATAAAGAAAATATTTATAAGATGTACTACCGATGGCATTGGCCTCCAGATAAATTATATAAATGTTATAAGGTTTCAGACAAATGTTGGGCCTGTGAGAAAGACAGAGGAACATATTGGCACATGTGGTGGGCTTGTGGGAAAGTAGAGAAATATTGGTTGATGGTTAAAAGTATGGCGGAAAAGATAATGGAGGTGGAGATCCCATGGGATCCGACTCTTTTTTTGTTGAATCTGATGCCAGAAGGGATGGAAAAGGTGAATCAAAAATGGTTATCATACTTTGTAACAGCAGCACGTATTTTAAGGGCTAAGTTGTGGAAATCAGTGGAGATGCCAACTCAAGAAGAATTGATTAGGACATTACTGAATTGGGCCGAATTGGATAAGTTAGGATATCTATTAAACCCAAATGCGAAAAGAGACTCTAATGCAGTTTGGTCAAAGTTTTATGAATGGATGAACTAATAGGATTAGATGTAAGGTTCTTGTGATCTAAAGAATTGGATGTTTAAGTTGCTAAAAGCTGTTGTAATATGAAAACAAATATGTTATATATGTATGAAGTTATCAATAATTTTGCTAAAAAAAATAAAAATTATAATAAAAAAAAAGAAATCACTGCATACATTGCAGATGGTTGGGTCACATGAGAATCTATACAAGCAATTACATTTTGGTGAGTGATTTTGTTATTCTTCATCATACGTGATCCTTATGTCTTTCTTCAAGGTGATGTGTCATTCAAAGAAAAATTACATTTTCCAGTTTTCAAAGCAGAATATTTTGTGGTAAATCCAGGCATCAGACAGGACTGTTTGTTACTCCCCCCCCCCCCCCAGCAAACTGCAGTCATTTGCCACTGCTCCTCCCTAAGTAGGTATTAACAATTGTTTCTTTCTATCCTGTAAGCTTTGTGGGAGATGCACTTCATTCATTACTCAGGAAGGTGTGACCAAAAATTGCTTAGCTTGTTTGCTGACTCCAAAATAGAGTCCGGGCCTTTCAAAAATAAGTACCCATGATGTAAAGCTGGCAGATATAGCTAATTGCTTACACTGGGGAAATGCAGTTTACCACCCAAGCTTTTCTGTTGTGGATCTAAATGCAAAATGAGCAAAATGGAATGGGTCATGGTTGCTTTCACGTGGGGATTTTTCCTGGCATGGAACATAGTAAACCTATGTTATTTTTGAGGGATTTGCCCTTTAAATCAGAGAGAAACAAAACCTGTTTTGCTCTGTTTAAAGGGGGGACTGTGAGGTAGCTTTGGGTGGAGAGTGCATCTGGATAATCTAGTCATAGTCACCACAGGGAGGGGGTGGAGTTATACTCCACTTTCAAAATGGTGTAGGCTACTCACTGACAGATGCCATTACCCCCACCCCTTTTAGTCCTTTAAAGGCCTTTTTTGTTATTTCTCTGCCAAGACATAACTGTAGTATTACAGCACAACTTGACAGAAAAAGGGAAAGTCAGAGAAAGCTGAGGTTCTGGAGGTGCTGGTAAAATCACCATTGCAGGTATGACAGGGGAGAGGGGGAGAAATAGGGTTGGAGGCAGCAATGGGAAGGGGGGCTGCTGCTTCCCATGCTTGGGGCACATTTTGTGCTCCCTTCTTGAAGCTACCTAAATCTAACTGGGGCTTATATCCTTATGCTATGGACGTCAAAACTCCACTCCCATCCATTCTTGCACCATTTTGCTGCCTGTTAAAGGCTTTATTTCACTTATTTACATGCTGAGAACTGCCTCACATTTTTTTAATCATCTGGAAAAGCTGTCAGCGAAAGATGTTTTTCCCCAGCCAGCATAGCAGTTCGAGATGTATTTATTTAAAGCTGAGATTTCATGCAGCAAATGGTCGTTTCTGGGAGGTGGTAGAGTGTTGAGTCAACTGTTTCTAATAGCTGCACTAAATCTGCAGCAGCGCTGTTGGCTTCATTTATTCTGGATTAAGGTGATCCAACCCCAATGAAGCCAGCAAAATGATATCTACCTAATTATAATTATGGGCTTCGGAGCAGCCAGTTGTACTGAGGTTACAGAAATAAGAACTTAATCTAATAAAAACCAGGGTATTTGCTAACACTAGCCTATAAAATGTGGGTTTTACTGGATTGTCAATATTTATTACGTGGTAACACTTTCCTTTTCCATCTTTACAGTGTGCTTTTTGGCCCTGCTGGGCCAGTATACATATAACAGTTTACTTCTGGATTGCTGCATGATTCTATAAAGGCTGTGTTTGCTACCAAGAAGCTGAAGATACAGAGAATTCACTAGGTAAGTGAGAATACATGCACACTACACATTATGGCAAACGTGGGGTGGCCACTCAAAATGGCGATCATATTCTCCTCTACCTCTGGCTCAGTTCAGACATTGTTACTTAAAACTATGGTTCAAACTTGGATGTTGCTGATGTGATGACATCACTTCCAGTGCATGCCGGAAGTGATATTGCCATATTACTGGTGATGAAGCCTGGACCTCCCTCTCTCTCCTGATAAGTCCCCCGCCTGGCCTGCTATAGTTTCATGTATTGTAGGAACACAGACATCCTAATTTAATCCTAGTCTGTACCCTGGTGATGACCTCATGCACTTCACAGCTACTGAGATGAGTAGCCAGAGTGAAGGTAATGAAACCAGCATCTGTCAAGATCTGAGGGATCATCAGTGAGCTGTATTCTAGTATCACATACAACCGGTTGTTAAAATAAATAAACAGTAGGAGGTACATTGCATCATTACACTGTAATGATACACCACCTACTGATTGTTTTTTTAAGACAGCAAAAGCACTCCAGTAGTGAGGGGACAGAAATGGAGAGTGTGAGGTGATAACACGAAGAATCCCCCCCCCCGCCCATGTGGAGCATCTGTAGCTGCTGCAAATACTTCTGTATTCACAGCAGCCATCAGAGCTCAACAGGGAACTGTCCCCCTGTGGAAGAAGCCATATTGCTTGGTGCAAGCATAGGGCAACCTGAGGCCATCTCTAGTACCAGCAAAAATGAAAATTACTCCAGAAAGTCATAAAATCACCCAACATACCAATTCACACTGGTATTTCAATGTATATATAGTACTACGAACTGGGGGAATAGTATGCTGAAAATGTTAAAATTGTCTTTTGGAATGTGATAAACTACTTGGAGGACCTTTCGATTGCAAAGCAGGAAATAAATGCAATAAACAGACAAAATAATGATCCTGAACAAAATGGATTTCCCCATTAGTTTCAGTAGAAGGGAGAGCTCCATACACACATCTTCTTTCCATGTATGGTGCTTCCCCCGCCAATGAAATGAATAGATAAGCCCTTGCAAGTCTAGTAGTTCTATGAGCTTTATGAACCCCTCCCCACCCCAGCCACAAAACCTCTGCACTGGAAATCCAAATGACATTACAGTGGTAGAGTGTTCATTAGGTATTAATCATCCATCGTCTCCTCCCCTTTCCATTAAATTTTTTGGTTTGGTTACATTAGAACATAAGAGAAGCCAATGTTGGATCAAGCCAGTGGCCCATCCAGTCCAACACTCTTTCACACAGTGGCCAAAAACACCCGGTGCCCTCAGAAGGTCCAGCAGTGGGGGCAGGACACTAGAAGCCCTCCCACTGTTGCCCCCCCCCATCAAGCACCAAGAAGACAGAGCATCATTTGCCCCAGACTGAGAGTTCCTATCTATACTTTGTGGCTAATAGCCACTGATGGACCTCTGCTCCATATGTTTATCTAATTCCCTCTTGAAGCCGTCCATGCTTGGAGCCACCACCACCTCCTGTGGCAATGAATTCCACGTGTTAATCACTCTTTGGGTGAAGAAGTACTTCCTTTTATCTGTTCTAACCCAACTGCATAGGCATCAACTTCAGGGGGGCTGGGGAGCTGGAGCCCCCCCAAAAAAACTTTTCCAGGACATGGTGAGCCTCCCCCGGAGACAATGGCCTGTAATGTCTCTGGCCCAGTCCCAGTCCCCCCCCCCCCCGAAAATTGGAAAGTCTACGCCCTTGCCCAACTGCTCAGCAATTTCATTGAGTGCCCACAAGTTCTTGTATTGTGAGAAAGAGAGAAAAGTACTTCTTTCTCTACCTGCTCTATCCCATGCATAATCTTATAAACCTCAAACATGTCACCCCTCAGCCGTCATTTCTCCAAGCTAAAGAGCCATAGGTGTCAACTACGGGGGGGCTCAGGCGAAATGGGGTGCCTGCCCCCCGCCACTACCCGCTGTCACCACCGTGCCTCCCTTGCTGCCCGCCCACCCACCGCTGCCAGAGCCTCCTGGCCAGCTGGCCAGCCAACCCACTTGCTCTCTCCCTCCCTCCTCCCTCCTGGGGCCATCCGGGGACCGTCCAGCATCATGGCATCACCCGGAAGTGATGCTATCACACCGGGCATGTTGCCAGGGCGACGCTCTAGCAATCACCCCAAAATTCTATGGCACCATAGAGTTTCGGGGCAATTGCCAGAGTGTTGCCCTGGAAATGTGCCCGGCGTGATGGCATCACTTTCCGGTGACGCATCACGCTGGGCAGTCCCCGGATGGCCCCGGGAGGAAGGAGGGAGGGAGAGAATGAGTGGGTTTAGGAAAGTCAGCTGGCCGGCCAGCCGGCTGGGCGGGCAGGCAGACAGGCGTGCTGGGGGGGGAGGTATTGTGGCAGTGGCAGTGGAGACATGGTCCCTGTGTGCACGTGCAAGAGCCCCAGCCCCCCCTGGGAATTTACTAACTCTATGCCCCTGTAAAGAGCCCCAAGCGCTTCAACCTTTCTTCATAGGGAAAGTGTTCCAACCCTTTTATCATTCTAGTTGCCTTTTCTGAGCTAATGGGCAGGGACAGTCATTTTTAATGCATTGTAGAATGTTTAGTAATCAAAGCTCTCAGTAAAATAAGTATTATTATTATTATTATTTTAAACTCTGGCTAGTGGTAAGGCATACATATCTACTGTGATTTATTTACATGAACTGAGGGCAAAAGAAATGTTCCTCATTAAAATTAAGTTTAAGCAGCCGATTATTTTGCCAAAGAAAGGGGCAAAATTCCAGGATACTGGCCATGTTAGCATGTTGTTGCAAAAACAACAAAGAATCTTGTAGCAATTTAAAGATCAACAGCTGATCCTATACAAGTTTACTCAGAAGGAAATCCCACTAAATTCAGTGGCATTTTATTACTAAACTAAGTGCACATAGGACTTTTAGAAAGAAGCTCCACTGCCAACCCATAGTCAGGAACTCCCTCCCACAAAGAGGTACATTCAGTTTGGTATTGGAGAGCCAGTTTGGTGTAGTGATTAAGAGCATGGACTCTAATCTGGGAGAACCAGGTTTGATTCCCTGCTCCTCCACATGCAGCTGCTGGTGTGACCTTGAGTCAGTTAAAAGCCCTTTCAGAGGTGTTCTCTAAAGGACAGTTCTCAAAAGAGCTCTCTTAGCCCCACCTACCTCACAGGGTGTCTGTTGTGAGGAAGGGAAGGGAAAGGCATTGTAAATTGCTCTGAGACTCCTTTGGGTAGTGAAGGGTGGGGTATAAATCCAATCTCTTCTTCTTCTTCTTCTTCCATCTTCTCCAAAAGCCTCACAGATGCATTTGTTCAGAGAGGCCTTTGAGGGCATCTGTCATGTCTGGAGTTTTAAAGGATGGTATTTTTATTGATTAGACTATCAGCAATCTGAGATTGGAGATTCCCAATATTTTTTATACTAAATTGCAGTTGCATGTAATCTACATCAGGATCACATGGGGAGAGGAGAGGGAAACTAATCCTTCTCCCATCTCATGATTTTATCTAGAAAATTCTGCTCCTCACACTAATAAGGGGAGGAAAAAAGAATGGCACCCATTCTTTACCCACTTTTCCCCTTCCATGGCTAATGAGGGGCAGGCCCATAGCCATGGGGGGCTCACAAGGGCAACACCTCTTCCTGAATTTTCCCTGCCCACTCACCATTGGGCCCAGGCTGGCTCACCCTCCCACTCAGCTGGCACCTGCTGCCCAAGAGCAAGGTGGGAAAGTGGCGAGGAAGGCCTCAGCGGGCCTGCCTGGAGTAGCTTCAGACAAGCTGCTAAGAGAAGTGAGGGGTGGAGGGAAGCTTGGCTGGCCCACCCAGAGCAACTGCAGGTGAGCCAGTGAGAATGGGGGAGGAAGGGGGGGAAGGTCGGTTGGGTCATCCAGAGTAGCTCCAAGTGAGCCGCTAAGAGTGGGGGTCTGGGCAGAAGCCTCAGTGGGCCCACCCGGAGCAGCTCCAGGCAAGCCACTAAGAGCAGCGAGGGGGGAGGGTAGCTTGGCTGGCCCCCACCAGCTTACCTGCAGTTGCTCCAGGCAAGCTGGCAAGGAAGGGGAGGGAAGGTTGGCTGGCCCTCCCAGAGCAACTTCAGACAAGCCAGCAAGGGAAAGGAGATTAGGGGAGGCAGATCAGTTGACACCCAGAGGTGCTGCAGGCAAGCCAGCAAAGGAAGGGATTGGAGGGGAGGTGGGCTGGCCACTCTGGGTGAGACAGCTGACCTCCCCTCCCCTCCATTGCCAGCTCACCTAGAGTTGCTCTGGGTGGGCCAGCCAAGCTTAGTGGCTCACCTGGAACTGCTTCAGATGGGCCTGCTGAGGTCCCCCTCACTCTCAGTGGCTCACCCAAAGCTGGGCAAGCCTGTGAGGGAGGGGAGGAAAGGTCAGCTGGGCTGCCTGGAGCAACTCCTGGTGAGCCACTGAGAGCAGCAGAGGGGGGGAGCTTGGCCCCCTTAACAAAAAAATGCTCCCTACCAAAAATATCTAACTATGGGCCTGATAAGGGGGTAGTTTCAATAGGCAAAACCACGGGGCAGGTGGGTCTAATCTGAAGCAGGGTCATGTGTGGGTGCGCTTTCATTTTAAAGATGCTGGAAAGATCCATCTCCTGTAATTCAGCATCTCCTGTAATTTCAGCATCTTCTGTAAGTTTATTCTCAGTGCAGAGGTAGATATTTTGCAGGAAGGAGTACGGGTTGCAATCCTATGTTTCTCTTGTAATGAGGGACTCTGGTTGGCTGCCTACTTTTACGTCATAATGTCGCCCCTTCCCAGGTCATTTCCCCTCAGCTGGTCTCCTAGTTTGGGTGCCTTGATTGGGAGGGAGATTGTGAAATGACTGGGGGGATCAGTAGATGTGGGAGAGGTTAATTCCTGCATGTTTGTGTGACAGAGTCAGACTGGGTATCCGTGAAATGACTATGTGTCAGACATGACGTGTACTTTGGCCCTGAACAAACATGAGTGGGACTCTGCATTTGTGGATACAGCTATGAGGTCCATCCTCAGCAAGCAGTCCTGTGTGTTGGAAATGTATGTGTTAGCAAGATCTGAACATTCCAGTCATTATAGGATTAACTTGTGTATCTTCAGTGCTATTGTTTAGACTGACCTGGAAGGGAAACCTGGCAGACAGCCAATGTGAGAAAAAAACCCACAAATCTAAAGGAGTATGTATGTATTGATTGGTTATTGTATACAGGTGACTTCCTTCTAGGGGTCAAGAAGAAGGAGAAGATTCTCCATTCTGTTCTCACCATGCTTTGTAACTAGTTAGATGTAGAAATGTAGCTCTCAGTTATGTTTGTTATTTTGTAGGTCTCCTGTGATCCCTATTCTTTAGAAATAAAGTGTTTTTAAACTAAAGGAAACCTCTCATCTCCAGTGAAGCAAAGAGCCATTGAAACCTCTGAATATTTAACTGTTTTGACTATTTTTCTCTAACACTGTGCACTCTTGGACAGAAGCTCCACTGACCTTAGAGGAAATGACTTTGTCATTGGATGAGCCTGGTTAATATACTGTTTGCAGGCAAAAGGCTGTCTTGTCAGAAGCATATAGACCACTGGTGATGGAGAGGAAAATGAAAGAGGAAGCAGCTCTTTGAGAGTCTTAATTGTGTGATTTTCAAAAATGGGCAGTTATTATCACAAGTCTGCACCATTTGGAACTAAGCAACCCTTGGAATTGAGTTAGAGAAAATATAACGTTAATTTGATTTTGTCTTATGGATGTCTTCCAGTCCTCCGACAGCTGGGACCGCACATAAGCAAAGGGCTAAACATGTCACATTCAAGCAGGGAAAGGAAAATACTGACATTATTTTCCCCCCAACGGCATCCCTTCTCTTTCTGCATCCAACCCAAACTCCTTGTCCTTGCCTCCAGAGCATTCTTGTGAGTTTTCCAGACTCTTCTTTGGTTTGTTTTTTTTCCTTTTCTTTTTTTCCTTCAGTCTTGTGATTTTGCAATCCTCTGTTCAAAAAGGTCTCCCATTAGCCCTGTTAATGGTTTATTTTTTTTCCATTCTGCTTCCTAAACCCACAACTTCCTCACAAAACTCCTGCAGTCGTTCCCCATTTTTTCAAATGATAAGCATTCTGATTTGGAGTGTTCTACGTACTTATCAACCATTAACTCCCTGATCCCGTCATGAAACCTTCCTCCTTTCCTCTGCAGAGTCTTTCTTTAACTCTTATCTTCTGTGTCTTTCTGCCCCAAAACCATAGCTGTGTGGGATTTATGAGACTGCAGTAAAGATTTGAGCTGATGCCTTTTAGTCACTGACAGTTAAAACAGAACCTCTGTGTTCAGAGGCAGCGTACCTCGTTACCCAATGCGGGGGCGGGGGGGGGAGTTCATCTGTCATTTGAAATCAATCAGAGGGGCCCTCTCTGCTTATGGATCTCATTGGCACAGGATGTTGTGATAGAACCCAGCATAGATGGCTTTAAGAAATGAATCCTAACTATCCAGAGCTGTTATACAGGCTAGCTTAAGGATGAAGTGTATATGTGCCCATTTCAGGTCTAGCTCTTCTGCAAAGCCCCCCAAAAGTATGCCTACAATTTTGGCAATGACATGGACCCTTCCTTTCTATAGTTCCTTCAGTCCATGTGGCAGGTTATTCACTTTAGGGAGGAACTCATTAAAATCAGGGGGAGAGGAATATCGACATGACACATGCTTTTATTCGAGGCTTGAGCAGTAGGTGTTCAATAGCAGCAAGTGCCCCAAAACTATATCCAATGATGTCCTTCATTAGCGTATTATTTATTACCCTAGCTTTGGTCAGGTAGCTGTTCAGAATTTGATACTATATGCCACCTGAGTACATGTTTGTCTGTTTCATTTAAAAACCATTCTTTCTGAACCACTGTTGCCTCTTCTTCTGCTCCACACACATGCTTGGAATTATGCTTAAATAAAGATAGAACCTCATAAATGTTGTGTGTTTTTTAATGCCGCTATAACCTAATGGTTCTTTTATGAGAGAACTGAAACGTAATTCTCCTAGCCTAGCCAAACAGTGTGGGATCATTTTATACAGCCACAAGTGAGGAGGTGCCTTGGCTGACAGAGCCAGTGGGTGAAGTGCAGATTTTATTACCCCATCGACACAGATGAACCACAAGAACAGTCAGCTTTTATTGCTTGTAAAATCAGCAATTGCAAAGGAGCAACCTCATACGAATGAGGCCTGAAGGAGATGAGGAAAGGCAACATTCATGGGCTAAGCCAGCCAGAGGGGTTTTCTCCTTGTTGAAAAGAGCAAAGTCATAACTAGCAGACCCAGGAGGTCTGACCTCAAGTAGCACTTGCTGCCCTAACACTCAATCAGAGTCATATGATGGACCAAAGGCATTAGTCCTTTCCATCACAAGTTGCTGAGTTAGCCCCTGGGATTTATTGGCTCATTGCAGGCTTCCCTGGTGCCCGCCCACCGGGACTGATTCTAGGTTTTCTTGGGGCCCCCTCTTCCTCTGCCCACCCCCAGGGACTCATGCCCTCCTTCTCTCCCTCCCACCTTCATGCCTCCCACCTGCTTGTGTACACTCCCCTTGTCTGCTCCCAAGCGCTCCCAAGGGCCCATGCCCAAAGCTGCCTGCAGTCCTTTCCCCAGTGGCACCAAGCAGTGAGTGCAGCAGGGGGTATGGGTGTGGAGTGCTAGCAAGTGAGTGGGCAGGCCTTTCCTGAAACCCTGGGCCCTGGCAGCTGCCCCACCTGATGGTATGCAGATGCCAGCCCTGCCGCCCACGGTGAGCAGACTCTCACCCTCACCCTCAGTTGCCCACACTCAGTCAAGTGAGCAATAGAGAAAAATTGGGGGGGGGGGGAATGACATTGCAGATTCTGTGACATCACTTCCAGGTGATCTTTGATGCTTCTCCCTCCCAAGCTCCAGCCCCCCCCCCCAAATAGCTCCCGGGGTTCACAGTGCTGGCCACCCTGGTTCATTGTAAAGGTTTCTAGATTCAAAGAAGGTATGTATAGACACAGCCTGATGGACAAATCCCATAGTTTCAACACACATGAAACTGCCTTATATTACATCAGACCATCAGTCCATCAAGGTCAATATTGTCTGCTCAGATTGGCAGCTGCTCTCCAGGGTCTCAGGCAGAGGTCTCTCACATCACCTACCATCTGGTCCTTTCAACTAGAGATGCCGGGGATTGAACCTGGGGCCACTGAGCCACGGCCCCTCCCCACACGACAGTGTGTGATTGATACGTGTCCCCCAAATACTGGGTTTTCACCCATGGGTGTCAAGCTTTCTTGCTAACTTCACAGACGCATTTGGCATGCACAGGCAAGGCAAGGGCTTGATACGCGGTACGTAGTCCCTTCAGAGGCCTTGAGACATTAATACACACCAACAGAGAGATGCAGATACAAGCCAGTGACTGTTTCCTCTGCAGGGTCCCTAAGTCTTCTGTTGGCTGCCCTCTATGGATCAGTCTACACAACACATGTACTGTATGTCATTCCCAGTTTTTACATGGCATTTGTGTTTCTCTGCTATGTATATCATTTGCAGCTGGCATATGAAGTGTCTGGCTTTTCTCCTCAGAAGTCTAACTGAAGAATTGTTTGATACCCTGGCACACTCCCCCCTCCCCCCCGCAGTGGCTCTAGGAACATTTACATTTTATTCACATGGGACACAACTGTGATTGATGTGAGGAGTCTGCCAGAGTAGTCTGCTTAGGTTCCAGAGTGTCTGGATGAATAGTGGCAATCAAGCCTGTTCTTTTCTTTACAGTTATACTTCAGTAGAGAAGACTCATCAAACACGACTTCTCAAAGTCATTCAGAAGGGGAGGAACTACAGCATCACAAAACACCTTTTAAAAACTTCAGACAAATACATAATAGTTACTACACGATGGGTCCCCACTGGCAAGGGCGTAGACTTTCCAATTTCCGGTGGGGGGCTGCGGCTGGGCCAGAGACATCACAGGCCATTGTCTCCGGGGGAGGATCAGCACTTCCTGGAAAAGTTCAGGGCGGGCTCTAGCTCCCCAGCCCCCCTGAAGTTGACACCTATGCCCACTGGGAAGAAAAGTAAAGGTAAAGGTAATGGTTTCCCTTGCTTGAAAGCCACTCGAATCCAACTCTAGGGGGCGGTGCTCATCTCCGTTTACAAGCCAAAGAGCCAGCACTGTCCGAAGACATTTCCGTGGTCATGTGGCTAGCATGACAAACACCAAGGCGCATGGAATGCTGTTACCTTCCCACCAATTTCTTGCTTATGAACTGCTAGGTTGGCAGGAGACTGGGGAGAAAACTGGGATATAAATAAAGTAAATAAACTACGCTGTCATTTTATGCTGTCATCTGCCTTAAGTCCCAGTAAGAACAGCAAACTATTTTTTAAAAAGTAAAAATTATAAATGGGTATTTGAAGAAATGTAGTTTTTCTCCAGGGAGATTTGAGATGAGCAAAGCCTCCACTGTGATTTTTAAAAGTTTTTTCCCTCTGGCTTGGGAGAAAATCTGTGCAATTACATTCCAGATGTACCTCAGCTCACCTTCATTCAGATGCTAATAGATCTAGAAGGAGTGATAAGGGGTGGGATAAGATCTCCCCCTTCCTACTAGCAGGGCATAGAGCTTTAGAGGGATAAAATCCTAAATAGTCTTCAGGAAGGAGATTCCTGGTAGGGTTGCCAGCCTCCAGGTGGGGCCTGGGGATCTCCCGCTTTTCCAACTGATCTCCAGCTGACAGAGATCAGCTCCCCTGGAGAAAATGGCTGCTTTGAAGGGCGGATTCTATGGCATCATACCATGCTGAGGCCACTCCCCAAACCCCGCCCTCTCCTGGCTCCATCCCCAAAGTCTCCAGGTATTTTCCAACCTCAACATGGCAACCCCAATTCCTGGAGATCTTCAGGAAACACCTGTTTGACCTGGCGTAATCTGGTCAGTAGACAGAGAAACAGACATGACAAAAACTTGTCACAGGAAGGAACTCTTTTTTCCTTGGGTGCAGCATCCAGGAGCGCAACACATACCTGTCTGCTGGGGAGGCAGCCATTGACCATGTACTCACCTGAAGAGCTGGAACAAGCTGCAAGGGAATGGAACTCTATCAGGATCTGTAACATCCCAAACAAAAGGAGCCTGTCCTATTTTAACACCTGATAGGGCACATGTAGAGAAAGGGACAGAGGATTTGCGTTTTCCCCATTTCTTTTGGTTCCCTTGCTCAGTTTGGTGCTGTGCTAAAAGTATGCTTCTAAACATTTTCTTTTTAATAAATACTTTATAACTTTGGCAGGGGTTCTCTGTACCAAATAGACCTTCAGCGTCTCAGACACGCTATTTTAAAAGGCGCTCCAGGAAGGAGGAAGGCAGTTGGCAAGTGGCTGTTCCTCCAGGGGTACACAAAGCAGTAAACTGTCCCTGTGGTGACCAGATGCTGGGTGGCCAGAGACACAGAGGCAAGGCCTCAGAACCTAGAAGGCAAGCTGGGAGTCTTGACCCTCTCAGTGGGTAATTCCTGGGAAAGGTTAGGTGGTGGTGGTGGTGGTGAGCAGGGGCGTAGAGTTTTGTAAATTCCAGGGGGGGGCTCTTTAGTGCGTGCATGAAGCGTGCACCCTCACTGGGGCGATCTCCCCCCCGGGAAACTGCTGCGCCTCCCCGGGCCCTTCCGAGGCCCGCCAGCCACTGCTGCCAGTGCCTCTCTCCCCCCCCCCTGCCCTGGCCACTCTTTCCCTCTCCCTCCCTCTTTTCCGGGTGAAATGCCCAGCGTGGTGATGTCACCCGGAAGTGACGCCATCACGCTGAACATGTTGCCAGGACGATGCTCTGGCAATCGCCCTGAAACTCTATGGTGCCATAGAGTTTCAGGGTGATTGCTAGAGCGTCGCCTAGCAGTGTGCCCAGCGTGATGGCATCACTTCCGGGTGACGCCACCATGCTGGGCCTTTCGCCCAGAAAAGAGGGAGGGAGAGGGAAGGATGGAGGAGTGGCCAGGCCGGGGGGGGGAGAGAGGCACCAGCAGCAGCGGCTGCCGGGCCTCAGAAGGGCCCGGGGAGGTGCAGCGGCAAGGCACAGCGGCAGACGCTATGTTTTTGGGGTGGCTCAAGCCCTCGAGCCCCCCCCCCCGTAGTCTACGTCTATGGTGGTGAGCTACCCTGATAGTGGAAAAAACCTAGGACAGCAAGGCAATCTAGGGTCTGCAGGCCAGAGCAGGCATGTTCTGCCACGGGTATTAAAAAAACGGGGTCAAGGGGCCACAGAATGCAGGAAGTATGGGGTAAAGTGTCATTATATAATGTTGACCCTGCTATTTGTGGTAATACACTTACATAAAATGAACAGGTGACGAGATTCCACCCACTGCATCTGAAGAAGCGAGCTCTCATCCACAAAAAACTTATGCCAGAATAAAAGTTTGTTAAGATTCCTCTTGCAAGAGTTCAGGATAGGGTTGCCAGTCTCCAGGTAGTGGCTGGAGATCTCCTGCTATTACAACTGACCTCCAGGTGACAGAGATCAGTTCACCTGGGGGAAATGGCCAGATTGGAAGGTGGACTCTAGGGCATTATAGCCCATTGAAGTCCCTCCCCTCCCCAAACCCCACCCTCCTCAGGCTCCATTCCCAAAATCTTCAGGTATTTCCCAACCTGGAGCTGGCAAGCCTAGTTCAGGATGCCCTGTTGGGCATGCACAGCTTGCCACACTGTGCTCAGCAACTCTTGGGGGACTGAGCAGGGAGGGAACATTAGCTGCTCTGGACACACTGCCAAACAGAGAGTAAGCACAGAAAATAACTTCCCCTTATTACTGAGGCAGCGCAGGCCTTTGGTCTCCTGGCTCAACAAGCCAATTTTTACATTCTTTCTTATTGCTTGTTGGGGTCCTTCGCATAAGCTGCTGTAAGTACTTTCTCCCCTTCCCCCCTCCCCCCCACCCTTGCCTGTCTTACCAAGAGGAAACAGAACATTCCAGATGACTGAGGCTGCTCTTCCGGCCGCTCCGTGATCCCTAACAAGATAGGCAGGCAAAAAAGGAAAGGTAACAAATCTCTGAGATTCAGTCTTGCATCCCCAAGAGGGAAAAAGCTCCCCCAACTCCATGCTGTCCGTTTAGCACAATGTTTGCAGAACCATGTTGCAAAGAATGCACGATTATATAAATAGGATGTGCCAGTATTTATAACATCCGTCAGAGCTATGTTACTCCCGCCTGTATATTTGAGCCATAAACTCTGTTTTCTCCTTGAGAAAGAATCTAGACATGCTTTCAGGAAACTCTGGAATGTGGTGCCTCCCTTGCTGCAGACCAAACCATAAAATTCTGTTCTAAATTAAACAAATGTCACCTGCCTGGCTCAGGCCAGTCAGAGCTGTCTGTTAAGCCTCAGGAAAATCTGGCTTCTTTCATCAAGAGTTTAAGAGCCACCACTCAGAATGTTACAAATTCCCACACAGATGGAGGAAGAAACCCGACCAGAAGAGAGATTTGACTGGCAGATGGTTCTGGACAAACAAAAGGAAGTACTTCTTTGCACAACACGTCCTTAACTCGTGGGATTTCTGGCCACAGGAAGTTGCAACAGGCACTGGCATGGATGGCTTTTTAAGAGCAAGCAGACAAATTCATGGGAGTCCCATCTGTCAATGGCTATTAGCCATAAATTGTGAAGAAAAGAACTTTCATATACTCAAGCAGGATACCTCCCATTAACCCACACTGGAGACAAACAAGGAAGCCACATTTGGGAGGCTGGAGACAGAGTGCTGGTTTGAGGAATGTGGTCCAGCAAGACAACCTGTGCATTCTCACATCCTGCAGGGTCACAGAGGAATGGCTTGAGCGCCTCCAATAATAGCCATTTATTTATTTACTTACTTCATTTATACTCTGCCTTTATCATAGAATCATAGAGTTGGAAGGGACCTCCAGGGTCATCTAGTCCAACCGCCCGCACAATGCAGGAAATTCACAAATACCACCCCCTCCACACTCCCAGTGGTCACTGTTCCACATCCAGAAGATGACAAAAAACCTCCAGGATCCCTGGCTAATCTGGCCTGGAGAAAATGGGGACCCAAGGTGACTTGCATCAAACTCCTCTCTCTCCTTCATTTTATCCTCCAACAACCCTGTGAGGTAGGTTAGGCTGAGAGGGTGTGACTGGCCCAAGATCACTCAGCAAACTTCGGTGGCAGAGGGGGGATTGAGACCTGACTCTTCCAGATCCTAATCCGATCCTCTAACCATAAGGCCTGCATCATCCTCTGAAAACCACTGACAAGAGGCACTTTTTAACTAATGAAAGAACAATGCCAGAAAATAACGTCATTGTCTCAAAATACAACAACGAAAGAATGACTATATCTAAGCATGCTTGAGGAAGGGGCTTTTTGTGAAATATTCACTGCTTTGGCCTCCGTGGGGAAGAACATTTCTTTTCTTGAATGGAGTTTCTTTTGTGTCTAAATGGCAGTTGAATAGCAAAGTGGAAGTCTGGGAGGAGGCCCTTTTCTGTACAAAACAAAGGCCATACTTGAGTTGTACCATAGGCGTCAACTATGGGGGGGGCTCAAGGGCTTGAGCCACCCCCAAAATTTCCCAGGGGAAACTGAGCCCCCCCCCCCCGGGAAAATGGTGCAACCTCCGCCGCGCCTCCCCAGGCCCTTCCTAGGGCCGCTGCCACCGTCTCTCCCCCCCCCTCCCGGCCTGACCACTCCATGCCCAGCTGGCCCCTGGACAGACGGAGGGAGGGACGGAAGCAGGAGAGGTCAGGCCAGGGAGGGGAGGCAGCAGCGGCAGTGGGAACATGGTCCCGGTGGGCATGCACGGACAAGCTCCCATCCCCCCCCTCGGATTTTAAATACTGACGCCCCTGAGTTGTACAAAGGAAGCAGCCAGCAGTAGTTCTACAGTTATCCACATGGCCATCAGTTTTCTTGATTTGGGACTAGGATGAATTAAAGGTCCCTAATATTTTTAGAATTAGATGTACCCAATGAAAATTTTGAGCAGCCGCACCTTAACTCTCAGTTTCAGGTATCTCAAAAATGAAACTTACGGGAGTTAATATAATTAAACACTGAACTGGTTCATTTATCTATTTCGGGTCTTCCAAGCAATTCAGTGTGGCTTACATGGATCTGTCCTCCCCCATTTTATCACAACAATCCTGTGAGGTTGGCTAGTCTGAGAAAGAGAGTGACTATTCAGTGATATTTACACAGCTTCTTGACTGCTGCATTTTGGGACTGAGTGCAACACTTTAAAACCTCTGTTTTTAAAAAAATTGTTTGCTGTTATACATTGGAACTGAGTTAACTATCCTAAAACTGCTGCTGTCAGTGCTCTTTGCAGACTTAGCCTAGTGCAAGCACAGAACTGATCTCGCAAAACAATTTGAGAAAGGTTAAACCAGTTTACTTAAATAACAATATGCACAGATGAACTTATGGTCCCAGTCCAAGAATTTTTACAATTACCACCCAGAACACATTTCTTAAGGTACAAAAGAGAGTGAGTTGTTGAAGCCAACACTTTTAATCCCTAATGTCATTCTGCACTTGGCCATGGATGAGCAATATGAGTCACTCAAGCATTTCTTAAATTTCACAGAGAGTAGGTCCAAGGACAGTTTTCTCTTATCATATATTGATCAGAACTGATATGTATTCACATGTATTGACAACATGGCAAACTTTCCACATTTGAAATATGTATGATGAGATACGGTGCAGGCCATGTGGGGATCTGAGCCAATAACACAACCCCAAGCAGTTGCTCAGACGCCTGCCCTAAAGCATCCAGGTATGTTGAAAAACTGGATACTCAGTGTAATCCGACCATCCATTCGTAACAAGCAGAAACAGTACAAAAGGTGAACCACAGAAAGACATGCCATCTCCCCCCCATTTTACTCCCCTTCCCAAGGTGGAACTACCAAATACTAGCCAAATAAAATTACTTGACTTGTTTGCGAAGCATTTCCCGCATGGCAAAAAAGAGAGAGAGAGAGAGAGAAATGAAAATTGCCGTTCAAGCAAGCTTGGTAAGAAATTAAGAGTGCAATGCTGAACACAGTTAGCTCAGTGACTTCAGTGGATTTAGAATGATGTAACTCTGCTTATTTATTTATTTATTTGCTTCATTTGTACCCCACCTTATTCCCTAGTGGAGATCCAAAGCAGCTCACAGCATTCTCCTCTCCTCCACGGGATCCTCACAACAACCCTGTGAGTTAGGTTCGGCTGAGAGTTGGTGACAGGCCCAAGGTCACCCAGCAAGCTTCCAAGGCAGAGGAGGGAACTGAACCTGGGTCTTCCAGATCCTACACTGACACTCTGACCACTACACCACACTGGTTTAGGAGGGCGTTGTAATTTTCAGATTTAAATTGTGGCTCTTCGGAGGCACTACAGTATGAGAAATCCCACCACCTTTGAAATCACAGCTTTCTGTCAGCAGATCACTCGAGTTTTAGTTTTATTTATTTGTTTGTCTATTTTAAAACATTTCTATGCCCCCTTCCCATTCAACTCAGGGTCCCCAAGGCGGCAAACATTTCAAACATTAAAAAAGCATTTACAATACAAACGTATAAAAAGTATTTAAAACAATTAAATAAAGCATATAGGCACACAAACAGGGAGGAAGGCCAAGAAGAGGTACTGAGGGAATGCCAAATAAAATTCAAAAAAATCTTCACCTGCTGCTGGAAGACAATGATAGAGGGAGACCGATGAATCTCCTTGGGAAGGGAATTCCAAAGTTCCGGTGCCACAACTGAGAAAGCCCTTTCTTAGGATGCCACCCATCTAGCCTTAGCTGATGGGGGCACCTAAAGCAGGGCCTCTGAAGATGACCAGGGTTGTCAGGTAGGTTCATATGGGAGCATGCAGACGTTAAGGACCTTTGTTTCTAGGGCATTATGGATCATATTTTGCTACATTACTGATATGGAACAATCACAAGTATGTGGATATATGCAAGAAAATACATTGAGAGACGGTTATAATCTCCCCCCTCCCCCCAGTAGTAAAACGGTTTATTCTAATCTCACTTTGCCAAATTTCTGTCCTTCCCCATGGCTGCAAGCACCCCTAGGTGCCCTTCCAACCCCAGAGCAGGCTGCCTCCGAGAACCACTTTGGCAGTACAGCCGTTGGCGAATCAACTGCCAGTCCTTCAGAATGCAGCCCACTCTAGCAATAACAGTAAGCCACACAGTTAATTCAAAGATTTACAATGTAGTGATCAATCGAGAGCAGCAAATGCTCTGAGCAACTCCACTTGGAAACCCTGCTGGCTTAAAAATTAAAGCTCTCCACACTCATTAATGCAGGAAATGAAACTGAGAGATAAAATAAATCAAGTGAAAAGCCAACGACACATAAATCATGAGCTGTGTCAATGCTCCGCTGTCATTCAGCTGAGCTGGCACCTTGGAGTCTGGATTGGCATTGTGGAACACCCGTCCCTACCTGGATATATGTCCCTCTAGGGGCCTGCTCCTGCCATCAAGTTAGAGAAGCAAGACAGAAATACACAGCCCAAAGTCCTGAAGCAGCAGCAGCCATCAGGCCTGTGCATTTACAATAACCCATGAAGGCCTGTGCAGCTGCTGTCTGGCCAGAGAAACCAATGAGAGCTGGAAGACAGGATTGCCCTCCATCTTCCACCATTACTGTAACATGTTCGTGAGTAGAAATGTACAAATATGCCGTTTTGTTTCATTTTGTTTTCGTATGATGCCATTGTCAGACTTTATCCAGTTTTATTATTATTGACATTCCCAACTTATTTATCATCCCTTTTATGCCATTTCTATGTCAAAGATGCAAAAATAATGTTTAAAATTGCATAAACATAGCAGGAAAATTCAGTGCAGGGAAACAGAAAACAGCACTTGTTGTTTCGATCCTCACAAGGGAGAAGCAAGACTGAAGCACTCACAGATTTCCAAGTCAAAATAGTGGGGATGCAAATTTTAGCAGCATTCATATTCGTATGCAGCTCCCTAGGCAGGTGGGAGGTGGAAATTTGACAAGCTTTCTTCCATTCTTTGTTTGAAACTAAGATGGGATTCCATAAGCTACAAAATATAGCCTGAGCATTGCACTTGACCCTGGCAGCACTGAAACGTCAATCTGAAATTTCCCTACATGCCCCCCCCCCCACGTGCCATCTTCCAACTGCCACCTTCTAGGGCTGCATAGGGCGGCCTACCTGGCATTGGCCCATACTTTCCCATTGTAGCTCCCACTCTATGGGCTTCCTGAGGAAGTGAGGGAGGGCACCGACTCTAGAGGTGTTTAGGAGTTACTACAAGTCTCTTTTATTTGCCAGGGCTTGTAATGGGGTATGGGCTGCTGGCACTGAAGTAGAGCATTCAAAGGATTTATTGGATTCTTTATATTTGAGTTTGTAAGCCACCTAGAGCCATGAGAAAAGGTGGAATATAAGTATTTTAAGTAATAAAGAAGTAATAAAGAAAAACATGATTTGGTAAAGCTTCAGGCTAATACTTGCCTTTTCCTCCACAGTGCTGTTCCCAAACAGAGCTCAGGGTTTCATGAGTGCCTTGGCAAGACATTACACCAGCAGACATTAATAAATATGCTCTGCATGTACTGACTCAACAGTATTATACAACTTTAATATATCATCTGGAGCAACCACAGCACCCAGAATGTGAGTCACCAGGATATAAACCACCTGGTGCCAGTCTCAAAGCTCTTCAACATCTCTCCCACAAACAAGGATGATAAATGCATTTGTGCCCTCAGTCTTGTACGGCAGTTTGCATTCTTTCCTGATCATTCTTGCCTACAAAGTGAGACCAAAAAATAAAGTGGATACAGGGAGAAGTCCTGGTGTTTTTTGAAGAAGTGTGCAAAATCTTGGTTTGTGTTCAGGAATACATACATAAGCATTGATTGTATTGTACCTGTGATGCTGGGCAAGTTTCTCATGTGTGTTGTTTTTCTCTTGATGATTGCATCTGAAAGCGCATGTGTGAAATTTCCCTTCATAAATCAAACACCACAGACAAGCACTTTCAGCATATCATCCTGGACCTGGTACAAGGGAGTCAATTCATGTTTCAAATGTTTCCCAACAAGAAGAGGTGAACTGTCACCATAATGCCATTTTCAGTTGCCAAAACTGAATGTATCTCCTAATTATATGATGGGAATTTTCATTTTCGCAGTCATGGGGAGGGACAAAGACTATGAAGGCCAGCCATACACACACATACACACACACACCAGTGGAAATCTTGCTTAATACCCTTCCCTTGGACATAGCCTGCTCACTTTAAGAGGCTGTTCCAAGCTTTATAATCTATCTACTTGCCATTTTGAAAAATAAAAAAACTGATCCTCAAGATAGTGATTGCTGTACAGGGCCGGCCCCAGGGTTTTTTGCGCACTAGGCAAAGCTACCTTGTGGCGCCCCCCCCCCCCAGGTGAGGATGCCTTGTAGTGCCCCCACCACCACAGAGCCACCCTCTCCATCACCAGAGACCCACCTGCAAGGGACACCCCCACCCCACCCCAGTGCCCGCCCGCCTGCCCGGGCTCACGAGCTCTCCAGCCCCGCCAGCAGCCACTTGCACCAGCTGGCCGCAGCACCTACAAGTCTATCTGCATCAGCCCAAGGCTAAGTTTGGTTCTTAGCCTGAATGGAAAGCTGCATTCAGACATAATGGTAAATCATGGTTTGCATAAAGCACACTATCTCCTGGTTTGTGTCTCTCTCAGTCTCTCCACCACCCCGCTTGCCCGCTGCGCCCCTAGGCGGCCGCCTAGTTGGCCTAGTGATAGAGCTGGCCCTGTTGCTGTACCTACATAATCCTGACTACATCTCTTCTGTTTCCACTGTACCCACACTGTACCAAGTCCTATCCTATGCAGACTATGAACATCGGTGGTCCATATAGTCTCCAGACACAAAGAATGTAAAGGCGTAGGATGAAAATTAAGTGACAGATTTATTAATTATAAATAATTTCATTGATAGGCCCATGCCAAATAATAGACATGGATTTCTCATACTTCATTTCTAAAGTGTTCATCTATTTCTAGGATGTTTCAAAGCACAATAAATGCAAAATTCTTTGAATACCTCAATGTGTATATTAAGGAGTTTTTGATATTAGGTTTTTCAGGAGTTTCCAGTTGGAAATCTTTTAAACCAAATAAATCAGTGTACATATTGCGTAAACACTAGTAGACATGCCTTTCAAAGACAAAGGAATCACTATTTAATAGAAGTGTTTCACTGTTAGAGGAAAAGTTCCTTTTGAATATGTTCTTTTGCAGAAAACTCCAGATAAAAATTAACTTCCAAAAAGTTAACAAGAGAGTTAGGCTAAAATTGGCTTGGTCAGTCAACAAAGCCACCAATCAGCTAAAGCTTTAAGTGATTAATATACCATTTAAAGCTTGCTGCCCTACTTCAGCTGTATCAGCTAACATTTACATGTATATAAAAGCAAAGACTGTTACTTTCAAGTGCTAAACAAATGGGTCTGCTTGAAGAGTTGATGGTGTAGACCTAAGAAAAAGATGCCTCTGGAGAGATATTCTGCATACCAGATGTGCCTCCAGTTGACTCTCAGTGTTTCAAAGAACAGCACACAACAGCTGTAATCAAATTTATTACCAGGAAGGGTTGACAACAACAGTGTGTTTCAGGAGACAGCATCCAGTTCCCTCTCATCTTATGTGAGAAACAAAACCACAATGGGATGAAGATCATATGACTAGCACACATGTGCAACAGAGCATAGTTAGAACACCAAAGTGGATATTGGAATTTCTTAGTTTGGGGAAACGGAAGAAGCTTTACTTCAAGAACAGCAGCTTCTTCCCTTTTCAGCAGTTTTGAAGAGTCATGGACTTCTGTGTGAAAACCAGAAATATTATTACATGGCCCAAACTGACCCAATGAGAGATTATCCTAAGGCTGTTCTCTATGCTCCATGAATTTGTCAAGCCCTCTTTTAAAGCCACTAAGCTAGTGTCCACCACTTCATTTTCTGTTAATTAATCTCTTAAATTAATTGGATGTTCTGTAAGGAAGCACTTTTTTTCCTGTCTTTCTTCCACTGGTTTCACTGGGTGAACCCACTGGATGAGAAAGAGTTCTAGTACTGTAGGAAAGGAAGACAAATGTTCTCTGTACCTACTTCATATGGCATAATCTTGTAGATCTTTTTCATGTTCTCCTCACACCTCTCTGATCATCTCTTAAAAATCTAAGTTCCGTAATGCTTTAGCCTTTCCTCATGGTAAAGATGCTCCAACCACATGATTACTTTAATTACCCTTTTCAGCACCTTTTCCACCTGCAATATATCCTTTTTGAAAAGGGGAGCTCAGTGTGGGGGGTGAATGTCTTTTATTACTTCTGCCTTCCTTCCCAAGGGCAGCCAAAACAGTTCACAACATCATTCTCCTCCACCACCACCTACCTGCACTAAGGTCTCCAGGTTTTTCCCCCGCTCCCCTGCATCTATAAAAGGTCATTTTCAGGTACAGTAGAGAGACTTTATTGCAGGTGTGTAAACTCAGATATATGAAGGTATTTTTTATTATTATTATTATTTACATTATTTGTAATCTGCCTTTCTCACTAAGACTCAAAGTGGATTACACAATCTAAAATCAATGCAGCCAACAGGATAGGACATCCAATAAGCAGCGTAATAAGGTTAGGCATGCAGAAATCTGAAACCAAGCAGAAAATGCTATAGTTTTTCCTCCTCTTTCCTCTCCACACCCTTTCCAGAGATCAATTGTTGGTATATTTGCTGGAGATCAGGAAGTTCTATAATTCATCAGTACAAATTCAATTGTGAGATTAACTGTAATCCTACACAGAGTTACTCCAGTCTAAACTCATTGATTTCATTCTCTGTGAAATCTAAGTCTTCTATTAAATACTAGAAAGCCAGTAAAATTGCTGGCCTTATACATCCTGCAACAAACTTCCTGAGTTCTTTGTTAAGTTTCTAACCTGCAAAAGCCCTTGCTTCCTCTAACTTGCCAATTTAAAGTGATTCTCTTATCTGAATGCTGTCTAGCCACTGCAGTCCCCACTGGTCCAAGATAAAAATAATTTCTTGTCTCTTGCAGTTTCACACTTACTTCAGATGGTCTCCATTACTTAATTATCCACAACCTAAGTAGACCATTACAGCACCTCAGTTCTTACCACAGAAGAGAGCAAACTCTACTTACAAGGAAAACAGAGGCAACTCAAGAATCTTGCTGCCCCAAGTGAGATTCAAGAGGTCAATCACTTGAAATGTGCGAAGGATTTTGGCAAATGACTCCACTGCAGGGGCCTTAGACTTTTCTAACGCAAAATGCCAAGCATCCCTCCTTCTGAACATAAAACAGGCTGATGCACATCCCTTAATCGGAATTTCTCTGCATATTTACCTGGCAGGAAGTCCCAGTAAATAGAATAGGACTTACTTCTAAGACATATCTGTAGGTCTGCTGTTAAGTAAGTGAAAATGAGTGGCTGTGTCAAGGGTACAGCCTGTCATTCAGTGTGACACTGAGTGACCCACTTTGTAGTGGTTTCTACTACAAAGTGGATCAGCTTGCTAGGCCCAGATGTGGGCACCCTATATTCTTGAAGCCTTTTATCAAATCCCATAAGTCACATTTTCACGTCTTTCAACTGTCACTTAAACAGAGAGAGATGATTCCCCTAATTCTCATCCACCCCATACTGTTCTCTTTAAATCTGAAGTACAGAGTATATTTTGGGCCTTGTGCTCAAAAAGCAGTATTCTCATTTTCCTTTTGTCTATGGAAATATAACAAACCATTTTCTGTGTTGCCAAGGATTTGAACGATGCTAGGTTTTGGAAGCAAAACTGTCATATGTCCTGTATTGATAAATTCCCTGATAACTGAAGAACAACACAGCTATGCTGTTACTTGAAGCTCTTGTCTACAGATTATTCAGTCTAATTGTTAACCCAGCCTTGCACACTGCCATAACAATCAGTTGCCAACAGGTTTGCTAATTCAGAAATCGCCTGTTTTAAGAACTCTGCAGCAGTGAAATGTGCAGAGGCTGTGTATACCACCCTGCTGTTCCAAGGGCCCTGTCATTCCTGCCTATTGAGGAGCACCAAAACATACTTGCTTCCTACAGAAGAAGCAAAGTGGTCAAAGGGACCCTGAAGCAGCAAGGCAGGAAACCCTAAAGCTGCAGAGTGTCTCCTTGCCTGTGAACTCTTGAAGAAACAGAGTCTCCTGTGATCACCTGTCAACTTTAATACTTGTCCTGAATCATGTGAATCAGCCCTCAAGCAAGCTTGCAATAGTAGCCATGAAAGTGCCCAAGTCTGGTTACTCCCAGTTTATAGTTATTCTCATGATATGCAGAGACTTGCAATTTTCCTGCAATTAACACTGTTGTATAATAAAGGAACAGCCACCATGCTCTGTACTATGCCCAGGGCTTTTTTTCTGGGGGAACATGCCAGAACGGACTTCCAGAACCACTTTGACAAAATTCTTTTTAAAATGTTTAAAAGTTCACGAATTTTCAGTATTCAGATTGAAAACTTCATTTCCCTCTTGAGAGTTTCAGCACCTCTTTTTCAAAAAAAAAAAAATCCCTGGCTACGCCGGATTTTAATACCACTACAAAAGAGGCCCAATCTGAATGGGGTCCTCGGTCCTAGATATGAGCTGCCTAACACTATAGTTCACTCAGTCTGTCCTCTTTCAAGAGATCCAGTGTGGTGCAGTGTCTCAAGTGCTGGATTAGGAGCTAGGAGACGCATGCTCAAATTGTTGAAAGAACCAGATACAGTGCCCCAGTGCCTCAGCCTCCAGAAGCAAGAGACCACAGAGTTGCAGGCTGATAGACTGACACTAAGCATCTTCCGGTTTACTCTACTGCCACTGAATCGCTTTGAAGTGTAGATCAATATTCTTTAAGGAAAGCAACTTATGTGGCTCTGTGTAACTTTGTAGTCTTGCAAGCACATGGCAGGTCCAAGACAAGCACTGCTGCATTAAAGCCAAGAGCCCTCTGCTAAACAAAAGAAGGATCTGGACCACCAAAACCAATATCCTTCCAGCACAAATCCCAACTCTGCCATGGAAGCTTGAAAGGTGTCATGGAAGTCACCTTGAGCCAGTCACATGCTCTCAGCTTAACTTATCTCATGAGGTTGTTGTGATGATGATGAAAGGAGAACAATGTAAGCTGCTTTGAGTCCCTGTTGGGGAGAATGGGGGGCTATCAATGAAATAAATAAATAAATGTACGTATAGATATGACAATCCATTCTTATGCAGAGAAAGCCCCACTGGTTTCAGGGGATTTAGGGACACCGAACCCTGGGTAAGATCAGGCTGCACATCTCCATGGTGTCCTGTAAGAATAATGGGCCAGCAAGGTAGCTACAGAGGTACAGACAAGGGTTGTTATCAAATAATCCATGTAACATAATTGAGGTGCTAATGGGAAACTGGGAGCAGAATTCTAAGGTGAGGTGAAAGCTGAGGAGCAAAAGGAAGCAGCCTCAGAGGGCAGGGAACAAGAAAGATCATGTGGATGTGCTCATTTTAAAACTGTTGAACCTGAAAACCTGCATTTGTTGCCTTTGCTTAGAAAACCAAGCCATTCATTCATTTCTGTGGTACCTGACAATTCAATTCAGGGTTCAAGTAAAGTTCAGACTCCGAGGGAGAGACATGAAAGATGAAACTGAAAGCGTTGTTTTTCCAATCATCCCTGTTAAACAAATCATGCAACAAGAGGAAAGTTTGTGGAGAGTCCTTCTTGCCTAGTGTATCCCCCCCCAACCAAATTGCTAGGCTGGTGGTTTGGAAAGAGCATTTTTTTTCTGAACTAGCACACACATACGCATCAAGTTATCACTTTGCTAGTGTTAGCTCTGTGGCTGAGACTGAGCATTTTCAGGTTCTTTCTGGTATTTTGCTGTAGCTTGTGTTTGTGAGTTCTTCCAACATTCCCTTTCCCTTTGTGAATTCAGAGGCATTTGCAGAGTCAAAAAAGCATCACTATAGCAGCCACCAGTCCACCCCACCCCACCCCAAAAGGCTTTCCAGTGGCTGGCTGGAACAGTGGCTGTAGTAGGCTGAGGCAAGGGAAATGGAGCCAATGTGGACAGAACCTTAATAACTCTGCCACAGCCTGTCCAATGCAAACCCACTTGGCAATCTGTCCAAAAAGATCATATCAAACCAGGTTTGGGAGAGATCGGAGCAAACAAGAACCTGGAAACTAGACTACTGGGGGAAGACACTGGGCATTTCCACATGGCATTATTGCACTGGTTCTGGCCTCAGACTGCGTCTGTTTATCCCCTGGCTTCCACACGTTCTCTTCAGCCATTAGTCTTCCCCTTGCCTTTTTCCCGGGGGGGGGGGGGGATTCTGGTTCTTTTGGGATGTCTCTTACCCTGATTTTTTT
The DNA here is from genome assembly GCA_029233225.1 of Lepidodactylus listeri. Classification (NCBI taxonomy): domain Eukaryota; kingdom Metazoa; phylum Chordata; class Lepidosauria; order Squamata; family Gekkonidae; genus Lepidodactylus; species Lepidodactylus listeri. The sequence goes on from JARCFY010000012.1 coordinate 47,577,228, forward strand.
TCTAACAACTAATTTTGAGTCTAATTGGTATAAGGATGCTAACCCCCAGGTGGGACCTGGGGATCCCCTGGAATTACAGTTTATCTCCAGACTACAAAGATTAGTTCCCCTGGAGAAAATGGATGCTTTGGAAGGGGGACACTATGGCATTGTACCCCACTGAGGTCCCTGTCCTCCCCAGGCTCTGCCCCCAAATCTCCAGGAGTTTCCCAGCATAGATCTGGCAACCCTACGCCCCATTCCCTGTTGGTGGCCAGGGCATATCTGACAACCCTAAATGTTTCCTATGCTTTTGTTGGTTCCTCCTACTTCCTGCCTACTTTCTTATTTATTTATTTATGTATTTATTTATTCGATTTATACCCCGCCCTCCCCGCGAACGGGCTCAGGGCGGCTTACATGGGCTCATAGGCCAAAAATCATACATTAAAATCACTAAAACAATTAAAACAGTTTAAATATTTAAAAATACATTCCTAAGACTAACAAACAAATAGCTTCCTGTAGCATTTTTATCAAATTATCAGAGCGGCGACTCAGTTATAAAAGTCCCTGTCACCCCTGCACCCACCAGGTTAGGTTCGGGCCAGGATACATCAAGTTGGTATAGCTGATGGATGGAATCATCGGTGGCGGCTCCTATTTGAAAGCCTGGCGGAAGAGCTCCGTCTTGCAGGCCCTGCGGAACTGCACAAGGTCCCGTAGGGCCCTGGTCTCCTCTGGGAGCTCATTCCACCAGATAGGAGTCGCCACCGAAAAAGCCCTGGCGCTTGTTTTAGTGAGTCTAGCGGCCCTAAGACCTGGGACCTCCAGACGATGGGCTGCTCCTGACCTCAGTGCCCGCTGGGAGAAAGGCGGTCCCTAAGTTATGTTGGACCCTGGCCATATAGGGCTTTATAGGTCAGAACCAGCACCTTGAAACGAACTCAGTATACTATAGGCAGCCAGTGCAGTGCCGCCAGCACAGGTCTGATGTGGTCTCGACTTGCGAGACCCATCAACAACCTGGCCGCGGCATTCTGCACTAGCTGCAGTTTCTGGGTTAACCTCAAGGGCAGCCCCATGTAGAGAGCGTTACAGTAGTCTAACCTCGAGGTGACCGTCGCATGGATCACTGTGGCCAGGTCACCCCGATTGAGGTAGGGAACCAACTGCCGCGCCAGCCGTAGATGATAAAAGGCTGACTTAGCAGTGGCTGCTACCTGAGCCTCCATTGTCAGAGAGGCATCCAGGAGCACTCCCAAACTCCTAACCCGCAATGGTGCCCCGTCGAAGCTCGGGAGTGGGAGCCCCCACCCCAACCCGCAACTCCCCAGACACAGGACCTCCATCTTCGCCCGGTTCAATTTCAACCTGCTCAGCCTGAGCCAATCAGCCACGGCGTGCAGCGCCCGGTCAAGATCTTCTGGGCCGGAGCCCGACCGGTCGCCCAACATCAGATAGAGCTGGATGTCATCAGCATACTGGTGACAACCCAGCCCAAACCTCCGGGCAATCTGGGCAAGGGGGCGCATATAGATGTTGAACAGCATCGGGAAGAGCACTGCCCCCTGGGGCACACCGCATTCAAGCGGGTGCCTCATGGACTGCTGCTCCCCTAGCACCACCCTTTGTCCCCGACCTTGGAGAAAGGAGACGAGCCATTGAAGGGCCCGCCCCCCTATCCCCACGTCGGCAAGGCAGCAGGACAGCAGCCAGTGATCCACCGTGTCGAACGCTGCTGACAGGTCGAGCAGCAGCAACACCGCCCCACCACCTTGATCCAGATGCCGCCGGAGGTCGTCAGTTAGAGTGACCAAGGCTGTCTCCATTCCATAACCTGGGTGAAAACCGGACTGAAAGGGGTCAAGGACTGAAGCTTCATCCAGATACCCCTGCAACTGTGACGCCACCGCCCTCTCAATTAATTTGCCCAAATAGGGCAAATTGGACACCGGCCTATAATTAGCCAATTCCGCCGTGTCCAGATGTGGCTTTTTTAGAAGAGGACAGACCATTGCTTCCTTGAGAGCCCCCGGGAATTTCCCTTCCGAGAGGGAGGTGTTAATAATTTCCCGGGCCGCGCCTCGTAACCCATCGTGACTCGCCTTAATGAGCCAGGATGGGCACGGATCAAGGATGCACGTGGTTGGGCGCACAGTCAAGAGGAGTCTGTCCACTTCCTCTAGGCCGAGCAAGTCGAACCCATCTAACCCCGGACTTGAAGACGTGCAAGGGGCCTCGAGTTCGCTCACTGTATCAACTGTGGCAGGGAGGTCGCAGCGGAGTGTCAGGACTTTCTCTGCAAAATAGCTCGCAAATGCCTCACAGCCAATTTCCAATTCCCTTGCATTTGGTCTGCCACACGGCAGTACTGTTAAGAACCGAATTGTTCTAAACAATTGTGCTGGGCGTGAGCTAGCAGATGCAATCTCGGCAGCATAGAATTCCCTCTTTGCTGCTTTGGTTGCCATCTCATAGGCATTCATAAGCGTCCTATAAGATGTTCTTGACACTTTGTCATGGGCTCGACGCCACCGTCTCTCTAGCCGTCTTAGTTCCCGTTTCGTCTGGCGTAGTTCCTGGGAGTACCAGGGAGCCAGCCTGTTACGAGGATGAAGAGGGCGCCTGGGAGCGATCTTGTCGATGGCTGTAGCAAGCCGAACTTGCCAGTTCTCAACCAGCCCATCCAACGAGCCGCCAGAGGGCATTGGATCCCGCAGAGCCATCTGGAACCGTATTGGGTCCATCAGGCTCCGTGGGCGAGCCAAAATAGGCTCACCGCCTAGGGGCCGGGGCCGGAAATTCAGACAGGCCCCCAGGGCAAAGTGGTCCGACCATGGCACTGTCGATGTTGTGACTCGGTCCACTGTAACCCCCGCGGCACAGATCAAATCGAGCATGTGCCCGGCCCGGTGTGTAGGTGCCGAGATGTATTGAGAGAGTCCTAGCGCCGCCATGGATGACACCAGGTCCATCCCCCGACTGGAAGCTGCGTCCTCGGCGTGGACATTGAAGTCACCCAAAACCACAAGGTTAGGGTGCTCCAACGCCCAGCCTGATACAGCCTCCAACAGGGATGGCAGGCTGTTGGCTGGAGCATTAGGCGGTCGGTACACCAGCCATATAGCCAAACTCTCTTCAGCCTCCCACACCAGGCCGATACACTCTATGCCCGCGATCTCTACTGACGGGAGCGCCCTGAAGGAGAAAGCCTCCCGTATGAAGATCGCAACCCCACACCCCCGTCCCTTTGTCCGCGATTGGTGTAGGACCGAATAACCTGGGGGAGTCATCTGGGTGAGAGCTACCGTCTCTCCCTCTCTCACCCAGGTTTTGGTCAAGCAAGCCAGGTCGGCCTTCTGGTCCACCAGGTAATCCTGGAGGACCATGGCCTTGTTGTTGATTGACCTGGCATTGCACAATACCAATGACAGAGAGGGATTATTCCTAGCCCTACTGCCAACTACCGTCGGGATGAGTCGCAGGCTGGAAGGGCATCGAGCTTCTCCGTTTCTCAGCGTCCTTCCCTTGTTCCCCCGCCTGGACCCACCACTCTTTCTCCTCCCCAGGAGCACTGGGATTTGCAGCCCACCCATCTCCAAGTTCTTTTACTATATAGTCCCAGCTCTCTGATGGCGGGTACAGCTTCCCACCTTAATACGTTATGACTGGCCCTAATAATTAACCTAGCTTTCCCTCCCCACCCTGACCTCTTTATTTGTGCATTTCCGCACAACTAACTCTTCTATTTCTTTACTAATTAAGGGTGAGGGTCACCTAGGACCAGCATTAACCTACTGCACCAAACTACAAAAACTACCCCCCCCCCCGCCTAACTGATAATTCCAACCCTGTATCCTAGATCCCTATCTCTTCCCCCCCCTCTGTTTACCCGCCCCTGGCGATGATGGGATGTTCTCTGTGAAAGTTCTTTGTTGTCCCGTTGCAGTCCCCTCTAATGCTGGCTAAGACTTTCTGTTGACTGGACCATGCATGAGGGACAACTCCGCCATGTGCTTTCTGTCCCCAGCCTTGGTAATAAGGAACTTTTATCCCTCGTGTTGGCAAATTTGCCAGTATTATTTTTTTTAAATGCTCCCCTGATAAAGATCTACCACTATAAGAAAGCACAGGAGCAATTATTGCTCTTCCCATATGCTTGCAGCAATCGCAGAAATCTTTCTTTCTCTGCTCCCCATTTTAATTTTGTTTTGCTGTAGCCATTTGTTTCCTTGCATTTTTAGATTTCCCTCAACAGAAACCAAAACCAGCCACTCAGCCTTTGCTGTTTGCCTTTGTGCCTGGCTCTCTTGATATGCCCACTCATACCCTTCCCACTCAGGGAAAGAAGGAATCCCACCCCCCTTGCATAGACAAGTCTTTAATTCGGAGGGTTGGGGGGAACCTCCCCATTAGCAATATACTGCTGTGATGTGCCTGTACCTTGATACTTCCTGCCTCCACTTACTAGATTCTTTTTCATAAGATTTGATATTTTATGGAGGGTTGGGAATATTTGTTGTCACGTCTGATTCTGGTGGAGAGTATCACAGGATAGTCTACAGACCCACTTCACTGTTCTCAGCCAGCTAGATACATTTATGTGGCTGAAAGTTAAGTCCTGGCCGCTTGAAAGCAATTGGCTAGATGAGTGAGCAATTGATTCCTCTCCATATGCTGTCTTTGTCAACAGGAAAACTTTTTAAAACCAGTTTGCAGTCCCAAACATCCAAATATTGGGGTGAACCATAGAGGGGAGGGCACTTCTGCACAAAGACAATATGGTAATTCTCATGCATGCACAGGGGGAAGAAGGTAGGGCCTAGCCCCTCTTCTAGAAGTAGGTTAATATATTGATACAGCACATAGGCTTTTTAAAAAGGGGGGGTAATGCTGTGCCAGCCCAGGCCTGGATATTCCAGGCTAGCCTGGTCTCATCAGATTTCAGAAGCTAAGCAAGGTTAGCCCTGGTTACTATTTAGATGGAAGAACACCAAAGAATACCACAGTCACTATGCAGAGGCAGGCAATGGCAAACTACCTCTGAATGTCTCTTGCCTTGAAAACCCTACTAGGTTGTCATAAATTGGCTGAGACCTATTTCCCACGAGGTGCTGCTCTGGCGTCATTCTTCCCTTTGCCCTGATTGCATGCTTGAATTTCCCATTATTTGCCCCATGCTGCATTTTGACCCATGGCTTCGCCCGAATTCCCCCATGGCTTCAGTGATCCTGTTTTTTGAGGCTCACTGAAGCCGCAGGGGAATTCGGGAGAAGCCGTGGGTCAAAATGCGGTGCAAGGCAAATAGTGGGAAATTCAAGCACGCAATCGGGGCAAAGGGAAGAACAATGCCGGAGCAGCACCTCATGGGAAATCGGTCTGAGACTCGACAGCAAAAGAAAAAGTGCTGTGCCACCGCTGGCGACAACAGCACCATCGCTCAGGAAACCCGATTAAATTGTGAGATAATAAATTATGAGAAAATAAACCAAAGTGACAGGTAGAAAATGGGGATGGAAGATGTGTGGAAACTCTGTGCAATTCTGCTGCTATCAGATCAACAGCTAAGAAAACACAGACCAAGGGCCCTCGTGCACAGAAGCCCATTGTGTGGATGCTTTGGAAAAAAGCGTTCATTTGGATTAGCGACCAGAACGAATCCTCTGTGTGGAAGCAACCCAAGTGTACATTCCATTGGGAGCTGCATCCCAACTTTCTGAGAGCATCCTGGCATTAACTATAAGTTTATGACATTCACAGTTACCTGTTTTAAGTTTCCAATTTAAAAAAAATCTTTGTTGAATTTTAAAGGTAACAATGGATGAAGCAAACCAAAGACATAGGGTTGCCAGTAACCTGGAGAAAAAGTGTCCTGCCCCTTTAATACCATTTAATGTGAGGGAATTAGCAGTTGAAGCTTTCCATAGCAGAAGGTAAATAACATCACCTGGTAAATAACATCCCTTTAATCTTCTCTTAAAAGTACAAGACATTTTTTTTCTCCAGGTTGTTGGCAGCTCCACAAAGACACCCTAAATCTCTCCACTCTTTTGCTATGTACTTATCAGATGCAAAAACTAAGCTGAGACACCTTTAAGTGGGCAGATGTTGGCTTGCGGATGCCTGGATTCTTTTGCTTTTGAGTAGCCTCCCAAAGAGGCCAGCTCCAACGCCATCATATGCACAAGCATGGCATTTTTGTTAGCAAAATTTTATCCTGACCTATCAAATGCTTGTTGGAAATGTAAAAAAGTTGCTGGGACCTTTTTCATATGTGGTGGAAATGTGATTAAAAAAAATATTGGGCCTGGATCCATGAAATGTTACCAAAAAATGTTGAATTGTACCATACCTTTTAGTCCTGAATTATTTTTATTGAATGTAAGACCAGAAAATTGTAAAAAGGATGGTTTTTATCTTATTATACATGTATTAACTACTGCGAGAATACTGTATGCCAAATACTGGAGAAAAGATGAAATACCTTTAAAAGAAGAAATTATAAGTAAAATTCTTGAAACAGTGGAGATGGACAAAGTAACTTTATTTTTGAGAGGAACCCAAGAAGAAAAATTTCAAAATGCATGGTCAAGATTCTATACATGGTTGGAGGAATATAACAAATGAACTACGGTATATAGACTTTCAATATAATTGGAGACATGATAGACATTATTTACAATTACATGCAGGCTTCATGGACAAAATATCTTGGTTTTCACATGTATTCAACATATAACTGGATATTATAAGAAGTAATTTAACAGATACTACAAAGATGTAAGAGAGCCCCCAATCTACATGTAGTATGTGTTTGTGTGTTTTTCTGTGTATGTTTTCTGTGTGTGTTTGAGTTATAATTTAAAAATTAAATTTGAATTAAGCAAGGCATTTTTTAAAAGTCTATTTTAAGATAGCCTTGTTTTGCAGAAAAACGTCACCATTAAAGTCAATCTGGTGGGTAATTGCTTTGTAGCTGACCAGGAGTCCACCATATGATTACAAATGTCATGACTTGAAATTCCTTGGGTACCCTGCTGGAAAATCCTATTTGTCTTTACATACCCAGGCTATTTTATTATTAGAGATCAATAAGCCCACTTCTTTCAAGAGCCTTCTTTTTAAAAAAAAAATGGCTATATTTAAATTGTCAAAAGATGTCAACTGGTTGTGAGGGACAACCTCGTACTGGCAGTAATTACCAGAGGGCAATGATCAATGGGGGTCTTTTGTTAGCATTACGGGATCAGTATTGACTCAGGAAGTTAAGTGCCTCAGTGGGTTAGGCTGAGGTTGAAATGGACAGGCATTTTTGCCCTTGGCAGCGCAGAAGCCACTAACCTACATTTAGCCCATTAATTATTCCTGTCCAAATGGCAGCGATCATTATGATCGGCAATCAGCTGAGGAAAAGGAAGTCACAAGGCAACACAAGAGACTCCATTTACAGAACCAGGAAACACATCTTTCCCCACCAGTCACAGCAGGAACTATTGTTTGACTTCATTCACGGGTCCTTTTCTAAAGAGGTGGCGAGGGCTCCATCAGCTCCATTAGACATGCAGCTCTTTGAGAAGTCTGACACACGTTTTCAGCTTTGAAGATTCCATTTATATGGCACAGTGATCTGACTAATTTTTACAGAAGAGGGAGGAGGGAAATGCACTTTGCATCTGAGCACATCCACGCATGCTTCTACTTGCATATACCGGTTTATGCTGGAAAGTGATCCGCTGCATCCCTGACCCAAGTCCCTAAATATAGCATGGAATAGAGTTGGGAAATCAATACTTCTATATAGAGCTACAAAAAGTGCAGAAAATGATCACAGGGTTGGAATGTCTGCCCTGTGAGGCAAGACCTAAAGCATCTGGGTTTTCCATTCACAAAAAAAGGGCAACTGAGGGATGACAGGATATAGATTTACAAAATCATACTTGATGTAAAGAAAGTGGTTCAAGAGAAGCTTTTCTCCCTTTCCCATAACTGTAGAATTTGAGGTCACCCTAGGAAAGCAGTTGTCAGTGGGTTCAAGATAGAAAACATTACTATTTCACACAATGGGTAGCTGACATGTGGAACTCATTCCCATGAGATATAGTGCTGGCTGCTGGCTTAGTTGGATTCAAAAGAAGAAGGAGGAGAGAAGAAGAGATTGGATACCTGAAAGAATCTCAAAGCGGCTAACAATCTCCTTTCCCTGACCGTCCCAAAAGACAGCCTGTGAGGTAGGTGGGGCTGAGAGAGCTCTCTCTAGAACTGCCCTTGAGAGAACAGCTCTGAAATAACTTATGACTGATCCAAGGTCATTATTAATCTGATGTTGATCTTCTCTGCCCTGCTTGTGCATAATTCACGGCTGACAGCAAGCTCTGTTCAATAGGTGAGCTTTTTCCTAGACAATTCAGCATCTTCCAGACTCTCTGCTGATTAAATATTCTTGCATGTAGGAGTTTACCCTGCTGCTTATTTAAGGAATTTCCCTCTTCTGCAAGGTCATAATGATTTAGAGGTGGATGTATGCCTTAAATACAAACATGATCTCAAAGTCCAGTTCAAAAAGTACAGCCTAGTCTAGGGACACCAGCCTCCAAGGCCACGGCAGGCCACCCAGCTTCTTTGCAGGCCCAGGCCAGTGCCAAGATGGCCTTGCGGGCCTCGGTTAGAAAGTGCCGTCGAGCCCCTTTGCTCGATGGGCTGTGGGTTTGCGGAGGGTCGTAGCCTCTGTGATCGGGAGGAGGGGGATTAAAAGCCGGGAGGGGGGAGCACGGGGGGAAATGGAGAAGAATAAAACAGGGGAAGGGACTGAAGACAAAACGGGCAAGGAGGGAACCGCCGAAGGGGGATGAAGTTTTAGAAAGGGAGGAGAGGAGAAAGTGAATGGGGAAGTCATAAGGATTGGGGGGACTTTTTAAAGGAAAAAGTTTCAGAGAAACGGGGGGAGGGAAGAGAAGGCAAAGAAGAAAGAGCGTCCGAAGGGGCAGGGGAGAGAGGGGAAGGGTCCCCGGAGCTCCTGGCATTTTGCTGGGCGCCCTCTGTGCCCCCTCGGAGCTCTCCCCCCAACTCCAAGCGCAAGCTGGGCCTACCACCGCTGAAAGGAAGCTGCGAGCCAGGGCTGTTCTCTCCCCGACCCTCGTAGCGGCTGGCCTTCCCGAAGAAGCCCCCGGGCGGCCGGGCGGCTGGCTTCCCTGCCGAGGCCGCCGCCTCTGTCACCCTGCTCACTCCCTGCTCCGGATGAGTGGAAGCTGCCAAGCGAATTCGAATGGGTCTCCATCGTCACTGTCTACACGCCCTAAGAACTGAAAAAGCACTCACAGGCGCTCCCTAAGAACCGGAAACCGGTTGGCTTCCGAACCCTTTCAGCCAAGACGCTTGGAGAATTTTTTTTGTTGGTTTGATTGTTTAAACCAGATCTGCTCTGCGGAAACTGGCGGCCTTCGATTGGATCCAAACTGAATTCTTCGCCACAGCCCAGACCGACGCAGCCTCCACCCCTTGCGCTGGAAAGCTTGTAACCCCCCGCCTGCTGCAGTCCAAGCCGGATCCCATTTAGTCCCGATTTGGAGCCGATCCGTATTCGCGCCAGAGGGACGCAGAGGAATCCCTAGAATCTCCTGGGATCTGCTCCCCAGAGAATGGCGCTGCGCCCAGGGCTCGTTAGAGATGGGGTGAGGTGAAGGGCAAGTCCACAACATTAATAATACAAACAGAACACTATTAAGTAAACAGTCATAAAATATGTAGACTGTTAAGTCAGAATTAATTGGATCTATGGGGCTGGACACTCCTTTGTTTCTTGTGCTTCTACCGGCGGCACGGGGGGTGTCATCTCCCTCTTCCGTGGGGGGGGCGGTTAGAGTAGATCCCTCCACCCCCTTCTCTCTTTCTTTCAGGGAGAAAAACACCTTTCATTTCCTCCAGACTGCCTTCTTCATCTCCTCCAGTCTCGGGCGCCGGCGGCCTTGCGGGCCCCCGGCTCCCGCTCCGCCTCGCGCTCGGGGTGTGCGGGGGTGGCACAGATGAAGCGCCCAGTGGCCAGTCAGCTGGCCGTCACCGCCTCTCCTTCCCCCCCCCCCGCCCCAGGGAGGCAGGAGGGCAGGCCGGGGGTGGGGGGGAAGGAGAGACGGCGATGGCCGGCTGACTGGCCACCGGGCACTCCATTTTGCCGGGGGGGGCTGAGCCCCCCCGGGAAATTTCGGGGAGGGCTCGAGCCCTCGAGCCCCCCCGTAGTTGACGCCCATGATGTAAACTAGTAGTTGGACATGTGTAGAGTCAGAATTAGTGGTAGGACAGGTCAGTCCCAGTCTATGAAATAAGAATAGAGCTGAAATAGAGTCTTGCATAGTTTTAAAATCTGATGAAATTTCAGAACTCAAAATGATACCTTTTCTGAATTTCACTGAAATACTGCTTTTGACAATTTAGTTTGCAAGAAACCAGTGCTCAGTACCACTTTGCCAAATGCAGTTCTTCCTGCATCTTTATTTTCCCCCTAAAACCATTAATTCCAACATCATCCTATCCAAATTTAATTGTTTAAAAAAATCAGCTAAAATTAGTTTCAGGAGGCTAGCTGTTTGGTCTGCAGTAGAAGAGGTAGATTCGAGTCTATTACCGATATTTCAGGAAGAGAGCTTTGACTATCGAAAGCTTATACCCCCAATATATGTGTGTGTGTGTGTGTGTGTGTGTGTGTGTGTGTGTGTGTGTGTGTGTGTATTGTTGGGTTCTGAAGTGCTACTGTACTTAAATCTCACTCATAAGCTAAAATTAGATTTTCCCCTCCTCAAATTTATTTCAGCTATAAATGTCTGCCTGGATAATGACTTATCGATATAGGACACAATCCATTCCAGCACAGGTTGCAGTGACTGCAGAAGTAGATCCAACCATCTCTCATCTCTTTCCCTTTTCTCAGTTAAACCCTCTGCCAGGCATACGTGGCCATTGCTTGTCAAATGATCCCTGTATTCATCTCACATACATACAACTAGCCTGCTCTTAAATGTGTCCCTAAATTTAACACAATGGAGGTTTAGCCCAATGAAACAAAGAGCCATTTCCAGTCAGGAAAATGGTGCACAGAGGAAGGTTTAACTGCCCTTCTTCACGTGCTGTGCAGTCCTAATCCAAACTGGATTTCCATGTAAACGAAGTATAAAACATTGCTGGGGACTCTGAACACATGTCTGATTTGGCCCTGAGAAATCACTTCATCTGCTGAAGTGGGCTGTAGATAGGGTTGTGAGATCCACGTTGGGAAACTCCTGGAGGTTTGGAGATGGAGTCTGGGGAGGTCAGGGACCTCAGTGGGGTACAATGCCATAAAGTCCACTCTCCAAAACATCCATTTTTCTCCAGGGAAACTGATCTCTGTAGTCTGGAGATAAGCTGTAATTCCAGGGGACCCCCAAGTCCCACCTAGAGGCTGGCATCCCTAGCTGTAGACCACAAAAACATCTGTGAATCTGCTAGTCAGTAAGGTGCCACCAGAGCCCTTTGTGTTTTTACAAGAAAAATCCTAATTTTATTCTTGACTGTGTGCTCCCACCCCCACCCCCACCCAAAAAAGAAGACATGACAGGAATGAAATTATAAGAAATATGGGGAAAGGTTGTTTTGTTTTGTTTTTCATGGAGGCCTTCAGCATGCAAGTCATTTAACAAAACAGAAAGCCAAAGATCCAGGCACACCTCAAAGTCATGTTATTCTATGCTATTCATAGCACTTTTCTTGTTTACATAGGACATTTTTTGTTTTCTTTTCCAGAAGAATGCTGCCAATCGCCAGAGGCCGACATGTTTATCAAGCTGTGTATCTTGAAGTCTGACATAAAATCTGTGGCCTTTGGTACAGCCAAAAAACTTTCTGTCAGCACCTTAGAGACAGCAAGCCCACAGGCCTGGCCTGGGACCAGAGAGCCCAAGCAAATGGCCATGCAGTTGACTCCAAGCCAAAAATGACAAAAAGAGGGAAAGTCAGACTTGAGGCAAGCAACCCTTTTTCCATCCACTCTGCTTAATATCCAGAGGAGGCTTCTGAACCACAAATCTGTCACATTTCAGGTAAAAGGAGTAGGTTTTTCCTTCCCAGGCTGTGCTTTGCCAGCTAACCCAGGCATAGATCATGATCATGGATGTGAAAGGTGGTGTGTCAATAAGATAGTAAAAGCCTACCACATAAAGTACGCCCTCTTGGAAAACAAAAATACTCTCTAGAGAAACTTCTGAAACTGGTAATCTAATCTTTTTCGGTTTTTAAAAAATAAGTAAATGCCGTCACAGATTTCTCAAGAAGAGGAGGGCCAAGGAGAGGCTGAGAAAAGAAAAATGAAGAACTTACGTTCAAATCCCAGGTTGTGACTCCATACAACTGCCCTGGAATGTAACCACCAAACGCACAATGGTGAAAATGGAATGTGTGGTTAATGGGGAGCTGCGTACACACACACACACACACACACGGCTCAATAACAGAGTATCTGCTTGGCATGGAAAAGGTTCAGTCTCCAGCATCTCCAGTTAAAAGAACCAGGTGGTAGGTGATATGAAAGACCTCATCCTGAGATTATGGAGAGCCATTGCCAGTGTGAGACGAGACAATACTGATCCTGATGGACCAATGGTCCGATTCAATATAAGGTAGCTTCATGTGTTCATCTCAAGAAAGTCCTTCTATCTGGAGTCACCAACCTCCTGGAGTTCTCCCAGAATTACAACTAATCTCCAGACTACAAAAACCAGTTCCCCTAGAGGACATGGTAGCTTCCAAGGGCAGACTCTATACCATCCCATCCCCATTGAGTTGCCTCCCATCTCCAAACTCTGGCCTCCCTAGGCATCACCTCCACATCTCCAATGATTTCTCAAACTAGAGTTGACAATCCCAGTTGAACCAGTTGTGCATTTATTATATTTCCAGCTGTTATTATCTCTCCATGTGAGAGAAACATACACACAACACACAGACATGTCTGTTGTTCATTATTTATTGTTTGATTGATTGATTGATTTTTACCCAGCCCTGAAACAGACCAACACAGAGCTTATGGTTCATAAGTATCTATTGGATACTTGTAGGGTTGCCAGCTCTGGCTTGAGAAATTGTTGGAGATTTGGGGGGTGGAACCTGGAGACGACAAGGTTTTGGAAAAGCGAGGGACTTCAGCAGGGTATAATGCAGGGTATAATGCCATAGATCCCACACTCCAAAGCAGCCATTTCCTTCAGGGAAACTAATCTCTGTGGTCTAGAAATCACTTATAATTCTAGGAGATCTCCAAGCCCTCCTTGGAGGCTGGCAGCCCTAGACATTTGTCTTGTATGTAACCAAGGTGAAACTAACTCTCAGACATGTAAAGAATAATGAGGGGTCCTTGCAGCTCAAGTCCAACTAGGTGGAGCAGGACCTGCTCCCAGATAATTGTACACAGAATTGCTTCCTTCATTCTAAGTCTTTGGTTCATTTGAAGCTATAAGAATGAATTAGGGTTGCCAGGTCCCCACGGGCCACTGGTGGGAGATGGAGAGATAGGATTGCCAGATCCAGGTTGGGAAACTCCTGGAGATTTAGGGATGGAGCCTGGGAAGGACAGGGACCTCAGGAGGGTACAATACCATAGAGTTTGCCCTCCAAAGCATCCATTTTCTCCAGGAGAACTGAACTCTGTAGTCTAGGGATGTGACTACTATAGTTAGAACAGGGCCTCCTAATTGTAACTCCTGAGTCTTCAACACCGCTGTCTCCTCAGTCATTTATACTGCTACGTTATCAGTCCAAGTGCATCATGTGACACTATATAAAAAGAAGAAGAGATTGGATTTTTACACCACCCTTCACTTGGAGTCTCAGAGCAGCTTACAAACTCCTTTCCCTTCTCCTCCCTACAACAGACACCCTGTGAGGTAGGTGGGGCTGAGAGAAACTGCTCTTTTTAAGAACAGCTCTGACAAAACTATAGCTTGCCCAAGGTCATCCAGCGGCTGTGAGTGGAGGAGTGGGGAATCAAACCCGGTTCTCCCACATTAAAGTCCGTGCACTTAACCAGTACACCAAACTGGCACAATTATATATAGGTACTTGTTTAGTGAATGGTTAGAAGAGCCATTTCCTCCTTGTACTCAATCTAAAACAGCAGCCTTTCTTCACGTAGCTCTTCTGGCACTATGATATGCCAAGACCCAACAGGAGTTCCTTCACATATAGTCCTCCAGAACCACCCCACATACTGCCAAACATAGATTCCTGGACCTTGCCTGTTTCTTTCCTTATGCATCACCAGTAAATCGTGTTATTCGGGGCCTCTCAATCTTCAAGACCTTTATCCTTCCTTTTGGTTAGATTTTCCTGAGGAGGTCACTGGATGAGGAGAGTTCTTCCCCTGCTCCTGCAGCAGCAAAAGTGCTGTGATAGGCAATGGTAAGAGCTATAGATAAGAGCTATTACAGACAATGTATTTTAGTATTTCAGAGACTGAGTGCTCACATAAGACATTTACATAGCAACAAAGACGTGATGGGGGCGGAACTACTATTTTCAGAATGGATACATCATTATAATAACCTCCACTCCTGATGAGTTCATATTGTCCTAGTCAGTGCAATTAAATCCACATGACAGACCCCTGCTTTATAACACCTGTCCTGACACAAAACTAAAGCAAGGTTAAGCATTTTAGGGAGTAATTAAAACCCAGAGTAAGCAGTTCTCCAAGCAAGCCCCTTGCCACCCAATTTTCCAGCTCCTAATCCACAAAAAGACCTTTGTTTGAGTAGAAATGATTAAAAAAGCAACGCTCTCATGCAGGACTTTTTGGTTAATATGGAAAATCTTGTTTATGTACAATTCCAGTCCACTTACTTAATATCTAGTCATCATTTTTCAGCTGCATTTACAGTCATCAAAACTCCCAAAATTAGAAAAGTCTTCAGGCTGTCATTTTTGTAAATCATTCTAGCTTTTCCATAGCCTCTATCCTTCCACCTTCCTCATCATGCACATTCTGTCACTTGTGTTGGGCACGCTGCCCAAGGCTGTGAAGATTACATCTTTCGTGCTCCATAAGCACAGCCAGCATTCTGCAAGATTTATGTCTCAAAAGCCTGTTGGAATGACTAATACTGAGGCAGGGGGAGAGACCACTGCAGATTTAACAGCTATTTAACTCGGAGTGCCATTGCAGACATTCAAGGGGCAAAAATGTCTCTAGACTCTACAATCAGGTCCCTCACATTCTTTTTCTAAATATGCCATAAATGAGCTTTTATGAGAAACTGAGAAATTTATGAGAAATGAAGTATTTGAGCCAAAATGATTCTTGGGGCATGACAGCAGAGCAGGAAATGGATCTGCCCGAAAAGTCTCCTCAAATGATTTTCCTCAGATTTCAATCTAAAATGTTCTACAAATATTCTCTAGACGTGTAAATATTCAGTGAACAACTGATATTCGAATTTCGCTTAGATGTATTTGGCACCCAGAAGAGACAGTCAGTATCTAGAAGGAAATCATCTAATCTGCTAAAGCATCCCCTCACTTTCTTCCCTTTTAGCATGTTGCTGCTTAGAAAATATCACACATAAATACACAGAAACACCAGATATTATTAGCATTGTCAACACAATCACATGAATAGCATAAATCTCACAGGTGTCTATTGGACAATGCTTGTGACAGGATGACTAACAATTTTTTAATCACCTCCACTTAATCTTTTGTTTTTAATGTGTTGGTGGCTAAGCAGCATTTTACTACTGAGATATATGTACATGTGAAGCAATGTCTCCCTTAGCTTCATCCAAAAATGAGCATTCACTATCCCTGAGCTTAGATAGATAGTTTAACATGTGTTCTAGGTGACAGGTAGAGCCATTCTTCCTTATATTTGTATTAGGTATGAAAACTTGATTGGCTTGTCTTCAATCCTCTCCCTCATTGACTCATTTTATAGGCCTTTCTCTAATTAGATAAGGGATGCTCTCTAGCCTGGTTGGAAGGAAGTTCATTAGATTCGAATACAGAGTTGCTTCTGGGTGGAACATGTGCTTTGGTAGGTAAGTTCAGGTTTGATGGTGATGGGCTACTTCATGTTACTGTGTTTAAAATAGGGATGCCAGCCTCCAGGTGGGACCTGGAGATCCCTGGAACTACAGGTCATCTCCAGACTACAGAGATTAGTACCCCTGGAGAAAATTAATGCTTTGGTGGGTAGACTCTATGTCATTGTACCCCACTCTGGTCCCTGTCCTCCCCCAGGTTCCATTTTCAAATCTCTACAAGTTCTTCAACCCGTATCAGGCCACCCTTATCCCCCCCCCCACATCCTCCACCAATGGCCAGGGGGAGACTGGCAACCCTAGTTTGGAAACTATACGTGGCTGCCTCCATTTTTCACATGACTTCCTGCAGCTACATAAGTTTGTGTTCTGTCTGCCTGCCCCTAGACCTGCTATCATGCAGAGTAAGGCAGGATGAAGCAGATGGGATCAGTATGGCCCCATTCTTGTTTTGGTCCTTGATGAGAGTTTCCAGAATTCAAGAGTACATTGAAATTACATCCTCTGCTGCCCAGACAGAGTGGAGCTTCCATACTGCAGGTTTCCCTGCACTTTTCCCTTTCTCAGTTCCCTGTGGCTAAGCCCCCACCCCCCACCCCACCAGTGGGATTTTTCAGGGATTTTTTTTCTTTAATCAGTAATCAGCATGTTGCTTGAGCATTATAACACTGCAGTGATGTGTCAGTTACTAAGAAAAGGAACCCAAAAAGTCCTCTAATTGGGACAGAGGGAAACAGAGACTGGGGCAGGGGAAATGGTGCTGATGTTAGTGGGACTGTGGTGCATATTTCATTCAAACAGCATCCACATTACTTTGACTGTGATCTTTCCAAAAACATCATAGTAATGCTGTTTTAGGAAGGACTGCAGCAAAGATTGGGGAAAGCCAGAAGGCACAAGAATGCACCACGACGTTGTGTGGAAGCTGAAAGAAAATTCAATGCATATTAACACCCAAGTCAGACCAAAACACTGGTGTGAAAGCGAGTTAAGATGGCTCTGATTGAATCTCCACAGAGGTCTCTGAGCTCTACCAATACATTCGGAATGAAGAGATTCAGGGAAGGTAAAAAGATTTTAAGGAGGAATGGGAAGTGAGGAGGAAATTCAGGGAACGAGGAATAAATATCCTCTTTCTAGGAACAATAATACTTTTCTGTTTGGCTATACTGGCAATGCGATGACGTCACTGTGATGTACTGACCTCCAAAAGCAGAATGCTTAGTGCATCAAATTCAGAGAGCTGGAAGGCAGTGTTCCCTCTAAGCTGAGTTAGGGAAACCCCATCCCCAAGCAGCCACGTTTCAACACGATGTCACCTGGGGTGGCTATGACAGATCCCTGCTGCTTCTTCACTGTGAGGCAGATTTTCCCGCCAAAATGCTGTTCCCCACTCTGACTGAGCAGCCTCTTGATAGCATATCTTAATTATAGAATTATAACTTTTTGTGTGTTCTACCCAGTGATAGAGAGGTTATTTGGCTTTTGCCCAGTCCAGAGATTTATTGTAGCTAAGCAGGAGCCCTCTGATAAATCCCTTTGGAAATGGCACTTGACATGAAGTTAAGTTCAAACAGCAAGGTTGATTTTATTGAACAGGCACAGTTGGGTTTGGAACAGGGCAGGGGACGAGAAGTTGTTGTTCATACAAATTATATTTTGAACAGGCAACAAAGTATAATTGAAGCTCATATTCTTAGAGACTCAGTTCTTGACTGTGAGAGGTTTGTTTGTCTTGGAGATTTCTTTCAGCAACAATGTGTCTTAATAAAGTTTCATAAAACTATCTTAGTTTCCTGGAAGTTAGTACTTTCTTCCCATATTTAAATACTTCCCTTGTGGGATTATAACTTTCCCTTTTTTATCCTTGAGGAGTTTAAGACTGTTTCCCTTTCACACAAACCAGGGGTCCCTTCTGGAAAGCAGGAACTGGACACCTATGAGCACAAGCAATATGAGTCTGTGCACGTATCATGGGAAGCTACATGAAAGGCAGACACATGACCAGCCTATGAGAAAGAGCGCAGAGAATGTAGAAAGTATAAACATTTTGGGGTTCAATGTTGCAGTAACCCAAACGAGGAAAAAATGATTCATGCAATGATCAGGGAACTACAGATATGCAAGAGGTCTGTAGTGCATCTCTGGCAGATTTGCAGATAGAAAGGCTTGCAAGATTCCAAGTAGACTATGGAGCCATTTGCAATGTCCCTCCTGTGAATGGAGAAATGGGGCTGAGCATTGGCAATGTATAACAAAACAAGCTTAGTGTTTTACCTAACGGGCAAGTGCCAGCTGTCTATAAGAAATCTACAAAACAAGAAATAATATCACCTGGAATCCATAGTGACTGACAGGCAGGTCAGTTGTCCATTGCTGGGCAGCAAGGCAGCACAGTTCAGCAGCACCATAGCATTCTTCGGGGGGGGGGGGGACAAAGGGAACTGTTCCAGTGTTTGGTAAGGAACATGTCAGAATACGGGGACAAATTCTTGACACTGGACTCCTGGGTAGCAAGCTAACTTAAAAACAGACACATTGATGCAACAACCACAGCTGTCTCTGCCTCTGAATCCCATGAACAGGTCAGCAGTTCTCAAACTGGAATCTAGTACTATCCACCAAGTGCACAACATTAAGATCAAATCCCATCCCAGAAAAAATTAGGACATAAGACAGCACTCTAGACAAGGCAAATTTATTTTATTTAAAATATTGCTGTGCTGCCTTTCCACTCAATTCCAGGGCCCCGAGATGGCAAACATTAAAACATCTGAGACATTTAAAAGCATTTGGAATAGAAATATGTATACAATGTCTAAATAAAACATAATATAAACATATCAAAATATAAACACATAAAACATGCAAACAAAGAGGAGGGCTAATAAGAGTTAGTAAGGGAACACCAAACAAAACAAAAAAAGTCTTCACTCACTGGCAGAGGACAATGACAGGGGGAGTCAGACAAATCTCCCTGGGAAGGCAGTTCCAAAGTTTCAGTGTCACAACCAAAAAGGCCCTTTCTGAGGTTGCCACTTGTCCAGCCGCAGTTGAGGGGGGGGCGACCCAAACCAGGGCCTCCAAAGATGACTGATGTCTGTGTACAAGCAGGTTCATATGGAGGTAGGCAGTCCTTCAGGTATGCTGGCCCCGAGTAACACAGGGCTTTAAAAGTCAATACCAGTACCTTGAACTGGACCCAGAAGCAAATCGGGAGCCAATGTAAATGGAACAAGACTAGAATCATATGGTTCCTATGACCCACTCCAGTCAGTGTTCTGGCCACAGCTTTCTGTATCAAATGTAGCATCTGGACAGTCTTCAGTGGCAGCCCCACATTGCAGTAATCTAAACTAGATGTTACCAGGGAATGCACCACAGTGGCAAGATCTTTCCTGCTCAGGAAAGTCTGCAGTTGGTTCACCAGTCAAAGGTGATGAAAGGCACCCCTGGCCACCACTGCCACCTGTTTATCCAGTAGAAGGCCCAGGTCCAGCAGCACCCCAAAGCTACGAACTTGCTCCCTTAGGGGGAATGCAACTTTGTACAGAACAGGAGATATCCCTGTTCATGAGTCAGACCTTCCCTCCACCAATAGCACCTCAGTTTTGTTGAGATTAAGTTTTAATATATTAGCTCTCATTCATCCCAAAACTGCTTCCAGGCACCCATTCACAGTTTCCACAGTTTCCTGGGATCTGCCAGAAGCACAAGATAGAGCTGAGTGTCAGCTGCATACTGGTGGCAACTCAGCCCAGATCTCCAGATCACCTCTCTCAGCAGCTTCATGTAGACATTAAAAAGCATGGGGGACAAGATCAGGACTCCATAGGCCAGGACTTGCAGGACTCCATAGGCCAGAAGCCAAGGGGCTGACCAGCAGTCCTCCACTACTACACACTGGAACCTACCTTCAAAGTAGGACCGAAGAAATCCAGAAATGATGCCTCCAAGTCCCATCCCCAAAAGTATACCATGATGGATGGTATTAAAATCCACAAAGAGGTCCAAGGGAATTAATAGGGTCACACTTCTCCTGTCCATCTCACAGCACAAGTCATTTACTGAAACAACCAAGGCCATTTCAGTCCCATAACCAGGCCTGGAACTGGAACAGACTGGAACAAATCCAAACAATCTGCTTCATTCAGAACCCCACGAAGTTGCCCAGTCACTATTCACTAGGGTTGCCAGGTCCTCCCAACTCCCCAGCAGAGGACTTGGGGGGGGGGCATTCCTGAAGGAGGCAGGGATGTCCTCAGCATGATGAGATCATGCAGAAGTGACATCATCACTCTGTGAATTCGCCACTTTGAATTCAGGTGTGCACATCCCCTCTCTCAAAAAGCATTTAAAGGGTCCCTTTAAATGCTTTTTTGTGCACCTGAATCCCAAGTGGCAAATTTGCCACTTGGGATTCAGGCTTCTGAGGCCCCTGCTCCTCAAAAAACATTTAAAGAGACCCTTTAAATGCCTTTTGAGGAGCAGGGGCCATGTGTACCTGAACTCCAGCAGTGAATTCGTCGCTTGGAGTTCAGGTGTGCAGCTGGTGGCCACCCCTCTCCCCCCCCCGGCAAGATTTAAAAGGCCCTCCAGCTGATCGGCAGGACACGTGCTCCCACCAATAAGCTGGGGGGGCCTTTAAATATCATATGAAGGGAGGGAGAGGGGTGGCTACGGGTGGTTGCTCTTGGGGTGGGGCTTGAGGGTGGGGCTTCCCCCACTGGCCAGCTGGCCAGTGGCAGGCAAGAACCCCTGAAATTGGGGGATCCCCCACCTCTACCTGGGTACTGGCATCCCTACCATTCACTCATTCACCTTGCCGAAGTATAGTGTACAGAGTATGTTTCTGTAAGAGTACATTTCTTTAGGAGGCAGGTGTTAGGTCTCAGACTTCCCAGAATCCTGTCCATATCCTCCGATTGCACAAGCTGAAATGTATCCCACACAACTGGACAAACTGGCACCCTGAGATCCTGGCACTGCTGATGTAGAGCTCAAGTTGGAACGTATGCAAGAGGTTCTGTCTGCAAAATGTTCAGCAAAACGATTCCAGCAGCCTGCAGAGCACTCCACCTCCTCCTCTGGACCAGAACCCGATAGGCCCCTGATCACCCGAACAGCTCTGCAGGTCTACTCTGTACGGATGCAACGGTGGTGAAGAAATATTGTTTTCTTTGCTGTCCCCACCACAGAGTGAGCTTTAAAACAAGCTCTAGCCCATGCCTTGTCG
This sequence comes from Lepidodactylus listeri, assembly GCA_029233225.1. Lineage (NCBI taxonomy): Eukaryota > Metazoa > Chordata > Lepidosauria > Squamata > Gekkonidae > Lepidodactylus > Lepidodactylus listeri. Next base: position 47,598,501 of record JARCFY010000012.1, read on the forward strand.
GATTTTTCTTGAGGCTTTCTCCATTGTCACTTTAGCCATCCCCCTTGCTTTTGAATGTCTGCAACCCGTCAGTAAACCAAGGGGCTGTCCAGGCTCTCAGATGTCAGAGAGGGCTCCTAGGAGCGATTGTGTTGATTGCCTAGGTCATTTCTTCATTCCATAAGTCAGCCAGGGCATCCACAAGAGAGCCAACCATATCAGCAGGAAAATTTCCTAACACCATCTTAAAATCAATCAGATCCATGAAGCGATCATCTTAATTGTTCCCTTGTACATCTAAACCCTAGCAGGCACTGCTCTGTCCATGACAAGGGACCATCTTGAATCCCCACCCCCATCGTCAGGTCGCCTTCTTCCTGCCCAGAACAGAACACCAGATCAAGAGTGTGACCCGCACAGTGCGTCAGGACCTATTACCTATGACCAGTGTTCCCTCTAAGCTGAGTTAGTGTGAGCTAGCTCACAGTTTTTTAGCCTCCGGCTCACACATTTTTGTCTCAGCTCAGGAAGGATGGCTCCAGAGCAAACTAATGTACGCAGTGGCCAGATCGCTCACCCATAACTTTAATGCCAGTAGCTCACAAAGCAGAATTTTTGCTCACAAGACTTCACAGCTTAGAGGGAGCACGGCCTATGACAGGTCTGTGGTTGTCATGGAGGCCATGAAATCCTGAACTGCTCCCAACAAGGCCCCTTTGGGTCCCTCTGTGGAGAAAAGCGGCACATAAACCAGTCTCTGGAGAGGTGGCATACAAATTTTCTAACTGAATAAATATAAATGCAATAAATAAATACAATTCCGAATGCCCTCACCTCACAAGATCTGTAGAATGCCCTCCTGGAAAATTCACTGTCTGAGACCTAAGTTGTGAGTTACATGAAGTAAACACTGTTCCTATTTTTTCGTGCCAGGCTGAGAACTTCCTGGGTATGCTACAGAGGATCACCAAAAATGCATAGCCCGTAATTCAGCATTTTGAAAGAAGCCTCTGAGTTAGGCCATCCTGAGCACACACATTGTCAGGTAGCTCCCTAGGCTGTCGACCCAGCCTTGGACCAGCCTCCTCCTGTCCTCCTGACAGATACAAAAACATCTGCCTCGCTTTGCTTTCGATTTGCTATTCTCTTTGTTTTTTGAAAGCCAGGGACTGTCTTAAGAGAGAATAGCCATTGCCTTTGAAGCTGAGACCGCATCGCTATTCAGATCTATTCAGATCCCAGCATCTCCAAAGGTCTTTTATCTGCCTCCCATTGATAGGACACAACAAACAGCTCCCACGTCATTTCCAGCTATTGAAAACAGTCCTGGCTTACACTCTGGGGTTCTCGAGGATGGACCCAAGACCCCAGAGCAGACTACTAGCTCTACACTTCAGCACTGTTTGTAGAATATTACCATGCCAAGACAAACGCAGGGCTACGTTCAGATTAAAATCATGTAAATGCAAAGAAATGACTTTACAGAGGAAAATGCTAGCACTTATGGAAGAAGGATATTTTGATATCATGGGGTTGTACCCGATATGGTTTTTAGCTCAACTAAATAATATGTAACAATTTGATTAGCTTTCATGTTCTGGTATTTAGTGCTACTTGGGATTGTTCCATTCATTTCTTTGAACAAACACAGTTCTCACACTGCACGTGGGGAAGGGGTGCCAGTAAGGACCCCTAAGTATTATTTGTAAGTTTGTGCTGGGCAGAAGGCTAATGGGTTTTGAAAATTAATAATAGATACAATTTCCTTGTTTTACTTTTTCCATGCTTTGCAGACCTTTTAAGAGAGTTTTACAGTGCCACCCGAAGCACGGTTATACCCTTCTGCACCCCCTGACTTCAGTGGAGTTAAAAAGCTGTAACTCTGCTTTGAATGGCACTGTTGGCACACTGCAGGAAAGAAATAAAAGGGCAAAAACAGCCATGCTTCTAACATGCTGACATGTTGTCATTTTCACCTGGGCGCACTTTCAATACAGCCTAATTTCTAAAACTGCAATCCTATACACAGTTACGTGAGAGTAAGACACAATAGGCTCAGCTGTAACATCTGAGTACATGTGCATAGGATTAGGCTCCGGTGACTGCTCCTCCGACCAAAGTTTCTTGAAAGCAAGCCCTATTCATCTTGATCTGACTAGACCTCATCAGATCTTGCAAGCTAAGCAGGGTCAGCCCTGACTAGTATTTGGGTGGGAGACCTCCAAGGAATACCAGGGTTATGGCAGCCAGGCAGGCAGTGGCAAACCACCTCTGAACATCTCTTACCTTAAAAACCGTAGGGGGTTGCCATAAGTCAGCTGTGACTTGATGGCACTTTCCACCATCACCATATGAGCTTAGGTGTTGCATGCCATTTCTCATGAGTAGCTGGGTTTAAAAAAAAGTGTGTGGAACAGAGAAATTTTAAAAAAATAAATAACATGATCTGGCAGCATCTGTAAACAGAACGCTTTTGTGAATTAAAAACAGACCTGTTCCCAGGAGTCCAGGTTGCCCCAAATTGCCTTGCCACATTTTAGATTGCTCCAAATCAACCCTCCTGCATTCTTGAAACATTCCATTCAAGCAAGCCTCTATGACTCACTTCTATTATTATTTCCATAACCTTTAAAATAAATGATCTCAGCCTTTTTTTCCCAGCACAAAGAAATATGTTCTAGTGGAACTATCATTCCTCCTTCTAAAAACCCTAACTAGCAAAAGTAAGAAATTAATAAACTTATGTGGATTGTCTTGAATTTGTGATATAATTATATACAGGATTTACAATTAGAATACTGGGAACTGGTTCTCATTACCTTGTCAGAAAGTGGAAAAAATGAAATTATTCCTCATTATCAGACATTATTATTGTGCAAAACAGTTTGTGCGAGTACTTTTAGAAACATACACACTGGATCTAATGGTAACCATACTCATAATCTGGCATTCACTCTGTCTGTATAATTAATCCATATAAACGGGAGACTCCGAAGAAGATGCCATCTGAACGCACCCCGTTTGTCACCACAGTCTGACTGGGTAGGTCATGGGGCCCCAGAAAAAAATTCCCCTGGGCCACTCCTCACATCACCCGGATCCAATCCAGCACAACATAAAAGCAGATCACATTATCTACCCAGCTCCACAGACCCCCAGGGTAACTAGGGTGTTTGTCTATGTAGTGTCAGAATCTGTCAATTCAGTCAATGTAATCTTGCATGCATACTATGTAACCTTGTAACCATTATGTATTGGACCCTGTATTAATCCTGTTTTGGTCGGGAGGGTGACAACCCTCAAGGGTGAGAACAAGGAGGCCTCTCATCCCTGCCTCCACATTCCAGCTGCCCCGGCAGTAACTTCAAGGGGAGGACGGCTCTCATCTCTTATCTCATGCTAAAGAACCTTGGAGCCATGAATTGTTATGTGAACTGAGGGGTCTGGTTTGAGAAGGGAAATTTACTGCTTAACACCTCACTTTTTTCCTGTGTGAACCAAACGGTCAAGACACCTTTTAGCCCGCCAATTTTCCCTTGAGGGGATTGGCTACCTATGGGTAATTCAAACTCCTTGGAATGGTATAATAGACCCGCTTGTATTATTTGTCTCATCTCTGACAATAATCCGAGATGCTGTACTAATGTAGGAATAGGTAATAAAGAACTGTGGTTAACCAACCGAGATCTGATCCTTGACTACTTTGAGCAGGACTCTCACAGATTGTCAGAGATCTGTGATTGGGACTCAACCGTTCCTGACCATGTCAGAAGACGACGTTGTCCCCCTCAAACCTACTACTCCAGAGGAGGTTCCCGTTACCCCGGCGGATCCGGGGAACGGGGGTGGTGGCGGCGGAGGAGGTCCCGAGGTGCCGGTGACCACGAGCCAGGGGGCTTACTACATTCCGCGCCGCCCGATTACCCATCAGAACGTGACCCCCCAGTACGCATGGAGCCACTTCGGGGGCCGACCCGTGAGTTCGTGGGTGCACGACAGGAAAGGGGTGAGAGTTTCGCTCACCGGAGACCAGCCCGATCGAGGGAGACCGAGCTACCTAGGAGACGACCGCGAGCCGATCTACCGTGGAGGGCCGCGTCGCCCGCCTCCAGAAGAGGAAGGACTGGATCTGTATGGGCCCGACCCGTATCGCGAGGAGCAGACGGTCCCGCTGGATCAGATGATGGGAGACCTGCGGCTTCAACTCACCGCCGAGCTCCGCGAGTTGGCCCTCGATCTCCAGCACCAATTTCGCGACGCTATGACGGCGATGCAAGGCGCCCTCCTCGGTCAAGGAGTCGGAGCCCCACTACAGCCGCAGGCGCCCGGAGGGGTTCCGGTTCAGCCGCAGGCGCCCGCTCTACCGGCGCAACCAGCCCCGCCGGCCGTCCCAGCTCCAGTTCCGGGGCCCGTTCCCGCGCCGGCCCCAGTCCCGGCCGCGCCGGCCGCTCGCCCACCCCCTTCCGACCCTTTGATGACTACTTTCGATGGGGACCCCGAGAAGCTGCGTTTCTTCACGCTGGAGATCGGGAGATTCCTGGACAGTTGGGGTCACCTCTACCCTACCGAGAAAGATCGAATTGGCTACATCGGGTCCAAGCTGAAAGACACCGCCAGCGATTGGTATGTGAGCCTGCACGACAACCCTGGTCCTGAACTGCGCTCCCTGAACAATTTTATGTGGGCCCTCCGGCATCAGTTCGAGGACCCCCTGGGTGAGGAAAAAGCCAGAAATCAACTGAGAAAGCTGTTCCAGGGGAGGTCGTCAGTGAGGGAATACACTGACAAGTTCCGGCGCATCGCTGCAAAAATCCATGGGTGGCCGGAGGAACTCTTCATGGAGAAGTATTGGGAGGGCCTGAACCCGGAAATCTACGAGACGGTGCTGTTAGGGGGTCGCCCGGGCACCCTAAACACCTGGATGAGAGCTGCCACCGACATGGAGGAACGCTTCGCCCTAATTAAGATGGGAGCGTCCGCGACGGCAGCCAGCAAAGCAGGCCCCCGAGCGAAGCCCCGATCCAATGTGCAAGACGTCCGTGATGCGAGGTTTCGACAGGGGTTGTGTATGAAGTGCGGGGAGAGTGGCCACTTCGCCTCCGCTTGTCCCAGAGGAGGGGGGAAGGGCCCGAAGACCTCGACTCCCAGAGCGGGGAGCACCCCTACCCGGGGGAAAACTCCAATGAAGCCCCGGGCTTTACAGCTGGAAGGGGTGGCGAGCGACCAGGGAGAGCTGGAACTGATGGAAGCGCAGATGTCGGGAAACTCCAACGGCCTGCAGTGAGCGGCGCAGAGCTGCAGGTCCCCCGCCAAGAAGCGCCATCTCCGGTGAGCATCCCTGGCCCCCTGTTATATATGGTAGTGACGGTGGTGACCCCTGGATCAGGTACCCACATGAGGGTTCGCGCTCTAATTGACTCTGGGTGCGCGCGAGATCTGATCAGCCCCCTGGTAGTGGAGGGGTTGGGACCCAAAGTCACCCCGTTAGCAGAACCCCTGAAGTTTACACAGATGGATGGGTCGGAAATGAAGGAGGAATGCATAGCAGAGACTGAGAGCTTGATTTTGGGAACGGGGGAGCATTGGGAGAAGCGAGCTTTCGTCATCACCCCGAACGCCCAGTTCCCTATGGTGTTGGGCAGCCCTTGGCTCGGGGCGCACGACCCTTACATAAAATGGAGCGAGGGGAAGATTTCGTGGGTAGACGAACGCTGCCAGAGCCACCGGTGGGACCCCGGATGGGGCCCTGGACCTCCGAGCCCGCCTCCCCCCGTGCCCGCACTCGCCCTCGCCCCTGCCATGGTGCCTAAAGAGTATAGAGACTTGCTAGAAGTGTTCAGTGAGACCGAGGCGGACGAGTTGCCCCCCCATCGACTGTCGGACTGTGCCATAGAGCTCCTCCCAGGAGAGAAACTCCCGAAGGGTAAATTATATTCCATGAGCCCGGCGGAACGGGAAGAACTGCGGAAGTTCTTGGACAAGAACCTGGCAAGGGGGTTTATCCGCCCCGCCAAGTCCCCCTTTGCGGCGCCCGTGCTGTTCCGAAAGAAAAAGGATGGGGGCTTACGACTGTGCACTGACTATCGGGGGCTAAATGCAGTCTCCACCACCAATGCCTACCCCCTCCCGTTAATAAAGGACCTCTTGGCAGAGGCGGCCAAGGGGAAGATTTTTACCAAGTTGGATCTACGAGATGCCTACTTCAGGGTGCGCATAAGGGAAGGGGATGAAGCTAAGACTGCCTTTAACACCCCCTTGGGGCAATTTGAATACCTAGTGATGCCGTTCGGCTTAAGTGGCGCGCCCGGGGTCTTTATGAGTTTAATCAATGAAGTGTTGCACAAGCATCTTTTTAAGGGCGTGTTATGTTACATAGATGATATCTTGATCTATTCTACTGATAAGAATGAGCATGTGACTTTGGTCAGGGATGTTCTTTCAACTTTACTGAAAAACCAGCTTTTTGTGAAACTGTCTAAGTGCGAGTTTCACCGTGAGTCCGTGGACTTCCTGGGCTACCGCATTTCTCAGAAGGGGTTGGAAATGGACCCGGGTAAAGTGGAGGCGGTGGTGCAATGGGAGGCTCCGCGAACGAGAAAGCAATTGCAGAGCCTCTTAGGATTTTGTAACTTTTACCGGACCTTCATCAAAGACTTTGCTAAAGTCACCCTTCCCTTAACGGACTTGTTGAAAACTAAGGGGAGGGGGCCCGAGGCAGGAAAGCCAGGAGAGAAACTGGCGTGGAATGCGGAGTGTCAGAAGGCGTTTGAGGCTTTAAAAACCCTTTTTACCTCTGAGCCCATTCTGGCCCACCCGGATGAAACGAAAGACTTTATAATCCATGTCGACGCCTCGGATGTAGCCATGGGGGGGGCCATTTTACAAAGTGACTCGGAGGGGAAACTACACCCCTTGGCTTACATTTCAAAAAAGTTTAACGAAACAGAAAGGAATTGGTCGGTGTGGGACAAGGAAGCCGCGGCCATTAGGTTAGCGCTCACTACGTGGCGCCACTGGTTGGAAGGAGCGCAAACTCCGTTCGAGATATGGACTGATCATAAGAACCTAGAGGCTTTGCGCACTCAGCGGTCCCTCAATGCCAAGCAGCTGCGCTGGGCTGATTTCTTTTCCAAATTTAACTTTGTGTTAAAGCATTTTCCTGGGAAGGCTAACTCCCTGGCAGACGCATTGTCCAGATTGCCCCAACATGAGAGTGTGAAAGAAGAGGTGTTCGATTCCATGTTCTCCCCCCAGCAGTTGGGAGGGGTGGTTATCACTCGGAGCAAAACAAAGAAAGCTGAGTTAACCACAGGGAACTGCCAGTGGGGGGGGGAGTATGCTCCTGAGGAAATAGAGGAATTGGAAACTGTGGGAGAGTGTTCCAAAAGAGAGGACCACTGTTGGCTGCATGGGGACAAACTAGTGGTGCCTAAGACCAAACGCAAGGAAATCTTGCTAAATTGTCACTCCTCAAAGCTAGCCGGGCACTTCGGTTTCCTAAAGACACTTAATTTGATCCAGCGTCAGTTCTGGTGGCCGCGCATGCGCAGAGATGTCTCGGACTTCGTCTCGGCATGCCAAACCTGTTTAATGTGTAAAAAACGGGGGGGAAAAGTCCCGGGATTGTTGCACCCCCTACCCACTGCTTCAAGACCCTGGGAAGACATAGCCATGGATTTTATCACCAATTTGCCCCCCTCCAAGGGAAAAACTGTGATTTGGGTGGTAGTTGACACTTTTTCTAAACAAGCCCATTTCACCCCCTTCAAGCAATTGCCCACTGCCAAAGGGATGGCTAAAGCTTTCTTCAACCACGTGATAAAATTACATGCGTTTCCGAAGAGGGTGGTTTCCGACCGCGGAAGTCAGTTCGTTGCCACCTTCTGGCGGGAGCTTTTGAAACTAATGGACATAGAACCTGCCTTAAGCTCGGGTTACCATCCAGAGACCGACGGCCAATCCGAGCGAACTAATCAAATTCTCGAGCAATTCCTGAGATGTTACACAAATTACCACCAGGATAATTGGGTGGAATTGCTGCCCTTTGCAGAATATAGCTACAATAATGCAGTGCATTCCTCCACTGGGGTTTCACCGTTCATGGCAGTGGGAGGCTTTGAAGGGAAACCACTCCCTACCCTTAAGGAGGACCCCCAAACCCCCCCCTCGGATTTTAAGAGTTGGTGGTCCAGCCTCCAGGACTCCTGGCCATTAATAGGGAAAGCCCTGGACCATGCCAAAGAGGACTACAAGAAGTATGCAGACCGAGGGCGAGCACCAGGATGGGATCTTCAACCCGGGGACTCCGTTTATCTCTCTACTAAAAATATCCATGGGCTGCAGCCCAGCAGAAAATTGGGATGGAAATATGTTGGACCTTATAAAGTGCTACGTAAAATCTCTGATGTATCCTTTGAACTGGAACTGCCTAAATCACTGAGTTCTGTGCACCCTGTGTTTCATTTCAGCCTGCTGAAGAAAGATCCTGGGCCGAATGCATGGCATCCAGTTCCTCCAGCTCCTCCTCCACTGATGAAGGAGGGGAGTCCACACTACGAGATAACTGAAATCCTTGACTCCAAGATGAAAAGGGGCCACTTGTATTACTTAGTTAGATGGTTAGGTTTCGGCCCGGAGCACAATGAATGGATTCGTTCTGAACATGTTCATGCCCCCAAGTTGACTAAACTGTTTCATAAAATGTTCCCTGATAAAGCTAGGTGAAGAGAATTATGGGGAGGGCAGGGTGTCAGAATCTGTCAATTCAGTCAATGTAATCTTGCATGCATACTATGTAACCTTGTAACCATTATGTATTGGACCCTGTATTAATCCTGTTTTGGTCGGGAGGGTGACAACCCTCAAGGGTGAGAACAAGGAGGCCTCTCATCCCTGCCTCCACATTCCAGCTGCCCCGGCAGTAACTTCAAGGGGAGGACGGCTCTCATCTCTTATCTCATGCTAAAGAACCTTGGAGCCATGAATTGTTATGTGAACTGAGGGGTCTGGTTTGAGAAGGGAAATTTACTGCTTAACACCTCACTTTTTTCCTGTGTGAACCAAACGGTCAAGACACCTTTTAGCCCGCCAATTTTCCCTTGAGGGGATTGGCTACCTATGGGTAATTCAAACTCCTTGGAATGGTATAATAGACCCGCTTGTATTATTTGTCTCATCTCTGACAATAATCCGAGATGCTGTACTAATGTAGGAATAGGTAATAAAGAACTGTGGTTAACCAACCGAGATCTGATCCTTGACTACTTTGAGCAGGACTCTCACATGTAGCCCCTCATGACCTCGTGACTCCTGAGGAACAAATGTCTGAAACACAGAGGGAAAGGGAGAAAATGTCCCTCTCGTTCCTAATCAGCACCCTGTTTCAGCTACACAGACCAATAAGGGGCCTGGGGCACAGAATTGTCACACATTCCACACACCTGCCCTAAATCAGGGCGGATTCAAATGTTCAAGGGGGACAAATTCATAACAAAAGGGGGCAGCATATCTTAGATATCCATGGAGCAACTCACATCATATGCAAAGTAAGTACAGCAGAGAGAAGACAAAGGTAAAATACTTCTCCCTAACAAGGTAAACTTCTATAAGAGAACATCCCTCATCTGAAATCAGCTTTAAGAAGAAAACAAAGTTACAAATTTTCAAGGGACAGTTGTAGACACAAGTGGAACCTTTACTAAACTTCCAAACAAACATATGGGAGGAAGTTCAGCAAAGGTTCCATTTTGCCCTGCAACTGTCTTTACATTTTGCTCCTGTGTTTTACGGCTGCTTCCCTTCTCTGCTTAATTAGACACTTCCTGTTCACTCTCAGCAATCAGGGTAATCCTCCTGAACTGATACTGAATTATATTTAACATTTATGACTGCATTTCTCTTTGCAGCCAAGATAGCACAAATATCTGTACTGGACAAAATGGAATTTACTCAGACAAACTCTCTTGACACCAGTTAAATAGGAAAGATTAAGGCCTACCCGTTTCTTATTTTTATAGGCTGGGGGGGGTGTATTTTTTTTTCTCTCCATATTTTCTCAAGAGATGTTTTGAGCAAAAGGTCATCACTACACTGGGATTCAGACTTGCCTAGCAATTGTCTACTTTGGCTATGAAATCCAGCTCTGTATTGTAAAAAACTGATATTACTAAACAGTGGGGTGAATGGACTTTACACATGCTCAAAGCCATCCTCTTCTTCATTATTGTTTTGTGTGGTCCCCACAGTCAGAATGGATCCTGAGGATAAGCCTTAACTCAAATTACACTTGGAAACCTGTCCAGTTCATCCCTGCAGTCTGTGAAGGAATTATAAAAAGACTAAGCAAAGAGCCAGGGACTGGAGGAAAAGGCTTCCAGGCTCAAGTCTGTCGAGTCCAAGCAGGTGTATTCTTGTGTCTGTGACCAATGAAACACCATATGATAACACCTAACCTGCATTTTCCTGAGGATTTAGGTTGTTTCTTTCTTGTAAGGTTCGTTAATATTAATTATCCCTATTGCTATTTTATTTCAGATACCGGCTCTGTCTGGATTGCACAGTTCCCTCCTTCTACCCTCCACCCCAAAAAAAGCTGCAACATTGCCATTTCTTTTTTAAAATATTAAGAACCAAAAGGGCTCAGGGTAAATGGAACAGTCTATATTGCACATGATTTAGCCAAACTGACTATGTGTGACTAAAATCTGTGCATAGAGTTGATCTATGCAGCTGATGGTTAGAAAAGAGCAAGAGTTAATATTGACTGAATTGTGGTTAGTTAGGGATGCAATGGTACTTCAGTATGCATCACTGTGCACCAAAAAATCTTGTATGAAAGCAACAAACCAATTTTCAAATACATCTGTTGCCTGTATACACATCTCAGGGTGCTGGGACTGACTGCAGATCCTTGTCAAGTGTACAAAACCTGGACTGAAACTGCAGCAACATAGCACGTGAAACAGCTGAGTTTGAACCTCCTTAGGGTGAACTATGCCACTGAAGTTACCCTGGTTCGGGTCTACAGACTATAGATCTGTTATGTTCTGTGATTAAATCTGTGATTATCCAATTACCTTGAAACTTATTCAATTAACTTATCCAACTGCCTTGTTTGGGCAAGGTCAGGGGCGCGGCTTGCTTACCTGTGTATATAAGCAGGCCTCCTGACCTCCATTTTCTTATGCTTCATCTGGACCTGAAATAAACTTGCTATGCTGAAACTACCGGCTTCCCGACTCCATAAACTACCACCGGCCTCCCAACTCCAGTACTGTTCAAAATCCAAACTTAAGCATTTGATGGACTCTTCACACCATGACTCTTGACCAGGTATACAGTGCCAGCAGTGTGCTCAATGCGATGTACAGAAAAAATCATTTGCAGTCTGGAAAATGCCTCTTCCTGTCCTTGCATTCTGCACTCCCGTGCACTGAACAACCCTTCCAAAGAAAGAGCGCCGATTCAGCTCTGTTTTCAAACCCCCAGTTTTAACCTGCGATGAATGTCTCAATTGATCAGTCCTACCAATTACGTGAGAAATGCTGGCAGCCCTAAAATGAACATACTTAGTAAGGAAATGAGCGCAAGACGCAGACAGAAAGCCTGTGTCCAATTGCCCGGTTCAGCATTAATATGTCATGCAGTTCATTCCTTAAACCGCTGACCAAATCGATCTGCGTTTACACACCTACAATCAACCGAACCTCTTTTAAAAAATACCTCTACGGGCCGTTTACAAGTGACACAAAACTGCAGAAATGAATCAACATTAAGGGCCCGATTAGCTGCTGCCTTTGTGATGAATGGCGTCGACACTACCGCTTCGCTCGCTGCTTCGGTTTCTGTTGCCCTCTAGTGGCCGGCGTGAGACGCGACCCGCTGTTCGAAATCGCCGTAGAAGAGTCTCTATACAGAGACAGTACACGAGACACGGCAGGATGTGAATGGATTATTATCAGTCGCCCTTATCACCATTCGCAAAGGAACGGATCATTCGTAAGGGGAGGGGGAAATGCTGATCTAGCAAAAGGCATCTGACTGTCGAAGTTTATTCAGTCACTTAACGTAACAGGGTGCAGGTTGTTTTCTGCCAACTGTGGCCAGTAAGAATCATTAAGGCATATAAAGTAATGCTTCTCTTTGTCATCATGACCCCCTGTTCTGGAAAGTACACGGAGCTCTACAGGGAAAGCAAAACAGTTCTTTCCCTTCCCTGGCCAAAATAACAAAGTCTCCCTGCAAAACTGCCAGAGCCACAGTAAAGTGCTCATAAACAAGCTCTCCTGGGGATGTTTAGACCAAAAGGGCATTCTGGATTCTCTGGTGTGCGCAAAACAGGCCCACCTTGGTTTTTGACACTTTGTCATTACTGAGCATGTAATCACAACTGGACTCCACACAGAGGCAGGCCTCTAGTAAAAACATTAAGCTCACATACACACCCAGTCCCAGCACATCTAATTCTTCTCTAATTTTTCTGAAATGTCATAAATAGGTTGTGGGGATAAACTTGCGTCCTACTGGGGTGGACAGAGACTCCTAGTTCCTGATAAAGTGTACCCATTCACCTCTCTCCAGGTTGTCAGAGAACTTGCCTTTGGGGAAAGTTTCAGCACATGACAATTTTTATTCATCCCTATTCATGAGCCAAGACTGATGGTTATTTACCAAGTGTTACCTTACCATGGATATAACCTACTGGTGAACCAGTAACTGTATTATCCTGTCAGATGATGAAGCAACTCTTACCATTCTCTTGCTTCTTTGGATTTTGGAACTGAGGCAGACACTTAGCAGGACAGTAGGGATGACCTGTTTTCCATCTGGTTGCATCCACACACCAGGATAACTTAATTACACCATAGTAAACTGCAGTCTACATTTGCCATGTGGCACCATAACATTTGAGAAGAAATGTCCATGCCTTTTTTGTTTGGCCTTCTAAAAATGAGGTGGGATGCTAGCATATTGACAATCTCAGGGTGATATTGTTAGATGAGCATTCAGCCTTATCCTCTGGTTATATATATTCCTGTTTTCACCATGGACTCTCCTGAACATTCCATGATGTGGCAGTCAGGGCTTCAGTGCCCTCCAAACCAACTATTCCCTCTTGGGGAACCACTGTTGGCAATCTCCAGGTGAGGGCAGCAGATCACTCAGAATTACAACTGCTCTTCAGGTAGCAGAGATCAGTTCCCCTGGAGAAAATGGTGGACTCTGTGTTATTATACCCTGCTGAGGTTGTCACAGCAAATTGACACTGAGTGCCCAAGGCCTTGGCACTCTCCCAGAGCCTCTTTCTAGAGCCCACTGAATTTATTCCCACAACAGTCCTTATTCCTAGTAGGAGATAAAATTCATTATTGTGTGTATCAGGTTCAAATTTCCTTGAAGGCTGAAAAACCAGAAGTGACCAACCTTTTACTGGAATGCCTGATAGGGTGTGTGACAGCAAACTGTTGAAACAGACTGTATTTTGGGTAGTTATAAAGGTACTGTGTGGACCACCTAGGACAGGGGTGGCCAACCTGTGGCTCGGCAGCCACATGTGGCTCTTTCACACATATTGTGCAGCTCCTGGCAGGGCGGCTGGGGAAGCAAAGGGGAAGCATGCTTTTTCTCTCTTTCTCCCTTCCTTCCTTCCCTCCTCCCTCCCATCTATTTGCTTTCCTAGTTTCTCTCTCTCTCTCTCTTTCCACTTCTTTAATTCTTTCTTTCCATCTCTCTCTCTTTCTCGCTCTCTCAATATCATTAGCAAACAAGTAATATCATTATCAATAACCGGTTTTCCTCGTTTGTTTTTATTTTTGGCAGTCCCATTTAATGTTAATAAAAAGCAAATTTGCATATTTTTAAAAATAAAAACGTGTGTGTGATATTTGTTCCTGTCTTGCGGCTCTCAGACATCTGACGTTTATTCTATGTGGCTCTTACGTTAAGCAAGGTTGGCCACCCCTGACCTAGGATCTTACTTGCTAACAACATCCACTAACTTTTTGGGAAAAACAGCTTACCTGCCTGGTTTCCTGCTGGTAGGCAGTTATTAAGGTGTATACATACCAGTAATAGTTAGAAGAATCATAGGAAAGAAATATAAAGAAGCTTAACATAATGCAATGGTAAAGAGCCTGGAGATTCCTCACATCAAAAGGAATGAAGTCCAAATACTTTTATACAAACTACATCCAGCCAAAATTACAAACTCAGAATACCACTAGTTTCATTTGGAGATGCATTTTACACTCATGTGGAGACTCATGGGATCTTTTTTAAAGGACTTAATTTAGCATCATTGTGCCCACAGATGATTTGGGTTTCAGGAAAGAGGAGGGCACTGATCCATGTTTGCACCCAGCCAATACTCACATGCCGTTATGCAGCCGAGTGAGTTTAGGGGCTGATAACCAATGTTACCATTAAGTAGGTAAAAATGGTGTCACTCTAGATGCTCAGATGATAGGCCTGGATGTGCTAGCAAGCATCAACTAAATACCTGGCCTGATACACTGAAGTCAAGGGGCATTTTGCCAGTGATTGCAGTAGGTGTGAAACCTTCCATTAATACTATGAGAAGGGCTGGATCACTGACAACCTATGCTACCTACCTTGTCTAGGCCTTGCACTAAGGAAGCTACAAGACTCTTGGAGAAACGACTGCCACAAGGCTGGGAATTTGGGTGAAAGTCACTGTATTTTGCCTTGTGGTTTACTTAGAAGCCTTTCTACTTGATTTGTTTTTCCCTGTTTGGGATGTATTTATCGTGCCCAGTTTGTGTCACAGAGAGTGAGCAAAACAAGCTTCATTGCTCAGATCAGCACGGAGAACTTACCTGACAGAGGTCCCAGAATTTTCAGCTGATCTGCTGTGGTCTAAGGAGGTTGCCTTGGCAGACGTGACCTCTCACCCTGCATTTACCCCCCTCCCCATCACCAGGGGTAGGTAGTTGTCTCCACCAACCAGTCCTCAGGTGGCCAAATCAAGATCAGCTGTGGGTTCCTGATATACACTTATTCTAACCTTGATTAGTGCTCATCTCTTATTTATTGTTACAATATTGTTTCTTTGATTTCTCCTCTTTCATACAAAAGGATCCTTGAGGTGGCTAATATAAGATTTAAAATACCTATTAAACCTATTAATAAAGGATGTTTAAAAACTAAAAAAGATTTTTAAAGTATCGTTGCTCATCAGTCTAGAGCAGCCACATATATTGAAGGCCCCAGAACAAGATCCAGCATGTCATGGGTCACAATCCAATGACTTTTAGACACAGGAGACAGCTATACCCCCCTTTCCCCTGTCCATTTCATTAATCATGGGGGGGGGGGGCGGACGCTTGCCTCAAGAGCAGGAAAGGAAACTTGCCCACCTTCCAAATACATGCAAATGAAAATATGCACATTATGGGGCACAGCTGATATGGGGGCTGAGGAAATGTACCCTTGCTGGAACTCACTGCTTTAAAAATTATTGTTAAAGCACTGCATATGTGCTTCCCACACTTAACAGTAAAGTGCAGAAACACTCAGCTCCCAAAAAATTTAAACATTGTAAAAAAAAAACTTTTTAAAAGGTTCACAAAACAGATGGGCTGTAATAAGGACAGACATCTGGATTCTCCACACTAGGAAGGACATCTGGATTCTCTATCCCAAAAAGTAACAATTGTGCATTTATTGCACTATAAACTGATAGTCTGGAGTGATCCCTTTAGTCTGATAGTAGGCACACTCTCAAACAAGCTACTGGATAATTTCATAATAATGGGCAGCTCTGTTTGGTTCTACCGCATAGTTACCATCTCAAGCTGGCGTTCACATGAACAAAAGCAAACAGTATTCTTCTGCTAAGGCTATGCTACTGTTGGCATGGCCTTTGTCTACAAAACTGTATCACACACACACACACCCCTTCAGCTGTTCCCCTAGAACTCTGCAGGAACAGATTCCACAGGTCCCCCGGAGAGCCATTTTTTTTGGCCACCCCTGCCCTCGGCTGGAGTAGAGGAAAAGAATTCCATTTTTGCCCCAGTCAATCTCCTCCTCTTCTGACAGCAATGGGATAGCAATTGTTTCTCCAGTCCTGGAGGTAGTGAGTCAATCTGTGGAGGGTTGCCCAGGCTTCAGTGGGCAGGGGCCTTGCAACACCTTCACCACTAGCCTTTTCAAAAAATTACTCTAGCACTGGGGGACCAGAATGCACTCTGCAAGACAGGCCAGACGGATCCTTGCCCGGTTTTCGGTTTTCTGGACCGTGGCCTTCCCAACCTCATGCTCTTCCCTCCCTCATTCCTACCCGCAGGCCCTGCACACTCTCTGACGCAGCTTTTCCGGGGAAGGGGGGTGAACGCCGCCTCTCTAGGCTCTAAGAAGCCCTCTTTTATTTAGACAGGAACGCCAAACACGGAGAGGCCTGGAGCGAGCGAACAGGCGGGGGGGGGGGGGGGGGGAGAGAGAGAGAGCCGGAGCTCTGGCCTGTCTCGGGGCCCAACGACAGCTGGGAGATCTTGCGGCTGGTTTACATTCCCCGCTCTGTTTAGGCCTGCCGTTACAGCCTCCAACGCAAAGGCCCGCAGTCATGTTAGCATTCTTCGCCGGGGACGGCTCTTGCCGCCGGCCGGCTCCCCCTCTCCCGGCAGCCCACACGGAAAGGGCCAAGAGAGGGAAAGGGTCCCGCCGTCCTCGGAAGAAGCCCCGCTGGACTTCAGTGGGCTTCCTTCCTTCCTTCCGAGGAAACGAGCGCAAGAGCGGGCTGTTCAGGAGGGAGGCGAAAGGCTCCTCTCTTGCTTTACGCGCGCACACTCCCCCACCCCCGCCGCCTGCTCCTCTGAAGCCGAGCCCGGCCCCTTCTGGTCGCTGCTTTGAAGCCAGGGGAGATGCCCCGATCGAGGCCCGTGCTTGAACTCGGTCCCAACCCGCAGCCGCGGCCTACGAGTGCTCCCCTCCCCAAAGGCAGGCCCGGCTGACTCCCGCCGCATTCTTCCCCGGCTGCGGTTGCCAAAACACCGGCGGGCATCCGGGGGCGGGCGGGGAGAGGACTGGCGGCTTGGCCGGCTCTCCCCCTCCTGCCCCCCCCCCCCCGCCGCCGCCGCCCGAGCGCCTCTCCCCCCCCCCCTTTTCCTGGCCAGGGCGCCTCGGAGAGAGAGACCCCGCGTCAGGAGAGGGGGGCCTGCCTGCTGTTGTTGTTGGGTGGGCGAGCGGGCGAGCGGGCCTTCCTTCTTCCTCCGCCGAGCCACTCGGCCTTGTTTAGAGAAGGGAGCTTAGGCGGCGGAGGCTCCGCGGCCTGCTCGGCTAAACAAACGTCAACACGACGGAGGCAGAGAGCGAGATCTCCTGGGGGGAAATGCAAACACTGAGAACCAGAGCAAAACAAAAGGCCCGGCTCAGCCGAAGGGGGGCTGGGGGGAGGAGGAGGAGGACACCCTGGGGGCCGGGGAGGATGGGGAGGGTAGCGCTTCAAAGCTTGACCATGCCCCGCCCCCCATCCACAGCAAGCCCGACACGCCCATAGGGGCCAAATGGCGCTTTCCTTGCCGGTGAACAGATTGAGGCCGGGCTGTGCGGGTCAGGATGCCGGCAGGGGCCCACAGCATCCGAGGAGGCTTCCTTCTGAGTGATCCCACTCTTCGACGTTTACATTTCGGCGCCTGTGGCTAGTAGCTTGGGAGTCGCTTCCCCCTATTTCAGTGCAAATTCCTTCCCAGGGAACGTGCTTGGCGTGGAAGCCAGGCGTCACTGGGGGCAAGCTGGCTGGAGGAAACTTCTATGGAGATCAAGATCTTATTCCCAGCTGGAGCCAGCCGGGGGGGGGGGGGGGGGGGAGCGGCTCCGTCTGAATAAGTCCCTTTGGTAGCGGGTGGGAATTGTCCCCCAACAGAATCGTTGTCTAAAACCCTTTCAAGAATCCGCGTGCCTCCTCTGAACGCAAGAGAATCACGCTGACTACTGAGGTACGCGAACGAAACGCAACACCTCTGGCGTCTGAGCCAGCGTGCAGATTTTGTCGAGAAAGGTGGCCCTTCAGAGGTGGTGAGCTTAGCCAGGATGCCGGGAGGGGTGAGAGGGCCCCCCCCCCGGTGTCAGTCCTTGACAAGGCTTATTCTTCATTGGCCTCACGGATCAGGGGGGTTCTTTGCCTAGACAGAGAGGAAAGGGACTGTGGGGGTTGCACAGAAAAACGCACAAAGCCGAGAGCAGGCGGCGACTAACCGGCGAAGGCTGCGCCAAGATTGCTGGGCTCCCGGCGTCACGATCCGGGATGTATGTTGCACAGGCGATCTTTGAACACAGCGAATTTGGGGGGGGGGGGGGGGGGTTGCAGCGAGCTTTTCAGCAAAGAGGACACACGTAAGTTTAAGGGGCATACATGCCAGGACATGCCGGGGGAGGGGTCAATAGACTCCGAAACTAAGGGGTGCTGAGAGGTTCCAGTTCACTCCAGCGTTCAAATTGCGCTGTGGATGCGGTTACTCCATGAACAAATGAGTGAAAGGCGGATCCTCAGAGGCCCTTGGTGCTAGATTTCCATTCATTCATTATTTACGATGCAGGGATCAAACAGACCAAGGATTCCCCTGTGTCTCGGTCACGGATAAAGTCGGGCAATTCACACAGTCCCCGTGCACAGTGATCTGCAGAGGGTGGCATCGGACCTTTCCGCAGCTGATGGCCTCGCATTATCGCATATTCCGCAGAAAGGGGGTGGGGGAGTTTAAGTCAACAGAGTGCAAGTTTGGGGGTTTCCTCGAACTCATCAGGTAGCTTCTGAAGCTCGAAAAAGTATCTCCCTGCTTCAGCTTGAATTAAATACATTCTTTTAAAGGGCTTTGCCTTCAGCGCTCTTCCTACCGGGCGGAAGTCTGTTCTTTGTTCCGGGCGAAACACAAGTCAGCTTCTACCGGTCTGGCAGGCCTTGAGATCCACAGAATTTACCATGATGAGAATTCTGCGGAACTCGAAAGTGTACCCCCTTCTCATTGCAGCAGAAGCTGCAACAGTAAAAATTACATATGTAGAAATTCTGTGACCTCGTGGGTCAAGTAATGAAAGAAATACACAAATAGGATGCTTTTTTTAAGGGAGTGCGACAGTACATCGGATTCCGTCCAGTCATCTTACAAAAGACGTTGCAAGCGGGAATCTGACCGTGTAATACCGAATGCACTTCATTTAAGGCAATGCAGCCAGGTTATATTATTTATTTATTTATTTATTTTGTTTTATTTATTTTATTTTTCGTATTTATATCCCGCCCTCCCCGCAATCGAATGCCTGCACGTTCCATAATTGATGTCAGTTGAACTTCCTTCTAAGTAAGTGTGTTTAGATTCGATGTGACTAGCCTGGACACTTTCATGCGAGGAGGACCGGCTTGTGTGTCGTGGCTAAAATAAAGGGGAAATCTCAATGGATTTGAAAGACGACGGAGAAGCCCTTACTGGCTGCGCCACCTCGTGGTGAAAACTAGAAGTGCAAATGTCTCTGCAAGGAAATAGAGCTTTTGCGAAAAACTGAAATCAGCGAAAGCGCATAGATGAAACTTTTCGTATTGCAATTAATATAACCACCGATCTTTGAGAAAGAATAACAATGGATTGTGTATACATGACTACTGTCAGATCAATATTACATACTGCTCATCTAATGACCTTACAAGATTTCCTGAATGAAATATCTGCGGGATTAAAGATTGCAGAACGATACCTTCCCCAATTCATTGCTTGTTGGACTTTTAAAAAAAACATCTCTTCCTCTAGAATTAAATACATTCTAGATCGGCGCGTTAATTCTCCTTCACACAAGCATTTAAATTCTCATCGTAATATTTTAAGTACCCTGTCTAACGTGGAAATTCTAAGTATCACTCATTTTTTTAAAATAGTTTTCGAGCGGTAAAAATCAAATGTAGTCTCCGGACACAGTGGGGGCAATATAGCCTGATGAACACGGTGCGGCGCTCGAGAGCAGTTTCTGAGGAGGGAGGGGGATCTCAGCCCCTCTGATATTTGCATAGACAACCACGATTGGTTAACACGTATACTTACGTCATCTCATGCGTTCACGTCTATATCCACCAATGGTTGACCAAGATCCCTGCGATTGGTTGATGTGACGGTCGTCAATCATTTCTAGTTTGCATAATGAAGCTTCTGTAGTGTGGAGGGCTGCAGTCTGAGGTTGGAACTGCAAGCGACAGCAGAGCACGGAGAAGCAAAATATTGATACCGAGTACGGAGAAAGGTTTCAGGAGGAAAATGGGTGGAAAAAATTAATTTATTGTGGTGGCTCTTACTAATTAAAAGTAGCAGATAACTTTGACGCTAAAGGACCGTACAATATTAAAGAGCAAATAATCCCACAGTCGTAAATAAAGTGCCATTACTGAATTTTCTCTATAAATCTGTACTTTAAACATTACAGATTATAATTATAAATGCAGATATGATTATATTTTTTTCTAAATAGTAAGAGGAGACTCATATTGACACACACACAACACCTCGCACGCCTGCCTACCCTGTATGTTATCTGGATAACAATTCGCAAGTCTATCAATTTCAGGATTTCACCTGGAATCTGAGACAGTGCATAAATTGCATGAGGATGTAGAACAGAAATAATCTAACGATGCCACGATAGCAGCTTTCGCCTGTAAATGGATTAACCCTATTAATGGAGCCTCATCGAAGGAAGTCAAGCTTGTTGTCAGTACAGACAAGTTTATTGTGTGCATTTTTTAAACGTTGCATCCTCAAGTTACGGTTTCCACTTAGACAGGGTGTAAGGCGTATTTCTACCTTCCCAACTTTATTTTCATGGAGTTTTAACATTATTGTTCTTGTCATTTGGTGTTTAAGCTGTATGCAATTAGCTTTAAATCCACGCTCTTTTCAGGCGAGAGCAAGATATTGCCGGCCCTTTGATCAGATATACTTGGTGCCTATTTAGTTTCAGCGAGCTTGTGGAAGCCAGTTTGTCAGTAGTGTCATTTTCGTGTATTTTACCGCGTTCAGCAAACTGCAAGCGCTGGATTTGTGCTTAAAATTTTGGAATAAAAATCAAATATGCACAAGAACCAAATTAGACACTGAATGTGGAGCAATTTCTGTGGGCCGTTGCCTTTAAGAGGTCACTTGGCGTAAGATTTCTCCTCTTGGTTCCGACCACCTAATTTCATCATCCATGGAGACGCGGGTTCTTTTTTCCCAGGCGTTGCCCAGGCTGGCGGAGCTAGTGTCGGGGCTCCTCTTCGCCGACCCGTCCTTCCTGTGGGCATGCGCCGTCCTTCGCCGCCGAGGGTCAGACCTGTTCTGATTGACTCAGCGGAAACCGTCTGCATGTCCCCATCAAACAGCGGAGCTGCCCAAGTTCGGAGATGTCAATCATTCTTCCTTTGCCTTACGGCTTGCCACGTCATAGGCAGCTAGTGACCAATCATCGGGCAGCCTGGAGAAACCGGGGGAGGCGGGGTCTCGATTGTGTGAAAGTTGAAGCGCATTGGAGAACTCGCGGAGAGGGAAGTAAATCCATCCGGCGAATCTAAAGGCCCGCGATGATTTACACGTGTGTTTCATTATTTGTAACACGTTGGGAAGTTATTAAAATCAAGATCTATCGCTTCCTTTTCCTAGGTACAATTGGCGGTTAGTATTCTTCCCTGTGCCAAATTACACAGGAGGCTGTATTCAGCGGAGCCGGGAGTTTATGGCCAACATGATGGATTTTATTTCCTTATGGTTTCATATGCTCGTATTTCACCTTTTTTTATGGGCCTAAAATTTGATCCTCTGATCTGCAACGGCTGCAAAGCTAGCAGTGATCTGACTGATTACTGGAGTGTAGACGACTGATTATAAATTACACCGAGTTTATTTATGGAGCGATGTATAGAGATCTCTATCTCTACGGCGGAAACAGATATAAAGCCACGTAAAACGTGAGCAAAACTAATCGCCTCCTCCAAGAGGTGTTTGGTTTCGAAAACGCGATAGCTGGAGGGGCATCTCGGTCGCCTGGAATCCATCCTCGGCTCCTAATCCCAGAGAGGCTGAATTTCCTGGTTGTGGCTACTCAAAGGCATGCCCGTGCTCTGTTATGATATAGTGCGCGTCTCAGGAGGACTGAAAATCTCACGCCTCGCAAATTTGCCCGGCAGGAAGTCCTGCGGAGTTCGGTGGGGCTTTCTCTCAATTCTGCGTAGCTCTTAGCTCCCTGAGCGGGGAGGTGGGCTGGCATTATTGGGCTAAGGCATGACTGAGCAATTAATCATGAAAAAATCAAGTGGTCAAGAAAACAACCTCCCCAGCCCAGAATCATTCGCTTCTCGTCGTGAATTCTGTATTTTGAAAATCCCTCTTTGTAACTGAAGGCCCGCAGCAGAAGGCCCCAGCGCCGTACAGAAAAATCTCCTGACCGCAAGTGGTCAGTGACGGGAGATAATCTGTTATGACCGCTGTAGTGTTGTTTGTGCCTGGCCCTCGCGCGGCAATCCGCGCTTTCCTTGGCTGGCTTGTCTCCTACCTTCCCACCACAAGAGGGCGTGCAATCGCCGGTCTGGACACCAACCAGCCGAGAACTTCAAAGGCGAATAAGCGGAGGCCAGTAAAGGGGGCTGGCTGCCTAGCATGCGAATCAATCATACATTCAATCTTTTTTTTTCCTTTTTATGCTTTGAAATGTCCTCGCTCGCTCCGTGTTCGGCCCCCGTACCCAAGCCAACCTATCCTGCCGGGGTAAGGGTCTGCTCTTTCTGACAGATCGCTCTCGGGGTATGTGATGCTCATAAATCAATCAACTGGTTTAATAAATCTCCACAGACACAGGGAGGGCCCGAAAATGGCAGCCGACGAGCCGGGCACCGTGGAAATCGTACTTCCACCCAGCGGCGCGAAGGCAAACCTAACACCGAAATGTTGCCTGGCGATCTGTCTTGAAAAGGTTACAGCGTGTTAGAGATTTGCAAAGCTCCATCAAGCAGTAAAAGATTACGAAGCAGAGCCGAAGGTTTATCAAATGACTTCCCCTCTTAGGGCTCCCTTTCAGCTCTCGCCCTTGTGATCTTGGCAGCACTTAGAGCCCATAAATGGGGGGGGGGGGGCTAAAGGAAGGGGGGGTTGGGGAGGGTCTCTCTTTTTTTGAAGGTGTATCATTTCTATCGCACGTAATTTAAATCGACTTTCCAAGAGACCATATCGGATAGTAAAAACAAAAATGAACAGAAAATTAGGCATGGTGCTTTAAAAAAAACATACACACACACACTCGCCCGGGCACCCGTTTCAGCCCCTTTTAACGTGACCTTGGAGTTGGCCACTAAGGCCATGCTCGCGGGTGGGGGTCGCGAGGGCGCGTCCGAAAAAGCCAAGAGCCGTTTCGCTTTTCGCAGCTCTCTTGTATCACACGGGTCGTTACGAGCGGGCAACGGAGATCTCTGCCCCTGGCCAACACCTTCTTACCTACACGACAAGAAAGACAAGAGCATATCCTCGAGGTGGAAGGGTCCAGCCCAGCCACCTACACACACGTGGGCATACTCCGGGTGGGCAGCGTGGGAAGCTGCGTAAAGCGGGTCACCAGGCGAGGAGAAGGCAAGCGTGGCAGGCCTGTGAAAGGGGGGGAAGCCCGGAGGGTCAGAAAGCTAAGGCTGAAATAAAAATCCTGAGCCTCTTTAACTATCCGGCATGTCTGAATTTGTACACGGTGCCATGTTAGGCGGAGTTATGCCAATCGAAATCTACTGGATGCACTTCTAGCATTCAGCCCCCCTGCCAACAATCCATGCCTAGAAATCCACGGATGCCAAAGCACTACAGGTTTAATCTAACGAGGCTGTTCTCTCTGAACTGGGGAGGTTACTTCCGAGGAAACATGCACACAGGCGTGGGCTTCTCGAGTCAGTAAAGTGGGCGAACCTGGTAACACTTAGCATGCCGACTCAGAAGTCATTTTTAAGGGTAATTTTTTAAGAAGTAATTTTTAAGGGTTGTGGTGGCATTAAGCAAACAAAATGCTGAAAGTATCACTCCTCGGGGGTCCCAATCCTCCACTCTCTTTTCTGGCGGTAAAAAAGCAGAGCTAGAGGCGGAGTTGACACTTTCGTACTACGGGGTCCTGGGTGAAGGGGATGAGTTGCTCTGCCTTCTTGGCTGCAGTAGAATCGGGGCCCTCTGATACGGCGGAGAGCGGAGGGCATTCCTTCCGCCAGATAACATTTCCCTCTGATGTTTCTCCTTTGCCAGGAGCTCCCCTGGAGCGGCTTCCCCTTGAGTACCTGGAATCGGGATGTGTTCGGGCGCAGCCCAGCGCTGTTGAGGGCAACCCGCGGGGGAGAGGGGAGCTCTTCATCTATGTTTTGGAGTCGACATTTCTTCTGTCTACAACTCTGAACTTTAGTACCGGTGCAGCTTCTGAAGAAAAACACGTTCAGATGGAGACCTTTTTTAAAATCAGTGTAAAAGAGAAACTGCTGAACTTCACATCCTGTCGCCGAATGCCGAGCTTGACTCCCGGGTCTGCATCCCCCAGGGAGGTTTCCCCAGGGAGGAGGCGAGCGGCTCCTGGCGTTTCCCATGCCTGATTATTTAAGGGAACCATCCCAGACACGCTAGTTTGAGAAGGAGTGCCAATGAACTGGGTTTATTTGGTTTTAATTTGTAATGTTTTAACTATTCCCTGTAAACCTCCTTAAGCCAAGAGAAAAGGCGGGGTGTGTGTGTGTTTGTGCTCATGTTAATAAAATGTTGGGCTGCTAATAAAATAAATGTTAGGCTGTTCCCCGGCACTTCCTGGCAAGCCGCCGTTCATTTCTACGTGGAGCCTGTCGAGATCCAGGCGAGACTGTCCCGGCCTTTCTCCCGATGCGCCGTGCAGCGGCACAGGCTTTGGCTGGCCTGGCCTGGCCTGGCCTGGGACCTCCCGGGCGTGGACCTGCCGGGGGGTAGGGATTCAGGGAGCCGCAGCGACTGGAGCCAAGGAGGCCGGGCCTGCGTCCACGTCGCCTTCAAAACTCTGGTGCGGGCTGAAGCCTGATGCGTTAGGAGAGCATTCGCTTTCAAGAGATCGAGCCGGGCCAGCTTTACAAGAACGCCCGGAAGTACAACCGGCCTTGAAAGGTCAAGACGCAAAGCTGGACTTCGCCTTGGCTGGCTCGAGCTCCTCCGAAGGGGCTGTTCTCGTCTAATTTTGCACTCACAGACCCAAAGCCCCCCCCCCCGCCCCCCTCCGGTCTGATACTCCCCGGAAAGTGTTCTTAGCCCGGCAGCCCCACAAGGCCAGCCCTAAAGAGAGCGATCCCCTTCTCAAGCCACGGGAGTCGGGGGTAGCGGTGCTTAGGATGCCCCCCCCCCCCCCCCCGTCTTCCCTGGAGGACTGAGAGGAACGCAGATCGCGGCGGGAGCCCTCCCCTTGCAGAAGAAGCCGAGCAGCCTCGAGCGTCTCCCCCACCACCACACACACCAGTTGGACAAGACAAAACGTCCTCCCGACGAAGTGCCCTGCGGGTCTCTTCAGCGCGGAGTCCCAGGGGTGGGGGGCGGGCTGGTCTGAATGTCCGGGCATCCCGCGGAGGTCTCTTCCGAAGGACCCCCCCCCCTCCCCCGAAGCCTCCCCTGGCAGAAGGCTGCCGGGCAGAGGGGCCCAAGGAGGCCTCGGAAGTGTTTTGCACCCCCTCAAAGGAGGCTGGCGCTCGGCGTGGAATGGATGCCAGCCTCCAGGTGGGACCTGGGGATCCCCCGAAATTACAGCTCATCCCCAGACCACAGAGACCAGTCCCCCTGAAGAGAATGGATGCTTTGGAGGGTGGACTGACTCTATGGCCTTGTACCCCAGGGAGGTCCCTGTCCTCTCCAGTCCAGCCTCCACTCCCAAATCTCCAGGAGTTTCCCAGCCTGGATCTGGCAACCCTAAGAGCCCCTTCACCATGGCAGGACTTACACTGCTAAGGAACGGAGGGGGGGGGGCAAAGTCGATGCCTGACATCCTGGGCACGAGGCTGCTCTGAATTCTCTCTCCCCCCCCCCCCCCAGCCCACAGAACCAGAGACGGGCTCAGCAAGTGCTGGGGGGGGGGGGCGCTACGAAGCCCTGGGCAAAGGAACCCTACTCGGAACCCGTGGGATGGCCGGCTAGAAAAGCAGCCGTGCGGGGAGGAGGGGACGCCGCACAAAGCACTGGGCGCGGGAAGGCCTTCGGGCTGGTCTAAGCCCGAGTTGAGTCCCCTGTGGGGTCGGCAGCGCCCAGCCGTTTCAAGTGCAGTTTCTTTGGGCCCCGTAAAATTGTGGGTCGAGTTTTAAAGCACGCCTCAAGCTTCTAGTCCCGAGTAATCCCACTGAATTACTTGCACGGTGGAGAGTATCCTGTAGATAGCCGGCAGGAAAGGGTTAAAATTGGTGGCGTTTTACACCAGTTTCAGTCCAGTCCAGTTTTTCTTCTTTTATAAATTAAGATTCGTGAAGGAGTTTTTAAAATTATTATTTTAAATGGCGATACGCCCGACCCTTTACATTATAGCATTAAAAAAAGGTCTGGAAGTATTTCACCTTCCAGGAATGAAGAACTGGAAATGATGGATTTCGAAATGCGAGGAGTCTCATTCTCCGCTACGGGGCAGTCTGAAAATGTCTGGTTTGAAATGGAGGTCCGCTGAGTAACAGAAAAGAGTCGGAGTGGTACTTTCCGGGATCTTAGGCATTTCCTTCTGCAACATCTCTACTCTCCTTCCCTTTTTGTCACTTAGTTAAACTGAACACCTTTGTCGACTAAAAATACAAAACATACCAAATGTACTTTGAATAAAAATCATTGGAAATCTTAGCGAAGGGTTATAGAGTTACCTTTTCTGCCAGGGGTTTAATCAAATACAAAATTCGTGGAGTTTAACATACAAAGACACCCATCTTTTGTCTTGTTTATCCGGGAGAGAAATCTCAGGGCTTTTGGTGAAGCTAATTTCTATGCAGAGGCTGGCAGCCTTATTCAAGTGCCCGGCCTTCTTAAATTTCGGTGGAAATGCGGTGCTTCGGCGGAACTGTGGTGCTTCCGCGGTACATACAGAGAACCACATCCTGCACAGCAAAAAAAACAAAAAACCAAAAAAACCTCCAAAAGAAAACCCACTTCCATTTAAAAAAGGAAACGAAATCACTCCCGTTGCACATTTCTGGACACCATGCCTAAGGAAATCAGTCCACAAGCCTGTCCTTTTCTGAGCATTGTCACCCACACCCTAATGAAAAGTGTTCCCGAACTACAACCACTCAAAAAGCACCCGAGACATAAAACAACCGCTCAGAAATCTACTGAATTTGACAATGAGGTGCTTTTCTTCTTCACAGGGAAAAAAAAATATGAAATCTATTGGGATGATAATGTCCCATTTGTTTCTGCAAAATAAAACTGATCAAGGGAAACTATTACGGTTATCTGTATCTTACTGCAAAGAATAGATTTTACTAGAGAACATTCACCTTCCCATAGACAGCTACGTGCTTGGTGTAGAAATATTATCTCTCAAATACCAAAATATGTTAGGGTTTGATCGTGGCAGCTGTTTTACAGGCGTTGGTTGTTGTGAACCTCACTGACTGCGGCCACCATAAACATAGATTTTCTTTGGTGATATTTTACTATCCCAAGATGCAGTGGAATTTGCCTTGGGATACTGAATATAGCCTTAATGTCGGCTGCATAAGCTATTTTGATACATCGCGGGAAATCGATCGCAAAGTGATGGAGCAGTGCGTGTTTACTTCGCGTTGTTCCTTCAGTGGTATAGAATGGCTTCACATATTGAACGGAATGGGACCATTCATCAAGCTCTGTGTCCCACTTATCCATTACTTTCAAAGCGCATCTAGAAAGTAATATTTATACCCGTTTAATTTGTCCAAATATTTACCGTCTATACAAAGCCCTGTGGCTCGGTAAAGGGCAGCAACCTCTGACAGAGACCGTGATGTAACACTTCCCCGTAACGGACCACAGGCTACGCGCTTTTAATTTATTGCGTGGAGAAGTTATTAGGGGGGAGGCAAGGGAGGGGGGGTCTGCAAATAATAAGCGTTTTGCCACTAAACTCTAAAGCAACCCTCGGGTCAACAGACCACAGACATCGTTGCAGCAGCTGAAGACAATTGCCTCGATTTCCTCTCCCTTTCATGTCGTTGTTGTTGTTCCAAAGCGCAAGCAGGATATTGAAAGGCAACACCGAGATAATAATACAAGTTAACTCTTTGAAGGCGTGTCTAAGGCATCCGCCGAGATAGCATCTGATAAATCAGCAGCGGAACATAACAGACCCCACACCGGCAGGACATGGGACGCTGCCTACTAATGGCTTTATTAAGAGGGCGGCGGGCTCTGCAAGGCTCGCCCTAAATGTACACCAAACAGCTTTGGTTACTTTTTAAATGAGCTTTTCAGTACAGACCGACGGCCCGTAGGCACTGCGGCCGCAGCTCCGCACACTGCAATTGAGCGGTGGGTAAAAATCTTTGGCAGGATAATGGCATCAGAGGAAAAATTTCCGTTGCAATTGGCAGGATTCGAGGATTTGTCTAGTTTTAACAGATCCCCCCCCCCCCCAACTCATTTGAAAATTAAACGACTTCTAATTCCCTGAACGAAAGAAGAGGAAGCCCAGTGGGTTATTTTTCGTGCTTGAATTTCCCTTTGATCCATAGGAAATAGACTCTCCTGCGTTGCGTGACTCATTAAGATAATAAGATTAGAAAGATTAGCAAAAAAAAAAAAAACACCCAAAAAACCCCGTGCGGTGAGGACTAATTGTTTCCATCTGTTCGAGATCGTGTATTTTATTAATAATGATGAGGGTGTGGGAATTGAATTACAGAAAAGCCCGAATGAAAACTGAGCTTTAAAAGTCGGACCACACAGCAGATCAATTAAGGTGGCACTGGAGGAGACAGAAAGGGAGGGGGCCAGTCTGGACGGCTTGCAGGCAAATGGAAGGCAATAAAGTCTAGGAAAAGATATTTATAGCGTGTGTCTCCTTTCCTAACAAGGGGCGGTGCAAAGGAGGGAGCGCGGGGTAAGCGATGCCAGGCGCGGAGCAGCGCCTAATCCCCGCCTACTGCTGCATATGGATTTAGAAGCTTGCAAAGGTTTCCGCCGTTCCAGATGTACAGCATCTGGATTGGTCCATCTGACTCAAGAGGTGGTCACTGTTCATCTCTCCTCCCCAGCCATTGATTTGCCTTAATACGCCTTCCTAGTGACGAAACCTCAAGGCTGTCCAATCGGAATAGCACAAAAATTTATGGCTTCACGTAATTTGATGTTCACTCAGGGCCTCCCCCTTGCGTGCGTCATTTTGAAAACCCCGCCTTTAAATGTAGAGACCAGCCAATAGTAGAACTACATGCAAATTGTTTAAGGGGGTGGGACGAGATGATTTGTATTTCGCCTCCGGTAGTAAAATTGAGAATAGAACAGTCTCGGCTGGCGAAACTGAGACGCGCGCCTGTGAGTCTCTCAAGACTCATACCCGGGACTTTAACGCGCGGATATAGAAAGCAAAGTTTACGTCAAAATTATGCAGGCAAATGAGGAGGCGTCTTTTCTTCCGCCTTCTTGCCAAGGGGGGAAGTCAGCACGGATTGGACGAGAGGATGTCCTATCACAACTCACGAATATGCCCGAGTTAGTGTGTTAGGGTTAGCAGTTGCTGTTGCTACCGATTACAGCAGGAAATAGTAGCCGAAATAATTTATTTGATCTATCTGCAGTTTCGGTGACTTTTTTTCAGTCGACTGTCCCTGACGTGAAGCGACCATATATCCATATGATATACTGTTTTGCAATTTCAGTTTGAACAGATGCCGGGGGGGGGGGGGGGGGAGTAATAATAATAATTAACACAGGGCGTTTATACGGCGCGTTAGTACTCACGCATCAGTTCATTCCCGAAAATCACACGAACGGCTTTTTTTGGTTAGTCGAAACTATTAATGTTTCAGTTAGAAACGTAAAAAGTGAAAAAAATACTCTGCTATTTTACGAGAATGTACAACATTTCTGAAACGGATTTATATTTAAAAGTTGTGCATTTGGGTGCTCTATCAAAGGAGAGCCCCTTTTTCGTGATTCGTCTGTTCAGTTCAAAAGCATAGCCATATATGGGAATATGTATCCAAAAATGAAGAGCAAAATCACGCTAGTATGTAGTTTACGCGTCCGTGTTGTATTTATAGGATTTTTTGTATATCCTTCCACGAAAATTGTTTACTCTGGAAAATATCTAATACAGCCTGCAACGTCAAATTTTAAAATAACCAAGTGCTGTTCTCACCCCCCAAATAGTACTTTAAAAATCTTTGAAGGTTTGAACCCAAAGCTAACGGATTATCACCTACCGGATGTAATTTTTTATATAGTTGATTTTATTTTTCACATAGATTTAATGTTATTTCTATTAGTGTTTACAAATACTACCCTAATCCCAAATACATTTAAATAGAAATAAATCCAATTATTTCAAAGGAACTTGCTCCCAAATAGTGTCTTTTGGATTGAGGTGCAGGAATTGCATGGCTTTTGGGGCTTCCAGCTAGGAGTGGTAGGAAACAGGGTCACTAAACTTTTTAAAAAAAATAACTGCAATGTTTTAATTAACTTAAATGTTACAAAAATTGAAAGTTTTGTATTACATTACGTTAGAAAAGGTTGTAGCTGCAGTGCTTAGATGAATAGACAGGATTATCTGTACACAGTGGGCAGTTGGTAGATGACCCTTGCTGAGATTCTTATAATTGCATTACCTGCTATTTACAGTGCACTTTTAAAATTCCCGCTGTATTTGCCCAGTGTACTTCTATGTCACTCTTTTGCCTCTTCTATTAAACATAGTGCTTTTTGTCTTAAAAAAAATAAATCTAAATGTTTTTAATAGCTAAAGCCTCCCTGAGCCTGCCTTGGCAGGGAGGACGAGGTATAAATTGAATAAATAAATAAATAAAATAATATATGATTCAGTTATATATGTCACTGACAGTGCAGTTCTAAATAGACCTTTCTAGCTCCATTAAAATCATTGGGTTTTAGGAGGTTGTTGTTAATTTAGGATTGCACTACAAATTAACAATCCCAATTATTTTCTTACTGCTTTTTCTCAGACTGAAAATGTTATTGTTATAGAACTAAAAAAAAAAGTCCAAATTGCCCCATGGATACAGAACTTTATTAAATATTAATTGGCAACCACACAGAGAAGAAATACGGTTGCCAACCTCCAGGTGAGACCTGAAGATCTCCCAGAATTACAATTTATTTCCAGGACACAAAAATCAGGCCCCCCAGAGAA
The DNA here is from genome assembly GCA_029233225.1 of Lepidodactylus listeri. Classification (NCBI taxonomy): domain Eukaryota; kingdom Metazoa; phylum Chordata; class Lepidosauria; order Squamata; family Gekkonidae; genus Lepidodactylus; species Lepidodactylus listeri. Next base: position 47,629,800 of record JARCFY010000012.1, read on the forward strand.
AATGGCCACTTTCAGTTCTATGGCATTACACCCCCATTAAGGGCCTTCACCTTTCCAAATGCCACCCTCCTGAGGCTCCGCCCCCAAATCTCCTGGAATTTCCCAATCCAGAGCTGGCAACCCTGAGAAAAACTAGCAGTTCACATTTGTGAATCAACTTCTTCCTTTTTTTTTTTTTGCCATTAAGTCACAGCTGACTTCTGGTGACCTCCTAGGGTTTTCCAGGCAAGAGACATTCAGAGGTGCTTTGCCATTGCCTGCCTCCATGTCATGACCCTGGTAGTCACCCATCTAAATTCTAACCCTGCTTAGCTTCCAAGATCTGATGAGATCAGGCTAGCCTGATCTATCCAAGTCAGGGTGTGAAGAACCAACCTGAAGTTGCATTAATTTCATTAGAATTGACTGAAGTAAACATGTTTAGGATTGCCGTCTGTGAATGAGTTGGTGTTGCATCCTATATGGTATGGGTGTCTTGTATGTACAGGTGAGTGCATAGTGGGCATGGAGTGAGATGTGCAACCACTTCTGCCCTTGCACATCTTTTCTTTATTTTCCCTCATATTCTTCAATATTCTTGGTTCACTAACAGTAATATCCTGTTAGTTACTGGGTACTTTTTTCTGCTCACAGCATGCAATGCAGTTGATGTCTGTCATGTTTTTTGGAAAGCCTTAGAAGAGAATGCTTTCGTCTCATCATGTACTGGGATTTCACATCTGGCAAAGTATTTCCTGTATGTGACAAGGTGGTTAAAGTGCTAGACGAAGATATGGGTGACCCAGGTTTGAATCTCCACTTCACCATGGAAGTTATTGGGTGACTTTGAGCCAGTCACTCTCTCTTTCTCAGATAAAATGGAGGAGGGGAGAACAATGTTATAGCTGCTTTGGAGTGTGCCCCCCCACCCCAAAAAAGTTTTGTTTTGATAGCATAGGTGATGCACTGATTTCTGCCACACAGAGCCTGATAGAATCTAGTCCAGAAATGTCATGAAGGAAAGACATACTTTAATATATGGAAAAGAAGTGTTAGAAATGACTCCTTACAAAACTGGAAAGATATGGAGAGATGACTGGGGGAAGTTCAAAAAAACTTAGCAGCATTCTAGCAGGTTTGTGGATCTTTTCTGGGATCAAGACAGGCATAGCATTAACTTGCATTAGTGCACTTTGGAGCTGAGAGTGAGTAAATCGAAAGTCTGGATTGATGGTGTGGCAGCACCCTCCTCCTTTTGCAGCTCATGCTGACAGACATAAACTATTCAGACAGGCTCAGGCTATGACAGATGTTTCACAGCAGATTCTAGCTCAGATACAGGGAGATGGTCTCCCCAAAACTGGCCCACAGGCCATGCCTCCTGAACCCTCAACCAATCATACACCACATGCAAAACACCATTCCTCAAACACTCTCATTCTTTCGCTAACTCAGCCACTAAAGCCATTCCCCCTCCATTCTTACCAGCAATCACCATATACCTTATTTTCATATAATCGAGGAAATGCCACAGATGGTCAGTCTCTAAGCTTCACCAGCACACTATTCAGGGATGAACAAGCAAGCGCCTGGTCTCTGTACCTACCTTTCCATTCAGGGTTGTTTATTTAAATATTAATTTCTTTTTGGTATAATTGCTGGCCAAGATGCTTTGGGTGAGAGCAGTTATGGTAGAATTCATTCTGCTGTATGCACGGTGTACTTCTGCAGCTAGGAATGGTGGCTACTGGCAGTGTAATAGGAACAGTCCAGCCCGTTGTCCTATGTGGCATGTCTCTTTCTGTCACAAGGCACCTTCTGCACTGTATAAGAATCCTCTGAGTTTTGCTATAAGCCAGACACTGAAATGCAGAGCATGTCATACCTCTTGTTGTGGTTGGTTGGCTTATTCTGCAGCAAGTAGGTTCAAAACTGTGATTTCAGACCACAGCTTGTTTAGAATGTTTCTACTCTATGGTTTATTTAGCTGTCCTGAGATAATTATCTTCCCAAAGAGTGAATTGTACCCAGGGGTCATTTCGTAGAAAAGGAGGTGCAGGAGCTCATTAGCATAACTCATTTGCATATGCTACACCACCTGACATCACTGGAAGTATGTCAGAAAGAAAGAAAGAGAGAAAGAGAAAGAGAGAAAGAGAGAAAGAGAGAGAGAGAGAGAGAGAGAGAGAGAGAGAGAGAGAGAGAGAAAGAAAGAAAGAAAGAAAGAAAGAAAGAAAGAAAGAAAGAAAGAAAGAAAGAAAGAAAGAAAGAAAGAAAGAAAGAAAGAAAGAACTGGCAGAGAGGGGACAGCTACTAATCCAAGCCTCAGAAATACCACTATTCTGAGAGGATAGCTTCAGTGGTGGCTGAAGTCTTCAGAAGGTTGGTCAGAGGGACAAGGACCTTTCCAGGGAACGGGGTCATTTTGCGGCAGCCATGACACAAGCAGGCCGCCGGGGGGTGGGGCTGGCACCAACTCCCGGAGCAGCACTCCCCCCAGCTCCTGCTCGAAAAGACCCCTGATTGTACCAAAAAGTTAAATGGGCAGAAGTCTGTGGCAAGCTGGGATGGCGGGAGTGGACACTAATATATTTTCGGTGGGAAAAGCTTCCACTTAGCAGAGTGCCACTGTCCTCTCGATGGCAGCAAGTATTGACTTTGTGATTAACTGAGCACAGTTGGCTACATCACAGTTCCTTATCATATTACCAAGCAAGGCAGGATATAAATAAAAATAAAAATAAATAAATGTTTATTTTGTTGCTTGCCAGTATTTGGACTGACTCCTGAGATAAATAGTGAAGGTATTCCTGAGGTATCCTCTCCCTTGCCTTGGTTAAAGCCAGTCGTAAGCTTTTCCTCCCTTAATCTCAAGAAGGAGAATGGGGATCTTTAAAATAACAAAAAAGGTTTATTTTACAGTGAGGAAACAGTAAACTGTGGAGGTTCAGAACCAACTTTATCCAAATGCGATTTATACAGAGAGAGACTGAGATAGAAGATACATTTTCTTCATAGAATATATTGTGTCAGAGAGGAGGAGATCCCAGTAACTGCCAGACTACTTTGGAATTTTAAAGCTGTTACTTTTCCTACAGGTTGGCTAGCCTTTTGGCTTCTTCACTATAACCTTTTAAAACTTGCAGAACAATATAGCTGCCCAATAACCCTGAAAGACTATGAATAAGAATCATAAACGAGTGAATGCCACGCTAGGCCACTATACTTACCAGTCCACTTCCACCTTAAGTGACTGGAGATAGAACAAACGAGATCCCTATGCAGCCTAAGAAACCTCTAAACCCTCTCTAACTCAAGCGGCCTTTAAACATCTTTTTCTTCTCCTCCTCCCCCTGAAGGTTCTGAGGGCCCTGATTGGCTATTGCTGGCTTTCTCTTCCATCCACCAGAGTACAAAGGGGATTGATTGAATTTATTACGGCATCCAGCCAGAACAATCCAAAAACTTCAACAAGGGGCACCAAAATAAGATATTACAAAATATACAATATAAAAACATAGAATACATATAACAGATTCACTAAAAACACACACACAAAAAGGAGAGATCTGCGATTTTACAAGCTGTACTTTTCAAATGCAACAGCATGCCACCCAAAATTTAATCACGATCTTAGTAATAGAGTGATGAAACAGTTTATTACAGATAACAGTTTATTACAACAACCCGATTCTGTCTGACCAAGCATCTCTTCAATAAGAGGTTGAATTAATCTATCTCGAACCTCATTGTGCCATTTACATCTAAACATCATATGTTCAATACTTTTTATTTCCCCAGACTCACATTTACAAGGTCTCTGTAAAAGGGGAACTCTATCAAGATCCACTTGTCTGCAGAAATTGATAAATTGACTTTAATTTTGAAAGGTCGACCAGAATCTACATTTTAAAATACCTGGACAAGATTTTACAATTGGTATGAAGACTATTATAATTAGATAACATATACTTAAAAATTGTCAAGGTCATATATGGTATGAACATGATAAGATTTGCAGTATTTTAATTATTATTTTAACGTTATAAGGTGAAACATTTGAAATATTACAGTTAGGCAGACGATTATGTAAAAGATGTAATTTGAATACTGAGTGATTCCACCCATTTATTTGTATGTATGTTTGTGTTAGGAAAAAATAAAAAGTTTTTTTTAAAAAAAGATCTGCTTGTCTCTCTATATCCATTATTCTCTTTGAGAGCTAACTTAGCCTGATCCCAACTCATATCTAGAATCACCTGAGGGGAGAATCCAAGTAATTATAATTTATTGTGGACTGATTTCAACCATTTAGATTGAAAATTATCCAATAGTAACAAATGGACTAATCCCTCAGGTTGAAAATTCATTTTAAGCCAATAATGGAGTGAGGCCAAAGTAATCTGGGCTTCCATCTTCAAAGTACCAGTTTCTAATCTTATTAATGCATTCAGGACACATCTCGGTACCTGAAGGATTGCTTTAAGAAATCTGGCTTGAACCTAGAGGAGCAAAACTGGAAGAAGAGGGGCCAACTAAAGTGCCATAGAGCATTTGTGCCCCTGCCTTTGCCTGAAAAAGTTTTTGGGCTGCTGGAACAAAAAGAGCCCCTACAAAGGGGATTGGCAGATATGAAAAAGGGATGAACTTGGCTCTGTCCATTACAGATGGGTTTTTAAAACCTCTCTGTCAGTGCAAAGTGCAACCTAATGATGTGTGGCAGTTGTGTAGGTATGGCATATGCATACTTCATGAACATCCTAACATTTGCAAATGCTCACTGAGCATTTCTGAGCATTTGATGGGGCTGCTCACAAAAATGTGAGTGGTTTTAGATTAAGTGCCAGAGCCAGTTTGGTGTAATGGTTAGGAGCGTGGGCTCTACTCTGGGAGAACCAGGTTTGATTCCCCACTCCTCCACATGCAGCTGCTGGGTGACCTTAGCCAGTTCTTTCAGAGCTGTTCTCTCAAGAGCAGTTATCTCAGAGCCCTCTCAGCCCCACCTACCTCACAGGGTTTCTGTTGTGGGGAGAGGAAGGGAAGGAGTTTGTAAGCCACTCTGAGACACTGAGTGAAGGGTGAGGTATAAATCCAATCTCCTCTTCTTCCTCCTCCTCCTCCTCCCCCATGTTGTTTCCACATTAGCCAACAATCAAATCGTGCTGATATCTGTTCTCTATTTAAATGTTTTTACCAAAATTTTGTTTGCCACCTTGTCCATTTCTTTTCACTGCCATGCTTATCTGTCTTCTTGTCTACAGCTTTAGCCCTGAGCAACGTTTTATGACCAGTTCTCACCAGCACATTATAATTATTTGTAAGGAAATGAGCACAAGTCTTCTTTGTTTTGTTTTAAAAGTATGTTGCTCTTTTGATTCAACATTGGTTCCAACTTTTGGCCCCAATCACACACAGAATTAGCCACGCGATAGGCACGAATGTAGGGCTGCCAAGTCCGCCCAGGGAGGGGGGATCCCCCACTACAGGGGTCCCCAATCTGCCAGCCTGGATTCAGCTGGCAGGGGGAACCCCACCCCCAAAGTCATCCGGTCAGGACGACTGCCCCAACATCATGATGTCACCAGAAGTGATGTCATCACGCTGGGCATGTTGTCAGGGCGACGCTCTAGCAATCACTCCAAAAACTCTATGGTACCATAGAGTTTTGGGGCGATTGCCAGAGCGTTACCCTGGCAACATGCCCAACATGATGTCACTTCTGGTGACATCATTGCGGCACACACGCTTTGCACGCGTGCCTGGGAACTCCCAGGATGAAGAGGACTCCCCCCGCTGGTAGAAGGTGAGTACTTGGCAACCCTACACGAATGCCATGCGGATTTTAAGAGCACGATCACACCAAAACATCTGGCAAGCGTCCCACACCCGTCAACAACCCATTTCTCTCCGCCGAAGAAGCGAAGTTAAAAGATACTAGGGAAAGTCCAGTATCAAACAGGCTTGCTATGGGCCACAGATGAACTTTCCCCATGTGATCACTCCAGCACCCATTCATGGCGTCAAGGATAGCCTGATCAGGCTATCCCGATGCCATGCCATTTCCCCCCCCCTTCTCAGTATGCGCATCATCACATACTGCCATAGGAAGCCCTCAGGGTGGAGATGCAATTAATTGATCCCCTGTTTAAGCGCATCAAGAAAAAAGGCCAAAAAACACCCCGACTCACCCGTGATTGCATCTGATCACGCAGTGGCGGGCTCTGCCCGCAGCTTCACAGAACTGTATGATCGTGCAACTGCTGGTCAAATTACTCTGGAGCAAATAGCCTCACATACCCGCCGGATTATCTTGCCTGTGTGACCGGGACTATACTATCCTTCTTTCATTTGATGGAGGATACTATTTGGCTTTGCCATCTTAAACATTATTATTTCACTTGTTTTGTGCTTCCTGTTCTACAGGATTATAATTTACAAAAATTATAATAATATATAATGATGCAGTCCTTCAGATGTTACAAGGGGATTTACCTAAAAGGTAAGTATAACTTTGATATGAACAGTTAGAAATACGTGTTCAAAAGCTGATATTACACAATTGAAACATTAAATGCAGGAGCTACACCCTTCAAAGAGGGGAATATAAAAATCACAGGAGAAATTTCTTTGCTAGTCCAGTTCTTAAACACTGGAATACTGCACCAAAATTGGAGGCTGCATAAAAAACCATGATTATGTGTACTCTGATTACTGTTTTCTGAGACTAGACTCCAGATGTTGTTAGACATTTGTGCTCCCCATTACACAACTTCATAGTCGTGTAGTTCTAAAGCTACATATGCTTATTCTAGCTCAATCACATTTTTATTTGTTGTCATGCTGCATCATGGGATTTGTAATCTTACTGTTTCACACAGATGTTAGGCATACTTTGAGCAATAGTGTGTTGCATCATGGATTTGTGGTCAAGCCATTTCACTTTCTGCTTCCTTTCATATGGATGACAGCAAGAGAGCAGGCTGACTCTTTAAATCAGAAGCAGTATAAGCAGCAGCTGGGTTTGGACAAGATTATAGGAGGAGGCTTGGCATGAAAGCATTATCATTATCATGAACTGCAGATGTTACAAATATATGGAATGCTCATTCCTTTGGTGTTGAAAACACTTCCTGGATGAACATGCCACAGATCTGATTAAAGAAAGTATTTCAGCATTCAGCAAGGCTGCCTGCAATTTTAGACCAATATCTGTTAGAACCTCATATTTCAACCCCATATTCTACCACTGAAAAAATTTGGCATCAACCCAAATCATGAAGACAACTTCCATTTGAAAATTTCATTCTATAGACTGTTCATAGTCAAAGATCATTCAGTAAAGCAGCCAAGTGAAAACGTGTCTCAGATCTCCTTCGATATGCAGTTCTTTAAAGTGGAAAAGAAAATTGGCGGCCAGGATTTCCCCTCTTGTTCCATGTAGTCATCATTTCAAGCTGTGGAGAAGCCACAGACATTTCCATAAATGTGTGTGAATGCACAAGAAGTACGTAAGCTTATAGATACGTTGATTATCTTATCCTCATAACTTAATGTGCGAAAATGCATCTCTTCACCTTTTTCAGTGGGTTAGATCCAAAGGTACCGTTTGCATAAAAGCTTTTTCCCACTAAAAAAGGGCTGTTCTTATACCTAATGGTGTGGTAGCTCCCAAGCATGTATGACAAACAGGGGAAAACAGGTACACTCTATTGGATCCAGAGGTCCAGAGGGGCTCAGTGTGGCCTGCAAATCTATTACCATGACATGCTTTAGTTATTACATTCTGCAAATGCAAGAATCTGTTCCTATCTTATGCAATTGTATGTGGGACCAGAGGATGGAGAGGAACATGTCACAAATTTGTTCTATGCCCAAAGAAATGCTTGGGTAAAGCACTGTTCATAAAATAAGAACCCAGATTTAAGGTTATTGCTTCTCTTGGAGAAGCAGAAGGACAAGAACAGCTAAACAGCACACTGATGATAGCACTACTTCAGCTCTTTTCTTTGCATCTAATTCCCTTCTCTTCATGCTTCTTGGGATCTAAATCAGTATTTACAAATACAAAATCTATGTCATGGAAATCTAGGGAGACCTTCTCTGGGTTGACTATGCTCCTGAAAAACATTTTCCTGATTAGTTTTCTATGATTTTGAATATTATTTCTATTCTTGTTTATGTGTTCCAATGCTTCTGGAATATTTTTGTATTTTCTCCTATGTTAAGCTTTTACAGATCACATTTTAATTAACACATTCATAAAGAGACAGCCACTACAGTATCAGAGAAGGGTGATGGAGACCCAGGATCAAATCACAAAGAGCAATTAAAATGTGGAATTCGCTGCCAGAGGATGTAGTGATGGCCACAGGAATAGATAGCTTTAAAAGGGGACAGATTCATGAAGGATAGGTCTATCAGTGGCTACTAGCCATAGTGACTGAGAGGAACCTCTACATTCAGAGGCACTAAACCTCTGAACCCTAGAGCTAGGAGCAGGGTTCGTTTTTTAACATAGTAGGCCACACCCAACAGCAGGAACTCATTAGCATATTAGGACACACCCATGACAGTGCAGCTTATTAGCATGTTAGGCGGGGGGGGGGGCTGGGAAAGCACAGGGCAGGCATGGAAGCTTGCCTCTTCCCCTTGGATGAAAGATAAGACAAAAATTCAGTAGATTGATGCATTCTGAAAATGCATTAGTTAATATTCTCTCCAGTCTACTAGACTTCTCAAAGTGGTCTTCTTAGCAGTCTGTTAACAGCATTCCATGATAATAAAATCTTTGGCTCAAGCCCTGACCTGGGTAGCCAAGGCAAGTCTGATCTCATCAGATCTCAGAAGCTACACAGGGACAACCCTGGCAAGTATTTGGATGGGAAACCTCCAAAAAATACAAGGGCTGGGAGACAGAGGCAGGCTATCAAGCCACTTCTCTGAATGTCAGGTGCTTGTAATGTCTGTGGCCCTACAATGAATATAATGTTAGAATGGAGAATTCTGAACCATGTAATGGCTAGATGATTTTTGCCACACCTCTGTATAGCCTACAAAAGAAAAGCTGAACATTATTTTTTAAAAAACTACTGTGACTCAGACATTTTACAGCACATTGCTTCTGAAATTTGGCCCCACAGAGTAGATTCTGATAGCCAAGGTTAGAACAAATTTTCTAGAGTTTATGCTGAATAAAATTTTTAGGCTTTGTAATGACAAAATGGTGTGTTAAGTAGCAGAGGTCTTACAATACGTAAGATGTATTCAGAAAATGACCTTCTGGGGGGCTTGAACTTGAGATGTGCACTATAGAGAGAGATTACTGTGGACCAAAAAGTCTTTAGTAATAGTTATCCTCTTATGATGATGTCAGTAGTTGTTTATACTATGTCTTAGGCTGCGGCCACACGGGCCTTAAATGCGGGAGGAAGGGCAATTTCCTCCCGCATTTAAAGGGGCCAACCAGACGGCCGGCCCCTAGTCCCGTGCCAAAGCAGGATCCAATGTGGGTTCCTCCCGCATTTTCCCAGGTGTTGCGGGAGGAACCCGCATTGGAGGTATCTGGACAGCCCTCTCTCGCAAGCATTGCGAGAGCAGGGCTGTCCAGATAGCCCCGCCGGCCATTTTTTCCCCCCTTTTACACTTGGGCGCATGGCTATCCATGCGCCCAAGTGTAAAAGGGGAAGAAAAAAAACAAACCCCAACTTACTAAGGCGGATGGCGGGTCGGAGGCCGCCATCGCCACTTCCAGTCCTGCTGGGGCCGCCTCCGCCGCCTCCACAGCCTGCGCCGATGTCTCTTCAGCGGCGGCCGCCGCGGCGGCCACCACCACCGTTTCCGCCGCGGCTGCCGCCTCTTCCCCCGTGGCCGCGGCCGCCTCCGCCGTGGCCGCTGTTCCCGCTGCGGCCGCCTCTTCAGCGGCCGCCGATCACAATGCAGCCCCTTTAAATCCGGAATCCCTCCCGGATTAAAGGGGCCATGTGACTGCGGCCTTAAAGAGTTAGTGATGTTATTAAATAGAAGACTACAAATCATTATCTTTCCCCTGTTCTTTCTCTATTCTTTTTCAACCATCTCTGTTCTCTTAACTTTTGGGAGGCTTTAAATCCTGTCTGGATATTTATGGGGGGGGGGTTATTTTACACCACTTTTCTGTCCTCACAAAGGCCACCAAGGTGGCTAACAAATTAAAAACATACATAATAAAATCACATCTTTAAAAAAACAAGAAAAACACATCATTGGAACAATTAAAACCAGAACTAAAATTTACATTCCGAGGCATAACGCTAACAATTAAAACACTGGGTAGGATATAAAAGCTTCTGTCTCTCAGGTCCTCAGGTAACCTGTGCATAGCTATACATACCTCAAAGCTTTTGAGTCCTTTTTTTAAGTCTTAAGAATGGGCCATAGAGTAAATTGGTCCTCATATCTGTTATTATTTTATGTGATATATTCTGATGATGCATTAAGTTAATCATGCATCAGGTTAAGGTTGATACCAATAAAGCCAATTTGGGCTTTACTGAGTAGTCTGAGCACTTTTCTCCCATGAGATGTAATGGTTGGCACATCAGACTAGGGTCTGGGAAACCCTAACACAGGTAACCACTCACCCTGAAGCTCAGTGGATGGCCATGGGCTGGTCACACTCTCACAGCCTAACTTACCTCATACAGGCTGCAATCAGATGAGCTGTTTGATCTGATGTCATTGCTGTTACCCATGTTCAAACAGCATCGCCAGTATTCTGTTCCCCAGTGGTGCCCTACCCCTACCCCACTCTGACTGCAAGTTTTCCCACACAACGGAAAGTCTGATCTTTACAGATGTAGCTGGTTTAACCCCACATTTCTGGATGTCCGAATTCTCCATTGCAATCTCAAGCTGTTTGGGAAGTCTGAATCTTCCCTTCTGTTTTTGCTTCTTTTTTTCATTAGTTAGTAATGTGTGCATCATCAGATCTTCACACAAGGGTTTTGAATCACAGCTTGCGTGCTTCTTCACAGCAATATTTTACTGTGATCAGGAGCCCACAGGGGGTTGTGACAAATTCAAAAAAAATGACAATTTCTGCTGTTTCTTGGAGTGGGATGGCACTGGAAATAGTCCCTATTTAGGCTCCCATACCAGCAACCAGGAATCCACCCCTGGAACCTCACTCCAAGCCACTTCATAATATTGCTTTGGCAGGAAAGCTCTATGGGAAGAGAAAAAGGGGAATGAGTGGGAAAGGGGATAAGATCAGCAGGGCTGGTGCCAGGTTTTTTTGCACACTAGGCGAGACTACCTCCTGGCACACACACCCTGGTGCACCCACCAATTTTCAAACTAGGAACAATAAAAAACACAAAATTTGAAATTGCGAATTTCTTCTTTTTTTAATTGTGAGAACAAGTAATACAATTTTCCCCACCGCACTGGTGTGTGCTTCTAAACCCTGTCCTTCTAAGCCAGTTTGTTGCAGTGGTTAAGAGTGGTGGGCTCTAATCTGAGAACCGGGTTTGATTCCCCACTCCTCCATATGCATCCAGCTGGGTGGCATTGGGCCAGTCACAGCTCTGTCAGAGCAGTTCTCTCAGAGGCCTCTCAGTGCCACAGGGTGTCTGTTGTGGGGAGAAGAAGGGAAGGAGATTGTAAGCTGCTCCGAGATTCCAAGTCTGAATAAAGAAGATGTGTAATACTTGGAGGTTGGACGGCTTGGCCCTGACTGGCGTGGCCCCCGCTAGTGCTGGCCCACAACATCAGAGAGGCTGTTGAGTGGGGCTTGTTCCTCGGCCATTTAGACTTTCCAGTCAGCCTGCTTCGCTTAAATACAGAGAAGTCACCCACAGGCATACACAGAAGGGGTTTCTTTTTGTGGGAAACAGCCAGAACTGTCAGGAGGCCTGAACGTCTTCTGAAAGTCTTCTGACGTCTTCCCACAGAGAAAAAATGTCTGCATACCCCCCCCCCCGCCCCAGTTAGGGATGCCAACCTCCAGATGGGACCTGGGGACCTCTTGGAGTTATACCTCATCTTGATGACAGAGATCAGTTCACATACGAGAAAATGGATGCTTTGGAGGGTGAGCTCTCTGTGGCATTGTACCCCCACTGAGGTCCCTGTCCTCCCCAGGCTCTATCCCCAAATCTGCAGGAGTTTCCCAACCTGAAGCTGGCAACCCTACTCCCCCATCCCCTTTTGGTGACCAGTGGGGACCTGGCAACCCTATGCCCAGGGCTCCGTTGGGGCCAGGGCGTGCCGGAGCGCCGCTCCGGGAGAGATGCGGCGGGGGGGCGGGCACTTAACAAAGCCCGCCCCTCGCCGTCGTCCCCCGTCAATGCTTCCCGGGGCCGGAGGAGAAACCTCCCCCCTCCCACAGCTCCCGGGGCCGCGGCAGAGTGCCGCAGGCCCCGGGAAGCCTCTTCCCTTCCCCCCCCCCTTCAATTGTCCCGGGGCCGGCGGTGCTTCGCTGGCCCCGGGAAGGAGAAACCTCCCCCCTCCCACAGCTCCCGGGGCTGCGGCAGAGCGCTGCAGGCCCCAGAAAGCCTCTTCCCCCCCCCCACCTTCAATAGTCCGGGGCCCTGGGAAGCACCGCCGGCCCTGGGAAGGAGAAGCCTCCCCCCTCCCACTGCTCCCTCCCCCCTCTCACTGCTTCTTCCTTTCCCGTCCTTCCCCTCTCCCTTCCTTCCTTCCTCCCTCTCTCCCCCCTTCCTTCCTTCCTTCTCTCTCTCCCCCCCACCTACCTACCTACCTACCTTCCTGTTCCTTCCTTTCCCCCTTCCTTCCCCTCTCCCTTCCTTCCTATCTTCTCTCTCTCCCCCCACCTACCTACCTACCTTCCTGTTCCTTCCTTCCTTCTCTCTCTCTCTCTCCCCCCACCTACCTACCTACCTTCCTGTTCCTTCCTTTCCCCCTTCCTTCCTTCCTTCCTTCTCTCTCTCCCCCCCACCTACCTACTTACCTTACTGTTCCTTTCTTCCTTCCTTCCCCCCTTCCCCTGTCTTTCCTTCCTTCCTTCCTTCCTTCTCTCTCTCTCTCCCACCTACCTACCTACCTTCCTTCCTGTTCCTTTCCTTCCTTCCCCCTCCCTCCCTCCCTTCTTGCCTTCTGACACACTGCCGATGATGTCATCGCTTCCGGTGACGTCAGGGGTGTGGCATATGCAAATTAGTTATGCTAATGAGCTCCTGCACCTCTTTTTTTACGAAAGGACCTCTGCCTATGCCCAGTATTACTCAGGGCAGAACAGTGAGAAGACCAAGTCAGTCTCTGAATGGGTTATTTCCCATTTGTATTGTTTTCCTGGTGCCCTATTGCTTTAAATATCAAAATGAACCCAGATCTGCACTCCTGTTCAAAATAAAGCCAGGCCACCCATCCAGGCTCCTTCTCTGCGCTCAACTGCCAGCGCCAGGAGCCGGGGAGGGTGCCCGGCTGAAGCCAGCCCCACACTAAAGGGATGCAGGAGGGCAGGGAGAGGACAGGAGGCGAGCCAGGTGGCGGAGAGATGGGAGTCTCCCATGGATGAGCAGCGGCGGTGGCGCTTCACCAAGGAAGAATGAGGAGAGCAGCGCCACTCAAGGGGGCTGCCTGTCCAGCGTTGCATCTCTTCCTGCCCAGGAGCGGGAGGAACGGACGCACAGGCACCCCCTGCTCTCCCGCCTCACTCTTCAGGGCTGCAGCGGGGAGGGGAGCGGAAGGGAGGCCTCTGCTGGACTTGGCTGGGCTTTCCAGAGAATGCTTGCCAAGTGGGGGGGTGCTTGAGCAGCCGGCACCTCTCTGCAGAGCCTGAGTGGAGTGGAGCAGCAAGCAGGGCTTTTGGCGAGGGGCGGGGCGACCAGCTAGCGGTGCACCCTTGTAAACTGGGGTGGTAAGGCAGCTGCCTAACCCCGCCTCTATGGTAGCACCGGCTCTGAAGATCAGGCAGGAAAGGGAGTAATTTCTGGTGGGAAAATATAGTTGTATAGGAACCAATGATCACAGTACTTGGTGGAAGGATTGTGGAGCTGTCAAAAAGGAGCCAGTGCTTCAGCTACACACTTAAGTGCATGCATGAAAACAAAAAAAGGATGCCAGCTGACCACTCCATGGTTACCACACAGCAATAATCTGAACTGTCAACCATGAGATGAGCGCATGGAGCAGTGGGTTAAGGGTGGGTGTTTAGACAAAATTCTCTAGCACACAAAAAATAAGGATCAAATTAAGAGGTGTGGCCAAAACATGCTAAACCTGTAATCTGACCGCAGCCATCACTGCTATCAGCGTACGATGGCTCAAGCCCTCGAGCCCCCCCCGTAGTTTACGCCTATGCATGGGTGAACCCAAAGAGGAGAGGCAGTACTGCCTTCCCTCGGCACCCCGCAGCTTGCAAGGCACCTGGGGAACCCGGGGGGGGGGGGGGAGGCTGTAGGGGTGGCCAACTCAGAAGCCAGCCGGAACTCCGTTCCTGTGCATTCCTGCCCAAAAATAGCCCTGCATTTAAGTCTAGAAGTGTTCTAATCAGCTGGTCTCAGTTGTGGGGAGGAGATAAAGGGACAGGGGTGGTAGTGGCATATTGATGATGGGGATTTATTTTCTGTATCATTTGTTTATCTGAAAATGAACATAACAAATAGGCTTAAAAAAAATAAAACAACATCCCAAGTGCTATTTTCTCAGAAAATGTTATCCCTGTAAATGGCAATTTTCTGATTTTTAAAACTATTTATCCTGCAGAGAACCTTGTTGAGACAAATAATACAATTTGTAGATATAAAATGTTGGCAGATTTGCTGAATGGATGAACATGTGGCAAGACTCACCAGATTATATAACGTTATACTGTTAGTTAAAGTAGGACATACTGAGTTGAATCCAAAGGCCATTAATTTTATACCAGAAGAGCAGGTGGTTAAATGTTTTCCCTCTTCCAACCACTCACCATGCTCTTCTCTGCCCCACAGGAACAGATTTCAGGGAGCTCAGTAGACTCCAGCAGGTGTGGGGAGACGGGACACTTCATGATGGAAGTGCCCGTCATCTTTAGAAGACAATCTTTGGATTGTTCGTTTTCCAAGAATAGTACATTTTCAGATTTCAGAGAGTAAAATATTAAGATTTACATTCTTCTTGAAGCCTCCATTAGATTTTAGTCCTATGAATAGTAACCTTAGAGTCTGTTGTTCGTTGTCTTCAGGGACACTCTGTAAAGAAAGTTGTTTTGTAAATATTACAGTGCACTATTTTCATCGCTTGTATAAATGTGTAGGTCATCGATATGAAATAATGGCAAACAAGGATCTTGGGCATAACTCAGTTCATGGTGTGTTGTCCAGCCATTCATTTCAAATGAATGTGCAGAGGAAGCGCCATTAAAATGAATGGAAATTGCATTGCAGCAGTGCCTGGAGGATCACGCCAAATGCCATTAAAGTTGACATTCTACTGTCATACTAGAACTTGCCCCAGCTTTCATTTAAGAAGAAAAATCGTGAGTGGCATTTTCTTTCCCTTATAAAAGAACCATCTTTAAATCTATATTTATATCTTGGAAAATGAAGAAACGTAACATCACAGAGAGGAAAAAAATAATACTTTTAGATATCATAGGCCATAGAATGAATAAAAAAGAATTTCCCCTGCTAAGCAGTTCTTTTCAATATTGAATAAGCCTGAAAACAATCCAATCTACTGGGTCAGGATGAGGTCAAATTTCTTGACCTACTTACTCCCACATCTTGATAATCTAGAAAAGAAAATCAATTTTGGTCTTAGAGTTTGTGAAGAGCTCATAATTGCTTTATACCAAAGCACAGAATTGCTGCTGTTTCTGCCACCTTTCAATCCTTAAGAGATGGGGGTATCATTTTTCAAGGCCAGTACACTGTCAGGATTAAATTGTGTGGTAACCAAGTAGAAAGATTTCTGCTTGGAATTAGATTTCTTCTCATCACTGTGGCCCTTTGCTCAGGACCAAGACACTTTCTTTACCATTATCTATGGCAAGAGCTGACCATGTTTTGAAAAAAAAAAATTACTTATGGGAAACAAATTTTTCTTCTCAAGGCCATATTCCAGGTGATGGGCACATTGTGCTTTTAATGTGGTCAGATAGGTGAAACTCAGTAAAGAATTTGGACCTTAGTCTTTATTTACTTTACAGTATGATGTATTGGCCAATTATGTTACTGTGCCTTCAAAGAGAAACAGAATCCTATGAGGGGTTTTTTATTCAGCCACTTACACTGTGTATATGGACAGATGCTTGCACTGAAAGTAAGCCCAGAAGTCTCCTTGAAAATGTGTATCTGTAAGTCAACTTTTCTTAGCTTGAACTTCAAAAACCCTAAAGAATGGAGGTTGATAAACATTCAGTGCAAAATCAGTTCACTTTTTTGTTCTCCGGAATCTTGCATCTAATTAAACTATGTATTTTCAAGAACACTTAAAAAAGGAAGGGTCCGCTTTGACCGTGCTGGGGATCAATGGGACCTACCATGTGGGGCTGGGGCTGTAGTGAGGAGAGGAATTGGGTGAGATTCAGTAAAAAAAAAAGTTGGCTGGATCCAACTCCTCATATGTTCATGGGTTACTTATTTTTCCTGTCAGGGCTCTGAGGGAAATAATCTCTGATTTCCAGATTTTTTGTTGTTCAGTTGCACAGTCGAGTCTGACTCTTCATGACCCCATGGACCACATCATGCCAGGCTAGGGTTGCCAGCCTCCAGGTGGGGCCTGGGGATCTCCCGCTTTTACAACTGATCCCCAGCTGACAGAGATCAGCTCCCCTGGAGAAAATGGCTGCTTTGGAGGGTGGGCTCTATGGCATTGTACCATGCTGAGGCCCCTCCCCTCCCCAAACCCCACCTCCTCCTGGCTCCACCCCCAAAGTCCCCAGGTATTTTCCAACCCGGACTTGGCAACCCTATGTCAGGCTCTCCTGTCTTCTGTCGTGTTCCGGAGTTTGCTTAATTTCATGTTTGTTGCATTGATGACACTGTCTAACCATCTGAATGGAGCTTGCAGGAAGCAATTATCCATCCCAAGAATGGATATTACATTTTCTGGAATTTAAATAGGTTGTTCTGCCCTACCTTAAGATTAGAGTAGAACACAGTCCATTCTCCTAGTAGTCTGTGCTTGAAGCCCTGGGAATGGAGTGGACGGGTATTATCTCCAAATGGGAGAAGTACACAGGCATCTCAAAGACGGTAGTGGACAGTTGGTATCCTTTGGTATACACGTAAATCGAGAACCAACACGGTTGGAGAGCAGAAAGATACTTGAGGAAGACTTCTTAGCATATAGGCAGATGCCACAAATATTTCTGCATCTAAAAACAAAATTCTGTTTTCGCCTCCGATCTTTGGGAACAAGGCCCATTTCTTTTGAAGAGAAGTATATTTCTGACTGAGTATAACTGTACTACCACCTCCAAGTCAAACTGCTGTTCTATATTTCCTTACTGTAAGTGTTGCTAAAGGAGGAGGCAAGGGATTGGTCCAGATTCCTGTTAAGGATGGCATAGTAAGGAGAAGCAGCAGCATATGATTATGAGTCCCCATGAATCCCTGTGCTAATTAAAGACCCAGATCAGTCATTCCGCTGGACAGCCTCTCTAAAAACAGCGGGCACAGGCCAGCCAATAACAAATCCCCAAAGATAGGGCTTATCCCCCAAGAGGAGCTACTTGATTGGCTTGGTACCATCTGGAGAGGAAAAGGAGCACATATCCATGTAAGCCTAACATGGGTGTGATCATAGGGAAAAAATTATAAATCCCTGAAGTGAGAGTAAAATTTGCCTGGCCTCGGAGGAAGCAAGGGAAAAGGCAGTTCCTTCCCAGGTAGGCCCATGTCAGACTGGCATGGCTCAGAATCTGTAAACCAGTAAGCTACGGAACCAGTTTATTCAGACTGCAGTAGCCTGTTGTGTTGTTTTGTTTTGCATTCTCCTGTTGTGTATGAAATCCTCCCATTGTCTTTATTCCTCCTTGTAAGTAACTGCATCCACCTTCCCTTCTTATTCTGTGCCCCCTGCCAATCAGAATGTCTTGTTTAAGAGAGCCTGTGCTGTCCCCAAATTGGTTGGTGTAAAAAAAAAGAAAAAGGGATTGGGTTGTGTGTAGGCCAGCTCTTAAGTGAGCCAGGCTGCATGTGTAAATGAAGGGGGGGTGATAGGGGGAGACAGAATTAGGCCTGTCAGACTCTTTCTCAGATCTGAAAGTGACAGGCGGTGGCAGCTACCCAGTGAGAGGATGCGGGCTCTTGTTTTAGGGGCCAGGTATAGCCGAACAGGCCCAAGGGAGGCTTTGAAAGTATAGTCTTCCATCTCTGAGAGGTCTGTGACACCCTAGGTTTTATGTTGTCTATTTAGGGCTGCTACCTTCCAGTTGGGGCCTGGATAGCTCCTGGAATTACAGCTGATCTCCAGGCTACAGAGATTAGTTTCCCCAGAGAAAATGGCTGCATTGGAGGGTGGACTCTATGGTATTATATCCCACTGAAGTCCCTCCCCTACTCAAACTGCCCTCCACAGGCTCCATTTCCAAATCTCCAGGAATTTCCTAACCCAGAGTTGGCAACTATGTTTATCTATGTTTATTTTGGACTTTTATCAAAATAAATAATAGATATGGAAGCTGGCTAACATCCAGCAGATGTTATCACATCTTTGTGTATAATAGGGATGCAGGGGGAGGGGGGAAATCCATGTTCTTTTCACTTCATTTTTAGTGTTATTCATTATTTTCATATGTTACTGCATTAATTCCTTTTATAATATTTTTCCATTGGATTCAGTGGGAAACACACATACAATTAGTCGTCATTTCTTTGTTTTCTATCCAATTGGAATGCAATTTCCAGGGACTGCGCACACACCCACCCACCCACAGTCACTCCTATTGTATCCTCCGTGCCATGCCATATTTCAAGCAGATGGGTAATTAAATGGAAAACACATTTCTTGCTAAAATAGCTTATTTTCCATCCCATTGGGATGAAATGCTTTAGAACTGTACAACTCACCTCACCCAAAGGGTCCTCTTTGCTACTTTTCAGGTAGAGAGGTGAAAAGTCCTTGTTACTTGCAGAACAGGCTGAGATACAGTGCCTTTGTTCTGAATCAGACTGTTGTTCCCTCAAATTCAGTACTTTGTATTCTGACTGGCAGCCTCTCTTCACAGTATCAGACGTAAAGTGTTTTTTTTGCAACACTTGCTTACTGAGATCCTAGAGCTCTCCTTGGGAGAACTGTCCTCCTTAGGAGCAGGTTTGTCCTGGCTGCTCTGTTTACACTAACCAGATCCATCAGCACTGAATAATGGACAGAGGGAGGAGGCAGAGAAAAGGGGAAGGGAAGAGAACCCTCCCCTCCCCCCAAAAAATCTTCTACCTCATTCTCACAAGCACAAACATATCCCTCAAATTCTGGCATACAAGAGAGCTCAGGTAAAAACATAAAAGGAGGCAGAGGAGATTCTCTTATAGTAAGGGAAAGGCAGGGGTAGGAAGGAAAAGGGTTTTAAACAGCCAGACTCCCTTGGTTCTCAGCAAGCCTTGGTGCAGGATGGGAATCAAGAGGAATAAGCTAAGAGAGACAAGAAATAGAAGTGGCCAGGAGAAGAGAGAGAAGAGGCCCCAGTGGGAGGAAGTAGTTGGTTGGTGCACACAGAAAGGAGAGTAGTCAGCCTGGAGCCCCTGCAGTTTGGAAAAACTCAAATCTTACTGAGATTCAGGAGACAGCACTCCAGGCCAGGTATTTTGCAGATAGCTCCTCCAGGGACTTTGGTAATACAGCTTCCTTATGGCTTAATCTTGTAGGAAGGATACAGCAGCCTGAAGCTGTGACTAAAGGACCTGGGGAATGTCCCATGCCTGAAGCAGGCCTGGAACCTGGGCTGGAGCAGGTGGCTGTGATTGGCCTCCTGGAGAATTGGCCTTCTGGCTGGAGTGGGACTGTAAATCTCCTGTGCTGACAGTTATATGGGATATGAGCAATTAAAGTGACACCTGCAGCTCCCTGTCATTGGTATGTCCTTGCTGAAGCCCTGGGGGCTTTTTTCCCTGTCATTACAGCCTACTTATTGTGACCCCATATGGTTTTCAAGGCAAGAGACTTCAGGGATGGTTTGCCATTGCCTGCCTCTGTGTAGCAACCCTGATATTCTTTGATAGTCTCCCATCCAATACTGACTCTGCTTTGTTAGCAGTCAGACCCCTCCTCTCACTAAGAAGAAGAAGAAGAAGAGATTGGATTTATATCCTGCCCTTCACTCACTTAAGAGTCTCAGAGCGGCTTACAAACTCCTTTTCCCTTCCCCTCCCCACAACAGACACCCTGTGAGGTAGGTGGGGCTGAGAGAGCTCTTTCCCAAGCTGTCCTTGAGGGAACAGCTGGTACAGAGCTATGGCTTGCCCAAGGTCATCCAGCCAGGTGCAAGTGGAGGAGTGGGGAATCAAACCCGGTTCTCCCAGATTAGAGTCCGCGCACTTAACCACTACACCAGACTGGCTCTCAGTGTAGTTTATAGCTAGAAAACCAGAAACACCCCTCCCACAATATCATTGCAAATATCATAAGGGCAAGACACTGCCTGGCCCAAAATGACAGATGTCAGCCAGTGACAAGTCTGGACATGTAGTTTAGAAGTGTGAGAAAGAGCAGCTGGCCAGCTAAAGATCTCCTCTCCATCCTAGAGAGATGCATAATGTAGGACAATGGGTTTCCAAAGAACAGATTGTCTCACCTTGTACTAATCTCCAAGTGCCCAGCCTCACTTCCCCTTACCCATTTACCCTAATTAAGAAACACTTACCACTATTCACAAAACCTGGTAGCTTTTCCCAACCAGTACTCACAGAGTCATCAAGCACCATTCACACCTATAGTTCACCTCAGAAAAACCCATCAAGCATCTCCCAAATCACTGTCCAAATTCAGACAAGCCATTAAGTAATTGCTTGGAGGGCAAACACATCAGACTGCCCCAGGGAGCATTTTCCCCAATAATTGCAGCACTCTGCTCCATAGCAGTGTGTGTTCTCGGCACCACACTTCACACCCTTAAATTTGTTTGGGTCCTCTCTTCTTTGCTTCGTGAAACACTGTTAATTTTACTGCTGCCTCCATGGACCTCGGACTTTGAGACTGGTAACTATGGCCTTCCCCAAAATTGCTTCCTCCCATCTCCTCCCTAATTTCCTCTTTGCCAGCTTGTGTGCTTTCTGTGTGTTTGTATGTGTGTGTTTTGCCCTTTTGTTCCTATTTCAATAAAACCCTTTCCAGTTGAACATCTGAGTGGTTTATTTCAAGAGTTCTCTAAGGGAAAAATCCATGTATACATAAGTAGAGAATCCCAGTTACCTGCCTCTCGCTCTGTCTCCTTAAGCTAATTTCCCTCAATTAAATAGGAGACTGCCTCTTTGCATAAGAGCTTAGCTCCTGAAATCTGATGAGATCAAGCTAGCCTGGACTATCCAGATCAAGGCACAGGGCTTTACAGATCCTTTAACTGGAGATGCCAAGGGCTGAACCTGGGATCTTCTGTATTGCAAAGCATGTACCCTACCACTGAGGCTCAGGCTTGTGGCATTACAGGATGGTCAGAGTGAGGAGCTCTCCTAAAGCAGGCAGTAGCTGCAGAACTGGCAAAGCAGACATTTTGATCCTCCAAGACACTGGATGGGCTCCAGACTAAATTTCACGTCAACAAAACACAATTTTCCTGCCTCCCCTCTCTGCTGCAGCCCACTGATCGCCACAAAATGCTGCTCTTAGCAAATAGGCAACCTTGAGGATCGACATGAGGGGGATCTGCAGCACAAGGAGGGAATGGGTGGAAACTGCCAGTCTAGCCTGGATTCAGTCTACTGGCACAGAATGTGACAGTAAATGTAAGTGCACATAACTTGCCCAAACACTGTCTAGACTTGGGCTCAGTTTGGGCATTATACAAAACCATGTCTTAATGAAACTATTATCTTTGAACATGGGTCACTGAACTAAGAATGGTTACTTAAGAAATGTTAAACCAGGATCAGAAACCATGAATCTGAAGTTGGTTTATTAATGTGACATATGACTGTGGGCACACTGGCCAAATATAAGTAGTCTGGAGCAGCTCAAAAACATACTTTGGGGGCGTATCCTAGCTCCAGTCATACAACAAGAGACTTGAGTTCAAAGGATTACTTTTTTCCTGGGGGGAGGGGCATAGGGTAGACAGGTATGTTCCCTAATTGGTTGAAGGGAAGGGGGCGGGAAATCCAGGGTCCTGTGAACCATAGGCGTCAACTACGGGGGGGCTTGAGGGCTCGAGCCTCCCCCGAAATTTCCGGGGGGGGCTCAGCCTCCCCCAGGAAAATGGAGCGCCCACCGGTGGGGGAGGCGGGGAGGGCCGCCGGGAGCCCGGCAGAAGGCAGCTGCGGAGGAGGGGGGGTGGAGGGAGGGCAAGAGCCGGCACGATGGGCGGGCCCAGGATCCTGTACCCAGCGCGCAGCGGCTGCGTCCTTCGCCCGAAGCCAGGCGCCCTCTGGGGGAATGTCCGGCACGCGTCACCACCTGCCTGGGCGCAGTGGGGGCCCTCTGGGGCGCATGGTTCAGGGAAGCTAGAAGTGGAAGCAAGCCCGAGCCTCCCCGACCCCATCCCAGCACCCACGTGGGAAGCTGGGTCAGCGCTGCTCTCCCCACCCGCTCCCCCATGGCCAGCATTACGCACGGAGCGCACATGGAGAGCTAGGTCCCCTCTGCGCCCTCGGGGGGAATCTTCCTTCCCAGCCGGGCTCCCCTCCTTACCTCCAGCGCGGGCTCTGGGGCTGGGGCAGCAGCCAGGCAGCCTGGCGTTGGCTCTGGGCTGCAGGCAGCCTGGCGTTGGGGGGAAGCGCGCCGCCATGGCCCGCTGGCTCAGCGACCGCCCCAAGCAGTCGGTAAGTAACCAGGCCTGCCGGCCAGGGGGCAGAGAAAAAGCGGCCGGGACACAAAAGAACCCCCCCCCCCCGGGGATTTAAAAACTCAACGCCCCTGCTGTGAACGTTTCCAAAGAGAGGGGAGAAGGTACATTCAGAGACAGCCTTAGTTGCCAAAGGGTTTGGGAAGCCAATTCAAGCAATCCTGATTAAATCAATCTGAACTGAGATCCCGAAAGAAGACAGGGACAAGGCAAGAAACAAGAGGCAGTTTCAATGCAATAATATACAGAACACCACACCCAGTTATTGTAATCCTTTGTGCCTATAAGAGTTATGGAACCTAAATATGTCTCACCTGCTGCAACTGGTTTAAGGAGGGCCCCAGGAGGAGAAAGGGAGAATATGTGCATGTGTCCCTGAAGGGGATGAGGCCAGCAGTTTTAAGAGATGGAGGGGACTATGAGCTCCGAGTGCAGGGAAAGGCAGAGCCAGGAGAGAGACTTGGAAGCTGAGGGAACATTCACAGTCTGCAAGGTCTGGAAGCAGGCCCTGGGAAAGATAGATTAAGAGTCTAGGTGCAGACAGCAGGGGCAGATGGGAGAATTAGGGTTCAGCACCAGAACCTTGGGTGCTAAAAGAAGGGGAGGGCAGATAAAAAGATAAGAGGAAAATTAAAGTGAGAGTATTTAGAGTGTTGTCTCATCCTCCAGAACAAGCATAGTCATGGTGGTAAAAGCAAGTCTGGAGGATAAAGCTAACCTATTGGCTGGAAATCCAAAATATTTATCCTATTTTTTGTCAAAGATTTGAGGGCATTGTGATAGTTGCAGGGGGTCAAAAATTACCTCAACAGGAACTGTTTTGAGGGCTAGGAAATCTCAGATGATCCAATCCTTGTTCTTTAGTCAGAAATATGACAAGATAGCCCTGTTGGATAGAATGTCATTATTTTAGAACTCTTTATAAGTGTTCTGGAATGTTTGCTAGAAGTTTCTCAAGTCCGGACCATTCTTATGATGCTGGAATCTGGGGCTGAGTCTCAAGACATACCCTTAGGCTGCATCACATAGTTTCTCATATGGCGCCTGACTGCCTCACCATTTTATTAAATTTTATTAATCTTATTGGAACTAATCACAGATCTTCATTATTTCAATTATGTGAATATATCAGCATATTAGACTATATCAACATATTATATTTCGCTTATTCCCTTCTGATGTCTCTTGCCCTGGGTTTGCTGGGTTGAGTTAGACTATATACTTTGGTATCGTATGGCTTTCTACTCCTGCTGTTTTGAGGGTAAAAAATGTGAATGCCCGCAAGTACTGGTTCTTTCTTTGGCAGAGTGTTAACACAGCAGGATTTTTTTTGGTAGCTCAGTGCCTTAATTAATTGCTGAGAGGCTTTGATTACTCATCTGTTAAGTAAGGCTTGGTTTCTCACTGGAGCTGTTATTATTACTTGCAGTAAGTATGATGAAACCGAACACTGCCCTGCTCACACAATTCCTATTGCCTAGTTCCACATACCATGCAATCCTAATTCCACATACCATCTTCAGAGTGGAGGGGAGGGTTTGATAAGAATCCAGAATGGAGACAGTTTGTCAATACACGATTGGATCTCCCCAGAAGTGATCCCCGTTCAGCTCTTTTCCTCTACTTCAGAGCAGCCAAGAAGGGCTGCTATTTTGATCAGGAAAAAAGTACTGGGGAAGGGATTTTAGTCCTTCCACACACACCATTTCCCTGATCTAAATCAGTCTGCCCAAGCTGATATTTGTTAATAATAATAATATTTTTTTGTGGACCTTAAAAAGATATCACAAAGATCCCCTGAGACAACCGTTCAATGGACCTAAATAATTTATATATTTAGGAATTAAATACAGACATGAATTGAAGCACAGAAGACAAAATAGAGCAAGTACAAGCTAAACATTGGTTAAGCAACATCTGTACAAGCTAAATGTTGGCTAAGCAACATCTAGGATAGTTAACATCTAGGAAAATATAAGAATGCATATGTTCTCTGAAATCCTGGATAGAAGATACACAATATGGATGCAGTTTATCAGACTCTTAGTCGTCAGAGAAATGTTCTAAGGATATATTTGGCAAAGACATAAGCAAACAGTTTCTTTAAAAAAATTCAAGTCAAGCTATGCTGAGTTGTTATCACTTCTAACCAGAGACTTTCTTTCTTGAAGAGTCCAGTGAATCTCAGGCACAAATTGCATATGATGCTCAGTCAGGTGTAATTTTGTTGTCAGTGTTACATTCTAGTAGGGCAAAGCAGCTGGAAGATACTTTTAACAACATACACCCACACAAGGAGAGGAAAAGATTAAGCATCGCACAGAGATTGGGACTAAAAAAAAAGTGGGGAAGTCAATTTCCTATAGAGACACTTGTGTATCTAAAAAATAGTTGGACAAACAGGAAACTCTGAATGGCCTGGCAGGAAGTTTGGGTGATAAGGTTAATAAATATCTCAGGATCTTTGCAATTGATGGGTCATTGAGCTTACAGTGGAGTGGATTGTTCAAGGAAGATAACATTTTTCCCCAGTGTGGATAGCCCAGGCGAGCCCAATCTTGTTAGATTTCAGAAGCTAAGCAGCATTGACTCTGGCAAGTACTTGGATGGGAGACCTCCTTGAAGTATGGGAGGCAGGGGCAGGCTTTATTTGGCTACCTCTCTGAATATCCTCCAGACCTCCAGTAGGGGTCAATCACCAGAGGTCATGTTTTCCAGGTACACACACATTTAAAAAAAACACAAATAAGGAAGATAACATTTTTTCTTTGACAAGCCGAAATCAAAGGGAATATCTGACAAATAAGAGGCAAATAGGCATGTTAATAGGTAGCAACAGTCCTAAACAGAGTTATACTAAGTCCACTGAAGTCAATGGGTTTAGAAGAATCTTAGAATCGTAGCGTTGGAGGGGAGCTCGAGGGTCATCTACTCCAACCCCTGCACAATGCAGGAAATTCACAAATACCTCTCCCTCCACACCCACAGTGACCACTGTTCCCTGCCCAGAAGATGACAAAAAACCCTCCAGGATTGCTTCCTGACTCCAAAGTGGCAATCAGCATTTCCCTGGGCGTGTAAAAAAGGGCCACAAAAACTAAGCACTGAGGTAACCCTTCCTGCCCTCCCTCTCATGACCTGCCTAAGTTCACAGATTCCGCATTGCTGTCAGATGGCCATCTAGCCTCTGGTTGAAAACCTCCAAAGAAGGAGAGCCCACCACTTCCTGAGGAAGCCTGTTCCACTGCAGAACCACTCTAACTGTCAGGAAGTTCATCCTAATGTTTAGCCAAAAACTCTTCTGATTTAATTTCAACCCGCTGGTTCTGGTCCGACCTTCTGGGGCAACAGAAAACAACTCCACACATCCTCTAGATCAGTGTTTCGCAACCTTTTTCCATCCATAGCCCCCTTCCAACCTTGTTTCCTTCCTGTGGCCCCCTGTCCTACCGGTATAAAGGTAGCTATTTTATATGCCAGTTAAGGTGTTGTACTTGAAGGTAGCTATTTCAGTGTTTTGTTTGTAAATAGCCAAGGAACAAATAAGCATAAACAGCCACACAAAATGCACACATGCAGTTCTTTTTGGGAAACTGACATTTACAAATTTACAAAAAAATACCCCACAAAAAGGGAATACAACACGGCTAATAAACAACAATGTTCACATACAAGGGAGAACAAAGCCTCTACCATGGTTGCACAAGATTACAGCCAGGGATCATTTCGAGCAGGAGCTCTGGGGAGCTCAGCTCCGGGAGTTGGTGCCAGCCCCCCCCCCCCCCAGGGAATGCCTGCTTGTGTCATGGCTGCAGCAAAATGATCCTGTCCCCTGGAAAGGTCTTTGTTCCTCCAACCAGCCTTCTGAAGGCTTCAGCCACCACTGAAGCTATCTGCCCAGAACAGTGGTATTTCTGAGGCTTGGATTAGTAGCTGTCCTTTCTCTGCCAGTTCTTTCTTCCTTCCTTCCTTCCTTCCTTCCTTCCTTCCTTCCTTCCTTCTTCCTTGTCTTCTGACATACTTCCGGTGATGTCAGGTGGTGTAGCATATGCAAATAAGTTATGCTAATGAGTTATGCTAATGAGCTCCTGCACCTCTTTTTCTACGAAATGACCAGATTACAGCGATACAAAAATCCACAGTTGCAAAAGAAGCATAGAAGCGCAATGAAGAAAGTGTTAGGTTTTCAGTCCTCTGAAGGTACAAATTGTATTCCAAAATGAAACCTGTGTTTACATGTAGAGTCAACACATGGTCACAGCTTCAATAAAACTTTTGCTTGTCACTCCTTTCCAAGGTATCAGCCCAAGACCAATGTTATCACATCACAGGGCAATAACTCAGCCCAAGAGAAAACCGCAGCACTACTTTATGGCTCTCAGTCGTAATCTGCTGTTTCAAAAAATCTTTGTCAAAACTCCAGCATTACATTCAAGAAAAAGTTTACATGTAAAGCAGTACCAATCCTTTTTCTGGTCTCTTGCTCACAGGCTAGCATTTGTTTGTAAATAGAACATGTTTCATTTATAATTTTTATAATTTTACAAATGCAATTATGTATTTCTCGATCAATGTGATCCTTGTGCTAGATGAGCAGAAGCAAGTTTTTTTATATCCGGTTCTATTGCTGTGAGGGATAACCGAAGATTACCTCTGTCCATTATGTTAAGGTGATTCCATGTTAGGCTGAGTAAATAATTCACACAACTGAAACCTGATTTTGTCAAGTACAAAGTTGGAAATGCCATGAAAAACAATTTTGCTTTATCCCAAAGCTGTGGAAACTTTTTAGATATTGTACTCTTGATCCAAAAATGGTGTTTTTCTTGATTGAAAGTTAATTTGGCTGCCAATATCATCAGTTCAGATGGAAAGAACAAGAATATGGTTTGTATTTTTAAAAGCGCCATGAAATATCTCTTGTGAATAACAGTGCTAAGGGGCACTATTTTTAGCTTTGGCAAACATCTTTTTCCCCTCTGCCATCTGCCTCAGTTTTCCGGAATGGCTGCTTTTTGTAACACTAAATTTCTGAATTGAGCATGTAGGTGGCTGCCATGAGGATATATTCTGCCATGCATCCTGTATTTTTCAAAGTAATAACCAGAAATCACATTTAGGGTGCTTTGTGGCATGCATAAGAACATACACAGAGCCCTGCTGGATCTGGCCACTGGGTTTATCTGTTTCCCCACAATGGCCAACCAGATTCCCTGGAAGTCCCACTAGCAGGGGCACAGAGGCCAAACCCTTTTTGTGTTGTTGTACTCTCTAGCAACTAGCATTCAGATGTGCACTACTTTCGTACAGGAATGTCTCATGGGGCATTTGCTATCAGGATTGATATCATTGGTGACTTCCACACTGTCATGGCTCTCTGTTGCATTCTTGTCGTTACTGTCACTGCTAATTCAGAGCTGCAGTTGCTGTTGTCATTGTTATAATAATTATTAAAACAGTTATATCCCACCTTTCTGTGTGGTTTAAGGCATAATTCCACCTGATGCCTTTCCCCAGTTTCTCTGTGGCTACTATTTCCTCCCCTCACACCCTCAACTGAGGGCATTTGGTTTTTAATCAATAATTAAAATGTTACACCAATTTGTCAACTACTACTTTTTTAAAGAAAAAGAAAAAAAGAAAAGCCCTTCAGTGGCAAGAAGGGGGATGGCCACCACAGGGCACTAGGGCAAGGGAAATGGTGCAGATGTGTGCTGGGCCAGGAAATATTCAGTTTCCCATCCAGACAGCAGTTACATGATCTTCGCTATAATGTTTCCAAAAAGATTGCAGGAAGTCAGGTTTGAGAAAGACTGCAAGAAAGCTTGGGAGGAGGGGGGACAGAGAGAGCATGAGAGCACTTTTGATTAGCATCCAAGCCAGGCCAGTCACCCAATATGGACCCAACCACTGATAGACCTGCCTTCCAATTCTTCACTTGTTAAAGCCATCTAAGCTCATGACGATGCTGTAGCTAAATTTTTCACAAGTTAATTGTGCATTATGTGAAGAAGTGCCTTCTTTTGTCTGTCCTGAATAAGAACATAAGAGAAGCCAATGTTGGATCAGGCCAGTGGCCCATCCAGTCCAACACTCTGTCACACCGTGGCCAAAAATACCAGGTGCCATCAGGAGGTCCAGCAGTGGGGCCAGGACACTAGAAACCCTCCCACTGTTGCAAGCCCCCCCCCCCCCCGCACCAAGAATACAGTGCATCACTTACCCCAGACTGAAGAGTTCCTATCTATACCTTGTGGCTAATAGCCACTGATGGACTCTGCTCCATATGTTTATCTAATTCCCTCTTGAAACCATCCATGCTTGTAGCTGCCACCACCTCCTGTGGCAGTGAATTCCATGTGTTAATCACTCTTTGGGTGAAGAAGTACTTCCTTTTGTCTGTTGTAACCCGACTGCTCAGCAATTTCATGGCGTGCTCATGAGTTCTTGTATTGTGAGAAAGGGAGAAAAGTACTTCTTTCTCTACCTGCTCTATCTCATGCATAATCTTGTAAACCTCGATCATGTCACCCCTCAGCCATTGTTTCTCCAAGCTAAAGAGCCCCAAGTGCTTCAACCTTTATTCATAGGGAAAGTGTTCCAACCCTTTTATCATTCTAGTTGCCCTTTTCTGTACTTTTTCCAATGCTATAATATCTTTTTTGAGGTCTGGCGACCAGAACTATACACAGTACTCCAAATGAGGTTGCACCATCGATTTATACTCTACTGCCCTTCAAATTCATTGGGTGCTCCCACATTCTAGTATTTTTGGAATGTGAGGACACTGACTCACACAGGCCAACAAAACAGAAGAAATGTACAGGGGATAAGTTGAAAGCAGATTGAATTATAAAAAAAAAACTGTGCAAATTTATGGAACTTCAGTTTGTTTTATTCTGAGCAAAGATCTGGCATGCATTTGGTAGAGAATTTTGATATATTTATTTTGTTTACTTATAAGAGTTATAGTACACCTTTCTCATTGAGACTGAAGCCAGATTACACAGTATAAGTCAATACAATCAAAAGGATAAGACGCTGAATATAGCAAAATCACAGCAACAGACAGTACATACTATACACAGTTGTATAGTCTACAGTGCCTATCCCTTTATCAGATATCTTTTGGAAACATTCCATCAATATATATGTATAATTAATGAGCAGAAATATCAACATCTCCTTGGATCATTCTAAGATGAAAGGAGAGTAGGTCAGAGTGAAACCTATAAAGCCCGAACATCAACAGAGGTATGTATGGCAGTCAACATTTTAGTACCTGAAGTTGCTATCCTCTTAAACATACACCAGGGGGCACTATACTACCACATATGCCACAATTTTGCTAATAGAATGTGTTCTTCTTTGTAGAGTGCTTGCCACTTTAAAAGACTACATTTCCCAAAAGACAAAAGCACAAATCCATTCTTTTCTAAACAAAAAGATAGACGCTTTTAATATAATAAGACATTGTGTTCCACCACATCAGTGTTGTTGATCCTATCAGTAATGCCTCTAAATTGCTATTTCCTTCATATAAAATGTCCATGTATTTTGCTATTAAGTTCCATGATCCCTCCATCTGTTGCATGTTTATTCTTTCCTAAGGCAGAAGCTGGCAAGCATTTGTATTTGAACAGTTGTCTTTCCTTTTTGCACACTACTTGCCATAATTTTTCTCCTACTTGCTGTATTTTTAGATCACCATTGCAAGAATTGTGTGCAGATTTAGCACTGCCTTTTGAGAAACCAGCTTCTGTTGTTTTTACTGGCTAAAACAACACCCACCCACTTCATCTTCCCTCTCGGATGCTGGCAGTTTAACAAGACCCCTTTGTTCGCTCTTGCCAAAGGGGCCATAGTTGTTCTGTGAGTGAGAAGTAGAAACAGAGATAGAAACATTCCAATATGATTAGTAATATTTATTGCTATATTTCTTTACTGTGTTTATTGGCCACCTTTCTCACAAGACCCAGAGCAGATTACACAGTGTAAACCAATAACAGTCCATACAAAGATTCATCTAATAACCACAGTGTACAGAAATACAATCAAAGTGAGGAGCCATTGAATGAGCAATGGAGTAGGACTAGGGTCACCAAAATCTGTGTGAGCATATCATATTAGGCGTACTACAGAATGTGGATATAAAGAAGGAAAGTAATTTACATCGGGGGGGGGGGGGAATGAAATGACAACAGGGTGATACAGGCAGCAAACTGATTATATGTCCTATACTTAGTGGTATAATCCACAGTACCTTTCCATTGATGAAGTGCCTTCCTGAACTATCCTGTTATAGTGGTATGTTCCCTCCTGAACAACTCCATTTTATACAATTTGCAGAATGAGAGGAGCAAGGAAGCCTTCCTGGCCTCCCCAGGCAGGCCATTCCACAAGGTGGGGGCCAGAGTAGAGAAAGCATTTATATGGGCAGCCACTGATCTTGCTCATTTACAGGGTGGCACCTGCAGAAGGCCCTGAGCAGATGAGTGGAGCAGTCATGGCAGAACTTAGGAGAGGTGGTGCTGCAGACATGAGGGTCCAAGGCCTTGCAGGACTTTGTACATAATAGTGTCTTGAACTGAACTTGGAAGCTGATGGACAACCAGTGGAGTGACAGCAAAATGAGCATGATGCTCATGGCTTCATCTGGTACCTGATGATAACTGAGGTGCAGCATGCTGTACTAACTGGAGTCTCCAAGCTGACTTCATGTAGACTAGTCAATCTCAGTGTAACATTTCTTATATCCAATAGTCAAGTGGGATGACGAAGGCCACCTAATAGGGCCATCCACCATCAAGGTAGGGGTTTCTGCCTACTTAGGGGACACCCCCAGCAGGACAGTGTGACTTAATCAATCAATCAAGGGGGGGGGGAATCCCTCAGGCCCAGTCTTATAAGTGAAGAAAGCTGAAAGTCAGTTAAAGCAGAGAAAGTGGGAGAGGATAAATTAGCCTGCTTGTGCCCCTGTTAAGTTGTTCATGCTCCTGAGAGCACTTCTGAATGGGGGAGATTTTGGGGTGGGATAGGATTTCTGAATTATTTGTCCTTCCCCCTCCCCCAGGATTCCTTATGGGCCCAGCTTATCACTAGATCTAATAATGTAGTGGCTTGTTCCATTATGATAATGGAAGCAGCAAACTGGAGTTGTTGAAGCACAGAAACAATGGGGCTTGCCCAGTGAGGTGGATAAACACAACTTTGTAAATTAACCCAAAGACGATTTTAAAAAATTAAAATCCAGCCTGCTGAGGACTGAATATATGCCAGAAGTCTGCAATGTAGACAAACACTGAGTGTCAGTTAAGTGAGAAAAGGGTAGCAAGGAGGGGTCATCCTGCTCAAGGCCCTGAGAGTTTGTAGAATCCTTGAGGAGATTTAGGGGTTAAAATTTGTCCCACTCACCCACCCCTTTGATTCCTCATGAAACCTCAGATCGTTCTAATTGGAATAATCAAACCGCATGAGGCAGGCATGAGGGAGGGGGAGAAATCAAGGTAGATGAGAATTATATACCTCCAGAGCAGACAAACCATTCTCCACACAGATATCTTCGCCAAATTTTTTACCCAAATCTCTTTTTGAAGGGTGCTTAAATAGTAATTAGAAGTCAGTTCAGTGTTATGTACATTTTTATGTCAGTTCCTGTGGTTCTGTCACACACCAGGGCCTCAAAAAGCCATGAAACAAAGGTAAGCAGATGAAGAGAATGGAGTATACACCAAAGAGAACATGCTGGTTGTCAAGAGCTGCCAGTGAATTGTTATGGAACAATCTTGGATAGAGCTGAAATGGGATGACCCTCCAAAGTGTCCATTTTCTTTAGGGGAACTGATCTGTCATCTGGAGATGAGCTATATTTCCAAGGTAGGCTGGCATCCCTACTCCATAGGGAGATGGAAAGTGGCAACGCTACAGGGTTTCTGACATAAATCTTGACATTCTGCCTACACTCCACAATAATACTGGACGTTTTGATATGATCAAATAGCTAAACAAGACTACTTATATTCTACAGTGTCCCCGCCAGCTGCCCTTAGTCCCAATAGGGCAAAAGAGGAGCAATCCTCCCAGTTTGTGTGTCAAGAAAGTGGGGTGTATTTTTATTTTTAATGAAACCAGAGCCAAACCATGTCCCGTCCCAAGTCTAACACCAGTGCTTTCAGTGTTTTTACCAGTTGTCTACAGACTGGGAAGACTTCCTCTTAGCTGGCTGAAGTATGGCAGAGAGAATCCCTAAAATGAGGAGTGCAGTCATGCCACCTGGCTACAGGGAATTAGATAGAAACGTGTTTTCCATTGAAACAAATGGACGTTATGATCTGATTAATTTCCGGATATGGCCAGCTTTAATTCCAAAATTAAAAAATCCAACAGAAAATGATGCAAGTCCAGATTCAATATGATATAATGTGCTGATAATATATTATTAGAGTTACAGCAGTGACTGTCTATATTAACTATTTCAGATTTGGTCTCCCCCACACACACTTTTTTAAAGCTAGTAATAATCTAAAATTGTCCCTGTGTTATGATTGACATCATATTAATTTTTAACAATAAAAGGAATTAAGAATAATTTGTTAATGCACCTTATTTAATTGTATTTATTCTTTCTAATGAGGTTGCTGAGCCGTATTTATATAATGTGCATTTTCATTAGATTTGAAAATATTTTGAATGTGTTTTTGGTAACTATATCTTATTCTGCATCATTATTTTCAAATGTTTCAATAGGATTGCTTTTAATCATGCTAGTGGCCTAGGAGACCTGCTTCAAGTATAAAAAGTGGGATATAAATACTTTAAATAATAAAATACTTTAAGCTATATATTCCACACCATTGATGTACAGCATTGGGACTGGAAAGAAATGTTTGCATTTGTGTTCTTGACAAGGAAAACTTTGAAGTAAAACAGAGAATTCAGTTTGATCATTTGCTTCTGTTTTTACAGCAAAGTCTTTTGTGCATGTCACTTTTCCTTCACCTTCAGTTGACGTGTCCATTGGGAGGGGGGGGGGTCCTTATGCACATGTTTTGATCACTTCTGGCCTGGGTTCGCTTTTCTTAGCTCCCCCCCCCCCCCCCCCCCCGTATTTTCTGAGTGCTCTTTTGTGGGGCAATTCTGCATCTAGCATTCACTCCATATTTTCTCAACTGGGAGGGGAAAGTGCAGCTCAAAACCACATTCAAATACCTCAGGGCAATGCTGTACTGACTGCAAAGTCACCCCTGAATGGCCATAAAACAGTCATATATCTATACAGAAGGTACAATAAAACCCGATGATCAAAGAAAGTGAAAGTGGTATGGAGTGTGGAAGCTACCATAAAACCCAATGCTCAAAGGAAGTGAAAGAAACATGCAGTGCAGAGGGGAATTTCTGTACCAACATGGATTTTGTAAAACAACAGAGGGAAAAGCCAATGCAGAATCGGCTGTGGCAAAAAATTTTGTTTGCTTCCAAGTCAAAGCAGAATGAAATCCCTGGAGTTTTCTTTCCTGCCTTTTGCCACCCCTTGACACCAAACCCCCCCCCACTTCAGTCATTCCATCCATTCAACCACCTCCAGCACTGTAAACAGAAACCCAAGACGAGACCAAAACCTCTCGCACCACTTTTTCTCCATCATTTTATTTTTTATTCAGTGATCGGAGAGTAGCGATAAAATGCTAATCAAGAACCCCCAGTCCTCGTGGCTGCAATTAGTCTCGGATCACTGAATTTAAAAAAATTAAATTCCTTTAATCTACTTAGTGCACTGGGGGGGGGGGGGGTGCAGTCTCTGGAAACCTAACATTAAAATGGCAGTTGAGCCACATGGACCTTCCACAAACTGCCAAACTTAAGAATCACTCAGGACCAATCCGTTTAGAGGAAAGACTGCAATCGGCACACAAGCGGCTTTTTAAAACTGCCCAGATAACAACTAGTTAGTAGGATCAAATTAGAAAATCACAGAGAACCATGTGAATTTGCAAGGGGGGGGAGGAAACTAGCCTTACTGCACAGCTGCACTAGGGGCATCGGCGAAAATACCCCAAAAACCTCTTTTGTCACCAGCCACAACCATGGCAGGGGTGAAGTCCCCACCCCACTTAGGGAAAGTGCAGTTCTTTTGATACATGTGAAGGAAAAAATTATCCAGATTTCTGAAGACCATAAATCCAAAGGAAAAAGAATGGTGCAAAACACATACAGAATCCGAACCCAAGCTTCACAGCACAACTGCTGAGAAAATCTGGAGTAACCTGTTTGTGCATGTGCGATGGGCCTAAGAAGCCAGAAGCTGATTTGTCAAGGATTTACCAAGATATGTGGCAGAATGGCAATCTGAAAAGTTTTATCCAGAGGACCATATCATCTAGTACAGTGGCTTTCAACTCTTCATATCTGAAGTCCCACCAACTACTGGGTCCTGCCATAATAGAAACAAAACAGTTTTTTAGAGAAAGAGGTTCACAGATACTCTGCTATATCTATAACTTATGGAAAGGTTTAAGAACATAAAAAATTGCAATAGTATTGTTGGGAGGACCTGTTATCATTATGGCTTAAATACATAATACCTGGCAAGTGGGGTTGGCGGGAGGCAGCTCAGACCAAAGACACTTGCTGGTGGGCAGAGGGAATGGGGGATTAGGAGGAACACCGGGTGTTCAAGTTTACTAACAGCAGGCTATAAGATCACAGATAGATAACCTGTGGCAGGTAGGATTTGCCGGACCAATTATTGTCACATTTGCAGGTGGACATGAGCTTGGTGTGAGAACAAATTCCTAGCAATTGTTTTGAAAATCCTGTGTCCCATTCAGACTACTTCTATGTCCCACCAGTGATACTGTACCACTGGCTGAGAACCAGCATTGTAGGAGAACTAAATCATTTTTCAGATCCAGGATCTGACAGCTGCAGTACTAAACCATGCCCTGCAGGTGGGTTCTGTATATTCACACTATGTGATGATTCTATACTGAGGAGAGGCGGAGGGAAGATTTATTTTGTGGGGTGGGGGGAGAAGTACATCTGGTTGATTTCCCTTTAAAGAGAGGATTTTTGGCCCCAAAAATGAAAAATAAAGAGAAAATGTTCAGTTATTTCCCCCCAGATTTGACTGGAAAATGTCAGTGTTGCAAAGCCTGCAAAATGCTAGCCTCATCTATTGGCTATTTACTTATTTTATTTATTTATTAAATGAGGTTTGCTAGGCTGCCCTTTCCTACAGGTAGGGCTCAGGGCGGCTTACAACAGAGTGATAACACAATTTACCTTTGTCTTCCAGTAATGAGACCCCTACATAAGAGCAATCCATATGCACTTGCCTTGGGAGTAACCCCCTCTAAACTCAGTGGGATTTCCTTCTGAGTAAATGCATACCAGATTGGGCATCATGGATTTAACACCACTCTTGTCTCCCAGCATGGTCCGCAGGTATGAACACTATTTGTCAGAGCTGACAGCTCTCTTGGCATTTCATATGGGAGCTGCCCCTGCAACAGCCAACCAGAGGACTTTATACACAAACCTTTGGAATTCAGTCTCCTTATCGAGCCAAAGTTTACCATGATATCTTTATTCATTCAGCTGTTGCCAAGAATCACTGGATAATTCATAACAAATGGGGAAAGTGGTAGAGACTGTTAGAAGTACCAGTGTAGCAGCACAAGTGAATATAAAAACATATGCTGCATTAGATCCCTGGTCTACCTAGTCCAGTATACTGATTCACACAGCAGCCACCCAGTTGTCCTGGAGGTTGAGGTCCCTCCCTGCTGCTGCCTTCCCAGCACTGGTACTCAGAGGTTTCCTGTCTCTGTGGATGGAGGCTCCTTTTAGTCACTGTGTCTAGTAGCCCCTGGTGGACCTCTCCTCCAGGAATCTGCCTAACCCCCTTCTAAAGCTATCTGTGCTTTATTAAGTATGGCTATGGAGCTTTTCTGAGATCAGGAGAGAGCAGAATTCCAAGGTAAAATGTTTTGGCTTTACAGAAAATGCTTATGTAGAGTCTTACATACACACTTCAAATTCCTGGGGTGGACCTAAACAAACTGAGATTCTACTGGTTTCTCACATGCAAGTGCCAGAGGGTCAGAGACTTCCACGTAGGCTTGGGTCTAGGCAACTTCTTGCAAAACAGAACTGCATACTCATTCAGGGCACCACAGACCATGCCGGCTTAATTTGCTATTTGCAAGACACCCACCACTATAATAACCACACTCCTCCACCTAAGAGGCATATTGTGTTACAGAAGTAAAGAAGAACAGAACAAGGAGTTAAGAACAAGGAGTTTCTATCAGTATTGTAGATATGCCAGCAGTTCTTTGTCTTATGACACGTTGCAGCACTGCAGAAGGAGGAAAAAAAAGCAGAAAGATAGGCAGCAAGCAAAGAAAGGTGTGCCTTTAGCTTCAATAGTGTGAAAGGAGGGGAAAAAATCAGATTGCTGTAAGTGGTGCTTATGCATTTGTGGCATGGCTGCCCCAGTCGCCCCCCCCCCCCCCTTACACCCCTGCTTTGTTTTTGGAAGAATGAGATGATGTCGTTAAAATCAGTGCAACCAATGCTGCCTTCTGAACTCGTACCTTTGCAGAAAGCTTCTGGAAACAGATCTCAGGAATAATCAGAGGGACAGGGAAGAAAATAACTTGTATTTCTTACTGGTACTGTCAGTCTCAGGGAGGGGGCTTGAAGTGACATGTGAGAGGTACCACAAAGCACTTTCTTACCACAGTGTTTCAGCCTGTATCCATTCACCTTCACCCCTCTATGACACCAATGTGACTTTAGTTATGTGAGATATTGTTTTAGACAATCATAAATAAGTAGTTTGTTTACCTCATTAAAAAAAAATCCCACTGGAAATCACCAATGACATTCAGTGTTCCCTCTAAACTGAGCTAGTGTGAACTAGCTCACAGGTTTTTTTAGCTCCCAGCTCACACATTTTTGTCTTAGCTCAGGAAGGGATGGCTCCAGAGCAAACTAATGTATGCAGCAGCCAAATTGCTCACTCATAACTTTAATGCCAGTAGCTCACAAAGTAGAATTTTTGCTCACAAGACTCCGCAGCTTAGAGGGAGCATTGATGACATCCTGTATCTACAGCACCACAAGCCTAATCTTATAGGGCCTTATGAAAAGGAATGGGAATTAAATGTCGACTAGCCACTGAAGCCAAACTAATTTCAAAGGGAATTAGGGGTAACTAACTTTCTTTGGATTATAAGCACTGCCTTCATTGGCCATTCTGTAGGCTTTAAGGGCAATAGAAGTTTCAAACAGACTGCTGTTTTTCATTCAAGGTGAAAGAAAAGTTGCCTTGAGAGCAGTGCAGTAATTTTGTAACTGGCCTTGTTTTGCTTCATTTGTAAAAGAAACTGGGCAGACAGGAGCAAAGCTAGCAACTCTGTCATCCAGTGTTTACTTTGTCATCCAACTTTGTCATCCAGAGAGCCATTTTGGTGTAGTGGTTAAGTGCGCAGACTCTAATCTGGGAGAACCGGGTTTGATTCCCCACTCCTCCACTTGCACCTGGCTGGATGACCATGGGCAAGCCATAGCTCTGTACCAGCTGTTCTCTCAAGGACAGTTCTGGAAAGAGCTCTCTCAGCCCCACCTACCTCACAGGGTGTCTGTTGTGGAGAGGGGAAGGGAAAGGAGTTTGTAAGCTGCTCTGAGACTCCAAGTGAGTGAAGGGCGGGGTATAAATCCAATCTCCTCCTCTCCTCCTCCTTTACTCTGCTTATATGAAGATGTTCTTTTTAGAAGCTACCATTAGAGAACCCTCAGATCTATTACCAATGTCCACTAAAACCAGGCAGTTCAGTTTTAAACTCACAGTTTGTAAACATTTCTCTTCCATTGACATCCCAAGTTGTGTCTATTAGGTAATTGTAAGACCAGCTAATGGTGCATAATATTACCAGGGGAAATTCAATAATAATTTTGTGTATGTTATTTTTCATGACAGCTACAACATATAATACTGTAGATGTCAAGATCTGATGGATGACAAATAAGCATGCCTTGAAAGCCAGCTTCCTTGGCTGGATTAATATTTCTAATCAGATTTGTTTTGTCTCAGAAAAATCCAAAGATGTCCCATTAAACCCACAGAAAACCCATGTCCTCCAAAGAGAACAGCATATTCCTCAGTGGAGGAAATTTTGGCTGATGATGTCAGCCCCATCATCTTCAACTTTTGCAGCACAGACTGATGCTCTGCATTTTCTTGAGGAAGAGGCCTCATAAGCATTCCCAGAGCCTTCTCTTGGATTGCCTGTAAGAAAGAGAAGTGGGTAACATCCAGATTCAATGGTGAATTTCTCAAATTTGAGACACTAGGCCCCAAGCCTTCTAGGAAGTCTAAGCACTGCAACAGTTGGTAAATTCCCCCATCTCCCACCCACCCCACCCACCATTATAAACAGCTCGGGGCCTGAGCAGGACATTTTCTTCATCTTCATCAGGCCCCCCCCCCTGCATCCACACACGCACGCACACACACACAACTGTTCTCTCAGCATGCCTCCCAGCATGCCTCAGGTCATTTGAGGAGGATTCATTAGAAAATCAACCAAAAAAATTTGGGGGGGGGGGGGGAATACCTACAGACATCCTCAAAAATGCAGAAACCCCTCCCTTGTTTGTAGATAGCTTGGTTCTATAATCAGCATGAACCATCCACTCCACTGTTAGTCACAGTAACTGGAACCTACATTCTCAAATGCTCCTGTGTCTTTTATTACTACCTAATGTAAGGCTTTGGAGGAAAGGCAGCATTGGTGTAGCCTGATCTCATCAGATCTCAGAAACTAAGCAAGGCCAGTACTTGGAAGGGACACCACTAAGGAAGACTCTGCAGAGGAAGACAATAGCAAACCACCTCAGCTTCTCACTTGCCCTTTGCTGGGGTTGCCATAAATCGTTTGCAGCATAATGGCGCTTGCATGTGCAATATAAAGCTTTGGAAAATATATATTGTAGTCATCTCATAGCTACAGTACTGAGCTGTCTACTCTGCTGGGGGGAAGAGGAAGGGCTGCAGAGCATCCCTGGAGAATCTGCAGGGTCCTGACTTGCTTTGCGAGGTCACCCCACACCACAAGACTTCAG
Organism: Lepidodactylus listeri; assembly: GCA_029233225.1. Lineage (NCBI taxonomy): Eukaryota > Metazoa > Chordata > Lepidosauria > Squamata > Gekkonidae > Lepidodactylus > Lepidodactylus listeri. Next base: position 47,669,830 of record JARCFY010000012.1, read on the forward strand.
GGTGGGGCCTTAATATTGTGAACATCTTAGCACCTGGCCCTCTTCAACTATCTTTATCTGTCTTTAAGTTTAATCTATTTGTTTTGCACTCCCAATGTGGGAACCCTGGTTCAAACTAAGACCGATTTCCGACGAGGCGCTGCTCCAGCGTTGTTCTTCCCTTTGACCCAATTACATACTTCAATTTCCCACTATTTGCCCTGCACCACATTTTGACCAGCTGCTTCGCCTGAATTCCCCCGCGGCTTCAGTGATCCTCAAAAATCAGGATTACTGAAGCCACAGGGGAATTTGGGCGAAGCCATGGGTCAAAACGTGGCACAGGGCAAATAGTGGGAAATTCAAGCACACAATCGGGGCAAAGGGAAGAATGACGCCAGAGCAGTGCCTTGTGGGAAATCGGTCCATGCTTCAGTTGAGCACGTACAATTGATCCCTTTGTCTATTCAAAAGAGGCAGAGTGTGTTATCAGTACATTGAGGGAAAGTGTATGTTTCCTTCCAGTGCTTTATTGTGACATTACTGTAAGAACTACCCATGTTACATCACAACTCTAGTGTTTTCAGTGCCCTGACTGAATTTCAGTGTTCAAATGAAATTCATAGAGGAGATCCACCTGTAATTTGATGCCTTTTACCAATACAACAGTTTTAAGTAATTTCTAGTTACCCAGGCAGAAATTATCGGCAATAGCATCTATACCAAGTACAGTGTTTTTAATAATCTGCTTTCACTGTACAGAACCCTGAAACAAACAACATAAAGCTGCCTTACACGGAATCAGACCATTGGTATGTCAAGGTCAAGGTATTGTCTGCTCTGACTGGCAGCAGCTTTCCGGGTCTTTTATATCACCTACCAACTGATCCTTTTCAGCTGGACATGCTATGGCTCAAACCTGGGACTCTCTGCATGTGCATCAGATGCCTTACCACTGGGATGGCCATTCCCAGCATAAAGGGTGAAATGGAAGCACAGAATAATAAGTAGTTGCTTTAGGGTAGATAAGAGAAGCAAATGAAACAGGAACAAAGCAAGTACCATGGATGTGGAATCTGCCATAACTATTCTGGAAAAACTGGAAGTAACAAATGGGCCCTAAGTTATTGCAGAGTGCCAGGAGCAGAGCCAGTTAAATTGATGCCAATTATTATTCCTCCCTTGCTGTTGGTGGCAGCCAGCACTTGTCATTCTGCAAGATCAGCAGGTATCCACTGCTATATAGCTTGAAGTATAACCCTGGAATCCATTTTGGATGTAGGGAAGGCAACATAGCATTGGTATGGCAAGAATGCAGGTACTCTCCATTTTAGTGGAAACAAATGGAAAACATTCTTGGAACATGCTCAGCTGAGAAGCCCTTTTGGTGCCATAGGCCAGCATTTCAGGGGCCACTGAACTCAGTGGCACTGACAGTGGACATTGACTGACCCTTTGCCTCATGCTGCAAATGGCAGCCATGCAGGAAGAGATAACTGGTGAGCTGACTGCAATCCTCAGTGAAGGTGATTGGTGGCCCCTAAGGTGCTGGCAGAGTTGCTGGGTCCTGGCCACCAGCAGCCCTCCAGGAGATTTCTCTACAAAATAAAGGGCCAATCCACCTTTGAGTAGAAATAGGTCATATTTGATCAATTCAAGCACAGGAAAAACTTACCAGTTAGTTGACTTACAATCTCTGCCATATCAGCTACCCACAAACAGATGGAGCATTTCCAACTTACAGTGGCTCTTGAAACTATTTTTGCCCAATAGGAATGTGAATATTGTTATTAAACTAGAAAAGTAATATTCAGCCAACGGCATCCAGCACTGTATGGGACTACCACAAGTTTTCACAGAACAAATAAAAAGCCTTTGAATTCCCTTGACCTGTATTCCAGCTGCCTGGTGACCTCCATGTGACACATTTTGTTGGCTGCACTTCTGGCAACAAAAAGAGAGAGATGCCAATGTCAACTTTTTCAGGTGTGTCAGCAGCTTTGGATGCCAATGGCAATGATTTCATCAAGCGTATGACACATGGAAGAGGCTGTACACGTGCTAAGCAACTTGTGTGTCATTTGTCTGAAAGGGAGGGCACAAGATACATAATTGTTGCTGTTTCACAGAGCCAAGATTGTCTTGCTATTCAAAAAGAATACACTATTGTTCTCCTGAATCAAGAGATGATGTACATGAACCCTAATTAAATCGCCAAGGTGACAGGAAGACCTACGGTATAGTTATGGTATAAAAAAAAGGCTTGCCTCTTCCATGCTATGTCACCATCTAGCTCAGTAGTCTACAGCAAAACTGTACCATTCGGAGGCAAGATTGGTTACATAAGTATTTCACCATGTGTTACACAGCCAGCTGTAGGACTTGACTTGCAGCACACCACTAAATTCAATGCAATCCAATAGCAACTTCTTTTTTAAAAGTACATATTTTACCAGTGCTTTTACCCCATTTCACCACTGTCCTCCCCCAAAGCCTTTTCATATTTTTCTCCAAAAAGGCTTTTTAAGACCTTCCAGATCATTGTCATGCATTGTCGCAATCTGGTTGCTTTTGTCATTGTCAGCAAAGTAAACTTCCCCTTGGTGGACATAGCAGATAGAACTTTGTTACTTGTGTGGGAGCAGATGCAGTGTAGTGAATAGTGCTGACTTGCAGTAGGGACTAAACTTTAATCTTCACTCAGCCAGCTCACTTGGTTGGTTTTAGGCATGGCATTGCTTGCCAGTGTGGGCTACTACAAAGCTGTTACCAAAATAAACCCCATTAATCAAACTGCATAAGTTAATATTATTAGTACCAGTAGAACTTCAATACACATACAGAGAATCCAATTCAAACTTCCCTAAGTTCCTTAGTGAAAAGCAAGATGAACAAACAAGCTGCATAAAAGAGGTGAACTGAGACTTCTGCATTAAACCTGACTATTTGGAAGTGCAGAAAGCCACTGAAGTTCAAATTCAAATGTGGCTTTTTCACAGCACATGTATCATCCAAGTGGTATCTTGAAATACACAAATTAGTAACTTACAGGACTTAATTTTTGTAAACACTGAGCAATGCTAAACAATAGTATGTACCGAAGCTTCTATGAATCACTGGAATATCATTTCTCACTAACAAGTAGAGGCATATTCTTACAGCAGCTTCTGGCACAGGATCCTGTGTTCATGCCATCATACTGACATGATGCACCCAGTTTTTCCTGAAGATCTCCGTGTGTTCTGGGAAACATCTCTCCAGCAACACCTGAAGAACTGACCTAAGCAGAATTCTGAGCATAGTGTTTGTCTTCACATAAGCCCTACATGCAAGTAGACACCCCACCTGAACAGCTAGTGGAAAACAAATGGGCCCTGTTTTCCTGGCCAAAAAGATACCAGGAAATGACAGTCGGATACAGTTATCTAGAAAACAAGGTTCCCCATGGTCTTAACCCTCTGCCCATTCTCTATACACTTCTAGCCATGGATTTTACTGAAAACATGACACATTACAGCTTGCACACCAGCTATGTCAGTAAAATTACTCCAATGTGGATGTTCTTAAGACTAAACCCTTGTTACCATAATAAAAATCTAAATCTTGTGGTTCGTGCTATAGCACTTATTTACTAGTTCTCTCTTTCTGCTGGTGTTTAAATATTGACAGTTTGTTGAGACTAGCAGAGTTACTAATCTTGGCATTTATATCCATTTCATAGTTAAATGTCTTTTATAATGCTACAGTTGAAATGTCAAAACATTTATGACCAGAAATCAAACCACTTAACTTCATGAAATTAATAGTATGTAGGTTTTTAACTACTTTGTTATACTTGAAAGACTGAGAAACACAAGAAGAAGAAGAAGAAGTGATTGGATTTATATCTTGCCCTTCACTCACTTGGAGTCTCTGAGCGGCTTACAAACTCCTTTCCCTTTCCCTCCCCACAACAGACACCCTGTGAGGTAGGTGGGGCTGAGAGAGCTCTGAGACAACTGTCCTTGAGAGAACAGCTGGTACAGAGCTATGGCTTGCCCAAGGTCATCCAGCAGGTGCAAGTGGAGGAGTGGGGAATCAAACCCGGTTCTCCCAGATTAGAGTCTGCGCACTTAACCACTACACCAGACTGGCAAATATTGCACCAAGCAGCCACAAGACAGTTGCCAAGCGCATTAAAAAGTCTGCATAACATTTTTACATGGATTCAGTGGGTTTGTTCATTTTGTGCACATTCAAATTCTTGTCTTCCTTATTGTTTTCCATGGATTTCAACAGGAAACTTTCAGGAGTAACCTCGTTTCCCACCCAATTTAGGTGATATTTTCAACAACGGCACACTGTGTCCAAATTATCTTCTCCGTCAAATTTTCAGGCAGCAAGGAGAAACCAGCCCTCTTTAAAATCCTCATTTGCAGAGTGGGCAAATATGTGCAACAACACTGACATGCAAGTGAGTTTTCCCTCCTTTCCCTAGGAATCTCAAACTGGAAGTAGCAAGACTGAAACAAAAGGTGAGGGAGAGGAGTTAATCTCCCCCCAGTTAAGCATTTCCCCCCATCCCAGCTGACTTCCAGTATGAGAACTGGCCTGGAGAGAGATGTTTCAAGTACCAGAGTAAGAGGAGGTAAGATTAGCACCCCTTTCCTGTGCTCTCCTAGCTGTGCGTATTTTTACATGAAACCAAAATTGTTGAGAGCTGTCAGATTGTGGACTAGCAATTTCTTATAGAGACCTGATCCTCCCTCTTCCATGATCTCTTGCATCCCACCTGGTTTGGTTGTGTGCACATGGGGGAAAATCCTTTGCCTCTGCATGTCTCTCCCTCCCCCAATACTACTGTGTTTGCTAGTCTGCCTAGCAGGTATAATCCCATAAAATAAAATAATTTATGAAAACAAGAGCCCATGCTTATATAGTATGAGAACATTCTCCTAAGGCCCTTGAGATGATACAGTGACTGTCAGAAAGTGGAGATGCCGGGCAAAGAATTACCAGTTTAGATTACCATGCTCTGTGGAATCACTGGCAAAACTGATCTGGTTAGATGAAGTTCTTGCAAGCACACACGTACTGAGTCACTATCTCCATGGTCCCCGGGAAACTGAAAGTAGACAGTGAGGAACCAGAATAATGGACAGATCAAAACATTTCCAATCAGTATTGAATGTTGATAATTATAGCTGTACTACTTATATTTACTATATTAAAGAAATGGCACGATTCAATTCAGATCTTGAGACACTGTTATCCAGTTGCAGCTCTCTGGTAAATAAGCAAGGCTTCCTGGTCAGATATTGTTGCTTCCAGGAACTCAAGTCCAACATCTGTTTTTGGAAATAAAGCTCTGGCTTCACACTCCACTCCTCTGTCGGTGTATGAGGGGAGATACAGACAGGATGCTGGGAGACCCTTCCAGTGTCCTTTCAACTGCAACCACCACCACCTGGGAGCAGGATTCACCTCATAGCTGAAGGAAGAGTGAGATTTAACCCTTCGGTTTTCATGGAAACTCAGGCTGGTAGAGTTCTTTAAAGAAAAAAGAGCAACAGCCCTCTAAGCAGGGGTGTCAAACATGTGGCCCAGGGGCCAGATCAGGCTCCTGGAGGGCTTCTGTCAGGCCCACAGTGGTACTGGCTGTCTTCTGCTTCTTCTTCCAGTTCTGCTGCTGCTGTGTCATCATAGGTTTGCAGCTTACAGATACACACCTGAACAGCATACTCAAGATTGCAACAGCACAGACATTTTGATGCAATAATTCAGAGCAAGAGGCATCAGTTATCAGACACTGTTAAATAAACAAAATATTGCAAGTGTGCTAATGTTTTAAGCATGTTTTTATTTTAAGTTTTTTAAAAAAACATTTGTGTTTGCGTCCTTTATAAAGTTTATATCTCCACTACCTGGCATTACATTTTATGACACACATGGCCCTGCCCAAATAGGTCTCATTTATGTCAGATCCAGCCCTCATTAACAAACGAGTTCGACACTCCTGCTCTAAAGAGAAAAAAACAGTTATCAAAAGCATGGGTTTTCTATTATTGCTGGATCACCTCATCTTACCTGTGCAACAGGGATTCCTTTCTTTCTCTACTATAGAACTCAACACATTTTGAAGCCTCCTAAAGATAGGCTCCCATTCAGAGCTACAATCTTAAAAGCACTTGCCAAAGCAATATCTACATGAAGTCAGTTCAACTCAGTGGCAGAAAGCCCAAAAGCAATTGCACAACCAAGAAACTGAGGCTTTCAGAGGCACTAGGGATTTGGCCAAGGCAAGGCAGGGTCTGGCTACAGTACAAAATTCCACCTTGTTTGTTATATTGGGAACAATGCTGAGCACAGCCTAACAGCCACCCTCAATCAAGACAAATTGTGCTCAGCATGATTAAACGTAAGGGGATTATATCATACTTAGGCAAGACAATGATGAACACTACTTTTCCTGGTGTACAATGACCATGTCATCTCACTCAATTAATCACAACCTTGCACAAACACAGTAAGTCCGGTAACACAGACACAGATTAGATGAACGAGTCTGTTAGGTCTGAAGTTTTATTGGGCTTTTGAGGCCTAATCAAGCATATTTAAGTAGAAGCACCCTTGAGCTGATGAACCACATCCAAGTGTGCAAAGGGCTAACTTGGAGCCCAACACTGATGTGTACCTAAAATACCACACTACTTCCCCCCCCCCCGCCAATTGGTATGACATGTTGACAAATTGATATGAAAAAACTAGCTAGAAAATAAAAACAAATTATTTTTTGTGAAGCGTAAGGAGTTTCAAAACCATTTGCCTGTTCAAGAACACTCTGAATTTCAGAAACATTTATCAGCAAGAACAAGCCTAATGAATGGTATCTCATCTATTTTTTCTTCATTTACAGTCAGGTACACATACCTAGGGAAGTCAGGAAACAGAAACACACAAACACATACAGGAATACTTACATTAGATTAAGAGTTATAAAAAACAAGGACAAGTACTCTTAAACTATATTGCCTTTTCACATTAATCACAGATATATCATTGCTGCAAGTTGGCATGCTCGTGAAATAACACTCCTGCAAACATAATACTCACCTACTGTCCTTTGGCCAAGCAAGGAGAGTACAAGCAGGCAACGCATTGAGTTTTTCTATCCATAACAATGTTATTTTCCCACCACAGAACACATGTAAACAACATGCAGCCACGCTGGATCAGAGCAATGGTCCATATGGTCCAGCATCTATTTCTCATGTCCCAGGCGAAGTGGCTATCTGTATACATGTATTTATTCCTTTATACTTCACCTTTCTCCCTAGTGAAGACCCAAAGCAGCTTGCATCATTCTCCTCTCCTCCATTTAATCCTCACAACAAGACTATGAAGCAGATTTATTTATATACCTTATTCATAGCCTGCCATTCTCACTGAGGCTCCAGGTAGATTACACAGACCAATTTCCCACAAGGCGCTGCTCCAGTGTCGTTCTTCCCTTTGCCCCGATTGCGTGCTTGAATTCCCCACTATTTGCCCTGCACCACATTTTGACCCATGGCTTCACCCAAATTCCCCCACTGCTTCAATGAGCCTTAAAAAAACAGGATCACTGAAGCCGCGGGGAAATTCAGGCGGAGCCGTGGGTCAAAATGTGGCGCAGGACAAATAGTGGGAAATTCAAGCACGCAATCGGGGCAAAGGGAAGAACAACACTGGAGCAGCGCCTCGTGGGAAATCGGTCAAATGTAATTGTGATAAATAGGATGAGGCAGCTAATAAGCAATACAACAAGACTGGAATTGCAGAAATTTGGGAGGGGGAGCATTAGTATTAAATAAGATGTGTCAAACAAGCAGTATTAAATAAATAGCAGTACAAAACACTGAGGACAACATAATGCATCCAGCCACAGATAATGCATACCACACACAGTGGTAAACTCCACAGACCCGTTGCCTTCCTTGAAACATCTTGTAAACCACTGTTATAACATAGCCCTATAACCTTCATCAAAAAGCCCTCCAGAACAATTCAGTTCTGCATAGCTTGCTGAATGCCAGAAGCATGGAAGCTTTCCTGACCTCCTAAGGCAGGTCATTCCAAAGGTGGGGACCACTTGCAGAATGCAAGTGTACAATTGTTGATCTGTGCCCATTTGCAGGGTGGTACCTGAAGTAAGCCCTGCTCAGGTGAGCAAAGTTGTTGTGGTAGAGCAGAGGAGAAGTGGTCTAGCAGATGAAGGTCCAAGGCCATGAAGTGCTTTATATGTGATGGCCAGTAGAATTAACTGTGAGCGATTGGCCCAAGTGTTAGCAAGCCACACCCTGGTTTATTGCTGAGGGTTTCTCTAAGGGAAGGACTCCCATAAATGCTGGTGATCTCGCTAGTTACCCTCCTCTCACAATGTTTTGTCTCCTTCACTAATTCCCCCCAATCAAAAGGTGACTGCCCCTTTTGGGTAATACAAGGTGGCCCAAAGTCATCCAGCAAGCTTCCATGACCAAAAAAGGATCTGAACCTGAGTTTCCCCAGTCATATTTTGACACTAATAGGGTTACCAATCTCCAGGTGAGACCTGAAGCTCTCCTGCAATTATAACTGTTCTTCAGATTACAGAAATCAGTTTCCCTGGAGAAAATGGCTGCTTTGGAGGGTGGATTCTATGGCATTATACCCTGATAAGGTCTCTTCCCTCCCCAGGCTCCACCCCCAGATCTACCAGAATTTCCCACCCTGGAGTTATCACCCCACACTCTAACCACTACACCACACTGGCAGCCATCACTACCATCATCCTTAGTTCAGCTCCTGATTTCCCTCACCTCCACAATGTTGGTTGTGGAGGGGGAAAAGAGCCTTACTACATGCTGAATTAGAATTGCAGTGGCATGCTTCATCAACCTGCCTGACTTTAGGAAGTTTTAAACTGTGAAGACCAAATATCACCACCAACTTACCAGAGAGTGACTTGACCTTTCTTCTCACTTGGGGCTGGTGGAGAAACTACCTCTTTTGGTTCAAGTGCCAAAAATCCTGCAACATCTATTTGTTAAGATGTTGGGATGGTGGCAAACTAAAAAGGATGGACAGGGGGAGAATTATGGCTGTATTTGGACATGATCCACACTAGGAGCAAGCTGAGCACCTGTCACGCTGCCAGCTTCCCTTGGTTCTTTGGTCAAAGAGTCATCCTGTGTATCAAGCAAAATGGTGTGGTGTGCCATTGTTTAGCATACATGCTGGGGACTGCCTACTCCTGCTTTTGGGCAGGCCAACATGAAGAATGTATCCTTCCCAAGGCTATAATGTACTCATAGCTGCTATGTTTCACCAGCTAAGAGTCAATGGGAACATCAGAAATGCTGAGCATTAAATCTTACCTCAGTGCATGGATTTAGTAGTTTGTTTCAACTAATTCCCCTTCCTCCATCTGCACTACTATGCCTGATTTCCCTGTCAAAGATCAATGAAAATAGTAAAAAAAAACACTATGTTAAATCTCACTGTTATCCCTGCAAGATACATTATAAGGAAGACCAACGAGTAACAGCGGCAGCAAGGGTAGGAGATTAGCTAGCTGTTCCAACTGTGGTTTTAGATTAAAACAAATCCATATTCCACTTCATGGGCTTTATTTTTTGTTACCGATGCTTTGAAAGAGTCCACACAAAGGAACTATGCAGCAAATCAAAATGCTTTTTAGGTCTGTGGGGTTTTTTTAAGATTCCAGGTATAACCCTGCACACCTTTGCTTTGCACCAAGCCACCCAACCAGAAGTGCAAGAAGTTCACCCTTCGACCATTATGTCCTCAGAAACACATTGCAGCATTCCTGGCAGTTAATCTGCAACTATGGATATCAACTAGATCACATCTATTGATGAATAACTATTACACGTAAAAAAATACCAGTATTTAAAAACTGCTTATATCCTTCGGCTCCAAATTAGTCATCTTCTTACAGCAGGATTCATACAATTCCACACAGGTTGCAGCCATTCGACTGATGTTTTTAAAACCCCTTCTGAAACCCAAGTAGGAGGAACAACTCTGATCAAATGCAAAACCTGTTCTGAACCAGCAAGACATTTCCTTTATATGAGCTTCTGTGATGTCCCTCTCTGTCTCTCTTAGAACTGCCTATTCCTGCAAGATTTGTGTCTGTTCCATTTATCTTTGATGGGAATAGATTTCACATACAGGTTTCACTGGGGTTAAAAGTTTCTGGTTTTTCTGTGTAGTGTTATTATTTGCTATACTACGAATCACTAACATCACAATCTATTTTACAAGGACATAGATCCTGTGCAAATGAGTACATTTGAGAGTGTTAGTTCTATATTTCACATTTTTCGTAAGACAAAAAATAAAGAACAGCTTATTATTAAACTAACAAGCCCTTTCAAATTAAAGGAGCAAAAGGAAAAGAAAGAGGGCATATGAGGCCATATGTATAAATAGCTCTTTAAAGTACATAACTTTCTTTTCTGAGCTCTATTTATGACTCTGTATACAAACTATTTCAGCATAGACTTGGAAGAGATCAGACATACCCATGTAACAGGACTGGAAAGTTTTCCAAGGTGGCTGCAAATTAGTTGACTTTCTCCTTTGTTTTGCCATCAAGTCTGCAGTCACTTTATATTACTAAGGAAAGCCATTACCTCCACTACAATTTTCTTCATCAAATGTTTGTTACTCTTTCGTGTTTCAAACCCAATAGCTCAAGATGTGTAAACACTACATCTTATGGTACACTGGTCAAATGTCAAAGTCTTACTATTCTCAAGGCCTCCCCACACATATGTCCCCCTGTGATACTGTCATATCTTTAAAATGGCAAGAATTAGAGAAACTCTTCAGAGATCTTATAATGCTTTAAAGTAAGATATAAGCCTCCCTCCAGTAGAAGACAGGGTCAGGATACAGGATGATCTTAACAGGCTGGAAAACAGGGCTAAAAAAATAAAATGAATTTTTACAGGGATAAATGTAAAATTCTGCAATTAGGTAGGAAAAAATCAAATGCATAATTATAAGATGAGTGAGACTTGTCTTGGCAGTAGTATGTACGAAAAGGATCTAGGGGTCTTAGTAGACCATACTGATACACTGAACATGAGTCAGCAGTTTGATGCAGTAGTTAAAAAGGAAAATGCGATTTTGGGCTGTATCAACAAAAGTATAGTGTCCAGATCACACAAAGTGATGGTATCACTTTGCTCTGCTCTGATTAGTCCTCACCTAGAGTATTGTGTTCAGTTTTGGACACCACAATGTTAGAATGTTACAGACAGGCTGGAACATGTCCAGAGGGCAACAAAGATGGTGAGGGGTCTGGAGACGAAGTCCTATGAGGAAAGGTTGAAGGAGCTGGGTATGTTTAGCCAGGAGAGGAAAGGACTGAGAGGTGATATGATAACCATCTTCAAGTACTTGAAGGGCTGTCATATAGAGGCTGGTACAAAGTTGTTTTCTGTTGCCCCAGAAGGTCGGACCACAGCCAAAAGGTTGAAATTAAATCAGAAGAGTTTTCGGCTAAACATTAGGAAGAACTTCCTGAGAGAGTGTCTCCTCATTGGAATGGGCTTCCTTAGGAGGTGGTGGGCTCTCCTTCTTTGGAGGTTTTTAAACAGAGGCTAGATGGCCATCTGACAGCAATGCTGATTCTGTGAACTTAGGCAGATCATGAGAGGGAGAGCAGGAAGGGTTGCATCAGTGCTTAGTTCTCATGGCCCTTTCTTACATACCCAGGGAAATGCTGATCACCACTTTGAGGTCAGGAAGCAATTTTTCTCCAGGCCAGTTTGCCTAGGGATCTTGGAGGCTTTTTGGCATTTTCTGGACATGGAACAGGGGTCACTGGGTATGTGTGGGGGGAGATATTTGTGAATTTCCTGCATTGTGCAGGGGGTTGGACTAGATGACCCTGGAGATCCCTTCCAACTCTATGATTCTAAGCACTGAGCCAAAATGGCCCCAGCTTCACCACCCTGTTTGCAGGCCATAGTTTTTCTGGAGGCCCTGAACAGGGACACAGTTTTCCGCCCCATCCATTTATTGGCAGCTGTAGCTTTACTCCTTGGCACCAGTTTTCCCCTCCTCTGAACTCCAGTGGGAAGACAGAAGTACTGCCCTCTCAGTGATCTGGCTTCCTGCCAGAGCAACATAGTTAGATAAAACTACATGAGGATGTTCACATGCAAATCAGATTCAAATCAGATCAAATCATGCAGATTCCTGCTGGCTCAGCATCTTCAGACATGTGTTGCCATTTCTGTGCTAGCATCTTAATACCAGGCCCACAGGGCCAATTCATATTAGGACCATGATGTAAGGGGAGAGGGAAGCAGTTTCCAGTGCCATTTTCCTAGGCTGTGGTATTTGCCCCATTGGGAGCTCCATGTGCATTCATGGGGCTTCCCAAACAAGACACATACCACCTCCCTGTGGTCGTTTCAGGTCACAAAAAACAGCATGAGGGCAAGGACAAAGCACCCCTCTGCTTGCATGCCATGGTCACAATCTAAATTGTGCGTGCCTGGGATTAAGTTCCAGCACAGAATTTGCAAGACACTTTTGATCAAACAGAGCCACACAGATAAAGGAACTGGGGAAAACCTAGCATGTAGTTCAGCCCTGAGCCATGACACTTACCAAATGACCTTCAACTAGTTACTCTCAACTTAAGCTACATAACAGGGTTGTTGCAAGGATAACACAGAGGGAGAACTCTGAGGTCTTTGAAGGGCAGCATAAAAATGTGACAGACTGCTTATTGCTAAGATCAAACGGTGGGCGGGAAAAGGGGGACAACCACTGTTTAGCCCCTTCCAAAGCTTTCTGTTGAGCCAAATAAGTTTGCTGTAGGAAAAGGCTTAGTACAGGTTCAAATAAAACTCTTTTAAAAAGAAAATGAGATTTTATTTGATTTATAGGCCGCCTTTAAAGATTGATTAGATTTTTACCCCGCCCTCCCAGCCGATGCCAGCTCAGCGTGGCTTACACAAGAACACAATAAAATTAAGTTAAGGAATATTGGAGTACGTTTTTATGGAACTACAAGGCTCCTTAGAGATGCTTTATAGAAAAGGAAATGATAGAGATGAGCAGCCACCAGTAATCCAGACAGTAACCATGTGCAGATTTATGCCAGGGCACTAAAACAATTGTGCTGGGTACTTTTATTACCATGAGACCTCATGTGTGCCACTTCCTGACAAAAGACTCACAATAACTAGTGTTTGGGCTGCAAAGTTTTATAGATTACAAAAACCAAGAGGGGGTCACAGGTATCCATATGGAAAATACAATAAACAAACAAACACTGTGACATGAATGACCAGAACATTTTATATTTTTTAAATCAAACTTACAAGATTACAAGGAGTAGTTCATTATACTCTCAATAAAAGTTTACAACATTACAAGGAAAATCCATCATACTCAATGAGCACCTGGATATAAACTCATTTCATCCACATCTCTGTCAGAAGTAGTCCTATTGTATGGAAAGGTATCAGCCTCTTGATACAGTTCAATGTTTGTTAAAAGAAATGAAGCTGAATGGAATATTCATCCTATTTTTAAAAAGATTTTGATGAATTCTTAACTTAATTATTTAATTTTTAAGAATTGTTTAGAATTTCTGGTTCTATTGCAAGAGTCCAGCTTGCTGTAGAGAGCATTTTTGCCAGCCACATTCAAAATTGAAGGCTTCTTAGCCAGGTAGAAATAAAAGAGGACTGGTTTGCTACTACATAAAATTTCTTTCAACAAACATTGAACTGTATCAAGAGGCTGATACCTTTCCATACAGTAGGACTACTCCTGAGGAAGATATGGATGAAATGAGTTTATATCCAGGTATTCATTGAGTATGATGGACTTTCCTTGTAATGTTGTAAACTTTTATTGAGAGTATAATGAACTATTCCTTGTAATCTTGTAAGTTTCATTTTAAAAATATAAAATGTTCTAGTCATTGATGTCACAGTATTTGTTTGTTGTATTTTCCAAGTTTTATAGATTAACATGTTGTCATGTTAAATTGCATAGTTTCAGTTATGCCGATTGGCTTTCTTAAACTCAGTCTGAACTTTGGCACAAATTGGCTATTTAAACAGACAAGCTTGCAGATCCCTGCTGTAAAACATTCACCAGCAAGAGCAAGTAATTCTGGGGGTTCGGTTATACTCATAATTCTCTTCTGTTGAACACAGATTCCCCCACTGACTACACAGAACTTTGAAACTGCCACTGTCATGTAGTTTTTCTTCCTGCTGCAACAAAATATGCCTGTCGATGTGAAGGCTGGTTACAAGAGCAATGACTGAGCAGCCTCCTTGTAACAGTTATTTCAGTGTAAAGCAGGCCTAAGCCAGCACGTGCGCACTGACAGAAGACATGCGACGACAACTAACTTTTCTAGCCCATCATCAGTACATGTAATCTGCTCTTGACAAAGCATTGCTAGAAAAATGCACAAGCAAAATCCCCCTGGAGTTCTAGTTACGTGTTTTTTAATGTACCCACACTTTTTAGATTGTTGAGATTCTGCAGTGAGCTCTTGAGATTCTGCAGTAAAATCTGTTAAGTGGTGCTATACTTTCCCATGAAGTCAAAAACTCACTAACCCAGTGAGTTTTTCCTTCTCTGTACATCCACAGTGCACCTATATTCCATGTCCAGAGTGCCTTCCTGCATTATAAAACCAAGGTGAGGTGAAAGAAAAATCTAGGAATGGTAGAAATGGTTAATATACTAGCTCCACATTGCATTGTTCCTACAAGGGACAGACATGTTTCTATTACTAAAAGCCCAGAAGTATATGGAACTACCTGGGATATGCATCCTTCATAGCAGTCAGGCAAAAAGTGTTGTAGCATCATATGAAGTACAGATAATTCCAAATTCAGTAACCAGACCATTTGCTGAAAGGAAAATTTACCTAGTGACTATGGAACAAACACTGTGAATAACACATCACACAGGATGCACGACAGACTCACATTTGGTTGATAGCACCAAGGCAGCAATCACTACTGGTGATGACTACTACCAAAGCCCCTTTATAACGTTGGAATGTAAAATATTAAAACCTATCTTGTACATATCCAGCCATTTAATCAAATAGTAATCATGTTTAGCATATCACAATTAGCATGAGAGCCAGTGTATTATATGGTTAAGAGCAGCGGACTCTAGTCTGGAGAACCAGGTTTGATTCCCCACTCCTCCACAGGAAGCCTGCCAGGTGACCTTGGGCCAGTCACAAGTTCTCTCAGAACTCTCTGACTGTGACTGTTGTGGGGAGAGGAAGGGAAGGTGATTATAAGCCACTTTGTGACTCTTTAGGATAACAAAAAGTGGGGTATATAAAACCAACACATCTTCCTTCATCTAGTTTGGGGTTTCAGTTTTAACTCAAACAAGTTCACTGTATGGAACTAAATTATGTCAGTGTGTTCTTGCTAAGTTAATGGGATCTACAGAGCAAGGTATAGACTGTTTTAAGATAAAGGGTACTTTCCATATCAAGCTTATTTATTTATTTATTTATTGAGATTTATATCCCACCTAGTCAGATATACCGACTCAAGGCAGCTAGCAACATTAAAACCAACATTCATATAAAAGTTAAAAATCCATATATCCATATAAAATTAACAAATAAACCCACAAAGATGGCGGTAATACAGTACTAATATAGTTAAGACAGTGCGAAGGACCGACATCAGAGCAGCAGCCTAAAGATAACAAGCCAGTAAGCTTCCACCAGCCGATTTCATAGGCTGGTGATCTCGCCACCATTTTTCCAGGTGCTCTTACCACTCCCCCAGTGGCGGCTCCTAGTCAAAGGCCTGGCAGAAGAGCTCCGCTTTGCAGGCCCTGCAGAACTGCAAAAAGTCCCGCAGGGCCCTGATGTCCTCCGGGAGCTCATTCCACCAGTAAGGAGCCACCACTGAGAAGACCCTGGTCCTAGTGGTCATTAGCCTGGCCTCTCTAGGGCCAGGGAGGGTCAGGCGATGTTGGGTGCCTGACCTCAGTGCTCACTGGGGTATGTACGGGGAAAGGCGGTCCCTTAGGTAGGCAGGCCCCTGACCATATAGGGTTTTAAAGGTTAACACCAGCACCTTGAACCGGATCCGGTACACTATAGGCAGCCAGTGCAGCGTCCTCAGCACAGGCTGGACGTGGTCTCGTACAGAGAGACCCATCAGCAGCCTGGCTGTGACATTCTGCACTAGCTGCAGCCTCCGGAGCTGGGACAAGGGCAGCCCCATGTAGAGAATGTTGCAGTAGTCTAACCTCGAGGTGACCATTGTATGGATCACTGTCGCCAGGTCATTGTGTTTGAGGAAGGGAACCAACTGCCTAATCAGCCGTAGGTGGTAAAACCTGGGCCTCCATAGTTAAGGAGGCATGCAGGAGCACTCCCAGACTCCAGACCCTCGGCGCTGGCACCAAAGGCCTCCCCCCCAAAGGCCAGTAATGGGATCCCTACCCCCGGCCTGCTCTGACCAAGGCACAGGACCTCCGTCTTCATTGGATTCAATTTCACTCAGCTCAGCCTGAGCCAGCCCCCCACATCCTGAAGCGCCCACTCCAGGTCACCTGGGGTGGCTTCGGACCAGCTGCCCAACAGCAGATACAGCTGGGTGTCATCCACATACTGGTGACAACCCAGCCTGTGTCTCCGGGCAATCTGGGTGAGGGGGCGCATATAGATGTTAAAAAGCATCGGGGATAGCACCGCCCCTTGTGGCACCCCATATGTCAGCGGGTGCCTCTGAGATGTCTGCTCCCCCAGCACCACCCTCTGTCCCCGACCCTGGAGGAAGGAGACAAGCCATTGCAAGGCAAGCCCCTGAACCCCCGTGTCGGCGAGGCAGTGGATCAGTAGCTGGTGGTCGACTGTATCGAACGCAACCGACAGATCTAACAACACCAGCACCGCCGTACCACCCCAGTCCAGATGCCGTCGGAGGTCATCTGTGAGGGCGACCAGTACCGTCTCCGTCCTGTGTCCTGGCTGGAAGCTGGACTGAAACGGGTCCAGCGCGGAAGTGTCATCCAGAAAGCTCTGCAACTGAGCCACCGCCGCCCTCTCTAAGATCTTGCCCAAATAGGGCAAGTTGGACACCAGCCGTTCGTCATCATCAAAGTTTCACAAGTGTGCCAAGAAGTGCATTGTAAATCTTGCCCTGCCTGATTTTGCTATATACTTTTGAGTGCAGTTAGCAATAACCACTTAATTGATAGCAACATTGGTTGCCTGGCTGTAGGTAGGCACCAATGTTCCCTCTAAGCTGTGAAATCTTGTGAGGAAAAATTCTACTCAGTGAGCTACTGGCATTAAAGTTGTGAGCCAGCAGTTTGGCTACTGCATAAATTAGTTCGTTCTGGAGCCACCCTTCCTGAGCTAAGACAAAAATGTGTGAGCCAGAGGCTAAAAAACTGTGAGCTAGCTCATACTAACTCAGCTTAGAGGGAACACTGGTAGGCACCCATATGTTGCCACCGTAGCACTCTGTGCATACTACAACATGTGTCAAGATCTAGGTTTGAGGTCCAATTTGAAAGTCTTAGAAGTTCAACCCCTGCCCGGGTACACTCAGTTCATGTACAGTACATACATAGCCTTCCAGCTCAAATGATTTGAGACATCAGTTGCTGTTAGGCAAGATGAAACTAGTCTGAAGTGGGCTCTGCTAACCACATGCAGAAAATCAACTGTGCAAAATGCAGTTGCTCTAAATGCCTAGAAAATGTTGGCAAGAAGTGAGATAGCAAGTGGTGTAGAGTGCAAAACCACTAAACTGTTCTGGGGAAAGTGAGCCCCAAAGTCTCTTAACACCGGGTACCACTCTTTTCTTATTAAGAAAATGCTACATTATTAAGAAAATGCTACATAAGTCCCCAAGAACCGTGAGAGCCATCGTTGCTCTTCAGGTGTGTACTGCTATTGTAGATAAGCTGTGATGATTAGTAAAATGGCATTAAAAAGAAAATAGCTCATCCATTAAAATGAAGCAGTAGAAAGTATTAATTTTTTTAAAAGAAGCAAATTCTCAGGATGCCAAAATTCTTTATTTTTTAAAAAAGTCTGCCTTTCCATCCAATAGGTCCTTAAGGTGGCTTGTAATCAATGCTCCCTCTAAGCTGTAGAATTTTGTGAGCAAAAATTCTACTTTGTGAGCTACTGGCATTAAAGTTGTGAGCGAGTGATTTGACTACTGCATAAATTAGTTTGCTCTGGAGCCGTCCTTCCTGAGCTGAGACAAAAATGTGTGAGCTGGAGTTTAAAAAACTGTGAGCTAGCTCACACTAACTCAATTTACAGGGAACACTGCTTATAATATATAACATGTGCCAAGATGAAAAATAAAACAAAAATGGCTACAGTTGGTGGGAGACTGAATGCCACTAGGCAGACAAAAGTTTCCAACCAGTGCCTTCAAACAGCCCTGCCCCGCAGCATTTGTAAGGCTTATGTGCCAAAACCAGCACTCTGAATTACATCAAGAACTAAATGGGCAGCAGTTGCAGATTTTTCAGGCAGTACAGATCATCAGCTTTGCAGGTCCCAGCTAATATCCTATATCCCTACTCTGAATCTTTCTGAATTTCTTAGTCCTTGTGTAACACACAGCAAAAGTTGTGCAGCAAAATTCATGACATTGCTAAATTTATCTAAATTTGTCTAACCCCCACCATCACATTTATATAGAGAGCTACTGCTCTGCATTTAATTCCCAACTAGATATCTAATTTCTTTAAATCAAGAAAACAGCTCCAGGTTAAGCTTTATCTAGAGCTGTGGCCAGTTCTGATGTCTGAGTATGCAATGTACATTCAAATAATTAGGTATTATTTTCAAGGCTCTTAACTGCTTGGGGCCAGGGTACTTAAAGGACCACTTCCTCCCATGCTGTGCAGGTCAGCAGTTCTGATCCTTGCTCGAGGTGAGCCAGATGGCGCAGTGCCATTGCAAAGCCCTCCCACTTGAGGTTCACCTGGTGCCTATTTTATTGTCCTTCAGCAACAGGTTAAAACTTTTTTTAACCCAGGCTTTTAACACCTGGTTTCAGCTGTTTCTATAGTCTGCTTCTAGCCCCAAGGAATGTTTTACAAATTTCATTTTAGGCTGCTGAATGTCCTGCACTGTTTTTATGGCCCTGGTTTTTAATGTTTTATTATTGCTAATTCATGTTGATGCTTTTGTTGCATCTTTACTGTGTGGACCACCTCAAGCTTGTCATTAGAAAGGTGGAGTAAGTTTTCTAAACAAAATATCTCTCTAGAAATCTTAACCACGCACACTGTGTTATTCTCAACAATTCGATCATTAAGGGTTTAAGATTTTGACAGCAAAGATCACTTAAGATATTCAACCTCAGTCAAACTAATATACCCCTTACCTGCCAAACCAACTCTTTAGATTTACTTAGTAACACAAAATGGGAACTGTTAAGACTTCACCCAAAGGAATAGCAGTTAAATCAACAGTGCTACCCTAAGGAGAATTATACCCTCAAGTTCATGGAAGTCAATGGGATTAGACGGGTGTAACTCTACTTAGGACACTACAGTTAAGAGTTTGACACTATAACCACAGCTGGAACCCACTGCTGCACTAGCCCATCATTAAACCACTACAACTATCCGAGGATAGCAACTCATTACGTTGCTAAAATTCCACTGATTGTGGCTAAAACATGTACTGGACTTTTGATGCTGCATTACCTCTCATATCATACTAAGGGGAGAAATGGCCACTATATTCAGCAAGACTGATAGATTTATAAAATTTGTGAAATAGCTAAAGAGCAATATGATCTGGTAAGGGGATGGAAATTAGCCAAGTCCAAAAAGTGATGTACTGTGATGACTAAGCTACTGGACAACATATCATGGTGCCCTGGTTCAAATTTTGTGTGAATTTATTAGATAGCCTTCAGCAAGCTACTTAGCTTTAGTAATAGAGGGATAATGCTGACCTAGTCTGTATGGTTGTTGTAGTAATTACAGGATAATAAGTAATGCCCTGAACTTTTACAGATGCTATGTGTTTTATTGCGTTGCTTTTATGACACCTTGGCTGCCTTGCCAAACATACTTACGTGAAACAAGTCCTAGTGAAATTAGGACTTCTGAATAAACCTATTTAGCATTGATCAAGCCACAATGCAATTAACCAGTATGAAGGACTGAAAGTCAAGATGTTAAATTTAAAAGGGGAACATTTGCGCATCGCTGGATAGTAAAACATGTCACAGGGATGAGAACCAAGCTTCTTTTTATATTAAAAAATAATAATCTTATAATTAACTGCCATCTGTACCCAACACACAGGACATTAAGTTCAATTATTATTCATATTTGAGAACAAGCGACAATTTATTAACAAATTAGCTGTAGTTTCCCCAGTTGTTGGCACAGGTTGGCAGTTAACTGAATCAGCAAGGTATCACATTCTTCAGACTAGTCGTGGGACACGTAGTCCTTAATGCAGGTAACTTCATTGAATTTTTAAAACAGGATTTAAGGGTTAACCACCACCACCACCCGCCCCCTTGTGCTCGGCTTCAAGAACAACTTCCTGCTATTAAAATTTAATCAAGTACATTCATTTCCAAAACTGGCACACATGTACCACATGACCTGCTAAGGTAAACACATTGTGGGAAAGAAGCAGAAATGACTGACAGGCATTCTACCAACTGCGAGACTTTCACAAGGCCAAGCTATGTTTGCATAGTTGATCAGTCACTGGAAAATGTTCTGCTTCAATGATAGAAGCTCCACTCCTTGAACCACTTAGTTTCCCAGCAATTCCACAAATTTCAGTGAAGTTACTCAAGGAAAAGTTTTTTTTATAAAGTTCAGCTTAAAAACAAGTAAAGAATTTAACATCTGTAGTAGAAGTAATGCTTCCATTAGTGCTACAATTAACATGTAAGATGCACCATGGCATAAGCAATCAACCATAGATTTTCTAACCAACACTAGGTTCCAATGTTAAGTTCCAATCGCGTGCTATATATATATGTTTACATTTTAAGGCAATGATGGCACTGAATCAGTACTTCATTTAGTACTTAATGCACCCTTATTCTCCAATACATGGATTCTGCTAGTGATTCTCTATAGGACCTCAACCACTGAAGTTAAGTGAACATTTCACAATTTGAAGGAATCGAAACAGATGTTAGATAAACAGCAGAATTTAGCCCTAATAAATAGTTTTTCTCCACAGCCATATTTCAGAAAGTACAAAATTAGATTCAGTTGCCACTTAAGTTATGTCTTGTAAAGCTAAAATTATGCCTTCTAACACTTCTATGAAAGCATATATGATGTTCATTGCAAAGACTGTCTCAGGTTGGAAAGAGTCAGTAAAATTTCCCACTGTACTATAATTACTTCCCCAACCCAGTTGATGCTGTATCTACTGAATTTTCAGATAATTGTTTGGACCCCAAGTCCTGCAAGTGGAAGGACATTTCTGCTCACAGAGCTGGAGGCAGTGTTTGCCAGCTCCCCTTACCAGTGCAGACCCTCACATAATGCTCTCACGCTGTTTCAGAGTTCCATGATTCCCAGGAACCACTTCTCATGGAGCACAGAGGGCTGGAGTAGCAAGGGGAAGATACATTCTGCAAGCTCTGCTTGACAGCACTTCAGATCAGCCACTAATATACTAAAATCTGTCTAGATTTAAGAATTGAAGAGACTCCCATTACAAGAAAAAAAGTTAAGAACGTATTTTAAAATTAAAATGTGTTCTTGAATGTTACACTGAAGTTTGAAAGAGGCTTTCCAGCCAAAGAACCACATAGGCAAGTGAGTTATTTTCTTTATTTATATATTCAAGAACACACACGTCCAAATTGCATTCAAGCACACTATCATCTTTGCTCTTAATAAAATGGAATTTAACATAGCAAAAGTTACTTACCCTTGCAAGTTTCACACTGTTTTGCTCTTGAAATCCCTATCTACTTTTGTACTATCAGTAGAAAGTGTGGCCACACAATCTGGCCACCAATCTACTTTTCAGAACTCTTCGGTCACCATGACAGTAAGCAGAACCTGTTCTGATAGACCAGATGTCAAGTCACTACTGTTTCCTGGACATTTACTTCCTTATTGAGGGCCATTTGAAGGAAGCCTTCGCAAAAGAACCTCATATTGAAGCAGCAGAAACCAAACAGCAGACAATTGCTTTGAATTAGACAAGCTGTAAGACAGCAAGCATACTGAACTCATGGTGTGATCCTACACATGCATACTTAAGAAATCCTCTTAGGTTTAGGGGACTAGTAAGTGTAAGAGTGAAGCCTCAGCTGCAGCACAAGAACTGGTCAAACAGTTTTATAGTCTTGCTAATTAACACTATAGTAACTCCAGGGCCTAGTTAAAAATTTACCATTAAACCATTGCTTAGCAAGCACATTTTTACAGAGGTGTCTGGCTTTAAATGAGGCCTTTTACGAAACATAGCTAGCTCGCTAACTAGCACCCAACACTTCACCTACTTTCCCATTCAGGCTTTTAGTCAAAACACCACATTTAAATCATACCCAGATGTTGTGCTATTTAAGATTTCAGAAACCAAGAGACCAGAAGTTTCAAAACAGCAAACACTTTTATTCAAACACAGATGTACAGTTGGGTGCTTTTGCATAACCATTAGAGCTGTGCCACCTCTTCCATCCCATTTCCTTCCAGCCCTTCCATCCCACCCTGCTGGAAGCAGCTAGCAGTGACGTGTCCACCTGAGCTTCAGGAGTGCTGTATTAACTCCTTGGCTGCTGCAGCCCCTGGAGACAAAGTTCTGTAGTGCACTGACTTCTATCATAATCAGAGTCTGAGTGTCACAGAACTTTGCTTCCAAAGACCAAGTCTTCTTTCTTTCCCCTCACTAAAGGCACATCATGAACTTTAAGGCATCATTTTCCGGCCAACTAAGACAAAATGAAGGAATACAGGTACAGCAATTAAGGCAACAAGGGGGCTTCTGACACCATTAGGTAACTTGAGAAATGACCCAGAGTTTAACAGACTTCCCTTCCCAAACATGCCTATGTTATGTGATCCAAACACCACAGCCTGAAGCCATTCATTACCTGTTAGATTCCTATCAGTGAACAACAACCTACCCTCAGGTATTCACCACCTTGCTAGAGAACAAGACGAGGGCTTCAGATCACAGTCCACGTTGTCAGCTTGCTTGGCATCTTCCCCATCAGAAGGAGGCTTTCCCCTCGAGTCTCCATTTGCTCCCATGTGTAACTATAGGCACTCACTACACAGATAGAGGGAGAGAAGCAGCTCTGCTATGGAAAACCATGTATCCATTAAGGCCACATACACATACTGTACATGGAGTACACCAGTACATATGCAACTTACAGAAACGGGGGGGGGGGGGGGGGAGAGAGAATAAAAAGGCCTCCTTCTCCATCCTACCCACAAGGCAGCCATCCCCACCCAGTGTAGAACTGGAAACAAGCAAACCAACCAACTCCTGCCTGCAAAACTGCAGCCTTATCTTGTTCCATACACGAACTCAGACATGCACCACAGCTGCAGGAGCCTAGCTAATGCAGTCCTCAACCCCACAGGAACAACCCATCAGGGTAGGGCTGCATACAGAACCCTGCTCGCATACACACACACACATACATATATATATATATATATATATACACATACATAGGTGGACAGAGAGCGAGAGCGAGCGAGCGAGAAGAGAGGAGACAAACCCGCCTGCCGACAAACCCAGAGCCACGCCAGAGAAAGAGCAGCCCAGCCCACACCATGCCCCCCTCTGCACCTGGAGCAGCCGCAGCTCCCAATGCAACAGGTTCCGTGCGGCGTCTCCTCCGCCAGCTGCGGCAGCAGCCCCCGGTGCAGAGGGGAGGGCCGGGCGTCCCCGGAGAGGGCTGGTGCAGCGCCCAGCGGCTGTGCAGCTTCGTTCTCCTCGCGGCGGCGGCGGCGGCGGCGCCTCTTCCCACTCGGCGGCGGCTACAGCTGCAACAGCAGCGATCGGCAACAACTGCCGCTGCCTCCTCTCCCACCCCCGCCCGTCAGGCTGCCTGCCTCCGTCTCCTCCCCCCCGCGCTGCCGCGTCCCTCCGGCTCCCCTCTCGCTTGCTGGCTCCGCTCGCTCGTGCCCGGCTCCCGCGAGCTCCGCTCCATCTTGACTTTTGCCGACGTGGAAATTTTGGGTTCGGAGACGAGCTGCGCTCTTATTGGCTGGCGGAGGGCGGGGTCGGAGGTCACGGCTGCTGTAGCTGCTCCGCGCCAAGGAGTCTCGTCCTCTCTCTCTCTCGGGCAAGCGGCGGCGGGGAAGGCAGAAAGGGGCGGGGGCGCAGCAGGGCCACGCCTCCCTCGGGTGAAGGCGCAGAGAAGGAGAGGGAGGGCGCACCTCGTGCAGGGTGACCGTGCCTTACCTGAGGAGCTGGGAGTGCGTAGGCAGGGTCGGGTAGGTGGGGCGGGCGAGGAGAGGAGAGGAGAGGAGAGGAGTGAGCGAGTGCCAAAACGCCAGGAGTCCTCAGGGCGCAGCTGAAAGGAACAGGATGGCTTCAAAGCAGGGGGGAGAGGGAGCACGCCTGTAGGGCTCGCTTGGCCTTAGGGAGGAAATGAGCTGGGAAACTGACTAAACAGTAGTCTTTTGTGGCCCTTCAAGAATAACAAAACTTTATTCATGCTTCAGCTTTCATGGACTAAAGGCCACTGCTTCAGACAGGCAAAATGTGGATCGTCACTAAAGGGGGTGATTTTACAGGCAACAGGATCCAAAAGAGAAAGAGTAGAGGCAGTTAGACAGGAGGAGGGAATTTGCTAATAGTGCAACCCTAAACAGATTTTTGTTGTTGTTCAGTCGCACAGTCGAGTTTGACTCTTCAGGACCCCATGGACCACATCATGTCAGGCCTTCCTGTCCTCCGGAGTTTACACCCTTCTAAATCCATCGGGCTTAGAAGGGTTTGACTCCGTTTAGGATTGCTCTGTCAGTGCCCTCAGAAATACAAGTGTAGGCAGCTTGGGATATGTAAACAGGAAAGGCTGGGAAGAAGCTCTCAGTATATTTTGGGGAGGTGGGGTGGCTTTGGGGCTATAGTGAGGTAGCTGGACTGCCAATTCTGTAAAATATTTACAATAAACCCTGGCTCAAATTAAACTTAACTTAGTGGTGGTTCCTTTATCCACAGCCCTAGAATATGTGAGGTACCAATAACACAAAAGTGAGGGAATAAGAAAGACATATATTCAGGGCAGTCCTGGAACCATAACTAGTTTGATCCATCCGGGATTATGAGTGCTTAGATTTCATATCTAGTTACAATCTCACTTTTTTCCTCTCTAGCAATGTTACCATGTACCAGCAGCAACAAACTGTGTCTAATATTTGGGACTCTAATATAATTTATGCATAGCACTTATTCAAGTTTAAGGCGAAGGGACTGATCCTAGAAGTAATTATGTAAATACTAACCTTTAAATAGTAGTGATGCTTGTACACCTAGGAGTCAGTTCACAAAGGAGTGTTTTACACACTTCCAACCTGTTAGCCTAGGCTTACTTACAAATTGGCCCACTGTATTTACAAGGATATAGCCCCAGGTATATATGTCTAGAACAGTAGCGTTAGTCCTTTCAATATGAATGAAAGTATATTTGCTTAAATCCAGGCATTCCCAGTTAGGGGGTCAGGGCCATGTGTTAAAAAGTGTAGGACCAGTCATCCCTTAAGAAATGGCATATACATAATGGGAAATAACAATGCAAGAAATGTGCAACATAATCCTGATTTGTACCTGAATCAGCTGTTGCAGTCCTGTTGCCTGGTCACTGCTGTATGTTCTGGGCCCTGTGGCCATAAGGATGTTTTACCATTTAATAGTATTATAGATTTTTATTGGAAAATTGGTCCCTTGTTATAAAAAGGAAGTATGAAAGTAAAGCATATAGGGTAAAATGAGATCAGTAACTGAAAACATGAAGCAGCTAGGAGATAGCATTCCAAATAAAAGGAACAACAGTAGGGGACAAGTTTACACTCGGCTCTTGTATTGGTTATTCCATGTGCGAGTAACAAAACAATTAAGCAAGGTAAGACATATTACAGCTAGTACAATGTAACTGGCATAAATGCACACAATTGTGCCAGCTCTTGAATGGCTGCCTGTGCTGCTGTCAGTATGATTGGTTCAGGCACAATGGCTTATAAGGACTCCATCAACCAATTGAATTCATTTTTCAGTGTTTTTTAAGGGATTGTTTGGCTCATAAACCTGCTGCCCCATAATCCAAGCAACGGGGCTTGATGAAACAGTAAAACTAAGGAGTTTGCAACCACACCCAATGTTGCTTTTCTGCACTCATTTAACTGGTTTAAGAATAGGCATGTCAATACAAAATGAGGCTTAAGAGTTGTTGCAGCTGCAGATTTCTTTGGTTTCTTTCTCTGTCGAAGCATTATTTCTTCTCCCATTCTTCAAAGGTAGCAATAAACCAAACCACTACCACCAATGGAAAGAAATGTTATCTGTTTTTTTAAAAAAAAATTAATGAAAGGTTTCTCAAAATAAGTGAAGATTGTTCTAGCGTTGCCAGTATCATGCCAGCAAACCATAATATATACTTGATGGTTATTTTGCTAACACTACTACCTTGCTGACAATATCCAATACTCTTAAAATACCTAATTTTTTCATTGCTTCCTTGATCACCAGGGGCTTCTGGTAGGTTGGACCTGTGACTCATTCATGATGGAAATAAAGGCTGTATATGCACAACTGCATGCATTTCATTGTGTAATGTAATGAAAGCCTTAATGAATTTAGTAGGATTTATTTCTAAGTAAAAACCCATAGCACTGGGCTGTAAACCGGGAATGGCCTGTAAAACAGGATGGCTTAATCAAACCCATCAAATAATTATAACTGGTTTGTGGAAGTTCTGCCACAGTTTAATCTTACCCTCAGTTTCGAAAAGATGATAGTTTTCACAAAAGCTGGGACACAAGTATGCTATAGGTAACATTACATACATTATTTTCACCTGCCTGTACGCTACAGCTGGAAAGCTGGTTTCCCCAGTCTAAATTGACCTTCTGACACTGGTATTAGACCTGCTGAAGAAAATGAAGCTGCAGGCATCAAAGAGGATTCTGGAGGATGAGGATGAATCCTCTTCAAAGGGCGCAAACAGATGCGATTAAGAACATGGATCAGTGTTTGTCCTTAAAAGGTAAATTTTAAGTGTGCAGGGCTGAGCCATACAGGTAGGAGAAAGAGATTTGTAGTCCAATCCTATGCAAAGTCACATCCTTTTAAACCCATTGAGTTCAATGAATTCAGAAGAGTGTAACTCTGTTTAGGATTATACTGTTAACTCTTGAATCCTGGAATAGTTTCAGTAATTGAAATGCACCCATCCCCACCCCATGTTTTTGGTTAGTATGAAAGGGCAGGTTTTTAAAGGATCTGACTTCCTTAGAAGTTCTATGAACGGTGCCCCTAGGCTGATGGTGTGGAAGAAGGTGGTAGGTGTGGCTTATACCTGCCATCACCTCCCAGACACATGCAGCTGTCAGCTGGGTCCAAGGCAAGGTGCTGGAAGCACCACCTGAGCTCAGACTTCTCCCAGTATGTTTCTCCCTTCTATACACACATATACACACATGTTTACCAGCACATCAATATCTTCACAAGTAGATGTTGCATTGTTGTTGTTTTACATAGGTAAAACTCTCATGTCTTCTGAGCTCCAAGCCAGCTCTTGCTTCTGCAGCATCTTCTTTCCTCAATTTGCATTCAGTTTTCCCTTCATCTTTCCTATCAGAGGAAAGCAAAAACTTCCACTGCTAATGCTAACCTGCCCATCACCAAAACAAAATACAAGCAATAGCTAAGAGAGTGCAGGTGGCACCCATAGTTGCTGCTCTTGCTTCGCAAAGGGGTTATCTACTTATTCTTCATATCAGAAATTTCTATAGCGCTTTGATTTTAATATTGAGCCAGTCCAGCCTAAGTAAAATTCCTATCCTACCTACTGGATTTTTACAAAATACAAAGCAAAAGTTTAAAAATACTTCTTGTTCTTGTTCAGTCGCACAATCAAGTCCTGCATCACACCATGTCCTCGTGTCTTACATTGTGCTCTGGAGTTTGCTTAATGTCATGTCTGTTGCATTGATAACACTGTCTTAACCATCTTCTCCTTTGCCATCCCCTTCTTCTTTGACCTTCAATCATTCCCAGCATCAGGGTCTTCTCCGGTGAGTGCTCCCTTCTCATTTGGTGGCCAAAGTATTTCAGCTTCAGTATCTGGCCTTCCAGGGAACAGTCAGGGTTGATTTCTTTTAGGATTGACTGATTTGACCTCCTTGCAGTCCAAGGGACTCTCAGGAGTCTTCTCCAGCACAATAATTCAAAAGCATCTATTGTTTGGCACTCAGCCTTCCTTATGGTCCAACTCTCGCAGCCATACATTACTACTGGGAATACCATTGCTTTGGCCATATGGACTTTTGTTGGCAGGGTGATGTGTCTACTTTTTATTATGCTGTCTAGGTTTGCCGTAGCTTTCCTCCCACAGAGCAGGCATCTTTTAATTTCATGGCTGCAGTCAGCGTCTGCAGTGATCTTGGATCCCAGGAATGTGAAGTCTGTCACTGCTTCCATGACTTTCCCTTTTATTTGCCAAGGAGTGATGGAGCCGGATGGCATGATCTTAGTTTTTTTGATGTTGAGTTTCAAGCCAACTTTTGCGCTCTCCTCTTTCAGCCTTAGCAAGAAGCTCTTTAGGTCCTCTTCACTTTCTGCCCTCAGAGTGGTATCGTCTGCATATATGAGGTTGTTGATGTTTTTCCCGGCAATCTTAATTCCCACTTGTGATTCATCCAGGCCAGCATTTAGCATGATGTACTCTGCATGTAAATTAAATAAGCAGTGTGACAATATACATCCTTGTTGCACTCCTTTTCCTATGCTAAATCAATCAGTTGTTCCATATCAGGTTCTAACTATCGCTTCTTGACACTTATACAGGTTTCTCGGGAGACATGAGGTGGTCTGGTACTCCCATCTCTTTAAGGACTTGCCATAGTTTGTTGTGATCCACACAATCAAAGGCTTTAGCGTAGTCAATGAAGCAGAAGTAGATGTTTTTCTGGTACTCCCTTGCTTTCTCCATAATCCAGCGAATGTTGGCAATTTGATCTCTAGTTCCTCCACCTCTTCAAAACCCAGCTTGTACTTCTGGCAGTTCTCTATCCAAATACTGCTGAAGCCTAGCTTGTAGGACCTTGAGCATGATCTTGCTAGCATGTGAAATGAGTGCAATTGTGCGATAGTTTGAACATTCCTCGGCATTGCCCTTCTTTGGGATTGGAATGTAAACTGACCTTTTCCAATCCTGTGGCCACTGTTGCATTTTCCAAATTTGCTGGCGTATTGAGTGCAGCACTTTAACAACATCATGTTTTAAGACTTTGAATAGCTCAGCTTGTTGTTAATAATGCTTTCTAAGGCCCATTTGACTTC
Source organism: Lepidodactylus listeri (assembly GCA_029233225.1). Classification (NCBI taxonomy): domain Eukaryota; kingdom Metazoa; phylum Chordata; class Lepidosauria; order Squamata; family Gekkonidae; genus Lepidodactylus; species Lepidodactylus listeri. Next base: position 47,699,366 of record JARCFY010000012.1, read on the forward strand.
ATGCTCCAGGATGTCTGGCTCAAGGTCAGTGATCACACTGTCATGGTTGTCAAGGACATTGAGGTTCTTCTTGTATAGTTCTGTGTATTCTTGCCATCTCTTCCTAATCTCTTCTGTTTCTGTTAGGTCCATACCGTTTTTGTCCTTTATCGTGGCCAGCCTTGCATGGAACGTTTCCTTTATTTCTCCAGTTTTCTTGAAGAGCTCTCTAGTCCTTCCCATTCAATTGTTTTCCTCTATTACTTTGCATTGTTCATTCAGGAAAGCCTCCTTATCGCTCCTTGCTGTTCTCTGGAAATCTGCATTCAGTTGGGTAAATCTTTCTTTTTCACCTTTGCTTTTTGCTTTCCTTCTTTCCTCAGCTATTTGTAAAGCCTCAGCAAGACAACCACTTTGCTTTCTTGCATTTCTTTTTCTTTGGGATGGTGTTGATTGCTGCCTCTTGTACAATGTCATGAACCTCCATCCATAGTTCTTCAGGCACTCTGTCTATCAAATCTAGTCCCTTAAACCTATTCTTCACTTCCACTGTATATTCATAAGGGATGCGATCTTGGTCAAACCTGAATGGCCTAGTGATTTTCCCAACTTTCTTCAGTTTAAGCCTGAATTTTGCAATGAGTAGCTCATGATCTGAGCCACGGTCAGCTCCAGGTCTTGTTTTTACTGACATCATTTTACTCCATCTTTGACTGCAAATGACTCCTCCTTTGACTGCAAATACTACAATTCCAAAGTACATTGTTTTTCAGAGTTCAGCCTTAAAAGTATTTGCGTTCAAGATCTTGATCTTCCTGGATAGTCCTCCCACAAAGACAGGAAAATCGCAACTCTGTTCTCTCCTCCAGCATTCACACATATCTCACTATTATAGACTATACTCTTCACTCAATTATCAGCATGGCCTTTTGTATTTAAGTACACAATTAGCCTATTTTAGCATAGTACAATAATTAACACAGTCCCTTAAAGGGATTGTATACATTCATGTTTTGTTTTTATTTATATATAAAACATTGATTTCCAGTGCCTAATTTCCAAAATAAAAAAAATATGTGGTCTCAAGTCTGCCTGCAGTCACACCTTAGACCGGAGCATGAGAAGTCCTGTCTTTCTGTAGAGCCCTAGAGGTGGTTACTTAGAGGTAAGGGGAAAGTACCTTTTAATTATTTTGTCATATATTTCAGAACTGAGCCCTACTAGAAACTCTTGTGAGTTGTGGCTCAGATTAAGCCTTGATAAATTCCAAATTAGAATATCACAAGATAAATGAGCAGTTTGACTTAATAAGTTCCTGAAATCTACAGCCATGTTCATGATGCATTTCTGTTCTGGTCTTTAGTAGAGAAGTATGTATCCAAACCTATCCTACATCATCTACATGATACGTGGAAACTGTTTACTTTTACAGACTTTATGACCCAAGAGAGACCTCACAGGTTTTGCATCTGATTAATTATATTTAGGGTTGGGACTAAAATTCTGGGGCTTCTTTTTTCTTTTCTGTAACACGCAGGTTGGCCCGACCTGCTTCAATTATCTGACAGTCTGGGTTCAGTTAGTATCTGCATCAGTACCGCCTGAATTACATGGGTTAGTTTGTAGGGATTCATTATCCTATCATTCTATATACTTTGCCTACTGATCTGGATTTTCTGTGAATGCAGATTTACAGTAATTAACATAGTCCTTAAAAGGGATTCTAAACATGCATGTGTGTATCAAATTGCATTTTATAAAACAGCATTGGAGGGGATCTGAATTAAACCTGTTTCTATTGAAGTACTCAAAAGATGACCTTGCTTTGCCTAATTGTTTTGTTTGTTTTTATATCTAATAACTCTTCATTATTAATAGTTAATATGGAAAATTCTGTCTTTTGGCCGTTCTGGTGTAGATCAGTTTTGCTATCCTTATGTACAGTTTCAGTAGACTATACTGGTACTCCAGTGAAGTTACTGTGAACAGTTTCTGAAATCTTAAATCATAATTGAAACACAATAATCATGCATTTGGACACATGTAGGGCCACAATCTGTGTCATTTTTAGAAAGTGCTGTCCTAAAAACACTTTCCTGGGAATAAGTATCATTGAGTAGACTTGAGTATGATTCTGCTTAGGATAGTGCTGTAAAGCTGCCTTTATTATAACTTGTATGTTATCTTGATTAGCACATAGTATGCCCTTTATGTGACAAAGAGAAAGTAAAACGTAGGTGGATATGATTTTTAAACTAAGAATCTTCAAAGGCTTTTCAGTGTCCAAGCAGGCTACAAACAACTTGGGTAGGTGGGGTGAATGGCCTCTGTGTCTGAAAACACCATCGGCCTTGGTAATACTGCAAAGTGTTCCAAGGATCTTTATCTTCTTTCCTTTGATGCATCAGTTTTTTGTTTTTTTTCAGTGTCCAAACAGATTTTTCTTGTTTCATTAGCTGGCAGAAGCTTTTCAAAGTTCGGTCAGCATGGTCAGTTTGGGGACAAGCTGAAACAACCATTTTATGAATCAGCTCACACATAATGTTTCCAGTATTCCAAACCATGCATTTGAGAATTAGGAATAAGCCCTGTGCGTGCATATATTCTGAGTCAATTAGTTATTCCTTTGTTCTTGTAAACCATAGTCTGCCATTACATCCAAACTGGGAAACTATGATTTTCACTTGAGCTCCAAACCCAAGCACCAGACTCATTCTTTCTCTTCATACCATGAACTGGAGGTCTGGAAATGTGTGAGCTGACCACTGTTACAACAAACATTTGATAGGCTTAGGGATGCCAGCCTCCAAGTGGGACCTGGTGCTCTCCGGAATTGCTGCTTATCTCCAGACTGCAGAGATCAGTTCCCCCAGAGAGCAGTGGCATTGTACCCCACTGAGATCCCTGTCCTCCCCAGGCCTCAAATCTCCAGGAGTTTTCCAACCTGGATCTGGCAATCGTACCATCCCCCACCAGTGGCCGGGGGGACCTGGCAACCCTATTAGGCTTCTAACCACTCAGTCTTGACTTTCACTATTAATAATTGCAGTGTCATTGCAGTTCCCAACTTGTTACTACCACCATGAGTATTAGCCAGAGTTAAGAGGGCCCATGTGCTCATCACCCACTGCTGCTGCTGAAATTTAACATATGTTATAGAATGATGCTTGGGTAAATTGATGGTGTTACCAACCTGTACAGGTTCCATAGGTTTCAGCAGAGGTATGCTTCACAACAACTGTATTGTGTACAGTGGTTCCCCCTTCCCATACACCGATAGTAACATAGGCGTAGACTACGGGGGGCTCAAGAGCTCGAGCCTCCCCGGGCCCTTCCAAGGCCCACCAGCCGCTGCTGCTGGTGCCTCTCTCCCCCCCCCCCCAGCCTGGCCACTCCTCCGTCCTTCCCTCTCCCTCTCCCTCCCTCTTTTCCAGGCGAAATGCCCGGTGTGGTGGCGTCACCCGGAAGTGACGCCATCACGCTGGGCACATTGCTAGGTGACGCTCTAGCAATCGCCCTGAAACTCTGTGGCACCATAGAGTTTCAGGACGATTGCCAGAGCATCACCCTGGCAACATGCCCAGCGTGATGGTGTCACTTCCGGATGATGCCACCACGCCAGGCATTTCACCCGGAAAAGAGGGAGGGAGAGGGAGAGAGTGGCCGGGGGGGGAGAGAGAGGCACTGGCAGCAGCGGCTGGCGGGCCTCGGAAGGGCCCGGGGAGGCGCGGCAGTTTCCCCGGGGGGGGAGAGAACATCGCCCCAGCGAGCCCCTGCCCCCCCCCCCCCGGAATTTACAAAACTCTATGCCCCTGCATAGTAACCCACTTTGGGCTTTGGGCGGAAACTAAAGCATCCACCATATTTCTGCAATGATTTATTGTTGTTAGTTATTGCAAGTTATTATAATGGAGCCTAATCAATGACTTTCTGTATAGTAAACATGATAAAAGCAGGCAAAGTGTACACAAAAATACACAATCTGCAAAGATTTGTTGAAGGAAGCTTATTTCCTTGGTTGGAATGTTGCTGGAAGAAGGTATCGGAGCCATAAAGTGCATTCCTATGCAGACTTGCTCCAATCTAAACCCACTGAAGTTAATGGGCTCAGACTAGAATAATTCTGCTAGGACTGCACTGTCAGAAAGAGTTCCCCCCTACCCTGGCCTCCTGTTGCCAAGGTATGCTTCTTTACTTGGAAGTATACTAAGTCCAGTAGGTTTTGTTCTCAAGTAAGCATGCATAAAATTTCAGTCTGAAGTTTTTTTATTAACAAAGCTTATTACTATTATGTGTATAAAAGAAATTAAGTACAGAACAGAGAGAAGCCTAACTGTGTGGTATTACCAAATTATTGGAAAACTGGTTGTAGCTAGAGGTGGGTGGAAGAGGTGGCAGAAACCACACCATTTCCCCCTTAACAAAGTTGAGTATGACAGCACACAAGCCGACAGAACTGAGGTAAGACTGCAGGGGCGACCTACTATGAAACTACAGAAGCTTAAATTTCAGGGGCCCTAATGTTGGGGGGGCCCTAAAGGAACTTTTTAAAAAAAATGAGTGAATTTTTCAACAAAATTGATGGAGTTTTTTTAAGTGTTTGTTATTAAAATAAGGCTATTTTAGTGACAGAATCATAAGCCAATGGGTTGTTGAAGTACTTTAATATTGACCTTAGAATATGCTCTAATTTCATATGGCCTCAGAATGTCCCTGTAATTAGTCAAATTTCAAAATTTTCTCAGGGGCTTACAGCACCCGAACCTCCAGCTGTATGGGTTCACTGAGCTCGCCAGAATCTATTCATAGCCTTCATTTGGGCAGCTGGATCCTCGAATCCTTCACTGGTGCAGAAGAAAAAGAAGAGATTGGATTTATACCCCATCCTTCACTATCCAAAGGAGTCTCAGAGCAGTTTACAAACTCCTTTCCCTTCCCCTTCCCCTCCCCACAACAGACTCCTTTCCCTTTCCTTCCCCTGTGAGGTAGGTGGGGCTGAGAGAGCTCTTTGCAGAACTGTGCCAGAACTATGGCTTGCCCAAGGTCATCCAGCAGGTGCAACTGGAGGAGTAGGGAATCAAACCCGGTTCTCCCAGATTAGAATCCGCGCACTTAACTACTACACCAAACTGGCTTAATAGTTCTACAGCTCAGCCCTTAGCCAATCAGAATCATAAAAAGCATCTGAATTCTCAATTCAGGCCCTTTGGACCTTGTTGGATGTTGCTCTATCGTTGCTGGTTGAGAAGGGCCCCCATAACAGTTCAAGCTTCAGGGTCCCAGAAATGTAGGTCTGCCACTGGGTAAGAGACTCTTAAGTTTATTTAGATGTTGTTTGTTAAGAAACCGAGTACTGTGCCTGAGTCCTCGTAGTGTGGGGATGAAGACAAAATCAGAATTAGTTTGCTCTGGTTTTGCATACCATTTGCTGCCCTCTGCCCTAAAAGCTCCATTGGGCACTAGCCCCCATTGCAACCGAGTGTTGCAAATTTCAGATTTTGTGTGGTATCCTGTATGTTCATGATTCCGTACTGCCTGCTCCCCCACCCTCTCCGTTTACAAGAATAGTGATTGGTTGCTCTGTGTCATCAGAGAAGTTCTGAAATAGAAATGGTTAAAGTTATCAGTGCCAAGCAGCTTGTGATAATATTTTGGGTTATCAGGTGGTAAGTAGACTTTAAAAATAAAATGTCATTGAAAGCAATTGTAAAAATGGTTGTACCTGATGTAGTTTAATTTTGTATATGTCATATATGTTGTATATGTTATATATGTTGTATACATATAAAATATGTTAAATACTTATGCATTAATTGATTGTATATGCAGATTTCATGACTAAAATAAATGTGTTGTTATTCTTGTTTCTTGTTATTTACATATTTACCTCTTTACTAAAAAAAACTGCTATGAAAGTATAGGGGGCCCAATTTTGGGCACAAAATTAGTGAGTTATGATTCTGCTCTTGCCACTGGTATATGGCACTCGGGGAGGGGTGATCAGAAACTGAATATTGTTATATTGCTATAATATTATAATACTATGTGTAACAGTTTCTCTCAATTCCCAGCTTTCGTTGTTTTAAAGTCTTTAGCACCTTTCATTGCAGAGATATAAGGGGAAAGGCATATCTCTGCAACAGAAGAGACTCAAGGGGTGCATTCAGATGGCTCTTTTGAGCCACGCCAGGCATGAGTGCTTGGTGGGTTTAAAGTGCATGTCCAGACCTCAACATCTGGGAATCGTGCCACTTTCATTAGTAGCCCGTCGATCCCCATCGGGGACCTGTACTTAAAAGATAGTGCTTAAAGTCCAGTCTAAAGCTGGCCAACAGGCCAATGCCAGACTTTCCACTGTCAGGTCGTTCCACCAGTGCACAATCAGCCCGTATGGCTGCCATTTTAAAAAACTCTTAGTGATGTGCGCATAACCACTAAACATGCGACATCCCCAGAGACCTGCTCAAGTGATCCAAACAATGTTATGTTTCTGACGGTCCCCTAAACCCAATCAACTTTATTAAGTGAAACGGTACCTAGCAGAAGATACCACTGGCTGTGTTTTTACCATTTTTAGTACTCACATGCACGGAAAAACAAGTATATGGTGAGGCGCCTATGCGCATGCGCAGACAGGATTTTTTTTTTAAAAAAGCCGACCACATGGCTTCTTATGGTGGATGCCATCTAGACAATCCACCATGGGAGTCACACACAGTGAAGCGCTTCACAGGCGGGCTGTGTGGTCACACAACGCTGGATCAAAAAGATCTTGTTCAAATTACAGCCAGGCCAATGGCGGGATTAGTTGCCCGTCTGAACACACCCAAGGCTTACTTTTTAGGTGGGGAATGAAAGCTGGGAGTTCAAAGAACCTGTTACACATAGTGTTACAATGTTCTATTGATACAAACTATTCAATTGCCAGTTTTTTAAAAGCCGAAAAGGCTCTGGTGGTGACAATTGAATAGACTGGGAATTTCCTGGACTGTGGGGATAGTCCCTGGGGAAGATAGGGTTTGGGAAAGGGGGGAACTCAGCAGAGATGTAATTCTACAGACTCCACTATCTAAACTTGCTGTTCCCTCCAAGGGAACTGATCTCTTTAGTCGGGAGATCAGTTGTAATTCTGGCAGAACTCCAGGCCCCACCTAGTCTTACTATATGCACTTCAACTTGACCGTAATCCATCTAGAAATCCCATTTATAATCTTTCAATACTACAATTAAAAGATTATGAGTCTGGAAAGTATAAAGGTATGGGGAATATAAGTAAATGATTATAATCTAAACAACTACTGAGCATTTCCTTTCACAGAGATAATATGCTAAACAATTACCTTGACTCTGGCACTAAACTAATTTTCTTAAACAAGTTGTAAATGAATATTAAGATAGCATCCATGTAGATATTTACAAGTGGATCAAACGGAACATAATGTGACATTCTGTATATATTAGCATAGGGAGAAATCTTTCTTGTAGCTTAGAGGAGACTTCAGCTGGCCAAAATAATCTTCATATGTTGACTTTTCAAAGAATTTCAGGTCATAGATGCTATAATCCTCACCACCTGGTTCTTCCTACACATGCGTGTGCATGCACAGACACACACCGTAATAACAACTGGGGGGGGGGGGAATCCATGGATCTAAATTACTCTCTTACATGGTTAGATCTAGGTCATAAAAATTTAATACATACTTGACAGTATTCTTGAACAAAGCATTTCTCACCTCTGTTTATCTTTCCTTTGTCTTTGTATGGGCTCCCTTTCAGTTAGTTTTCCTTCATCCATATGATTCTTTCCCCTCTTCTGTCATTCTTCACTTTCCTTTGTTCTTTCTCTTCATTTCAGGTTTTCTTTCCTATATTTCTTTCTTTCTGATCTCTCCCCACCCCAATCTTTGGGCATGGACCCATAGACCAGGCCCGTGAGTTGGCCTTTATACTGTAGCCACTCTGCTATGTGTACTGGATATTGATTTTACACTCTGTGTGTGTAGTCCAAAAATCAATATTTCAGTAGACTGAGCAGAGTGTGTGGTGGTGTAATGGAGCCCAGCCTGCTAATGCAACACACAGGGGTCCTCATTCAGAGATTGAGGTCAGTCACTAAATGGAAATGTGTTTTCTTACTTTTGTCTACTTCAGATTTAGTGTAAGTGCCAGGATATTTAACTGATATCAAGACATGTGGCTGCTTTAAATTTATATTCAACATAGTACTGCAGATATCAAACTGTACTTTTATAATATATCTCAGATTTAAAAATGCAATTCATATCTTTGTGCTTAATTAATTTCAGTTCCCTATGTCCATAGTGCATATTTAATAGCTCCCAGCTAATCAAACTGAAAAGCGCAAATAAGTATACAATGAATTCCTTTGGTTTGAACCACACATTCTATGGGTACAGCCCAAATGTTAAATTAATTTACATCCCAGTGGTTAAGTTCCGAAGTTATTTTACCACTTACAGAAGGAGTTCTTCTGCAAGCAAAAGAACTCCTGTAAGTGAGAAAGCACCTTTAGATCCAAGCCATAGGAATGGGCCCAGTTGATCTAACTGAAAAAGAATTAAGTTCATGCTCAAAGTTGCGATCATGTCTGGCATAAGCACCATTCAGTTTAACCCTTTTTTTTCCAGTAAAGAAATCTAGGCTAGAGGTTCATACCTGCCATTGAGACCAATGGTATTAGAATTGCTTAAATTGTGCTGGATTGCATCTATTGAAAATAATCTGAGAACACAGCTTCTATTAATTCAATTGATTTTAATGTCCATTAAAAGATAACAAACAAAAAAGACTCGGTATGGTTCCTTTTAATAAGAACAGATCTATCCAAAGAGGTGTACGGATTTGGGTGACTTCCACATGGGATGGGATTTTGACGTTTTCCTCTTGCTGGTGTGGCTGCAGATAAAGCACGGCAACAACGGGGCTTCCACAAGGAAAGGGTCCCTGCAGTTTCCTGGACCCAACCCCCCAGCAGTGGCTACCATCTTCTGCTGGGCCACCAGAGCTTTTGCATTTTTTAAAAAAACAGCACCACAATACTATTATGCCTGTATACCATAGTAACTGCATGTGTAGCAGGTTCTCTGGAATTCCAGCTTGTGGTAGCCAACCTCACACAAGGTAAAGGCCACCCTTTGGTTGGGGTCAGGGTGGACCTGGCAGTGGGTTGGTAACTTGTCCTGGTGGCCTTGATGGCCAATCCACCACTTGTTGCAAGTTATGCCTTTTTACTCATATCTCTGCAATGGAAGGGGACAGAGATTCACTTTTTAAAAAATGAAAGCTGAGAATGCAGAAAACCTGTTTCACCTGTCGTTACAATGGTTTAGCAGTATAATTATATTCTAGTGCCAATTTTTAAAAAAGATAAATCCACCCAGTGGGAGGAAATGGCTGCTGTGGGGACAGGGTCTGGGAAAATGACTGTCATGTGGGCTGGAAAATTAGGATTTGCACACCCACACAGCAGTCATCCAGGATTTCCTGTGACCTTTCCCAAAACTTTGGAGCAGAGCAGATTTGAGAAAGACCGACAAAAAGCTGGAGAAACCCTCGGAGATAAGATTGCCAACATCAAGGTGGGACCTGGGGGTGTCCCAAAATTTCAGCTGACTACAGAGATCACTTTCCCTGCAGAAAATGGATGCTTTGGAGGGTGAACTCTACAGCATTATTATTTGCCCTTCCTTCCCCAAACCCCAGGCTTCACACCCAAATCTCCAGGAGTTCAGATCCAGAGATGGCAACTCTACCCAGAGGTACAAGAATATACTATGATGCCATGGTGAAGGAGAGGAGGCGGGGGAATCGCTTTCCAAAAGCAATGAATTCAGGGCAGATAACCATGCAGAAGCCATCAGAAATGAGGACCCATATTCAGAGAAGATCCATGTACACATAAAGCAACCTTACACTGAGTTAGACCATTGGTCTATCAAGTTCAATATTGTCTACTGTAACTGGCAGTTGTTGTCCCAGGTCCCAGATTGAGATCGTTCATATCACTTTTTACTCTTTCACTGGAGATACTGGGGGCTGAACCTACTAGAGTCTGGGGCATGCAATGCAGATGCTGTACCACTGAGTCATTCCTTCGTGTTTACAGCAGATGATGTCCATAATCACTCCTATGCAGCTGTGAATTCAAGAATGAACTATACTGCCATCAGATACTTACAGGTCAGAGACTGTGAGGGCCCACAGAAGGTGTTGAAGGGATGAGCGATGAGCTTGTGTCAAGCGATCCAATGGGAAGTGGATTGCTGCCCATTAGGAGAGTATGGCCAGGAATGCCAACAGCAGAACAAGGTCAACTGATGCATACTACTGCAGTGCAGGGCAAGGGCATGCCATTGGGGTTGAGGGCTCGCAGGGAATGGGCGGAAACCTGGGGAGGAAGGGTGTGGCCAATTATTGGAATGGGCACTTAAGCTGATGGTGCAGAGGAGTTGAGAGGTAGTTTGGGAGTGAGGGGAACTCTGGCTATGCACATGCAGTGGAACAGGCAAAGGTGAGGCTAACTACCCATCCATAAACCAGGAGACCCAGTCCCGTACAACTGGGCTTTTCAATAAAGATATCTCCATTACTTACTGGAAGGACAGGGTCTCTTTATTGCAATGGAATCCCACTCTGTGCTCAGCCTGCTGCTGGCCTCCACCCTGCCCACACCATGACTCCTGGCCCTTGCACAGGAAAACCCTGGCTCAAGATAAGCCTTTTAGGAAGCAGTCATTGGCGCCCTTATATCTTGGGCCTCTAAAAAGATTAGACACAGCATTTTATACATCGATAAATTATGCTCTCACTGAGTTTTACAACTGTTGCATTCACCAGCACTACCTAGGTGGCAGTGTGCATGGATAGCTTTTTTGGAGAAACATGTAGCACAGTCTAGAGAACCAGTTTGGTGTAGTGGTTAAGTACACAGACTCTAATCTGGGAGAACTGGGTTTGATTCCCCACTCCTCCACTTGCACCTGCTGGATGACCTTGGGCAAGCCATAGCTCTGTACCGGCTTTTCTCTCAAGGACAGTTGTCTCAGAGCTCTCTCAGCCCCACCCGCCTCAGAGGGTGTCTGTTGTGGGGAGGGGAAGGGAAAGGAGTTTGTAAGCCGCTCTGAGACTCCAAGTGAGTGAAGGGTGGGATATAAAATCCAATCTCTTCTCTCTCTTCTTCTTCTAGAGAGTAAAGTGGTAATTGTCTATGCCATCAATATAGAATAACATTCATAAAGGGCTACCTGAGGAATACCTGTTTAAACTGAGATGGAAGAAGGGTAATCAATTTCATTTTTGTTAAGAATGTTTTGAGGCCATTTTTTGGTGTCAGTGAAGAAGATATGGATCAGTGTAACAATTCAGAATGCCCTGTATGCACAATTTCCTCCTGTCATCAGTTTCTCCTGAACTGGAAATTGGGAGGATCCTTGGTTGCCATGGAAATCCAATCAGGTTGCTGTTTCTTATGTTTCAGCAAGATAAGTCAAGGAGGTTAATCAGGAGATATTAGTAAAGGCTTCCCTAATGTCTCCAGGATTAATGTCCAATCAAGTAAATAAACTGTGGAAGTTGTTTGCTCTATGTGATCTGTTTCGCATGCTGAACACTTGATTTCAACCACTCCTGCAAGACAGTGAGATGGACTTGTGACCTTTGAGTGACTTCTAATCCTGCTTCAGCCAGCCATCCTGTGGACAATCCAGATCCTATCTCCACCCCTTCCTGTAGACTCCATGCTACAAGTGGACATCATTAGTACTCCAATTCAGCAATTCACTAAAATGTAAAAACAGCATCAGCCTCTCATTTTTTTTCTGAACATTTCTGTTTTGCACTTTTTGTGGAGTGATATAACTGTGGGAGCCCTCCCAGCCTCCTGAAGCAGACTGTTCCACAAGTTGAGAGCATCCACAGAGAATGTCTGTGACTGGGCAGTTGCTGATCTTAGCCATTTTCAAGGAAGACCCTTCAGCAGGCTTTGTTCAAATAAGCAAAATTGTCATGGTGGAGTAGAGCAGGAGAGGCAGTTCTGCAGGTATGTGAGTTCTGGGCTAGGAAGGGCTTTGTAAATGATAAATAGTACCTTGAATTGAGCCTGGTAACCAATTAGTAGCCAATGGAGTGGCTGCAGGACAGGTGTGACACAGAGGTTCTGCCTAGCACCTGCTAGTAACAGGGCTGCCATGTGCTGAACCAAGTGGAGTTTCTGAGTGGACTGTAAGGCTGCGGTCACACACACTAAATAATCCACTTTCAATCCACTTTCAATGCACGTTCCAAATGGATTTTGCAAGTTCACACAGTTAAAATCCAGTTGCAAAGTGCACTGAAAGTGGATTGAAAGTGGATTGAAAGTGGATTATTTAGCGTGTGTGACCGCAGCCTAAGAGTAGACCCATGTAGAGTGCTTTGCAGTAGTTTAGCTTTGGAGTAATCACAGCACAGGTCCATATGGCCAGACGGGCTGAGTCAAGGTTGGGAATCATCATCCAGGCTAAATGAAGCTGGTGGGATGCTTTTTTGTTTGTTTCAAAGAGTTGACATGCTTTCCAGATAGGAACACTTACAGAGTCTTATGTCAATATTTGATGCACACAATACATGTCCAGCTCTTGATCACTCTTTAAAAAAAAGTAACCAAACTTAATAACTGCACAAATCTTTTAAGAACTGAGGTTCACACCTGATCCTGCGTGGCTTCTGAGATCTGATGAGATCTGGCAAAGCATCACCTTGCCTTCCCTAAAGGCCTAGTTTAAATTAAAAAAACTGTAATTGACATATTGCTGTAGCATTATGATAATCTAATTGTTTCTCTACATTCCTAGCTTAATTTTTTTTAAAGTAAGCTTTTTAACACTTTTCATGGTGTTACTATAGTTATTTTACCCGATTTTAAAATCTGTTATAGAATTCGGGCTGTGAAACTGTTATTCAATTAATTATGCTTAAAATAATTTTGTACAATCTGCTTTTTAAGACGTTAGATTTTTAAATGCTGAAAACTTCAATAAAAATAATAAACTTCAATAACAATAACAATCCTAAACAACTGTTTTTATAAAATGATTTGTTATAAACACAGTTATACATCTATATAGGGAATATCCAGACTTGGGTTCTGCAGTGCTTAGTATGCTAGCAGAGGAAGTATTCTTGGGAATATTCCACACCAGAATCCATGTAACCAGAATCCCCCAGACACTTCATTGAAAGCCAGCCAGGCCTGTAGCTACGGTGGGGCTTTGGGGGGCTCTGTCCCATTTCTTAAAGGCACAGCCCCACAAGAATTTCTCCTGTATATACTTTTTTAAATCATTTTATAACATTTTTAAAGGTGTGAACTCCTTCAAGCAGAGATGCTGTAGATGACTAATACCTGCACTGAGCAAGGGGGTTAGAGTAGGTGACCTCTAGGATACCTTCTAACTCTGTGTCAATAAACTGGTCTCCTTTAAGAGAGTTTTTCTGTCAAGTGTTAGCTTTCTTGACTATAGGAGTCATCACCCCCACCTGCCAGCTTGTTATCAGAACTGTTGCTTAGGCTGACAGAAGTGATTAACTTGCAGCAGATGAGACCTTCTAAAGTGGCTGACAAGTTTGCAATTTAGAGATCTATCCTGGTAACAGCTTTCTATCGGCTAAATGGTTAAGAACATCTGTGCAGAATAGACAGCTTGAGAAGACTCAGAGAGAGAAGAGACTGCCTTGAAACTCTCTCCAACTTCCACCTGCTGCTATGCTTTCAAAGAGACTGCTCGTCAGGAACACCACTTGAGATGCCAGAACTACAAGCCTGATAGGAAAAGTAGTGAGTAGAATAGCCAGCTAGGTTTTTTTCTTTTGGTTTGCATTCCTTGCTGAACAGTATGCATTCATTCCCCTATGTGTTGTTTGTCCTTTGTTTTTGTAAATAAAGTTTTATGTGTTTTTATACAAATGGGAGTGAGTTTACTGGCCAAACCCAGATAAGTATTTCCATGCCTACTATCTACCAGAAAATTAATCTCCCTCCCTAGCCTGTTATTGTCACACACTGATTTGCAGAAGCCTCTATGTTTTGATTTTAAAAGGCTTGATTCCACAGTAGCTGAGTCATAATCCTCAAAATTCTGGCTTTTCTTTCAGCACTGAGAACTTCAGTCCCACAAGAAAAAAATTTGCCCCACAAGCCATGAAATTCTGGCTATGGGCCTGAAGCCAGCTGGCCAAGACCACAGCCGGCTCCTCTTACAGCAGTCACTCTCAGCTACATGGACTGGCAATGGGTAATCTTGAAGATTAAACTGCCCTGTGTCCTGAAATATTTAAAGAGAAGTCCTGGTTAAATGCCCCTAAATCAGAACCTTTAAGCACAATCTTAAAACCACTAATTCTAAAGCAATCATATAGGCTTTGACCTTGTAAATAGTTCTGCTCACAATCTCTGCATATGAAGCTGTCTTATACTGAATCAGACCATTGTTCCATCAAAGTCAGTATTGTATAAGCAGACTGGCAGTGGCTCTCTGGGATTTTATGTAGAGGTGTTTTGTGTCACCTACTACCAGATCCTTTCAACTGGGGATGCCAGGGATTGAACATGGGACCTTCTGCATGCCAAGCAGATGTTCTAGCACCAAGCCACAGCCCTTCTCTTAATTATTATAACGTCTTCCTGAAGTGCAAAACATAGCTCTGCTACAGATATAAATTTATTGTTCATGTTAGTAGGAGTAATATGATTACCTGAAAGTACATGATAGTAAAATAGTATACCCCATGGTTTGATGCATATACAAATTTAGAAGAGAACAGTGCCATAAATGTGAAGGTTATTTCATAATGTCTATTCCTGTATTGTATATATTGAGAAATAAATATAAGCAAAGCACAAGTTCACACTATCTAAGAGGCTATTGTTGCTGTGTAATTCCAAAATCCTGTCTGGCAGGTTTGTTCCTCAGACCCAGTGTTTGTTTAATCTGAAGGTGAGGATTTTTAAAAAGGTAGCTTAATATTGAAGTTATAAGCAAGTTCATAGTTTTATTTCAAAGCAAGATTCGCTCTAAAGAGTCAGCAGTAATAGTAGAAAATAAAAAGATAAAAATAAGGTGGACAAATGCAGTGCGACGAGCACAGAACAATGAACATGGATTGTGGGGAAACGGAGAAAATAAGCAAATCTCCATTTGGTTGGACTTCTGAACAGAAATTTTTGAGATTACTCTTTTAAATGGTACACGGTAAGGTATTTATTGTTTTGTATTTCATAAATATGCCAAATGGCACAACATTTTGTATGCTGAATTATGATTGATGCATTTTATGCTCTTAAAGCAGTAAAAGAAGTTTTGCTTTACAAAAAAAAGTAAGTACTGCATATATTCCATTTTTTTACCCAAAATGTGAATAATCCACATGTCTCCCCTTCTCTGATATATGCTGGACTGGTTTAGAAAAAACGCTGGGTACCAGAGGTGATGGAGTGAGAATTCAGTATGAGTAAGCAACTCATCTGTAACAAAGACTATTACTGATCTTCATACTGAGAAACTTCCAAGCAGCTCCAAGATTCCCCAAAACACCTGGAAAACTACTGACTTGTTTTTTTCAAAAATATACTAGAAGGTTAAGGGACTCTGGAAACCCATAAAAATTAGAAGATCATACAGTATTCTCTTATCTACACATTTTTAAAAGTGTATATTTGAATATTTTCACCATAATTTTATTAAATGCACCTGGTTTGCTCATCATGAGAAAGTACTCAGAATGGCATCAGAAAGTAGACAGGTATTATAAGAACGAAACAGACTTTTCTCAAAATATAATCAGTTACTTCAGTTACAACAACTCTAGGAGAGGCTTAACTGGAGTGACTTGAACTAAAAAGACAGATAATTTAAACTGTCAATGACTTTCCCATAATTCCAAGGGTAATATTTTCATTATGACAAAATGTTCTTTAACAATTTCACCCATCAACTGTGTACCAAGATTTTGCTTCCTACATGAGTCCTGCCTGCCTTCTTAGTCCCCTCCTTATTTCTTGTTTACATATTTATTTAATAGGGTTACTGACCCCCACCCACTTTCTAAAAACCCTTGGCAGGTGCCAGGACAGGTGCCAGTGGGCACCATGCTGCCAACAGGTACCATGTTGGGGACTCCTGCAGTACATCCAAACTGTTGTGGACACACAGGCATAATCCCGTATGGAGTTCGTTTTGGGAAGACACTGAGAAAAAAGGACTGTATCCACCGTGTCTGGGTAGACCCCTTGGTTACATGCTGTCCTGGCTACATGCTTTGTTCAGAAAAGGCTCAGTGCCCAGTCCTTAGAGGAAGCTTGGGTCCTGCACTCAACCAAAAGAGGCCTTAGATGCCTCCCAAATGTCAACTCTGCCATACAAAAACTAAACAATTCTCCCGTCTTTAGGTGCCATTCTCAGTTACAGGCTGTTCCAGGGTCTCACAGATGGCTACCATGTGTTCACATCAAATTGATAGGTGAATTAAATGTAAAATAACCACCCCAAATTCCTTGCCCTGTCATTACAAGGCTGCTTTCATAATGGATGAGTATATCATTAAGAATGCTGTAAAATTAGAAAACAGCCCAGAATATCAATCCTCTGCCACTAATTTCAGTGTAAAATTGTTGCATGATTCATGCCTTTGCACATTTCTATGCTCTTTGCATTGGAAAGGCATGTGTGTTGCAGTAAGTTCTGCTTTGCAGCCATGACTTTTGGCGAGTCCTAGGGACTGAACTGTCATTTGAGGTTCCTTTTCTTTCTTCACTGCATCTTTGTGTCAATCTCTCTGTCTTCTCAGCTGAAAAAAAGAGAGAGATTGTTATAATCTTTTCAAAAAACAATACTGGACATTGGAATTTAATACAGCACTGTGTTAAAATTGTATGTCTCAAAACCTGAAAGAAAAAGACTAACAAAGCATGGTACTTCTTTATTGTAAACAGATTATAGATATTATAAACTGGCTAAAACTATTTACACAGAAAAATGGAAACCAGATGCCTGCCCACATTTAGAAGAATGGGAAAATAAATTTGCAGAATACAGAGTAATGGCAAAATTAACAACCTTTTGGAAACAGAAAAATTACAAAACTTGAGGAGGGATGAAGTGTGTATTATGTGTACTATGCTAGCAGGAAACAAATTTAGAATGAGAATCAGTTTAAAATATTATATAAAAATATATGGTAATGAAATAGAAGTAGAATTAAAATCTTTTAAATGTAATATCTCGAATACAAATGTATGGAAGTGGATTCTGGGGAGGATCTTTTCCAAGTGGATTCTGATTAGTGATGTCTTCTATTTTCTTGTTATGAGATATATAGGAGACCTTTCTTTTTCACCTTGATATATTATTTATCTGTTAAGCGTTCTAACAAATATGTAGAACTGAAGTGATGAAAACATGTAATATTGAATGTGTAGTAATGATGAAACTAATGATGAAGTTGCAACATGGATTAGTTATGAAGCTTGAAACCTAAATTGTTGAATATAGTTGTACACCAACAGACGTAAGTACTATTGTACTTTATAGACAATACCTTAAAAATTACAATGAAGGGGATGTAAGGGAAAATAGTTTGTCTTATACATTTTCTAATACAGGATTGTCCCCCGCAAACACAATTATGTTGTACCCTCCACTGTTTTCCATTATATATATAGGAAAACAGTGGAGATACAGAAAGGAAAGGGGGAAGAAAAAAAGGGGGATATCTTTCCTCAGGGATCCGTTGGATTGGGAGTGCACAGGAGCGCAGCTCCGGGAGTGAGGACCCCAGGGGGCGGGCACATGACCAAGCCCCGCCCCCTCCTCGGCTTCCCCGAGCAGTGCAGAGGCGCAGCACCCCAAGGAAAGCCCTGCTAGGGTCTTTATTGTTTTTAATGTTTTGTTTTAATATTGATAATTTTGTCATTGTTCCTTTTATGACTGTGTGCTGCTTTTCCAGAGACTTGCTCAAGGTGGCATATAAATTTTCTAAGTATACCATTTTTTTATCTGGGCACATGGCACATAAGTACTGGAGAAATTTCACCAACCCTTCAGCAGCTTCCACCTTATCAGTTTGGTGTAGTGGTTAGGAGCACGGACTCCAATCTGGGAGAACCGGGTTTGATTCCCCACTCCTCCACATGCAGCTGCTGGGGTGACCTTGGGCGAGTCACAAGTTCTATCAGAGCTGTTCTCTTATGAGCAGTTCTCAAAAGACCTCTCTCAGCCCCACCTACCTCACAGGGTGTCTTGTTGTGGGGAGGGGAAGGGAAAGGGATGGGTGGTGCACATGTCCTGGGTATCTCAAGTCTATTTGAAACCTGGTGGTTTCAAGGGAGCAGGAAGAGAAGGAGGGTGTGTTCTTTACGCTTATTTTTATTGCACAAAGTATTGGATGGGGAAGGGAATGGCGGAAGAGCAGGTCAATTTCACTCACCTGTGGAGTGGAGCCTGAGGGGTGGGTGTTGCCTTCTGACACACTTCCGGCATATTAGGGAGTGTGGCATATGCAAATGAGTTATGCAAAGGAGTTATGCTAATGAGCTCCTGCACCTCTTTTTCTACGAAATGACCCCTGTCTTTCCTTATTATATAAAGCCGTTTTCAAGTGGCAAGATTCCATGGGGCGCCAAAATCAGTTGGCTGGAAGGACTGCCACTCAAAAGGGGGTCCCTGGCCACTGGCTGCATTCTCTCCCTGCTTTGCCTCAGTCCCACCCACAGAGCCACCGGCCAGCGTCTCGGCCTCAGTCTGGAGGGAACCAGCGAAGGGGAAGGACTGGGTGCTGGGTCCACTCTTCTCATCCGCCCACTGCCAGGTGGGTCTAACTGTCCCCTCAGTGGCCTGCTTCTGTCAGTGAAAAGACAATGGACTTTCAGCATAACCCCCTCCCCTGCACACTGCCATTTCACACAGCACCCCTTAGCGCTTCAGGACCGGTACAAGAACTGAAGAATGCTTGGGAGGAGGTTTCAAGGTAAACCAGCTCAGGAACGCTTCCCCAATGGGAGAGGCACGTTTCTGTGTGAAAGGGCCAACATGTTCCATTAGGGAATCAGTACTAATACGGTTCTGTGTGAAATGCCTGACAGAAACCATTACTGAAGAGTTCCTGAAATGGAACATATTGGCTGTGTTAAATTCCTTAGGCGCTCTCTCCTGCTTAGCTCCACCATGGCTGGCTGGCTAATGAGGCAGGCAAGCGACCATCAAACCATTCTCTTCAACCCCCTGCTGTGTGGCTGACTTCCCCCTAGGGTTGCCAATCTCCAGGTGGGACCTGGAGACCTCCTGCTATTACAATTGATCTCCAGATGACAGAGATCAGTTCCCCTGGAGAAAATGGCTGCTTTGGAGGGTAGACACTATGGCATTATACCCTGCTGAGTCCTTCAACCCCCCCCCCAAAAAAATGCTGCCCTCCACAGGATCCACCCCTAAATCTCCAGGTATTTAGGGTTGGCAACTTTCCCCTCAGTACCTGTTGTTAGGCAACCAAGCTTGCTTCTCTGAAAGCCCCTTTCCACACCTATGTTGGCCTCTGGGAGAAAACTCATTGGAGCAGCTGAACAGAATGCCATAGAGGCCACCCTCCAAAGCAGTCATTTTCTTGGGGGGGGGATCTGTTGTCTGGAGTTCAATAGTGATACCTGGCGATCTCCAGGCTCCACCTGGAGGTTGGGTACCTAGGTGTAGCAGTCAGTGCTTCAGAGCAGGATCTGCTAGACCCAGGTTCTTGCTGAGTGGGTGATTTTGGGCCAGTCACAGACTTTAAGCCTAACCTACCTCACAGGGTGGTTGTGCAAGTCAAAAGGGGGAGAGGAGAATGATGTAAGCTGCTTTGATCCCATTGCAGAGAAAGACTACTTTTCCTCCAGGGGGGTATGGTTGCCTGGAGATCATTCAGAATTACAAGTGCTCTCCAGATGGCAGAGATCAGTCCCCCTGGAGAAAATGGTGGACTCTATGTCCTAATACCCTGCTGAGATGGACTCCTTATGACAGCCAATGTGACATAGCAGTCAGGGCTTCAGAACACAGTGGAGGCTGCGGGGGGGGGGGGAGATGGAAAGTTGAAGAGTGAGGTTGATGTTGGCTGGGAAGGAGATAGGGTTACCAACTCCAGGTGGAATTCCTGGAGATTTGAGGGATGGAGCCTGGAGATGGTGAGGTTTGAGGAAGGGTGGGACCTCAGACAGGTACAATGCCATAGACTTCACCCTCCAAGCCAGCAAGTCCCTCGTGGAGAAGCATTGTTGCCAATCTCCAGATCACTGGAGATCACTCAGAATTACAACTGTTCTCTAGGGGGGAGGGGGGGAGGAGATAGAAAGCTGAAGCCAGGGGGCAGATAACAATGCATTGACATTTGGCTGGGAGGTAGGGTTGCCAGCTCCAGGTTAGGAAATTCCTGGAGATTTGAGTGGTGGACCCTGGAGAGGGTGAGGTTTTAGCAGGGGTGGGACTTCAGACAGGTTCAATGCCGTAAACTCCACCCTTCAAACCACCTGTTCCCTCATGGGGAACCATTGCTGCAAATTTCCAGGGGAGGGATGGGGATCACGCTGAATTACAACTGCTCTTCAGATGGCAGAGATCTTCCCCTGGAGAAAATGGTGGACTCTGTGTCATTATACCCTGCTGAGGTCACCACAGCAAATTGACACTGAGTGCCTAAGGCCGGGGCACTCTCCCAGAGCCTCTTTCTAGAGCCCATTGTATTTATTTCCACAACGGGCCTTATTCCTAGTACAACATAATTGTGTTTGCACAGTACTTCTTTTCCAAATACAATCCTCCCATTATTGAGTGGCTCTGGGACATAAAGTTAGTGGGATTCTGGAAAGAAACATTAGCAAATCTACCTATCAGAAATTTGAGCCTGGTGGTGGTGGTGAAAATTGCCATCAAGGCACAGACAACTAACAACGAACCTGTAGGGTTTTCAAGGCAAGAGGTGAAGAGAGGTGGTTTCCCATTGCCTGCCTCTATATAACAACCCTCGATTTCTTTGGTGGTCTGTCATCCAAGTACTAACCAGAGATGACCCTGCTTAGCTTCCAAGATTTGACAAGATCAGGCTAGCCTGGCCCAGAATTTCTTCTAACCCAACTTAGTTGAACTTAGCCAGTAAGTACTCTTAGCTGCTATTGGATTGGGTGATAAGCTTCAAAACCCCACCCTCCAGGAAGACTAAAAGCAAGCTATTGGTCTGCCTGGGTGTGTCATGAATAAGAGAGATTTATGTGGTTGCATGATTATTACATTTGCAGGTTGATCAGGACAGTAAAAGCAGATTGCTGCAATGAAATCAGTGGAGCATGGGGCAAATCTAAAGTACTGAAATTACTGCTGATCTAAGGACTATATTTTTACTGACAAGCATTACTGCCTTGGAAAGAAATGGATCTCATAATTTTAAACTATGTTGTCAATGTTAATGTGACCCTCTCCATATGCAAAGCCTGTAGCAATTGCCCTCCCAATCCAAATTTTCATGCTAAGTCAGAGAGTAGTATATAGAAAGTATATATGATGGATTGGATACTGTAATCTACATACACAGCTCTTGCCTGTGCTTTCCACAAAAATTCTTTATTTTTTCTCTGTGTGTTCCTGTAACCTATATTTCCATAGCCCTTAGTTAGTCATGTTTTGGGCAGAGAATGCATTGCTCTAAAATAATTGTACAGCCTTCTGATTTGTTTAGAAGCACAACCCAAAGTCATGATTTTGATCTGTGAAATCCTAAATTATTTAGGATGATTTGCAAGGCAGCTTTGTGAACTAACCTTTACATATGTAATCACCCAGAGGTGCTGGGGTTTTTCCTATCTCCCATCTTAGGGCTTCATTTTCCATCAGTGTGTGGTATATTCCTGATTCAAAAAAGATCCTCTCCTGAAGGGATGCTGCTTGCACTGACAGAATGCACCACTGTTGATTGACCAAAGTGGTAAGACATAACCCACAATTCACTGGGCATTCTCCTGTACATGCAGCACTGAAATAAATGGAAGATATTCAAGAGCATGGTAGTGTTTTAGAAAAATGTCTCAATAAATTGTATTTGGGGTTAAACAGTGCCCCGGAATATCGTTCTAGAATGATTACTTTCTAGCATGTGATCATGTTGTCAGCTGGGCTTATGGTTGCTTTGATACTTAGTATGATGCCAGAAGCATGGGAAAAACTGTAGTTGGGAGGACTGTATCAACTACACCAATCCCATACTTGTTTCTGTCTACCATGTAGAGGGGCATGGAGTTGCTCTGCATACATTACAAAATCCACATGTCCCCCAAGTGGACTTGGTATAGATAGGGTCTAAGTTCCCAGCTGGGTACTTAATTCCTAGTTGTTTTGGGGCCTGATTTGAAAACCATGTTTCCCCAAACTGAAAAGATCCAAGGGATCTGTGATTTTCCTACTGGGGAAACTTACATGTACTGAAGGCTACACATAAGGCCATTTTTGGTCAGGAAAACTTAAAGGGAGGGGGAAGCCCCTTCTCTGTGTGCACCAAAATCCCCGCCCGAATCAAGGCTGCACTTTCCTAGGAATTGAGTTTCCAGTGGAACTCTGACCCAAAGTCCTCATGGTGGTCACATGGACTATATAATGTGTGACTAGGCTTCCAGGTAGGTACCAACTGAACATCTGACTACATTTCATTTCTCTTTGCAGACCTGCCTTGGTTTGAGACACAGTCCTATCTCCTCTGTTTATAATAACAAAAGATACAGTACAAAAAGGGGTGTGTGCATGAAAATAAGCTTTCTATGGTTCTTAGATTATTTAGGGGAAAACCACACAATGTTTAGTTGTCCCGTCCGAGACGGCCGGGCCCGTTCCCAACCCCCCGAACCGTCCCGGGACTCACCAATGCAGAGGGGGCCACCGCCAGACGCCCCCAGGACCCCCCAGTCCACGTCCTGTGGTGCAGCTCCAGGGCCGGCAGTCGGGCTGCCAGCGAAGAGAGATGACATCACCGCGACCCTCCTCCCGAGGCCCACCCAGGCGCGAGCGTCCTGGAGAGCCCCTCGCCCGCTTGGAACCATCAAGAATGGCAAGGGGCCGCCCGCGGCAAAGGAAGGCTCCAGCGGACGACCCCCCGAGAGCGCCCGTCCCTGTGTGTTTGGGGCACGGGAGAGGCAGCCGCAGCAGCACGTCAGGCCCAGAGAGGCGGCACCTGAGCGGGCTGGAGAGCGCAGCGTCGGCCCGCCGCTCCTTTGCCGCAAGGGCCAGGAAGTGGCTCGGAGCCTCGCCCCCGGGAGGCCGGGGGCGTCGCAGGCTATAAGGGAGGGCGGGGCAAAGGGGGAGGAGGGTTGGACGGGGCAGGAGGAACTCTGGGAAGGTGGCAGGTGGGAATAAAAAGGAGGAGGAATGATGAAGCCAGGGAGGAAGTGCCGCGAGTGCGAGAGCTGAGGAGTGCGAGTGACACAGAGAGAGCGGAACGAAGCCTGGCATCCCGGAGGCAGGAGGGTGACTTGGATGTCTCAAACCCCGCCCCCTGCCAGTTCTGAGGCAGAATTCCTCCGGTTTCTCTACCCCACCTTCTCGGGGTCGCCCCTGCTTAAAGGGTTACCATGGCTGCTGGGGGTCCGCCCCCTGGGCAGGAGGCGGAGCTTGACAAATTGGTGGAGAATGCAAGCAGGGCCCTCCCTATAGGGTGCCCACTACCCCGCCTCCTGACCCCCGCAGGCTGGACAGCCGCCCGCAGCCCCTTGAGGCCCCCGACATTTCAGCCATCGCTCCCCATCCTGACTTCAGTGGAGCCAGTTCAGGAAGAAGCCCCGGCCACCGAGATGGACTTAACGCAATTCGGCCAATGGATGGCCGAGCATCAGGCCCAGTTGATTCGAGACCTGGCACAACAGCAGCAAATCGCCCAGGCCACGCTCATGAGAGACCTGCAGAGGGTACTAACAGCACAGCCGGTCGGGGCTGGGGCGGCAGCAGCGGGTGGGGCGGCACCGGGAAGAACCCCTTGGCCGGCCCTGGCGAAGCTCGGGCCAGAGGATGATGTGGAGGCTTTTTTGGAGGCGTTTGGGAGGGCGGCTGAAGCCGCGCAGTGGCCACAAGCACAGTGGGCGCATATTTTAGGGCCTTACCTTACGGGAGAGGCACAGGCGGCCCTCAAGGCCCTAGAGAAGGCAGACGCCGCTGACTATGTGAAGGTGAAGGCCGCCATCCTTGATCGACTGGAGATAACCCCCGAAACGTATCGGCAGCGTTTCCGTAGTATGCAGATACAGGCAACAGTTCGTCCTAGGGCTGTCATTGCAGCACGACGGGAGTCGGCCATGCGCTGGTTAGCGCCCACCACAGATGACGCCCGGCGGGTGGTGGAGTTGGTCGTTATAGAGCAGCTCTTGCATGTCCTGCCCACCTGCACCCGCCACTGGCTCGCGTGCTGGAGGCCCACAAAGCTCAGTGAGGCCCAAGAACTTTGGGAAAACTACCAGGCGGCAGAAGGTCGGGAGCAACCCCCCAAGATGGAGATGGGCCGACACGGCTGCGGGACAGGCCAGGGAGCCAAAGGTGCACCCGGAAGTAACACCTCTACCTCCCGGGAAGACCTGGGCTGGCCGGGGAGAGCCCGTCCCAACTTCCCCCAGGGCGCCCCAGGTGGGACGGATTTCCGCAATCGTTTCTTTCCTCCCGCCGTGGGTCGAGCGGGGGAGGTCCTCGGAGGAGGAAAACTCGGTGCCCTGGGCCCACTACCAGGGCCAAACCCGGCACGCCGAGGTCCGGAGCTGGGCCCCTGTTACACCTGCGGTCAATGGGGACATCTAAAAAGGGACTGCCCCTTAATGGAGTGCGACCTGGGCGGAGATGCGGCAATGCAGGCCTCGGCAGTGGGGCGAAGACCTCCAGCCTGGGTTCTACTGGTGGTGCTGGGTCGCCGGCGTATGTTGGCTTTGTTAGATAGCGGCAGCTCCATCTCCATGGTACGATCCCATCTCCTACCCCAAGCTCTTCCGGAACTCCGCACCGCCTCCATTGTGTGTTTCCACGGGCATGAAGAGCGCTGCCCAGTGGTGATGGCAACCATAACATATCTGGGCCAACAGTGGGAGCTTCCTGTGGCCCGAGTTTCCAGGCTACCCTACCCCGTCCTCCTGGGACGCGACGCGCCGC
Source organism: Lepidodactylus listeri (assembly GCA_029233225.1). Classification (NCBI taxonomy): domain Eukaryota; kingdom Metazoa; phylum Chordata; class Lepidosauria; order Squamata; family Gekkonidae; genus Lepidodactylus; species Lepidodactylus listeri. The sequence goes on from JARCFY010000012.1 coordinate 47,724,535, forward strand.
AGTTCACAGCCGCTTTACAGGCGGTGGATCCAGGGCCTTCCCGGCCTGCACCCGAGAGCCCCGATCCCGCGGAGTTTGCAGCCCCGGCGACGGAGGTTCCCCTCGACGTTACGACCCGTCCACACGTGGAGGAGGACACGGGGGCACCAATGGAAGTCGGCCCTGGCTGGGACCATGACCCTGCGTTCCAAGCGGCCCAAAACCAAGACGAAGCCCTGGCAGGATTACGGCAGCATGTGGTGGTGAGTGAGGGACAAGTGGTGGACCCCCAATGGTGTGACCGTCTGCCCCGTGTGGTGCTAGACAGGGGGACGTGGTTTCGGGAGGTAAAAGGGAGGGTCGGGTCCTATAGACAACTACTAGTCCCTCAGTGCCATGTCCACACCGTCATGCAGGCCGCCCATGATCACCCCTGCACGGGCCATCAGGGAATTAAAAATACCCTGACGCGCATCCTGGCCCGGTTCTTTTGGCCCACCGTGGCCCATGATGTAAGGGGTTACTGTCACTCGTGCGAGGTTTGCCAGAGAGTATCCCGGCGCCCGGAGCCGCACGCCCCTCTCTCGCCGCTCCCAATTATCCGAACACCCTTCGAGAGGGTGGCGATGGATTTCGTAGGGTCTCTGCCCCGAACCCCCCGGGGGGCCAGGTATCTCCTGGTCCTCATGGATTATGCCACACGCTTCCCAGAGGCCATTCCATTACCCACCTTAAAAAGCGCTGGGGTGGCACGGGCCCTTATGCGCTTCTTCGCCATGGTCGGCCTTTCCCACAAACTTTTAACGGACCGGAGTTCTCCGTTCACAGCGCAGCTGATGCGCCAGGTTTGTGAGGCGCTACACATCAGGCAGCTGTTTACGTCTGTACACCACCCACAGACTGACGGGCTGGTAGAGCGCCTCAACCAGACCTTGAAGGCAATGATTAGGAAGGTGGCCTACGACCACCCACAGTCGTGGGATCTCTATGTGGACCCTCTCTTGCTGGCGCTCAGAGAGACCCCCCAGGCCTCAACAGGTTTTTCGCCTTTCGAGTTACTCTATGGCCGCCAACCACGGGGAATCCTCGGGGTGGTCGAGGGAGACAGGGTGGAGCCTGTAGCAGAGACGGGAGCGATCCCATGTGACTATGTACGCCAGTTGCAGGAGAGACTTGAACAAGTACGGCAAGAAGCCCGGGTGAACCTAGAAAAAGCACAGCTAGATCAGAAGAGGCGGTACGACAAGGGGGCTCGGCCCAGGGCGTTTCAGGTGGGGGACCGCGTCCTGGTGTCTAAAGCTGTGATAGCCAACCCCGCTGGGGATCCCTGGCAAGGTCCTTTTCAGATCACTCGCATCTTGGGGCCCTTGTCCTATGAAGTGCAGTGTGACCCGGGGTCCCAACGTCGTAAACATATACACATCAACGACTTAAAGCTCTGGTATCCCCGGGAACCAGCGGCGCAAGAAGGGATGCTGGTCAAGAGTCCGGGCGATTTGCCTGATGGATCCTTACCCTGGAGCGCTACCCCAAGTGCTGATGAAAGACTGGTTCTGGACGAAGCCCTCTCCCCGGCTCAACAAGAGGACCTACGCCGTCTCCTAGAAGAGAACCCTCAAGTCTTCTCCACTTGGCCTGGTTACACCCAGTTGGCAACGCATCACATCCCAACACCCCCGGGTAAAGTAGCATGGAGCCCATGGCGGCCAGTACCCCTGAAACTGAGAGAGGTGATAGCCCAAGAAGTGGCCGATATGTTGCGTTTAGATGTCATCGAGCCATCCCACAGTGCCTGGCGGAGTCCCGTAGTCTTGGTGCCCAAGCCCGATCAGTCTGTCCGCTTTTGTGTGGACTACCGAGAGGTGAACAAGCTGGCTCAATTTGATGCGTACCCCATGCCGCAAGCCGACCTCCTGATAGATCAGCTGGGAGAAGCTCGATTCCTGTCAGCCCTGGACCTGACCAAAGGATATTGGCAGGTGCCAGTCGCCCCGGAGGATCGGGAGAAGACTGCGTTTGCAACCCCGGACGGGTTATTCCAGTTCAAGCGCATGCCGTTCGGACTGCATGGAGCCGCCACAACCTTTCAACGGCTGGTCGATAGCGCACTGGCTCAGTGTAGCGGCTTCACCCGTGCTTACCTGGATGATATTATAATCTGCAGTCCGGACTGGGCCTCACATATATCTCATCTGCGGCAGGTACTACGGGCGCTCGAGAGCGCGGGGCTAAAGGCCAACCCGAAGAAGAGTTGCCTGGGCTTCCAGGAGTTAAAATATCTCGGTTATCTAGTCGGAAGGGGGCAACTACGGCCCCTGCCAGAGAAGGTATGCACCCTGGAGGCACAACCCCAACCCCGAACAAAACGCCAGTTGCAGCGCTTCCTTGGATTCGTGGGGTATTATAGCAGGTTTATACCCAACTTTGCATCGATTGCAAGCCCACTGACGGACTGTCTACACAAACTGCGGCCCAACCGGCTCTCCTGGGGGCCCCAGGAAGAGCAAGCGTTTCAAGCACTTCGCCACAGCTTGTCCAACTCCCCGGTCTTGCATAACCCCGATTTTTCCTGCCCCTTTGAACTGTATACTGACGCCTCAGGGACGGGCCTGGGGGCCATGTTGGCCCAGAACGTCCAGGGGGCCACCCGTCCAGTACTGTTCATTAGCCGAAAACTCCAACTGGCGGAGGTCCGTTATTCCACGGTAGAAAAGGAAGCGCTGGCTGTCAAATGGGCCGTGGGGATGTTACAATACTACCTCACAAACAACCCCTTTGAATTAATCGTGGATCATGCCCCGCTACTATGGATGACCCGGTTAAAAGACTCCAACCCCCGTATCATGAGTTGGTATCTGTCACTTCTCCCCTTTTCCTTTACAGTTTGCCACCAGGCTGGAGTCGACCATCGGGTGGCTGACTATCTGTCCCGCCTTTTCGAGGAAGACGACCCGATCTTGGAGCCCAGAGGGGGGGGGTGTCCCGTCCGAGACGGCCGGGCCCGTTCCCAACCCCCCAAACCATCCCGGGACTCACCAACACAGAGGGGGCCACCACCAGACGTCCCCAGGACCCCCCAGTCCATGTCCTGCGGCGCAGCTCCGGGGCCAGCAGTCGGGCTGCCAGCGAAGAGAGATGACGTCACCGCGACCCTCCTCCCAAGGCCCACCCGGGCGCGAGCATCCTGGAGAGCCCCCCGCCCGCTTGGAACCATCAAGAATGGCAAGGGGCCGCCCACGGCAAAGAAAGGCTCCAGCGGACGACCCCCTGAGAGCGCCCGTCCCTGTGCGTTTGGGGCGCGGGAGAGGCAGTTGCAGCAGCACGTCAGGCCCAGAGAGGCGGCACCTGAGCAGGCCAGAGAGCACAGTGTCGGCCCGCCGCTCCTTTGCCGCAAGGGCCAGGAAGTGGCTCAGAGCCTCGCCCCCGGGAGGCCGGGGGCGTCGCAGGCTATAAGGGAGGGCGGGGCAAAGGGGGAGGAGGGTTGGACGGGGCAGGAGGAACTCTGGGAAGGTGGCAGGTGGGAATAAAAAGAAGGAGGAATGATGAAGCCGGGGAGGAAGTGCCGGGAGTGCGAGAGCTGAGGTGTACGAGTGACAGAGAGAGAGCGGAACGAAGCCTGGCATCCCAGAGGCAGGAGGGCGACTTGGGTGTCTCAAACCCCGTCCCCTGCCAGTTCTGAGGCAGAATTCCTCCAGTTTCCCTACCCCACCTTCTCGGGGTCGCCCCTGCTTAAAGGGTTACCACAGCTGCTGGGGGTCCGCCCCCCTGGGCAGGAGGCGGAGCTTGACAATAGTTAACTTCCTTTCCTCACAGCCACATAGCAGTTGTAGGGAACATCATTTAAAAAGTCTGCAGGAGCCAGGTTCAGCTCAGAACCATGATGCAGACAGGCTCTTGCCTTTCCCCCTCTTCATTTTCCAGGGCTGGAATGACCTTGGGGGGAATTATTTGGCCCATTTGATGCTGAATGTGCAGCTCCAAAATGGGGCAGATAAGTCCCCATGAAGCCATTGTGGCTTGGGGAAATGGTGTAAAAAGAAGGCTGGAGCCCCTGTGCCACAGTCCTGAGCTGAATCTAGCCCCCAGAGACTTTTAAAATGTTGTTTCCCAGATCTGATGTGTGGCTGTAGGGAAAGTGAGTCAGATTGGGAATGCTGGCTCAGACTTAAATGTACTGTGTTGCTTGGCCCTTAGTATTAGCTTAGTGGAGAAATAAAGGTTTCAGAAAGTGGCAGCAGATTGCTATGGGTGCACGGTTACATGAATGCTGCCACACTGAAGCAGTAGAATAGGAATGCACTGAACCTATAAAGGCATGTAGTTGTTTTTAAAAAACCGAAACTGGAATGATCACATTTTATGTGTTTTGTATTATATTTTAAGGTTTGTAGCCCACTGCAAAGGTATTGCTGGGGAAAGGACCATAAATAAAATACAATAAAAATATGCATGGGAAGAAACTATCCAAATGTGGCCTTCAGCAGCTACTAAATATTTAAAATTACAATGTGAGGGGGTGGGGGAGAACCTGCTTTTTTGTATGTACTCCATGTATTATGATTAACATGACTATTAATAGATCATCTAGAAAAACCCTTAGAATATTGTAGAAATGATCCCCCCCCCTTCACAGAATAGAATTCACAATGGTCAGAGTAGTCTGAAGGCTCAGCATTGCTTCATGTGTGTGAGGTAGTCTACTCCCATGAAACAATTTTGATCAGGCCTCTGGGATTTATGTAACTTTTCACAGGATGTTATTTAAAAGCAGAGAATCTTCAGCTGAACAGCCCTATTAGATCTGCAGTTCAGGTTCTATTTCCATTAGATGGCAGTATTGCTAGCATTATTGGACACATGGCAGTCACTCAGTGTGAAAAGATAGCGTGTGCAAGGCTTAACAGCAGACTCCAAAGAGCCTGTTTGCCACTTGGCTGGAGCCTTGATATTTAGCTTATCATAGTTTAGTTTCATCAGCGTATCAAATATGTAGCTAAAACAAAACAGAGTATGTTGTCGAAGGCTTTCAAGGCTGGATTTCATTAGTTGTTGTAGATTTTCCGGGATATATGTCTGTGGGCTTGGCATTGTAATACCTGTCTTTTCGCCAGCAGCTGTGACTGGCGTCCTCAGAGATATAACACAGAAAGATGGTGTATTCTCTGTGTCAATGTGAGAAGAAAAGTGGTAGGCAGGTAATTTATATCTACTCAGGAATGTGGGGTAGGGCTGAGTCACTATCTTGTAGGAGTTTTCCAGGCTGTGACATGCTAATGGAGAAGCTTTCCTGAGGAGGTTCTTTTGCATTTGGATTGGCTGTTGAAATTCTAATCTTATCTGTAGTGCTGTTGTAAGATGTAGAGCATTTTGTGTTTTTCAGGACTGGAAACCATGCCCTATTTATTTTTAAACTCTCTTCTTTCCTGTTGAAATTGTGTTTGTGTTTATGGTCTTGGAAGCGGAGAAGTGCCAGACAAATTGCATGCAGTTCCAAAAGATTGGTGCTGAGGGAGGCTTCTTGATGGAACCAGGTCCCCTGCATGTGGCCCAGTGTGCAGTGGGGTCCCCAACCCATCAGGCTGGTGTCTGTTGTAGTATGTAGGTCTCTGGTCATTTGGAAGGGTTTGCCTAAAAGACAGTGTTTCTTGGTTGTCTACCAAAGGAGGTCCTTCCTGTGATGCTGACATGCTGACTCTGATGTGCTTTTGGAAGGCTATGAACCTTTGATATGACAATAGTGTTCACTGAAGTACCCAAGAGTGTGCCCGGGCCCAAGGAACTGTCTCAATAGCTGCAGTCAAAAAAATACTGAGTTTGGATTCATGATATATTGCAAAAAATAATAGGCTTGACTATACCATTTGTTCCAGAACTATTTTTATTAAACATTATCCCAGAGACATTTAAAAAACCAGACAGATATATGATTGTACATGTAATTACTATGGCTAGAATTTTATATGCAAAACATTGGACAGGAGAAGAGGTCCCATCCAAAGAAGAAATAATTGACAAGCTACTGGAAATGGCAGAAATTGACAAATTAACTGTGCAACACTCGGATAAAAAAGAAGAAATTTTTGAAAATAATTGGACAAGATTCTACAAATGGTTGGAAAATTATTTTAAATAAATGGTAAATAAATCTATATCAAACACGTATGCTCAAAGTAGAACCTATAAACTTTTGCAGGTAAAATGTAAAATGATTCTAATTAGGAAAAGTCATTTAGATACTTATATAGTACAGTCTCCATATGTGTTGAATGGTTGTTCTTTTTCTCTCTTGTTTTATTTGTGTTTTTTTCCCCTTTTTCTCTGAAAACTAATAAAATCTTTAAGAAAAAAATAGCTGCAATTATGTAACCTAGCAGATGTGGATCATCAAGTCCACTGATTTCACAGAGCAAGCCCGTTTCATGGTCAGAACGATCTTCTCTACTCTGTCTAGTGGAAGAAACGCTTTTTCTGGATTGAATCTATCACTGACTTCAAATGCATGATGACTTGGGCAGTTAATAAATAAATAAATAAAAGGTTGGTTCTTCTGGAAGTTGATTAGGAAGCCATGACTGGAGAGGTACTGGATAGTGTCCTGAATGTCTGTGATGCCTGCTCTTGTGAAGGTGACCTTATAAGGAGGTTCCTGAGGTAGGGTTGGATATGGATTTCTTTGAGACGCAGGCTTGCAACAAGTGAGATGATCAGTTTTGGGAATATCCAGGGTGCTGAAGCCAACCCAAATGGCATGGCTCTGACCTGGAAGTGTTTTTGACCAAAGGTGAAGCTCAGATACTTTCTGTCCCAGGGAGTTCTGGGCATGTAAAGATAGGCTTCGGTCAAATCGATGGAGGGAGTCCACAATGGTCTTCAAGGTCTCTATTTTTAACTTCCTGTACCTCACAAACTTGTTCAAGAATCTGAGGTAAAGGATAACACTCCAGTCCCTGTTTCTTTTGGGAACTATGAAAAAAATAAAACAGATGCCTAAGAACCTTTGTAAAAATGGCACAGGTTTGCTGGCGGCAATCTCCAGCAGATGTCTGATGGCATCCTGTGGGTGCTCTCTCCTGATGGGGCAGTGAGGGACTGGTGAGCTCAGGAATCTGTTGTGAGGTGGGATGATGAATTCTACTGAACAGCCATGGGCTATGGGGTTTCTTTTACCCATTTGTCAGTGGCTGATAAATTCCAGGCTTGATGGAATTTTTGAAGCCATTCACCCACTGGAGCTAGCCTGGCGTCACTTTTGGTATTGCCGCTGTTTTTCTCCCTTACTGGAGGCTGGTGCTTGAGCTGAACTGTAGTATTAACTTGTGGCTCTGAAGTTAGGTTGGGATTTGGTCCACAACTGCCGCTTGAAGTCTGATCTAAATTGTGGAAACGTTCTGTAGGAACAAAAAGACTGTGAACCATATTTTTTTCTGCCATCTGTCCTCTCTTTTATAGGTGAATAGTATGATCTTCTTCTTGTCCTTGGTCTCAGTTAAGATGTCCTCTAGGCTATTCCCAAATAGCTTGCCACCCAGGAAAGGCCAAGATGCCACATGAGACTTAGAAAGGGAGCCCACATTCCAGGACTTGAGCCAAAGATGCCTTCTAGCTACCATTGTGGAAGCCATGGCCCTTGCTGAGAACTTGTTTGTGTCCAGGCTAGCATCAGACATGAAGGTTTCTACCCTCTCCAGATTGTGCGTGTAACTTGACAGGTGCTGATTTAAATCTGGGTATTCTTGGGACAATTTATGAAGCCACAAGTATGAGGCTCTTGCCATCAGAGAAGTGGCATCAGAAGCTTTAATGGGCTCTGTGGCGAGCCGAGTCACTCTTTCAAACATTAGGATGTTTAAGGGTGCCCTCTCCCTCTTTTTGGGAGAGCCACCCCTGATGCTAAGCTAGCCACAGGAGCATCTAGTGCTGGAACTTTCAGTAAGCTGGTTACTTTGAGAGGAAAAGAGTACATTCTTTCAGCCTGTCCAGAATGTAAATGGTTATTGATAGGATCTGACCATTCCTCTTTTATCTCAGTTTTTAAAAAGGAAGGGAAGAGAAAAGTTGAACACAGCTCTCTAACACTAGAGAAAACCTCAAAGGCCCCTTAATTGTTGTCATCGTCATCATCACCCTTACCCTTTTCTTCCGTGATATTTCCACCTTAGGGGCAGAAAGCTGTAGGATTTTTAATGCTTTATGTAAGAGAGCGGGAAGCTCCTCGTAAGAAAAAAGGCAGTGAGTTGGCTTGCTCTGTTGAGGGACTTTGTCCTCAGACAACTGGCCTTCCTCTTTATCCAGATCTTCCTCAGAATACTCAGAGCTGAAGAGGGACCCACTATCTTCAGATCCGTAGTCTGAGAAATTTGAATAATTGCTCCTAATGGGGAAGGTGCTTTTACAGGCAGCCAATGTTGGCCAAGAGTAGCCCTGGCATTTCTCTGTGTCTAGAGGCCTTGGAGTAGCTATTTTTTTAAGGTGTTTCACTGGAGGGGCGGGGGGAGGGGAGGCCTCATGTCGTCTTTTCCGGGTGGGTAAAGAAGCTCTTTTTTTCCTTCTCTAACTGGCTGGAGACAGATTGTTCTAGCCAATCCTGGAAGCCTGGCTTCCCCTCTGGTGGACAGCTATTTTCTCCCTTCGACTCACTGCTCTAATGGCCATAGAAGGCTGTGTTGAGCAGGCCTGATGGGCTGATACAGGCCATCCCAACTGATCAGTAAGGTAAAAGTAAAGGTTTCCCTTGCTCAAAAGCCAGTCAAATACGACTCTAGGGATGCAGTGCTCATCTCTGTTTCCAAGCCGAAGAGCCAGTGCTGTCCAAAGAAGTTTCCGCGGTCATGTGGCCGGTATGACTAGATGCCAAGGTGCATGGAATGCTGTTACCATCCCACCAAAGCGGTACCTATTTATCTACTTGCAATTTCTTGCTTTTGAACTGCTAGGTTGGCAGGAGCTGGGACCAGAGACAGGAGCTCACTCTGTCATGCAGCACTCAGGTCTCGAACTGCTGAACTATCGACTTTCCGGTCTGCAGTTCAGCGTCTTAACCACTTGATCCACTGCAGTCCTGAACTGATCAGTAGAGGGCGCTAATTTGACATCAAAAATCAAGCCTGCTTCTTCATGATCCAAGCCAGGCGATTCATGGCCTATGGCTCTCTCCAGGAGCTCTTCCACGGCAGGAGAGCTAGGCAAGCAGGTTTGCAGGGATTTCCTACTCCGCTGCCTGGGGATCACCTCTCATGGTCAGAGACCTCAGTTGCAGACATTGTCTTGACTGAAGCAAATGGCAAAAGGCAAACAGCCTTGGGAAGATGAAGCCAGAAGAACAAAGTTTGTTTTTTAAAATAAAGGGAAAGGGACACACATGGAAAGAGAAAAACAAAGTGCAACCAAAGGAGTTCTTAAAAGCAAAATCTCAGGAGCTCTCTAAATCCACTGCTGTCTCAGGTGGAGGCAGGAAAAAGACTGAGGGTGGGCTCCAGATGTCTCCTTATCTTTCCAGAAAAGTTCAAGATAAGTCTTCATGTGATGCACAATATCACAGCAGAAGATGCATGATTCAGTAGCACTTTGCCATGGGCCCAGTATCCTCACTGTAATGTAGTATGTTCTGTGTAGCAACCAGCCTGCCATGTGCTCCCAGGTAATGGCGCCCGCCGCATGGCCAGAGCACATGGTCAGGCAGAGAGGGGAGCTTGAATCTGGAGGAACAATAGACGTCTGGATTCTTAGACTCCACCAATGTGGGACCTAGGTTCTCCCTGGGGAGCCAATGCGGTCAAAGTCTCCTCCAGGGAACCTATGACAAACATCTGCATATGTTAAGCCCCTATCAGGTCTTTTGGGTGCGGCCAGAGGTGTGGCTCCGGCCAGCATATAATGAGGGCCCTGGAGCCCTGTAAGCATGCTTGATCTGACCATCTACTGGGCATGCTGAATCACTCAATAAGGGCTTCATGATTTCACCATTCCTGGTCTCCCAAGTCCAGTACTCTTCACTCATGGAGCAGATGTATGGCAAAAGAAAGATGCACTGCAGTCAAGCATGCCCAATACACTTAATTTTAGCTGCTGGTTATTCCCATAAATCTGCAGTATGGATTTTAAATCAGATTGCATGTCAGTGGCATGAATAAAATAAATAACTTTTATTCTTGAGCCAAAATAAAACTTGCTACAGTGGCAATTCATATGGCAACTTTATAGGTGATTATCAATGCTCTTAGCCAGACTGCCGTTAAATATTCCCAGCCTGCTTTTATGACTAAGGACACTTCAGTATAATGTATATAAAGGGACTTTTATCGATCAGGGAACATCTGCTGGCACTTAAATATGGAGGCATCTAAACATGAACATAAGCTTTGCAAATCTGCATTTTTTAATATCATAAAACTAGAATTTATAATCAAGTACACCGGGTAATGTTTTCTTTATCACCTTCATAAAGATAAAGGAATGTAAGTCCAGTCAGTGGATTATAAAACCATTACAAGGCTGCAAAATCTTAAGACTTTAAAATAATTTATGGAAGAAGAACTTCATTATTCTGCCCTTAAACCTGACCCTCATTAATTGCTTTTGCCTGCTTATGTAGAATGGATTTGGGAAACACGAATTATTAAAATCAGAAATGAAAGTGATATGAAAAAATGTGCATGATGCAGCCCTAAGTGAGTGCTATTTCAGTGGGAGAATTAAGCATATGCTTAAAGCTTGTCTGCTGGAATCAATGGGCCTTCAAAGTATTATGTTTAGCTGCATTGCGTCCATTTCATGTCATTCATTTTCAATATGGTGATGCTGATGCAGTTTTGACCTAATCTTACACAGGTATCAAACAATTGATTTTAAATTGAGCAGCCATCAGTCAACTGTCATAGGTTTAGCAGTATATTATTCCCTTTCCTACATATCTATTCTTCTGTTTTAAGACAATTTCTGCTGATACATAGTAATAATAAATAGGGTTACCAGATGCCCTCTTTTTAGAGGATATGTCTTCTTTTTTGGTGTCTGGCCTCTTTGGAGCTCTTTTTTTAAAAAAAAAAACATGAAAATGTCCTCTTTGGGGGTTGGAAGGTTAGGAATATTCCTAGTTAGTAGCAATTATCACAGCTTAAATTGTAGGGAGTATTTAAAATGAGATTTGTCATAGTGATCACTTGTTTGAAGTTGTCAATTGGGAAATACGTCCTCTTTATTGCTTTTCAGATTATGGTAACCCTATAATAAAGGATGCCCAATGGATACCTTAGTTGTGATTGATGTTTCACTCAAAAAAAGTTCAAGACCCAGCAATTTACGTCTGTAATAATTACATTCAGATAGGGACATAGTAAATTTTTTGAAGTTCATTGAATGTGTACTTCTTGCACCCATTTCCCCTTTCTCGTACTCTTTTCTTTACTTCACCAATAGGGGATGGCCATCATCACAGAATCCCTCTTGGAGGAATCTGGCTGGCTGTGATTGGAAACAGAATGCTGATGAAGCCTGGTCACTCCAGCAGAAAGATTCTTATGTCCGTATGATCCTAAGCAGTAGTTTTAAAGCCCAAATGGAAAATATTGTAGATTTATTTTAAGATAAGCATGAAAATATTAATTTTAAGGCAAGTATTGAGGGGGAAACCTTTAACAATATTCAAAATTGAACATTATGAGAAAATTCCAATTAGGATAATATGAATTTGAACACTGGTAAACAAATCCAATTTGATTGCCCCCACTGCCAAAAAAAAATCCCCATATCATTTGTTGTCTCTGTGGAAAAGGGAAACTATAGTCTGAAGGACATAAAGTCATGCGAATGGAGCTGGGGAAAAGGTGATGCCAAATTCATGCAGGTTCTCATCAAGATCCAGTAAGCCAGCGCCTATGAACGTACTTACACTGGCTCAAATGTTACCTACTCCACTCAGGTGTATCTTTGGATTGCTCCATGAGAAGGATTTAGAATATACAAATTGGAGAGCCATTAGGACTTGTGGTGAGAAGGCGTAATTACGGGAGATTTTGGCACAGGTTTTCATATACAGGTTTAAGGCCTACAGGCCTAACTATATAATACAATTTTTAACAAATTGGATTCAAGCTCCATCAGACCTGAATTGTTTCCCTTGCAGCAACCCAGCAGCTGCAGGAAACAGCTGTTTAAAAGTCTGTGAGGGCCTGATTCAGTTTGGGACTGCACTGCAGCCACCGCTTAAAGGCTCCACCTCTATGCCTCATCTCTCACTTCACACTCCCCATTACTGTAGGGACTAGTAAGCACCCTTGTACACTCTGCAGACTAAGGGTTCTACAGCCACCCCCTCCCTTTACTTCTCTTGGATAAGCATGACTGAATTAGGTATTGCATGGGTCCAGATATCAAGCTACCAGCATTCAAATTATAAAGAAGTTTAATACATAAATCAAACTTACACACAAGGTCTATTTACATAGCAAACTAAGCAAGGATCAAAATGAAAAGCGATATAACTGCAAATCCTCTTTCTCTACTTTTGTACATACTCTATGAGATAGAACTAAGGACAGGCTACTTATTCAGAAATCATGTTTTCCTAGGTTGAGGTTCCTCCACTTTATTCAGCCACATGTGCCTGAGATGGTGTCCATGGATTAATTCTTCTTGTTAACTGGACAGAGCTTAAAAGCAGAACAGATCTAAGGACAGCTTTGTCTCCACATCCAGTGATTGTATAACCTCTTGTGTGCCCCCCCCCCCAAGTGGGACATTCCATCCCTTTATCTCCAAAAGGAAGAGATACAGTCTAGCTGTGGGTACCCAGATCTCACTCTCCTAGGTACAGCTCTCTGGCCAAGGTGTTAGCTGATAACCATTCTACCATGGCCACCTGTATATCCATGCCACTGAATTGCCCAGTCCCTGGGAAGCTGACTTACTCCCCTGTAGCTTTCCCACTGGCAACTATTAACCTGTAGATAAGTCCTTTGAGCATGTAAAAATGCACACAATTGCAACTCTGATGTGAATCTTGGGGTGTGGGACATTTCTCCATGGCCCTCAACATTCTGTGCCTTCCACACGGCAATGAACAGGCTCTGTTTTCATTAGCCTTGTTTTGAGGGTGAGGGGGAAGGTTGCCAGGTCCCTTCTGGCCAGGTCCCTCTCGGCAACCGGTGGGGGATGGGGAGGGACTTAACAAGGAGAAGGCAGAAGGCCCAAGCCATGTCACCACCATTGCACAGAAAGTGACATTATTACACTATGCCATACGATACTCTGGTATTTGGACAAAACTCTATGGTAAAAATGGCATAGAGTTTTTGCCCAAATATCAGAGTACTGATATTGCTGGTGTGATGATGTCACTTTCTGTGTGACACCAGTGACATGGCCTGGGCCTTTGTCATGGGCCAACCAGCTACCTCCTCCTCCTCCTCCTCTGAGGAGGAGGAGAAAATGGAAGTGTTGGCTCTCATACCGGTGGAGTACCTGCCTCAGCAGCTGGGTTGAGAAGCAGACCCAGTGAGAGAAGCATCAGAGAGAATGCTTTCCAGCTGCAGCCAGGCTGCTCATTCCAGTAGGAGAAGAAAGAAATGACACAGAGGTCAGAGCATCAGTCACCACTGGTTTCTCCTGAACCAGCAGAGTGCAGAAGACATAGAGAGTGCTTGACAGCTCTAGAGAGATGGAGTGCCAGTCTGATCACACAGCAGCAATCAGTGTTAATTCCTGGAGCAGAGTATTTACCGGAGCAGGAATGACAAGCTGATAGGGAAGCAAAGGACTTGCACCTGGAGGATGATGAACAGTGCCAGGCTTTGCCCTGAGTGTGACAGCCTTCTTCTTTCTCCTGATAAGTCACCCCTGCTGGCTGGCTGATTGGCAACGGGGAGGGCATGGCCTGGTGGTGGGCCTCCATGGGGTTTTTGACAAACCTAGGGAGGGGTCCTTCATCTGTATGTTGCTTTTCCATCCATAAAATGGGCCCCAGAGTCAAGGGATCTTTAATTGAGCATATTAACACTACTACAGCAAAGCTCCGCCACTCAGGAGCAGCCACTAGGGCAGCCACGGGCCGAATCAGATTCTCTGATCTGATTCAGCCTGCTGCCAAATTGCCGCTGAAATTTGGTGACAACTTTAAAAGCGACTGGAGGGGAGGGGGTTTGAGGGAGAGGCTCCAAACTTGCAGGGTAGCTGCTGGGGCCTCTCCCCCAAATACCCACCAAGTTTCAAGAAGATTGGACCAGGGGGTCCAATTCTACAGGCCCTCAAACAGGTTGCCCCCATTCCCTCCATTGTTCTCTATGGTAGAAAAAAAGGTAATATTTTTTCCCACCATAGAGAACAATGGAGGGGATGGGACAACTTGTTTGGGGGCCTGTTACCATTCACATTAACCTTTGAGAGGAAAGAGGGCTGCTTTGCCTCACACTGACCTTATTCCTATACCAGAGTAATCAGATTTCTACTATAATGGGACTGGGAAAAGTACATACCAGAGCTTTTCTTGATCTGCACAAAATTATTTGAAAACTGGGTATTTATTGCAAGCTCAAGAACAACTTCTGAGGGAAATGACATTTGATTTATATTGCAGCCAAGCATTACCAGCTAGAAAAATCCATCCTGTAAGCTACATAAATACAAAGTTTTGAGACATCACTCATTTGAATATATACAGTAGTGTTCAAAATCTCTAAGCTTTGGTATGAGGCAATGACGTTGCCATGTGGATAATGATAAACAGTGGTTTGAGCTGCGAAAGTAAATTGTGCCTTAAGGACAGTGATTACCACACAGAAACCATTCTACTCAGCCCTAACCAGTGGTGCGCAGAAAAGTCTACATTTGTTTAAAGGAAACAGTTTTTTCAGATTTGGAATTAAGCCAGTTTGAAGGACTCCTCCAATTAATCCGTAAGAGCTAAGAAGACTCATGCCTCAAACCCTACTGTGGTCTTCCTGACAAGACTCAAGTCTTCCACCCACCACCCCTTCACATTACTTATCAGAGGCAGAAGGCCTGATTCTTTATTTTAAAATAAATAACTTACTTCATTTATTGTTCGCCTTTCACATTGTGACTCAAGACAGATTACTAGGATTGCCAACTTCCAGCATAGAACAGAAGATAAGCTTGCTGACAACCTCCGTTGCTTCCAGTTTTCAACAAGGTCAAATCACAACAAGGACTCTTTATAGTTGGAATAAATGGAGTTCACCCATTGAATGAATGAATATAATCTGCATCACCAGTTTATAAGGAACACTAAAAGATTGTTGAATTTTTGGTACTTAGAAACTGAGATATCAATTGCATTACAGACATTTAATTTTTCACATAAATTGCAATTTTCATCATACTTCATTGTGTGTATACTTTGTTTGACAACCTCCAGGTGGGACCTGGTGTCCCCCCCCCAGAAGTACAACTTATCACCAGACCACAGAGATTAATTCCCCTGGAGAAAATGGAAGCTTCAGCAGGTCGACTTCTGCCAGGGGTGTCAAACATGTGGCCTGGGGGACTGAGCACTTGCTCTGATTGGCTGTCCAAATAACAGACCAATCAGGGAAGTCTAGAATTAAACAGGAAATGCAAATAAGGTATGCTGTAGTGTTCACAGCATTCTCCAGCTCAGGAAGTAGAGCTGAGCCATAGAACATTGTACTCCTTTTGAGAAAGTGCCTATTATCTAACCTCCCTGTCCAACTCCAGAAGCACTGGACTTGGTTTTTCTGCTACTGCCATTTTCACCGGTTTCCCAAGCCGATTCTGGAGGTACCACCTCCTGGGGATATGTATTAGTTAATATAGCAGAGTTGCCCAGTCTTAGAAGTGTCTACCCACCAGTGGAGCATCCTCAGCCTTGCTGATGTCTGGGCCTCTTCTGCTATTTCTGCCTGCTCTGGCAGCCAGTATAATAGGCAGCCCGCTCAGGCTGATCCAGCTGACAGGGAGGGTGTGGTGGAGGCCCCTGGATGGCCAACAGGCTGGCAACAAGGTCTCCACACAGCCATCAGCTGGCTACCAGCAGCATATCCCCTGACCAACTGGCAGTGCAAAGGAAGGATGGAGCAATAGAAGAGCCTTCCACAAGGCCCTGAGGGGCTGGGGGAGGAAGAGACTGAGCCCCAGAAGTGGGAGGGGAATGGCCAAAAACCTTAAGAGTATCCCATTGGCTAGAGGACTCTGGGACCAAGCACAAAGAAGACCTGAGCAGTGGCGGGGGGGGGGGGGGGGCAGATACCCAGGCTGGGGAAGATGGAGATCAGATCTTTCCAGGTTGCTCCCATTCTGCTAGGGAAATGCAAAGGACCCTGAGCACAGAAAGGGTGTCACAACCCCCCCCCCCCAATCCCATGAATGTGATTTGTTTTTTGCATAACTGAAACAGTCCCTTGCAGGAACATCACTGGCTATGCCTCATGCAAATTCATTGCATGAAATCGCAATGGGGTAGTTTTGACTGCTCTTGACTGTATATAAGTGGGGACTGTTGCTGGGTTGTTTTGTGTGTTGTGTTCTGAGCTGAATAAAAGAAATCACTGTTTGATAAGAGCTGCCTCAAGCCCAGTATTTAATAGGTGTGAACCCCAGAAGTGACATTATGCTGTTGTCAACCATGCCTTCCATGTCCCCTTTGGACTCAAACTGGTTGCCATGCCTTGCTTGACAATGAGGAGGAGGAGGAGGATGCAGAAGAGGTGGAAGAGATTGGACTTGTACCCCGCACTTCACTACCTGAAGAAATTCTCTTCCTCTCCCCACAACAGACACCCTGTGAGGTAGGTGGGGCTGAGAGAGTGAGAAATGCTTGTGAAAGAACAGCTCTGAAAGAACTTGTAACTGACCCAAGATCACACCAGCAGCTGCATGTGGAGGAATGGGGAATCAAACCTGGTTCTCCCAGACTAGAGTCTGTGGTTCGAACCAGTACACCAAACTGGCTCTCTCTATAGGAGTTTTTCACACTTATGGATTACAGGATAGAGCAATGTAATCAGATAGTATAAAACAAGCAGCAGTATAAAACAAGCAGTGAACAATACAGTAGGACTAGGATTACAGAATTAGGGAACAATGTGAAGAATAAACTAAGTCAAGGTGTACTATAAACAATACAGACAGTGAATCCCGAAGTACAGGACAGTACAGGACAATGCAAGGTGATACCTGCAATAATGGTTGCCATAGACTATAGCCCTATTCCACCATAGAGGAGTCCTCCTGGACTGTTCTATTCTAATCAATTCTAATCTAGAACATTTCTGTTTTATACATTAGGCAGGATGACAGAAGTGTGGGAACCTTCCTGACCTCCACAGACAGGTTAGTCCATTCCTGCTGGGAAGGCCCACATGTGGAAGCAGGAAAATGTTCTGTGAAGAAGACAAGGATCAGTCTTTCCCCACTGATATTTTATGGCTGTGCCTACAGGCCTCTATTTTGGATATTTGACACACATACCTCAGTATTCAGAGTTGGCCCACCTTTGCTAGAGCCAGAGAATCAGGCAGGGAATCCTCATATTTCCAGAATTCATTAAAATCATTCATTTCATTCATAGATGTGACTTCTTCAGTCAGGTTGTACTGCAAACCCTCTCCTCACTGGCTCCCAAACAACAGTATACACTATGGGCACAACAAAGATCATAATATACATGGCTGTTTCTCTGGGCAGCTGAAACCAATACATCCTACCAGATTGTGCTTTAAAGAACGTAACAGAATATATGATGCTTCTAGATGGCAGCACCTCTAAGAACTAGATCACTAACAGAGGAAATGAAATGGCTCAAGGCAGCTAATTCTGAATACAAAATACAGTGTTTCTCCATCCTTGATTTAAAATGCTTAGCATGGCTGGCTGAATCCTTTCATAATCACTAATTTCCATTATTTTAAAGGGATATGTGCTAAATTTTACACATACAGCCTTGATCTAGAGGTGAATTTCTGTATACGTGGGGAGGGTAACTTTAACTGATTTCCACTTCCATTGCAGACTGCCCCATCATGTTGTTCCTGGGTGTCCCCTGCAGCGTTTGTGAGAGGAAATTTTGGGCTTCACAAGACTACTGTCTATGGAAACCTTCTAGTGGATCCAAGTCAGTGTCTCTTTACACTTGACAAGCTGCTTGTGTATTTTGTATGCAGGTAAGCTATACTAAACACTGATTTTTTTTTACCCCTAAGTAAGATGCAGTTGTAGGGGGTAACAAAAGGAGGAGGATACTTCTTGATCTTACTCTGAATTGGCTTTGTGGCATTATCATGTAGGCAAACCTGATTGGCTTCAAGTATCATCATGAAGCCAATTCCGAGTGAAAGCAGAAAAGATGTACCATCAGTCTGAACTGTCTTTATAACATTCCCACATAGCTAAATCTGATTGACTATGTGGCAAAAACTATCATCATATTCACAGTGTGATAGCTAATTGTTTGAGAGCACAATCCCAGGAACTAGAGGAGGCAGTAGTTAGACCTTGAGCTGCAATTACCAGTGAACATGTACAAGATGGTAAACTTTGGGCAATTTTCAGAAAACATCTAGAGAACCCTAAAAATTCTCCTGACACCCCAAAATATTCACCTGGAAATATAAGAGACAACCATATATATTGTCAGCATTCACTTTGGTATGTCTGAACAATGAGAAAAGGTATAGCTATTTTTAGAAACTCTCAAAATTCATCTGGATGGTTTCTGCAGTATTTATATGTGAATGCTGACATTCATTCAATTTCAGACATTCACTGTAACATATCTACTATGGTATGGTAGGTGGGCTCAATTCCATAATTAAAGTTAGGAATGTGATAAATTTAGTACACACACATTCAGGATCTCTGGTTAAGCCCCATTTTTGTTTGATTCAGCATAACATGCCTGAATAAGGTAATTCAATTCTTCCTCTTTTTTAATGTTATTTGAGCTCTTTAACATAATTTGGTGGGCTATTACATTTGTTATGGCTGCTAGTTTTGCCCTCAATACTGATTTCACTTATGACCTCAGTCAGAACAAGATTTAAAATTTGAGATGATGTAAGTGAGTAAGGTTTATTAGATTTATTCATGGGGCAATTTAAATAAGAATCTGCCTGGCTTAGAATAAGATCCAAATGAAAATGCATGTGATTTATGGACCTGTCCATTTTAAAGATTTATATGTAGTGTAGGATGATTAAGTAAGAGACAGGCCTGATTATATGAAATATGTAATTTTTGTAATGCAATAGTGGAAGCAAGCTGCTAAACAGCACCAGCATAACAATGACTAGCCAAACATTTTTATTACAATATTGTTGCACAGCAGGAATGCAGAGTCGTGTAAGTACTGAGTACAGGAGTCTCAGATCATTTTGATTCTCCCCTAACAAACATAGAGAAATGTGTTGAAAGCGAAAATTCCACTGTGCACAATGAAGTCTGTCTGCCTGCTGTCTCCTCAGAGGAATCACAAATTTCTGATGTCTTTCATTCTGGATAAATATACCTCAGTAGGTAAAGGTTTCCCTTGCTCGAAAGCCAGTCAAATCCAACTCTAGGGTTGCGGTGCTCATCTCCGTTTCCAAGCTGAAGAGCCAGCGCTGTCAAAAGACATTTCTGTGGTCATGTGGCTGGCATAACTAGACACCGAGGTGCATGGAACGCTGTTACCTTCCCACCGAAACGGTACCTATTTATCTACTTGCAATTTCTTGCTTTCGAGCTGCTAGGTTGGCAGGAGCTGGGACCAGAGATGGGAGCTCACTCCGTCATGTGGCACTCAGGGCTTGAACTGCCAAGCTACCGACCTTCCGGTCTGCAGCTTCCAGTCTTAACCTCTGAGCCACCACAGCCCCTTAATACAAGGTCACATACTTCATATTTGACTGTTCAAAGTCTGATGCAATGCATCTCCCAAAGCGTACACAGAGAGAGCACCAATTGTACACAAATATTTTCAAATCATTATTTTCTTCTTTAAAAGCAGCTAGTTAGTATTCAATTTTCTGACCTTTAAATTCTCGATTTAAAAAGGAGGGGGTCTGTTTTATTGACATCCACCATGCTTTTGTTTTAGCAATTTGCTGCAGTGCTTTACCATGTGTTATGCTTTTATTATTTCTTCACAGCTTTTTAAATGGAAAGGAACCCCAGTTGAAACAGTGCAGCCATTCTGATGCATGTATGGAACACTCAGCAGCTTCCGCATGGATTGTAATGCTAGTGAGGCAGTTGGGAGCTCTGTCTGCCAAGCTTTTGCTTTCAGAAATTATCTTCCCTCAGGCTGAGTGATTCTGAGCAAGTGCAGAGTGCCCTCTGGCAGAAAAATGGTTTGACATGCAATTTTGTAAGGTAAAATTCCGATTTTTTTGGTAACTCTGCCAACTTTGTGTATGCAGTAGGGGAATGCATGTGGCCTGAAAATTAACTGAATATGTGCAAATGTATGGGCTACTTATTAGCAACAAATAACTCTATATATTTGTACATATTCAAGATGAAGGCAGCAGGAAAAGAGAAAGACCTAACATGAGATGGATTGACTCATTAAAGGAAGCCATAGCCCTCGGTTTGCAAGACCTGAGGAAGGCTGTTAACGTCAGGACGTTTTGGAGGACATTAATTCATAGGGTTGCCATTAGTTGGAAGCAACTTGATGGCCCTTAACACATACTCATTTGTTAGTGGGTTCATGCTCCTCCCATTTTGCCTAGGTAGTGACGCATCATAAAGTTTCCAAATTTTCTTACAACCTCTTGTAGAGACTGCCGCAGTTATAACATAGTTTTATTAAAGGTATGACCTTTTGTGTGCACACACACTATCTCAGGTACAGCAAAATGGAACTTACCAGTCCATACATATAGGCAGAGGTTGAGCAGTAAATTAGCATACAGTATAATGACAATATTTATCAGAAGCAGGAATGACAAGCAATAACAAATATCCCATTTAAATAGCTTTTGCGAAATGGATTTTCCATTAAGGTCTTTGTGCTTTTTCTTGATGTTTTGTTTTAAAAATTGCATTGACAAATCCCACTATTCCCCCACCTTTCCATTTTAGGTTGGCATCTTTCAAAAGGGGGTGGGTGGAGTGGGGTGGGAGGTGTCAGTTATCAAAGACTGTTAAATAAACAACATATGGCAAGAGTGTTATTGTTTTAAACATGTTTGTATTTTAAGTTTTTTAAAACTTTATTTGTGTTTGTCAGTGCCCTTCATAAAGTTAGTATCTCCGCTACCTGGCATTACATTTTATGACATACCTGTCCTGTCCTGACAAAGTCCCATTTATGTCAGATCCCACACTCATAACAAATGAGTTTGACACCCCTGGTTTAAGGCTTCCTGCTGTTAAGGCCCACATTACCACATTTGCAAACAGGCTATTGCCTCTTTGCTTTGACAGCAGATGTTTGGGTAATGGAAGGATGGAGGAAGGATCTGTGCTGCAACCTCCTGTGTGGTATGTTACTGTATACATGTATGTATGTAATGGAACAGTCTGTTCCTCTCCTCATATCTGTGTGATTTAGTTTGCTCCTCTTGGGTGGAGCTCTTGTTTCACTATCCAGTTTTGTATGTTAGCTAAAGTTGTTGGTTGTTAGAGTTGTCTCCTTGCAAATAAACGGCTGATCAATCAGAATTACAACTGCTCGCGAGGGGGGAGGAGATGGAAAGCTGAAGTCAGAGGGGGAGATAACAGTAGGGTGATGGTTGGCTGGGAAGGATGTAGGGTTGCCTCCAGGTTAGTAAATTCCTGGAGATTTGAGGAGTGGAGCCTGGGTACGGTTTGAGGAGGGGTGGAACCTCAGACAGGTACAATGCCATAGACTCCACCCTCCAAACCAGCCATTTCCTCCTGGGAGACCATTGTTGCCAATCTCCAGGGGAGGGCTGGAGATCACTCAGAATTACATCTGCTTTTCAGGTGTCAGAGATCAGTTCCTCTGGAGAAAATGGTGGACTCTGTGTCATTATACCCTGCTGAGGTCACCACAGCAAATTGACACTGAGTGCCCAAGGCTGGGGCACCTGCCCAGAGACTCTTTCTAGAGCCCATTGTATATATTTCCACAATGGGCCTTATTCCTGGTACTATAATAAACTGCATTGTTCCTAATGGAAAGCATTTCTTTTTTTTTTCTAATTTATATTTTTATTTTTTTAAATAACCAACAATACAAAGGTGTGATATAACAGTGGTGGACCTAATGGAAAGCATTTCTGAGAGGCTAAGAAATAAATTGCCTCTTTCACTAAACTTGAATGCATTTGTCATCCAGGCGACTGTCATCCAGTTACTGGAACTGGCCAGCTGTATCCTCGAGGTCTGCGCTGTCCTTTCAAAAGTACCAGTTAGCAGGAGGGTGCAGTGCACTAATTACAGCTTCTCTCACACATTTCTGCCCAGCTCTGCTTATCTGAACCCGACTCCTATCCCCTACCTGGCATGTGGTACACCTGGAATCCTGCTTTCTACCAATAGCACTTGCAGTAGCGGGCCAGAACTACTTTTAAAAACCTTGTTCATTAGAAAGTATTTAAAATAATGCAATAAGGCTGACACAAACATGCCCCAGAGGCATTCGAGGAAAACCTAAACACTGGATTTTGCAATGCTTCTGGTAATTCATGATTTGACATAAGACAATCTAGAGAAGATTAATTCTGAACTTTTTATATGCCAAAATTAGTGCAGAAGAATGTGTGTCAGCTTTGAATCTGATTTTGAAATTCTGCTTAACCGTGCAACTAAATCCCACGAATGTTTACCCAGAAGTAAGTACCACTGAATTCAGTAGGCTGGGTCTAGATCTGCCAAGTGTCTGTAGAAAAGAATATTCTGTCTTTTTAACAGAGGCTTAATGAGATTATATTTACCGAGTAATGTTATTTACAATGAAAAGCTTCAGCTGCCCATTTCTACACTTCAAAGTGAGCTGTTAAGTCTGGACTGACTTATGGACCCCATCATGGGTTTTTCAAGGCAAGAGATGACCAGAGGTGGTTTGACATTGTCTTTCTCTGCATAGGAGCCCTAGTCTTCCTTGGTGGTCTCCTATCCAAATATTAACCATGGCTGACCCTGCTTCAGCTTCCAAGCTTCCAAGGCTTAAAAAAATCAGGCTAGGCTGCTTTTCCACACATTAAACCTCTATTTAAGAGTCAGGATATTTTCCTCTAGGCCTCTTAACAAACCTAATTGGATCCCAGGCTTCTTTCCCACTCATTAAAGACACTTCTTGACAATTCCCCATCCTCACCTTGACCACTGTTCCCTCTAAGCTGAGTTAGTGTGAGCTAGCTCAGTTTTTTAGCCTCCAGCTCACACATTTTTGTCCAAGCTCAGGAAGGATGGCTCCAAAGCAAACTTGCAGTAGCCAAATCGCTTTCTCACAACTTTAGTGCCAGGAGCTCACAAAGCAGAATTTTTGCTCACAAGACTCCACAGCTTAGAGGGAGCATTGACCCTTGACCACAGTGGTTCCCAGAAGTCCACTAACTCATGTGGGCTTGATTTCAGGAGGCGCAGAAGACTATAGTGGAAGTGGGAGAGAAATTGGTGTTTATGTAGCACTGCAGCATAAGATCCAAAACAATGAAACTTACTCCCAAGAAAGCGTGCATGAGATTACTTCCTTAGATTTTCCAAATGGCCTCTGTTTTGGTTTTTCATTTGTACCATTGAGGCAGTTGCGGTCTAACTCACAAGGTTACAGTCAGGGCTTTTTTCTTTCTTTTTTTTAAAGAGGTGCTGGCACTCTCAAGACGAAAATGAAGTTTTCAATCTGAATGCTAAAAACTAATGAACTTTTAAACATTTTTAAAAGAATTTTGTCGAAGAGGTTCCAGAACACTGTTCTGGCACGTTCCCCCCCCAAAAAAGTTCTGTTTACAGTGAGAACAAACAACATATATATTGAATATTGTGGAACAAAATAATTAGTTACCAATGTAATTAAAATCCTTCATGTACGGACAGAGCACTATTTTTGCATTTTATGATTACAAGTGGTTGTATTCTCTTGGCATTAGAAATCCCTGCCAATAATCAGGTTTTGAAGTTTGATGACATTATAAGTGAAACAAATATACTTCTGATGAGAAACCTTCCCAAACGTATTTTAAATCAAGAGGTCTTACCAGTAACACAATTTGCATGAAACTAAATTGACCCAGAAAATTCTAATCTAAATCCCAATCTGATTTGTATAGGATAATTTAATTTCCTCCCTAGTAAACTACATGGATTTTATCAATTATACCAATTAAATTGTCAAGCAGATTTATTGGCTGAGCATTTCCAAGACAAGTTCTTTGATATACTGTTCCAATGTCATCAATTGGTTCTGCCTGTTTAGTTTCAGATTTTGATATCCTTATGTGAATTGGAAAGCAGATCATCACAACTGTTTTTAAAAGAGGGTTATTCTAATATATTAGCAAAGGAGGTTTTAGGAAAAGGGTCTCATACTTGGCATTGATTTGTTGTGCTGACAGTTTGAGGCATTAATGAATGAAAAATGTATGCTCTCAAGTTTTATGTTTAAATAGCTAATATTTTTAACTATGTTAGTTCACTACTTTCTAATAGCTACATTTCAACTTGACAATCAGATTCATGTAATTAGCTATGAATGTGAGTGCCAAGAACACATCTTTTTTTTTAAAAAAGCCCAAACATTAGTTTTTAAATCGATTGTGTGCCTTTGCCCAACATAATCCTAAACGAAAACATCCCTGCTGTTACATTTTTCTCTGTCTTAAGACACATGATTGCATCACTGTAGCTGTGCACAAAATAGCCTCTTGACTTTGCTCATGAACTGCGGCTCTTTGACCTAAATCGAACTGACCTTCATGGAATACCATCTCTGCTTCTGCAGATCTTGTTGGAAGTGAAAGCTCTGTGACTCAGATGTATTGGGGTTAGCTGCCTGGTATAGTTAGTCCAGTAACCACTGACTAGTTAGCTTCTAGAGCACGAGTGTGCCCAACCAGGGTAACAAATCTTAGAGTGCCACAAAAGTACACAGAGCCACTTTTTCAGTTTAACAGACTGATAGTAGTCTCTTTATTCTAGAACTACAATCTGGATAGGAAAGATGAGACACAGGATATTATTCTACTCTAACTAAGGATGGATTCAGATGGTGAGAGGCCATCTGAGTCACGGTACTAAGATGAGGACAGTGTGCCCTCCCACTTGGTATGTGGAGGAGGAAGGAGAGAGAAGTTCTGGGGAAGAGAATGAATGGAAGGAAGGAAGTTGTTCCCTGAGATCTCCATTTTACATATCAAACCGATAGTGACAGGAGAGTAAACACAGGAAGGAAAGGTCAGCATGACAAGGACAGCACCTTCACTTCCAATAGATCTAATACTTATGAATAACCCAACATCACTGAAACATCTAGTTCAGTCATACCATACACACTGGGTCATTCCATAAGTATTCTCCCTATTCTTTAAACTGGCCCAGAATCTGGGTGTTCTTCCCTTCCATTATTTGATACCATTTAAGCCTGAGCTGTTCACTGTCTTCTATTATACTACAGAAGACAAAACAGTCACTGGCGGGGCTTCGAGTCTAGGAGAAATCAAGACATGATGAAACAATAAAATGTATACATTGTGTTGTGACAGTTAGCAAAGACTGCTTCCAGATGTGCCCCATCACAACAACTGGTGTGGAAGCGGGTGGGAACAGTATCCACACCCACTGCTCCCTCACTGGTGCTGCCCGCCCCCAACCCCTGCTCCTCCCTTCCTTCTTTATGCCTGCACAAGAGCACAGGCACAATAGTTATCACGCTGGCATTCCATGGTCTAGAAACTCCCCTTTCCCCTCTCTTTCCCTATCCTTGCTGAGTCATACTGTAATGCTACAGCACCATTCAGCAGGTGAAGTGGGAAAGATCCTTTAAAATACTAAAGGGGAAAGGAATAGCACAGAGCGACAAATTGCCCTGTGCCATTTTTGAAAGAAGAGCTCAGCTGTGCCTCCCTCCTCATGGTGTCTACAGGTGAAGTATCCAGATGTACACTCCACCCTAGGGTTACCAAGTGCCTGCCCCCCACACTCAATTGCCCACACTTGATCAAGTGAGCAGTGGGAGAAAAATGGCAGGTGGGGAAAAATAATGTCACACATATTGTTGTGTCTATTCCAGATGATCACCCAAAAGTTCTGTCACAGTATTCACAAAGGTTCTCCCTCACAGGCTCCACCCCAAAAGTTCCAGCAATTTGTGGGTGCAGGCCTTTCAACCCTACTCCACTTGCAATCACAGGTCATTTCCCTCTAAATTAAAGGGGAAACCCCAGCAATGCCATGAGTCATGACTAATATGAATGAGCACAACTTCATGTGGACATTCCTCTTTACTTCAGGAGCGTCCTATGTTGCATGTGTGGAGAAATTCTGACATGGAAGCAGCCAAAGTGCTGGCTGATTTTGTATCTCCACCTGGTACTCGCCCTGTGTTATTAAAATTGAAGGTCATTCAGTGCTCTCTGGAGACTGTTGTAGCCTTCCTACCTCAGAGCCAGCCCTGATTAGAATGGAGTGATTCTTGGACCTTCCTACCAACCATTGTCCAGATTAATTCCTTTACAGGGAAGGAATGAAAATGCCATCTAAAAAATTTAAGTTGTGAAATACTTTTTTCCAATATATATTGTCAGCTATATGCTGATGACCTGCTATTTCCTCAGACACAGAAGCCTATAGTGTATATTTTTAAACAGTTAAAAAAAAATCTTATATACATCCATCTATCATCAAACCTGACTGGAAAGGTTTTGGGTAAATGCAAACACTCCTAAGCTGGGGGAAACCCTACTTGGTTTGTTGTAGTCATGGCTTCTGTCTGACATTAGGTTTGTTAACTGGGAAGTTTCTGAAGGACACAGGGAAACCATTATGGTTTTAAAAGATAGCAAGTAATTGTATTTATACTGTTTCCAGAACACATCAAGCCGCCCTGAGCCCGTTCGCGGGGCGGGTGGGATATAAATGTAAAATAATAATAATAATAAATAATAATAATCAAGCTGCTTTATACTGAGAGGGTAACGTTCTAGAATTTCTCATTTTAATAGGACTCAGTAAAAAAAAATAAGTAAAAGGTTTTTGAGAAGTTGAAAGGGGAAGAACTGTTAGTTTGCAAAATCTTGACCTTTCTGTTAAATGTGTTTAAAACATGTTATGAGAACTATCAACCAGCAGAGGTCTCTCTGGTTTATATGAACAATTTTGTGCTGAATACCATATGTTAAACGCTAAAGTACAAAAGGTATGTGTGTAGTCAGGTCATAGCTGACTTATGGTGATCCCAACAGGGGCCTTTCAAGGCAAATGAGAAGCAGAGGTGGTGTGCTATTGCCTTCCTCTGCAGAGTCTTCCTTGGTGGTCTCCCCTCCAAGCACCAGTCTTGCTTAGTTTCCAAGATGGCTCAGAGGTTAAGATGCTTAGCTATAGACTAGAAGGTCAGTAGTATGGCAGTTCGACACCCTAGTCCCGTGTGATGGAGTGAGCTCCCATCTCTGGCCCCAACTTCTGCCAACCTAGCAGTTCAGAAGCAAGAAACTGCAAGTAGATAGGTACTGCTTCAGTGGGAAGGTAACAGTGTTCTGTGCGCCTCAGCATTTAGTCATGCCAACCACATGACCACGGAAAAGTCTTCAGACAGTGCTGGCTCTTTGGCTTGGAAATGGAGATGAGTACCGCCCCCTACAGTCAGACTCGACTGGCTTTCCAGCAAGGGAAACCTTTACCTTTTACTTTCCCTCCCACAAGAGGTACAGAATTCTTTATTTTAATCTTAATGAATTACTCTCAAAAAGCTCTGCAGATGGAGTAGGATTTAACACAAGAAGTTTTACACTGCAGTCTAAATCCATTTAAGCCAAAGGGGTTAAAGGGTGCAACTTTGTTTAGAATTGCACTGTTAAGCACAACATGGGCTAAAGGAGAGTGCTGAATTTGTTTGTCTGCACGCAGTGAAAGAGAGAGCAAATTCAGAATCTCTGAAATTTTGTGGCACTGCAACTTGTGTTTAAAACAGGAAAAGGTTGACATCACAGAAAAAAATTAGGGCAGATCCCCATACACACTTCTGGCTGCTGGGGCACCTGCAGAGTAGTCATCTCTAGACGAACAATACAAATAGAACTCAATAAGAGCCTGCTTTCAGCACACCAGTGTAACCCTGCTCAGCGTGATTTGCTAGAAATCAGTTTGTATTGACTTGTATGACTGACATCAGCTTGCACACAAACTCCTCTGTACAGGGCAGAAATGGCTAAAAGGCAACATCAGCAGCAGTCGCTTTGCTGACACCAACTGTGAAAATCAGCCAATAGTGCGTGCAGTTTCTGTAAGCAGTACTGGTTGAGCATGACCCAGTACTCCATTCATGAATACTGAGACCTTTTCATCGCAGCAGCCAAGGAGAGAAAGTGGCAGTGATGAGAAGACAGCAGCAGGATTTGAAACATGGCATTCACTACCAGTGGCTCATGGGCCCAGCAGTGCCATGCTTCCAGTACTGGTTTGAACCTCCTGGTGGTCCGAGAGAGATCTGGCTGTCCTCAACTAGGGCCAGGGCTTTTTTGGCCCCCTGGCCCCTACCTGGTGGAACTCTCTACTGGAGAACATCCGTGCCCTGCAGGATTTGTTACTTTTCTGCAGGGCATGTAAGGCAGAGATGTTCCGCCAGGCATTTGGCTGAGGACAGCGATAATACAGCATGTCGTCTGGCACTCTCATACACTCAATTCTCTGCAAGACCCCCCAGCAGGCTTGTGAAATCTGAAATTTTCTCACCATCTTGGAATGAATTGAATTTTGCTGATATATGCACTGCATATTTTACTGTAGGTGCTTAACTTTTAGTTATTTATTGTATGTTCCTTTATGTTTATAAGCCACCCTGAGCCCTGCTTGCAGGGAAGGGTGGCCTAAAAATGTAATGAAATAAACACATAAATAATTGGAGGCTGGCAATACTATTGTGGATGCCTAGCAAATCCCACAGTGGCCACTGAAAGGGCATTTGTTTCTTAAAGCTACAGGTACAGCTTCTATTACTTTGGGTGGTTTTCCCCCCTCAGATTGCAATTTTTTCTGCAAATGTGAGGTTTTTGCCAGGTATGTAGAAAGATCTGGCTTGTCTGTTCCTGTGCCCAGTGTCTGGATTTAAGTATCCACAGAAAGGGACCATGTTGAGAATTAGATATATTGATGATTGAAAACTATAAGGGGTGATCAGAACTGTTCTGCTCTCGGGCTCAGCTCTGCCTCTTCAGTTCAACTGTTCCTCCTACAGCCAAACTCTCATTCCAAGGAATAGCAAGCAAGCAAGCCCTTGCAGCCAACTGCTGGATTCTAGGTAGCACCTCTCCCTCTACTCTGTCAATCAGCATTGACAGCAAACTGCAGTATGTTTTGTTTGATCATCCCAATGGGCTCAGCCCCTCCTGACCATGTAGGCTTTTAGTAGTATTTCCTAATGAGAGGAAGGATGCTCAAATGTTTGTGGAGAGTACATGGATCAGCAACCTTTGATGGTTGGCTTCCAAAGGCAGGGTTTTTGCTGTAGTGGCACCTTAGCTTTGCTATTTGCTCTAGGGTTGCCAGCTCCTGGTTGGGAAATACCTGGAGATTTGGGGATAGAGCCTGAGGAGGGCAGGGACTTCAGTGGAGGATAATGCCATAGAGTCCACCTTCCAAAGCAGCCATTTTCTCCAGGTGAACTGACCTGTCACCTGGTGATCAGTCATAGTCCCAGAAGATCTCCAGCCACCAGGAGGCTGGTAAACCTAATTTGTTCCCCACAACTACTCCCTTGGGGCCTAGCTTGGTTAGTGATAGGTTAAAACTTTTCTCTATACCCAGACATTTTGATTGAGTTCAATATTTTGGTATGTTTGCTCTCTATATTAATGTTTGGCTGTTACTTTTGTTTTAATGGCTAGCTAGTATTTTTTAAATTATCTGCACTGGACATAACAGCATTTGAATAATTATTTTCAAACTCCCCAGAAGCTTCAAGCCAAATGTATGACAGATATACAGCTTTTTTTAAAAAAATAAACAATATACTTTATCAACACAGGCTTGGTCTGGATAGCTCCTGGATGGGAGTCCTAATTTAAACATGATGCCCTTGGGCAGAGGCACAGAATGAAGCAGCAGAAGCCTAAAGTGGTAGAATGGACTGCACCACTTCAGATTGAATGGGGGTGTCCAGTTTTCAATGTTCTTTGCATTAAAAAAACTCTGCACATAGTAAGCCAGTACAGCAAGGAGAAAGCGTCTAACTCTCCATCTTTGCTTGCTGTCTTGGTTTCCTACCTGAAGAAGAAAAGAGCTCTTCACTACTCAAAGGAATCTCAGAGTGGCTTACAATCTTTCCCTTCCCCTCCCCACAACAGACACCCTGTGAGATAGGTGGGGCTGAGAGAGCTCTCTAGAGAACTGCCCTTGAGAGAACAGCTCTGAAAGAACTTATGACTGACCCAAGGTCACACCAGCAGCTGCATGTGAAGGGGTGGGGACTCAAACCCGGTTCTACCAGATTAGAGTCCGGCTCTGAACCACTACAGCAAACTGGTTTTTAACAATGGTAGAGTATTCCAAAAAGGCAGTCCCCCGCCTGCAATCTGAAGTGGTGCAGTCCACTCTACTACCTCATTCCTCCTTGCATATGTGTACACCAGGCCTAAACTTTGGGCAACAGAATGGAATGACAACATGCCAGTCGCTGCGGATATCATCGGCAGTGGGCGTGACTGGTGGCTGCCTGTTCAAACGTCTTAGCCCATGTTTTCATTTCGGCCAAGAACTGCTGGAAGTGAGGTGAACGGCCAGGAACCCGAAGCCGTCCGAATATATGAACCCCACCCAAGACACAGGGCCTTGCGGTTCCTCCCTCTCCCGAGCTCATGCGCCGCCTCTCCTCTCCCCTCTCCCTCGCCAGCAAGGTCTGCCACTCCCGCGCCTCTAGTGCCAGCTGCCTCTCCTCCTCCACCGCCAGTCACACAACGCTCAAGTCTAGCAGCCCCTCTCGCCTCTTCTCTTCCTTGGATTAAATACATCCAGCCACGGCAGGCGATGCCGGAGCTGCAAGCAAGCTTGAGTTGGGCAGCCCCAGGCTCAGCCCGCCTCGCGGTGCTTCGTCCGCCCAAGCCAAAAAAAACCCGGCGCAGCAGCGACAGCGAGGAGGTGAGCGCCAGCCCGGGCAGGCGCTTCGTTCCGAGCGGCTCTGTGCCATGCTGAGTCCGGCGTTGCTTCCCGCACAAGCAGCCAACCGGAAAGAAAGACGCGCCGAAAGCAAGGACGGGAAATGCCGAGGTGCCGCTGCTCCCTTCTGACGAGGCCGCTATCGCTCCTGCTTAGCCTGGTGAAACTCCAGCCGGACTGGGAGCTCCGCCAGCCGCTTCCGGAAGGCGGCTGGTTTCTGCTTAGCTGGAAAGAGCCGGCAGCGCCGTGCAAGTCGCCGCTTGGCTTGAGCAAGACAGGGCTGAGGCATCAGTGCAACGTGTGCCGCCCTCCTCAGCCGCTGCCAGTGGGAACTGCAGCCGGGAGGAGACGGGTAGGGGGAGCTGTCTGCAGCCGGGAGGCGACGGAAGAAGATCGGCGGAAGCTGAGGCGGGAGAAAGCAGCCGGCGCCTCAGTCAAAGAGGGGAAGGGATTTGGACTTGACCCCCTTTCTTTTTGTTTTACAAAAGAGGCGCGTAGTCTGACCCTCTGCGTACAATGGATAGGGTACCTTTCAGGGAACCGATCGCCACCGAATGAATGCGGTCCACTGGGAAATGCTGCATACCTCTCTGGCCATTCAGAAAGAGCCAGTGCATTCCAGTGGCCATTGGATGCCGGCCTTTTTAATATGACCCGCGGTGAAGGTGAGCAGAAAGGCAGGATGTGGGAAGTGAATCCACACTATAGGGAGCCGTTGGGAAGCGAGACTTGATGGTATGAAATGCCATCTTGAATCTGTAAGACAGCCCAAGCTCAGCAATTACATCCGGTGATTGTCATATCTCATCTATATATGTAGGCTGGTAGTTTACTTCCAAGTGTTCAGAGGAACACTCTTCCTCCACATTGTTTAGGTGTGACCCTTAGCTCTGAAAAGATTATTTGACATCCCTTCATTGTGTGTGTGTTGTGTGGAAATCCCCGTGTTTCAACTTAATAAAACCTTGAACATTAAAGAGACTTGTCTCCAAGTCCACAATTATGGGGCTGAGAAGGGGAAGCTTAGGCTTTGATCTTTTAGGTTCCTGCAACATTCCGAATCCTTATGCATCTTCTTGGCCCTTCCCCCCCCCATTAGTGTTACTTTGCAAAAAGCATGGATCCAAATTTGTGTCTTCAGTCCAATCCTATGTATATTTATTGCCACTTTCTCCCAAATAAAATTGCTGTTTGGCTGTGTCAACTGCACAGGTATGTGACAACTTCCAAACTAGGGTTGTTTAGTGGCATATGGATTTCTGTGAGGCCAGGATGCTGTATAATCCTGTACATTTGGGGAAGTCTCACTGATGTGAGAAGCCAAGCCAATACTGGATGCTCCTAGGAAACAACAGGATTAACCTTCTCAGATGGATAGGCCACACTCATACATGCTTCCCTTATCTGGAAAATTAGGAGACAGAAGAGTGTGTGATCTTTTAAGCTGCATGATTTTCTGCCAGAAGCCAGAAACAATTGGTTCTCTCCACTTCTATAAAGAATATAATTCAGCTTATATTTTGTTTTTAAAACATCACTGCAGGTTTCACCTTTATAGTTTCTTAACATTCTGTACACTGTTTTCCAAAATCTTTAGTGCTGGTTCTATCTCTCAGTGAGATCTATGGGAGTTCTTCTCCTGATTTTAGTGTGATGTGGTTTTAAGCTTTTAATGGCCCTTTGGTTAAAGAGAATACCTAGGTCAGAGCTGCAGCATACTTAAACGAAGCTACAGCAAAGACGTATCAAGAATATACTTTGGCGGCGGCCCTAAAGCATCAAAAATCTGAGTACATATTCATTTTACAATGTGTACCCTCCAAAAGGATGTAAGGCTTTTGTATGGGAGAGATTTTTTTTCTCTTTCCCTCTCACCTTTTGTGTTGGATTATTTATATCAATAGTGTATATATATTCTAGCTGTATCTGAATAAGTGAGTAGTAACTCAAAAGCTCATACCCTGCTACAAATTTTGTTAGTCTTTAAGGTGCTACTGGATTCTTGCTCTTTTCTAGTGTATATTTGTGAGTAATCAATATAGTCCAGTACCAACCAAGTTGTGGTTGCAGTAGATTTCAGTGTATTTACAGTATGAATGCAACACATAGATTTATGGGCAGCTGACAGTATTATTCATGTTTGCTTGATACTTGCCCCAAAACCATACTTAAGAACGAAGGAATTACTTAAGAATTTTGCTCCTGTTTAATTCCTTGCACAGCTGATGTTCAATGACATATTATAGGATACAGTCCTGTGTTTTGTGCTTGTATGCTTATAAATCCTACAAATTTCTGTGAAAATGAAGTTTTCAACCTAGTTGAGTAGTTCAGTCTTATGTATGTTTGCACAGAGCAAAGTCCCACTTTGTTCAATGAAACTTACTCCCATAGCACTGCAGTCTCGGGCAAAGATACAGGACTTCGTGAAAAGCAACTAGATTGTCAACAGGCCTGAAGAAAAATATCCCTTTAATACAGGTTTAAGGTTTGGAAATGGTGAGCTGAAGCTTTTCATAGTACGGTGGTAAACAACATCACTCAGCAGATAATATCTCCATTCGGTCTCTATGAAAAGGACAGGGCATTTCTCGCCAGGCCATTGTCAACCCTAAAAGCAACAATGCATAGTTCAAACAGTATATATTTAAAACTCTTCAGTCCATCACATATGATAGATAATGAAGGCATATGTGTGTATTGTTACATGTGCTTCCTTTCACATGTATCCTTAGACATGTGTGTACTCTCTAACTTGGGTTCAGGACACTCACCCAGAACCACAACCAATTTGGGGGATTAAGCTCAGTGCCAGAGAGAAACCTCTTCCTGCTTCTACAGCCTGGCTAGCTTGGAAAACTGACACACTGGCCCATTAGGGAGAGCAGAACATATATTTAGGGGCTGTTACACAATGCCTCTAATAGGCTACCAATAAGCATGAAACAACCAGATCTTTTCCAAAGCGAGTTTTGGAATTTACTGAAAGAAATATAGGGGTACAGAAATGCATAGGCATCAACTACGGGGGAGCTTGACTGAGCCCCCCCTGGGAAAACGGAGCGCCCTCCGCCACACCTCCCGGGCCCTTCCTAGGACTGCTGCCGCTGTCTCTCTCTCTCCCCCCCCCCCCCACCTGGCCACTCCGTCCCTCCCTCCATCCGTCCAGGGGCCAGCTAAGCAAATGCCCTGGAAGGACGGAAGCAGGAGTGCTCAGGCCAGGGACACGGGGGGGGGGGGGGGGGGGGGGGGGGGGGGGGAGGCGGCAGCGGCGGGGACATGGCCCGAAGGTAACAAAAGGTGATTGCAAAAGTGCTGGCAGGATGGAGGCTTCACCCATGCCTAAGGCAGTTTGGGAAGGGACATTTAGGCAACCTCAGTAAAAAGTAATCAAGCCGACCTGGCTGTTTGATAATAATTAAATTTTGTACTCCGGAAGACTTACCCTTGTTGATTAAGTTACATTGATAGATCAAGGTGGGTGCCTGTCTTTGCAGATGTTCCATTAGTAAATCAGTTTTCTGCTCAAGCTTATGGCCTCTTATTAACAGAGCTTGAGGACAGTCTTGACCTCACCTTTTCCAAAGCAAGGCATTTTTTAGCTCCTACCATGGCTGCCAAGGCAAATTCAGCCAAAACTATTAGTCCTATTAAAATGTTTCCCCCCCGTTCATTATAATGACATTTGAACGTTTACTTGGTTATGATTCCGGAACTGCTGCTTCTGTAGGTAGTTGCAGAACAAGTTTGTCTTCTCTAACTTAAGAAATCTGTTCAGTTAACAAGAAATGACCAATTTTTTCCATCCAACTTAATGCACTTCTCCTGATAACTTAAACTAATTTCTACATACATAGCATTAAGAAATGTCGCCCATTTGAGCAGGAACACAATGGATTTTTTAAAATGTTCTCTAAACCATCCTTTCGCTTCCTATCAAAACACTACAATTAAAAGCAATTTGACTGCTCCTACATTGTCTTGGATTCCTATTGATACGTTACAAAAGTATAGATCATGGTATGGAATATGGTACTTTTACAGATGGATCATATGGAAATAATTGAATTCAATAAGTGTTTATCTTAAGTCAAGTGCATGTAGGAGTGGAGCCTCCACACACACAGGAGAAAGACATTAACCAAGTTGGCTGTAGGGAGGAAGAATGCAGATTGTCACTCTTTGGTGAGAGTAAAGAAGAGTGTCATACTGAGTATGATAGCTTTGAAAATGAATTTGCCTTTCAAGGTTCAAATTATTGGATTTAAAAACTAGAAACACATTCTGTTGAAGATTGTTAAAATATGAAAATATTCTGATTTATAAAAAATTATAAATATTCTGATATAAATATATATATAGTCCTGATTTGGATAGCCCAGGCTAGCCTGATCTCGTCAGATACCAGAAGCTAAGCAAGGTCGACCCTGGCTAGTATTTGGATGGGAGACCTCCAAGGAATGCCAGGGTTGTGACATAGAGGAAGGCAATTGCAACCTCTGAATGTTTCTTGCCTTGAATACCCTATGGCGGTCTCTATAAGTCACTGTGACTTGATGGCAGTAAATAAAGAAACAAGATGTGTGAACATACGCAAGCAGTTAGTCATCCTTCTACTCATGTTACCTGCTCCTGCTTGCTGTAGGAATACAATAATTTAATCTCTCCTCGAAGAAAAACATGTCAAAGTAAAACAGGACAGGTTAGTGAATCTTGCATAAAGAGTGTCAACAAGGCTTACCATGGTAATATTCCACACTGCTGAAAGACTCCTGTAAGCATCAAATTTGTATTCATCCCCCACAGAATGAATACTTTTCAATGTTTTTCTAATTAGCAAGTAGCATCTAACTTTCCTTTGTTGTACTGTTGGTGATTCCAAACTACTATGACTGTCTACACACTCTTTTTATGTCATTCTTCAGGGGCCTCCCATCCACCACGAGCAGTATTTAATGGAGATTGGGGGGGAGGGGCTTGTGTTACTGGTAGAAAATTTACAGTGCAATCCTAAACAGAGTTAAACCAATCTAAATCAACAGAAATTAAATGGTACTTAGAAAGGTGTATCTCTGCTTAGGATTGCACTGTTAGCCTGGATCCAGTCCATTGTTTCCATACTTCTCTGCAGCTGCCTGAAAAATCGAAGGACACAAAGGGATAGTACTATTTAGTATAACTACTTGGCAGAAAATTGTGGTCCTCTTATGTTTCATAGTCAGGGGTGATTTTGTAAAAAAAGAGGTGCAGGAGCTCATTAGCATACCTATTAGCATAACTCATTAGCATAACTGGCCGAATGTCAGTTTCAGCCCTTCTATACCCTATGGGCCATTGAAGTCAATGGCAAAAACTCAGGGTATATGAGGGGCTGGAGGAGTGGGGGTTTGAGGGAGAGGCTCCAAATTTGCAGGGTACCTTCTGGGACCTCTCCCCCAAATACCCACCAAGTTTCAAGAAGATTGGACCAGGGGGTCCAATTCTACAGGCCTCCAAACAGGTTGCCCCCATCCCCTCCATTGTTCTCTATGGTGGGAAAAAAGTAACGTTTTTTCCCACCATAGAGAACAATGGAGGGGATGGGGCAACCTGTTTGAGGCCCCGCTTTTAAAGCTGCCACCAAATTTCGGCGGCAATTCAGCAGTGGGCCGAATCAGATCAGAGAATCTGATTCGGCCCGTGGCTGCCCTACTGCCCACTCCTGAGCTGGCGGAGCAGCGCTCCGCCTCGCTCTGGCCCCAAAGAACCCCTGGTCATCGTATGTAAGCTTTTAATTGGATGTTGCATGTAGTCTCAGTAAGTTATCAGAATGTACTAAGGAGTTTTATCATAGAAACTCCACTGACAACAGTTGTTATGGTTTTGTTTTGGCTCTTACAAATGTTACTGTCACACCTGTTGATATACTTGTTGAGCACCTATTACTCCTTTGCAGCAGCTAAAGTAGCCTGAAGCTTTGAAGAATACTTTAGCTCCACTTTTCTCCTATATGGCTTTAAATAGAAAACAGAGTTGCACTGTAACTGTTGTTCATCGATGTCTTCCATGCAGACCCCACATTGGGACTGCGCCTGTGCAGGCTGGCTGCAGACATTTTCTTTTCTAGCTTAAAACTTCAAAGTGGGGGAGTTCCACCCCTTTTGAAGCCAGCACTTGTGCAGAATTCCCACCCAGTGTGTCACGTGCTCCAGTGGTGGGCCGCCCCCCTCCCTCAATTCCTTCTAAGCCGCTGCAGCCTTGGGGGGGGCACAATAGGCTATGTGAGAGCTCAAGGCAGAGCAGAAGGGAGGGAATGTGTATCTGCACAGAAAACATAAATGAACAGGTAAGTGCAACTGTTTTCATCTTCCATCTTTTTGTGCAACCCCACAATGGGACCATGAGCAAAATACTCACCAGAGGAGGCGGGATGAGTCTCACTGGAACAGAGCCTGAAGAATAGCCTTGCCCACATTCGCCTCTCTTCTTTCTTGCAGATGCAGGACGTAATGTATCACAAATGTGTCCTCTGTTGACCATATTGCTGCCTTGCAGATGTCCAGGAGGGGCACTCGTCAATGAGTGGTGGCCAATGACCCTTGAGCTCGTGTAGAATGTGCTTTAACATCAAGAGGACATAGTTCTCCAGCTATCTTGTAGCAGGAACGAATGGTGACTACCACCCATCTGGATATGGACTGGGCTGATACAGCTTTGCCCTTCTTGATGCCCCAGTAACAAATAAAAATCCTTTATGAAATGGCCTAGTTCTTTCTAAGTAATATAGGAGAGCTCTCCTAAGATCAAGGTCGTATAGGGCTTTCTCTACCTGTGGACCTGGAGTGGGGAAGAAAATTGGAAGGACAATTTCCTGTGCTAGGTGGAACTTGGGACACTATTTTAGGAAGAAATTCTAAATTCAGGTGTAAAACGACTCGTTCATTGAGTCTTATGGGATGGTGGGTCAACTCTTAAGTCCCACCAGTTCACTAACTCTTCTGACTGAGGTAATCACCACTTTAAAAGCTATTTTTCTAGTGAGTGCAGATAAAGAACAGGAGGCTAATGGCGCGAAGGGAGGTTTCATAAGGCTAGCTAATACAGTAATGACCACTGCAGCACAATACAGGGGTGCAGGGAGAAAAACATTGGAAAGTCCTTTCAAAAAGCATTGGGCTAATTTATGTGCAAAAACAGTAGTTCTTTGCACTTCCTCATGAAACACAGTGATGGTTGCTAAGGGGTTTTCACTAAGGAGACAACTAGACCTGCTTGCAATAGGGAAAGTGGATATTCCAAGACTGATGTCAGCAGGCAGCTAAAGGGGCATTTTCCTCTAACCGAAGCCCAGGACTCAAAATGCGTCCATTGTGTCTCATAAGAATATCTAGTGGAAGACTAATGGGCCTGCAATATAATATTCCAGACTCCCTGGGAGAGGTAGGGTCTTAGGTTTGAATCCTCCATGCTGAAGTGTAGTTCTGCTTACATTATGATGTAACAGTGGATTGTGTCTCAGCAAAATCTGAGATGGGAGGAAATGTTATGTAGTCCTCACCTGCAAGGCAGAGGAGCTCCACGAACCAGATCTGTAGGGGCCAAAAAGGAGCTATCAAGATGCCATCCGTTTGGTCTACTATCACTTTTCCTATAACCCTGCTCAGAAGAGGGAAGTGAGGGGGTGCATAGAAAAGTGTGCCTGACTAGGGGATTTGGAAAGGATTCCCTAGAGAAGTTGCGTTGCTGCCAGCTAGGGTGCAGAACTCCAGCACTATCTACCTGAGGGTATCCCCAGGTGTTGAAAATCATCGTGATATACTTGTCCTGGATAGACCATTCATAGTTGGTTTGATAGATCCTGCTCAGATTGTCTGCATTTGTATTTAAAGATCCTGCTGCATAGATGGCTTTGGAAACTGCTCCAATGCTTCTAGCTACTTCCCATGCCGCCATTGCTTCTAAGCAAAGCCTCTGGGAGCTTGTGCCTCCCTGTTTGTTAAAATAATACATTGTTGCAGTATCATCTGTCTGAATCAGAACACTTTTGCCTCTGAAAATATCTGAGATTAGAGCAAATCTTACTGCATGACGTTTCAAAACATTAATATGGGGAGTTGCTTGCATCGAAGCCCATCAGCCCTGTACTGACAGACCTTGACAGTGGGTGCCCCAACCCACTAAAGATGCATCTGTGATCAGGGTGACCTGAGATAATCGGAATCTAAATTGGACTTGTGAGAACAAATTTACATCTTCTAGCCACCAGTGTAGGTACCCGATTACCATCCTAGGTATTGGAAAACAGTGCCTTGGGGGATGCCTGTCAGGGTCATACTTCTTTGCAAACCAAACTTGTAAACTCCTCGTATAACCTTGCCAATAGGGTTACAGCAGTTGTCGAGGTCATTAAACCTAATAATCACTGAAAGGTCCTCACTAGTTCCCAATGCCTTTTAATACAGCCCAACACCATTGTCTTCTTAATACTCTTGGCTCTTTCAGCAGGCAAAAAAAGCTCTGCCTATGAAGGCACTGAGGGAGACACCAATGAACTGAACCCGCTGAGTAGGCTTAAGTTGGGACTTCTCCCAATTGACCATTAAACCTAAGCAGTTGCAGGTGGAAATATAGTGATTTTGGTCCCTTAGTAGTGCACGACTGCAAGCTACAATGAGCCAGTCATCTAGTTAGGGGAATATAGACCTGTGGATGTGCTACTACCACAGCCATACATTTGGTAAAAATTCTGGGTGCCGTAGGTAATCCGAATGGGAGGGACATGTACTGGAATATTTGGGAACCCAGTCTGAAATGTAAAAATATGAAAATAGGTGCCTTTTAAATCAAGAATTGCGAACTGCACACCTGTGACAAGGAACTTGATCACTGAAGAAAGTGAAACCATTCTGAATGTTGAAATTTTTAAAACTTGTTTAATTTTCTAAGATCTAGTATAGGTCTGCATCCACCATCTTTCTTATCTACTAAAAACAACCTTGAATGAAAACTGGAGATAAGACCATCTGGGACCTGCTTCACTGCATCTTCTTGAGCTAACTTAACCCCGAGCTCTGAAAAAGGGTTATCCACTGGGGTTGGGATAACAATTTTAATCTGTAACAGTTTGGACACAGACAGAAAACTAGGGGAGTTTGGCAAGGTTTGGGTGGTAGAAGAATCCCAAAGAAAAGGGGATAGATCCTCTAGAGATGAGAATCCTTACCCAGTCAAATAGGGAGAGGTATCTCTGAGTAGAGATCCCTGGTCTGGTGTGATTAGAAACTGCCTGCAGAGACCTTAAAAGTCAGTTAACAACTCAAGAAGAGTACTGGTGTTCCAAGAGAAGGGGTTTGAGTATTGGGAAGAGGGTACCAGCCTTCTGGGCACCAAAAGAGTAAGCTATTA
Source organism: Lepidodactylus listeri (assembly GCA_029233225.1). Classification (NCBI taxonomy): domain Eukaryota; kingdom Metazoa; phylum Chordata; class Lepidosauria; order Squamata; family Gekkonidae; genus Lepidodactylus; species Lepidodactylus listeri. The sequence continues at coordinate 47,765,122 of JARCFY010000012.1, forward strand.
TACAAATATTGTGTGCTGGAATGTTTGGGAAAACACTGGAACAAAAGCCTGTCAATATGAAGAACTAAAGAAACCGAACAATTTAAGAACCTCTCATTAGCCTGATGTATATAAGAGCAAAAAGTCCATCTCCCACAAAGAAAACAGACTCTCAATAACTCTCTGCACAATAACTCTCCAACAAACAAGAGGGAGAGATCTTCCAAAATGAACCATGGAGCGCCAGAAAAGCTTCCTATCCTTGGGGTGGTGAAAATGGAACTGAGGGAAGGGACACCCACCACTGGAGCACGTGACACACTGGGCAGGAATTCTGCACACACGCTAGCTTTGAAATAAACACCCCCATCTTGGAGTTTCTAGCTAGAAAAGAAAATGTTTGCAGCCAGCCTGTGCAGGCAGTCCCAATGTGGGGCTGCACGAGAAGACGGAAGATGAATTTACCTTCTCTCTGTTGCCATGCTTATTTCAATGTGTGCTTGATTTTTTTTGGCAGAATCCCAGAAGCAGTATTGATTCTTCTCTTGCCTCAGAAGGCTGTTTTCCACTAGCATCACTGATTGAAAATGCACTGCAAGTGAAGTGTGAGAATCTCCATATGTGTGAATCACTTCCCAAAGTGAATGTAAAATTCTACTAACCTGTTTGATAGCTTGTAAAGTAAGTTGAAAGCATTTGGATTTTTTAGTTGGTTTGTTGGTTGCACCAAAAATAAACAAGCCTTGCGCAATGCTCCCTCTAAGCTGTGGACTCTTGTGAGCAAAAATTCTACTTTGTGAGTGATTTTGCTACTGCATAAATTAGCTTGCTCTGGAGCCATCTTTCCTGAGCTAAGGCAAAAATGTGTGAGCCAGAGGCTAAAAAACTCTGAGCTAGCTCACACTAACTCAGCTTAGAGGGAATACTCGTCTTGTGGCACCTTAAAGGTGAACAACTTTTATTCCAGCATGAGCCTCTGTGGACTAGAGCCCATTTCTTCAGATGCAGAGTGTTGTCATTTTGTGTAGGAGGTAAGAAAACAGCCGGGTCCAATCAATTAGTAAGAACCAAAATGTCCTCAATAGAAAGCAGTGCTATTAGACAAATGTAGTTAGTTTATATTGTCTGGTACTGAATGATGTAATCCTAATGCAATGCAATGGTGATGGTCACATGATCACACTGTGACAATGCATCAATATTATAAGCAAAATTTGTATTAATTTTATAACATCTAAAACTTCTTGGCAAATGCATTCCTTTTTTGGTCCAGTATTGACGTATTTTTTTTATAACGTGTTTATATGTTCCACATACTGTTTGACCTCTGAAGGCAACCCGATTGGGCTGAAACCTTAGGTTACAAAAATTGTTCCTTGTGTCTGTCATTTGTATTTGTTAATGAGGCTTTCATTGGGCCCTTATGGTTTTTAACTTTTCTTAAAATAAATGTATTTTTACTTATAAGTTTATGTGAGGTTTCAACTATTGGCCCCCCACTGGTTTTTCCTGTTACCTTTTCACTTCCAACATATTTCATGTGTCCAGGCTCCCTAAAAAGGTGATGTGTGTGAAGATACTCAAAACCTTCTGGATATTGGTAAGATGTACTGTGTACTTACGCCTCATATACTTTTATTCTGCAGGATAAGATTTGGTGTTTTTTTTTACACTGCTTTGAAAATCCAAAAGCAAAAGGCAATATTGCATACTTTTGATAAAGAAAGAACTGGGAGATGCAGGAGATTGTGTCGTAGTTCTGCCCTAACCTATTCTCATGCATCACCAATTAATGACACCAACTTGGAGACATTTCTGCTAATCATTACAGAACTGGATAAACCAGGATATTTCCTTTGGTCTGGATGGAAGCAGCTTTGATGAAATGTCTCTCACATTATTAACCACAGAGGAAGATCTTATTCCCATGGAAACCTCTGGCTCTGAACACTTTAACTCAAAGCAATTGTGATTTGTCACCTGTGTTGACTTGTGACCGTGATGCCAATTCTGCTAGCTATGGCATTGTGAGAGCTATTGGAGGTTATTGCTGGGAATGTACTAAATGCTAGGATACAAAAGGGAAACAAACCCAACCTGAAATATCAAGTTAGGCACTCAGGATGTTGAGTAGCAAGAACATAAAAAAGTAATGTATTTATTGCACAGTGCACCAGGTCAAAGTTAAAAACACATACACAGAAAAAAAAGTCATCTATAGCAATCAATTGGAGTTGCACATACAGTGATAATGAAAAACAGGTCACTTTTAATTTTCCAATTCACATTTGCACACAGATGTTACGGCCAAGGTCAGTATTGGTTCAGAGAGTGCATGCTTCTTATGATATACAGACCTGTCTTTCTTTTTTTGGAGCCTCAGCTTGTAGTGGATTATTTAACACCCCCCCCCCCCGGATACTTTCTATGTATGTGCAACAGGGCCAAAACACGTGAAACCACTGTTAACATCCTGTTATCACTGTACATGCATCTCCAATTGGTTGCTGTATATGACATTTTTATTCTCTATGTATGTGTGTTGTTTTTAATTTTGACCTGGAGTGCTGTGTAATAAATATTTATATATTTTTAATGTTCTTGCTACTCAATGTCTTGAGTACCAACTATAGTAAATGCTGCCATATGGACTATTAAAATAACTATGGCCATTGTGCAGAATCTTGTGTTTCACAACCACTCTTATAGTAAGATCACACATTGTCACATCAATCATTACCTCCATTACAGTACTATCCCATGGCTAGAGGAATCCAATAAACAAGAATTAGAAACACAGAGAAACCAAACCTTTGATGAGTACTGTGCAAAAGCCCTGAGAATTCCTTTTTCTAATGAGTTACCTTGCCTATTGATTTCTTTAACAGTGTTATCAAAATAATACCTGACAGATTATCAACTATCAGTTATTTGTGATGTAAGACAGAGAGGGAAGAGTTGTCTTAAAACTAAATGGAATTATAACCCTGGAAGATGCTGTGCATCATCCTCAGGTGCAAAAAAAAAAAAGTATGAAAAAGGGAAATGTCCAGTGCAATATATCAATTAGCCTTATAAAAAGAAAATGGAATAGTCTTTACTAGAATATTTTCAAGACAGTTAAGAGATGATGGGGGAGAAGACCTGTTAACCCCAGCCAATACACTATTCACACTGCAGTAACACTGGCAGCATTCTGGTTGTACCTGGGAAAATAATCCAATCTGAGCCCGAAAAATTTAGCCTAAAAACTGTGGAAATTTAAATACCATTATTCAGAAATGTATAATAATAGATATGAGTAAATAATGTGGCAAGCGAAATCATACACCTTGAAAGAAAAGCCAATAGTTAAAATGCTAAGCAAGGTAAAGTTTATCAAACAGGTAAGTTTTTACATTTATGTATATAGTGCTGTTTTCAAACTAAATGATATGCAATTTGGTTTTTCAAACATCACAGCCAAATGCACTGAAATGCAAGTAACCCTGGACTAACAGCCTTTTGAATTGACTGTACATCAGCACTGTATTATAGAAAAAGCAAATGTTGAATTTTTAATTTATATATGCCTTTGTGACAGTAAAACATGTTGCCCATTTAACTGTTCTTTGTGTTCACTACTCCCGTAAGAAAACCATTATATAATTAGCCATTCAAGGAGGTAATCTTAAATTTACTTGCAGTAACAATCCTGAACAGAATCATACCTATCTAAACCCAGTGACTTCAATGGATTTAGAAGGGTGTAACTTGTTAGGATTGTAGTATTGAAATCTGGGACATAGAGGTAGTTAAGAACTGCAGGTTTAGCATTGTTAGATCTTATCATTACATTACATATCCACTGAAGTACTTTTGCATTTTCATGACATTCATAGTTATGAACAGAAGAGATTCAAAATGCACACTAAATACTCTGAAATATCCACTTTGATCTCTAGCTACTAGCACTGAAACCATGTTTAATTCCATCTTCCTACTACTTGACAATTCTTAATGGCAGACGGTAGCGTGCCTGCAGATAAGGCAATGAAATGAAACAGGCATTTGGATCCCCATCAGATGTTTCTGCAGGTGCAGTTCCACTTTTGGAAAATTTATCCTCTCTCTTAGAGGTAACCAAAGTACCCCCCTGAAATCCAGTTTCCCTGGCTGTTGCTTCTCCCCCGGTGGGAGAAACCTGGTGCATCCAGGAACGTAGCCCATAGCCACTCACATAAAGACTCCCAGGCATGCAGCAAGTCACTTTGTAATTTTTTAAAAAAAAAAAGACACCCTCCCTCAAGAGAGCAGTCTCACAACCGAACTTAGTGAGGGAGGAAATAATAAAACAGAGATGAGGTACTGACCACAGCTCCCTCTAAGCTGTGGAATCTCGTGAGCAAAAATTCTATTTTGTGAGCTACTGGCATTAAAGTTGTGAGTGAGCAATTTGGCTACTGAATTAATCAGTCTGCTCTGGAGCCACCTTTCCTGAGTGGAGACAAAAAATGTGTGAATCGGAGGCTAAAAAACTTAGCTAGCTCACACTAATTCAGCTTAGAGGGAACACTGGTACTGACCTAGTCTTTATTATACTGGTAGGGAATGTCTGAATAAGAGCAAACACCCCCCCCCCCCCATTCCTCATGGACCTCCAAGTGGTCTAAAACAAGTACAGTAGCTCCATAAATACAGGTATATTCAATAGTTCTATCCTATGAGTTGTCCTGAGGAGACAAACCAAACAACTGGTTGTCAAGCATGCAGAACAAACTTATTAAGACTTTACAAGCTATCTTAGGCATACTGGTTACACTACATGCTTTTGTAGCAGTTGAGAATCGTGATCTTAAATGCACACACAAACCATGGAACATAAGTTCTTGTAGGCTTTTTAGTATAATTGTACAAACAACTTGTAGATATATTAAAATGACTTAAGCAGTATAAATGGTAATACTGTGGTTTGAGAGACACCGCAACACTTGATGCACCATAAAAGGCTGCAATCGGAAAGGGCCTTTGATGAACTACTGGAAGGCTGATTTAGAGGGAAACCAGGGATCAGAAAATATTTTCTGCATTGGTGGATGAACAAAAGGAATTTCACTTGATTCCCCCTTCCACATTACAGCCAGCTCTTTCATGCTGTAGTGCATTTTGTAAGGGTACCCTAACCTCCACACATAATTCTAAGGGATGGGGATGAGCCTGCTGTAGGGAAAAATATTTTTACAGTAAGAGTAGTTCAGCAGTGGAATCAGCTGCCTAGGGAGGTAGTGAATTCCCCATCACTGGCAGACTTCAAGCAGCAGCTGGATGAACACTTGTCAGAGATGCTTTAGGTTGATCCTACACTGAGCAGGGGATTGGACTAGATAGTGTGTATAGTCCTTTCCAACTCTTATGATTCTAAGACTTTTTGCTCAAGCAAGCATGGAAATAACCAGTGTAACAAGATGCACATGGATGCCCAACACTGCATCAGAAAGCCATTTCTAATTTGATAAAGAGGAACTGTTTAAAAATAAAAGCCTGTGTCCCCTGACTTGAACGGGTACCGAGAATTTAATAACTGGACTAACCACTATAGTTATATTCTACAATAGCCCCTAAGACCCTTGAAAATACCCATTTTTCACCATTCATCTTTCTTTGAGCGTACTGCCTTATATTCAACAAAAAACGTTTAAGAAGGTGAAAGTAACAAGAAGTTCCTGTTCATCATAAACAGCAACTACATCAGAACAAGATCTGCATCATGGTGCCGGAGCATTATGGTTTATTTTTTAACTGGCATGAAATATTAAAATGTTATCAGACTAGAAGTATTTTTGTATAAAAGTTTATTATGAGTTATAAAAATATATTGTGACAATGATTACTGTCTTAACATTAACCTTGATTCCATTTTGAATCAGTTCTACAGAGTTATTGCTAAAATTTGATAAATTTTAAAAAATCACAACAAGTGGCTACACTAATATTCTGTAGTAGTAATATATCCTAAAAGGTTTTTAATAAAACCAGCAAAGCCAATTATTTTGTGATAACAGAAATTTCTTATATCTTGAAGTTTCTGTGGTTCACCACTTTCTTCATTAGTTACCTGCAGCCTGGCACCTTCCTGCCAAAGAAAAAGAAAGGATCTGAAGAGGTTTATCATGTCTGTCTCTTCATATCAACTGCAGGAAAATTTCAGCAAATGGCTATGAGCCACTGAGGAGGTAAACCCAGGCTTTTTAGTGTGCCATCTGTACTAAACAGTGAAAAGTTGAAAGACAAAATTCAGAGCAAAAAGAAGCAAAAGATTATATCATCGTTAATATGAAGCAAATGCTACTCTGCATAAAATGTTTAGCTTCCACAGTATACTAGAAATTACAAACATTAATTGGCATGGAAGAGGGAGAGATCGGACATTAACAAAATGTACAAGATATTACCATTATGGTAAGTTTCAACCTGCATGCATTTAATTTCTGTCTCAAGTTCTAGTTAAGTCTCAATTAATCCCTTGAACACAACTATTACAGTTCAACCCACAAGAATGTGTGCCAAAAACCAATAACAAAATTTATTTCTATGTTAAGTTCTACAACAAGAACTTTGAATTTCTATAGCTGCAAGACTTCAGTGGAACACCTATGCATATCTATTTTACATACACCTGTTAAGCATTTAGGCTTTCAGGAAAATTAAGATTGAAGGCAAAAATATAGATTATACCATTTAAATTAATGGTAACATACCATTTTATCTAACCAGAGAAGGGATGGAACCCTTGCAAAGCATTAACGGACGCTTGGCTGGTTCATTGCTCAGCAGGTCTATTGCTTGTCCATGGTGCATAAAGCTAGATTCCAGCAGGGGAAAAAATAGGTTACGTAACTGAAGTTAAAATAAATGAAATTAAAAAATATAATTGCCCGAAAGAAGAAATGAAAAACAAGAACAAAACAGTATTTTTAAAATTTTCAGTGCACAATTGTTAACTCAGTTCATTGCTATATTAAACTAAATAGCATAACCACTATACTGAAACAGTACACTGTCATATAGTATTAGTTTCTTGTTTTGGAATATTAAGAAAGGAAAAGTAAATGAGATCTTACCTAGAAGTTTAACTGAAGCTTAGAACTATTTTGCTCTACACCCTCAGCTTTCGTTGGCATCCTTATAAAACTACTGTAGTTAAAGCTCTGCAGAAGTACAGCACAGCTTTTTAAGACTGGCTGAACTTAGTGCCGTTCTCAAGAGTTCTCTTGCACTAGACCTGTGTCCCTGGAAGAGTACCTCGCTGGGGATATTTCCTTTCCTTGCCATTGAAGAAGCAGCATCTAAAAGATCTAAAAAGGTGTTTCTCCTTGCAGAGATATCCCTTATGTTATCTAGATATTTAAACCTGGTGATTTACAGAAAACATTATCTGACCAGCATTTCACATGTACAACAATAACTTTGTAGTATTTGTGGGACCTTCTACTACCCACTCCTTGCCTTAATTTACAAAATACCTTAAATAAATCTATAATTACACAACATTTCCTTTAGAATTATTTTATTAAATCATAAATGTACAACAGCTTCTTAACTCTACACACGCACTTAAATTTTTAAAAGGAAAACGTTATGTCTTATTACACCATGATCCTGGCTAATAGCTTTTCAAAACTTTGAGAAAATTTTTAAAAAAGGTTTCACATGTCACCTGAAACTTACAAATTTAACATTATCAAAGGAATGCTTCTACACTCTTACAAAGACCACTAGAAAGAAACAACAATTAAAAAGCTAAGAAACTGTCTCCAAAGGCATTTTTACAATCCTTCCTCCACAGTAAGGTATGTTATTAAATAATCCAATCCATTCACAAAATGGCTCTCTGCATCTGCTCTGGTGTCTTCTGCCATATCACTGCATATTTATGCATGACTGAGATAAGTGTTTCCTTAACAATGTTATTTCGAAAACCTGAAGCTGTTCTGTTACCTCTGGGCTCATCCTCTCCTATTTATACAGTGAAGCCTGTTTCAACAGAAGTAAAGAGTAAAAAAATAGGTTATGAAGTTATCCATCTAACCAGTTTCTTTTTAAAGGAAAGATAATATGATCCTAATAAACTTTTACCCCTGCAGCTAAATCCAGAAACAGTGCAATTTCAGCACTTAAAAAAAAACACACTCACCCATGAAAAGCTTACAGAAGCTCAATAGCGACTCCTTCCTCCATATCCCCCACTTCCTCCACTTCCTCCAGGACCATAGTTTCCTATATGTGTAAAAATGGAAAACAATATTAGCAACCAGGCAGTTCCTATGGAAGAATGTTAACATATTCCATATTTAATCAACAGCTAATACCACCTTTTCCTTCCAACTTGCTGGCAAGAACTGCAGAATGAGTGACACAACACCGAAATGACATTATCACCTTTTAACACAGGAAGTCTCACATATCACAAGCATCACCAGTTCTGACTAAATCAATTTATACAACCCTTACATATCTGTTTCTGGTTTGTAACTGTATTGATTTTTGTGATACATTCAGATCTTGAAGGAAAATGGTATGCTCTTTTAGAACAGTAGTGACATACATTATGTACACAGAAGCCAATTCTCAATTTTTTCTGACCAAGAAACAAATACAGAATCAAATTTGATTTTTAGGGACAACCCACTGCAAGCACGGAATAGTTTAGCCACTTCAATACTGAGCCAAATCTTTATCAGCACCCATAATATGAATGTATGCCTAAGGGGAACAGAAAAGCATTGTGTTGTGGGAAAAAATAATCAGGCCCTGGGAGACCGGCTACAACTACAACAAATGGTAATCAATCGTTCTGTTTCTGCAGCCAGATCCAGGATTTTGATAAAAAGGGAAATAAACCATTTTTTTAAAAAACGTGTGGGTTGGGGGGGGATTCTTCTTTCCCTCGCAGTGTCTGAATGCTATAAATGACTTGGTATAAAAGAACAAGATGCGGTTTGGAAAAGATGGCTTACAGAAACTACTTGAGTGACAAGAGGCAGATAGAAGATAAATGAAATTCTATCCCCCCCCCCACCTCCTAGCCATACCATCAAATATAAAGATGTTACTATTGTAATGGGCAGAGCAAGTAAGTAGGGGCAGACTAGGTTCTTCACTTGACAAGTATGTGGAAGCCTCCACTACTCCCCTGCCTGTCATAACAAGCTAAAGTAAGTGACATGCACAGAATTTCTTCACAATGGATCTACACAGCACATAAAAGACAAACTACTTCATTCAACTTATTACCTCCACCATATGGTCCCCCCATGTTCCTGCTTCCACCAAAATTTCCACTCTTCATAGGACCATAGTTTGAGGGCTGTTGGTTGTAGTTTCCAAAATCATTGTAATTTCCTCCTCCATAATTGCCTGAATTGATTAAAAAAAGTTATATGCAGAATGCTCCAGTACAGCACAATTCACTGGGTGCTCAACTCTGTATGTAGGTAGTTACAGGTTCAAACCCCTACATACACCTGAAGACTGATGTACAACCTCATCTCAGCCAATCTATTGCCCAATGCCATTCGGAAAGCAAATGAAGGACCTTCACACAGTATTTTCCCCCACACAAAGTGTACATTTTGTTTCTCCATTCATGGAGGAAACTAATGTATGAAGCAGCCTAGAGGAAAAAGTTTGTAGACCAAACAATGTAAATATGCTAAAAACTATAATTAAATCAAAACTTAAATAAATCATAGTAAGTTTTTAAAATCTTGTCATTAAACAGTTATACACTGACAACCCTTTTAAATAATTTCCATTCCACACCCATAGCCCACCTAAGACTAGTTTTAGAAGGTTTCTCTCTATGAAATATTACCTCCTCCATAGTTGTCATAACCACCTCCGTAGCCCCCACCCTGGTTGCCATATCCAGGTCCTCCACCACCATATCCTCCTCTTCCTCCTCCATAACCAGGACTACCACCAAAATTGCCACCTATTATAAAATAAAACAAATATGCTGCTCACATCAAACTTCAAAGTATCTAATTACAGAAATTATGATAGCCACGGCCCAGACACCTTTTTAAGGTATTTAAGATCTGTGCACACTGTGCATCTAGCAGACTTTAACTCTTTCTGGTAACATACCAACACGCTGTACTATAAACTTTTATCCAAAGCAGTGCATGCCATTTAGCGCATGGAGAAGCAGCTTGTTGTAGAGTGGCTTTCATTTATGGATCTGGATTTACATTTATTCTCTGCAGAACCATAAAAACTGACTCATGGAAAGTACTATCATTCTACCCAGATGTAAATATGAAATAAACTAGGGATTTGATTCAAACTGCAAACTATCTGAATTACTAGTTATCTATACGGTTTACAACACATTCCAGGCACAAATGACGGTAATTTCGTAAGATGATATTCAACAGCCTTATAGGTTAGGAAATAAACCAACATGTAAAAACGGTGGTAATATGGGCAGAAAGTAAGAACAGAATAGTCACCTATTCCAAGATTTACAGTACTTGAAGAAAGCACAACAGATGGACAGCTTTCATGGGGAGAAAAACATGCGCTGTACTTTCTCAAATGCAAGAATATAACAGACTAACCTCCCGGTCCTCCACCATATCCATTGTATCCATCACCAAATCCACGACCACCTCCATAGCCATCTATTGACAAGAAAATAACTTGTTAGTTATCTGTAACAAAAAACCCCACCCATTTTCAAGACAGGGTACACATTCATAAGGAAATCAGAAGCACCTCTTGCAGATAATGTTTCTCCTCACCAGTGGAACTGAACTGTCAATTTTAGGGGTCACAAATCAGAAAAATGTCAAGCGACTGGGCTTGTTTCTAATAATTACCTGTATTTATTTAATCCATTTATACCATGCCTTTCCAATGGGGATCAAAAATGCCTTACATTGTTCCCCATTCCTATATTTATTATTTGCATGCCTACAAGGTAGATTATACTGAGAATGTGTGACTGGGCCAAGGCTCTGTAGGATTACAATGATCATGTGACTTACCAGATCCACCTCTGAAGTTGCTTCCCGGTCCTGGACCAAAGTTTCCACCACCTCCACGTGACTCTCCAAAGCCAAAGTTCCCTAAAAAGCATGTTAAAATAACTCAGGTTATCTAGAATATTACTTTACTGATAATGTGTATCTAATGTAGGGGGTCCTTGTTTTTGAGCCTGTTGAAACCTTTGGAAATCTGATATAGTGGTGGGTGTGTCCACAAAGCCATCACAGGAGGTGGGGCACTCCACATAAACAGAGTAAACCAAAATCCAGGGGAATCATTAAAAAAAATCCAGAGAAAATCCACAAAGCCAATTAGAAGCCCTGTTGGGCAGGAACCCCATCCATTTTCTAAAAACACCTGGCAGGTACCATAGCACCCAAGTGCACCATGTCCAGAAACCCTAATCTCATTTAATTTGTAACATACCTCCTCTTCCACTCCTTGAGCTCTGAACCTCTTGCATTTCTTGTCTAGATAAGGCTTTTCTTACTTCTGCATTATGACCATTGATAGTGTGGTATTTCTGCACTGTAATAACAAAAAAGTAAAAAGACAAAATTTAAGGCAAATCTTCAAGCTGACCCTCACAGTTCCTCTTCATGATTATTCTAGAGAAAACAGTGAAGAGTGCAATGTAAGGACTGCAAGTCACCATCTTTATTTAAGTAATACATGGATTGCAGCTAAATTACATTACTAACTATAAAACCAATCCATAAATGATAATATCATCAGAAGAACAGATAGTGTAGGCTGCTCTCATGATAGGTGAGGAATATTTTAAAACCTCAGGCATGCAAACAATGGTGAACTTAAACATATACCTTGGGGAGCAAGCAGCAATTTCTTATATACCATACTAAGGTTTACTTACACACAATTTTATCCACGGGATCATGGTCATCAAAGGTAACAAATCCAAATCCTCTCTTTTTACCAGACTGCCTATCTGTAATTATTTCAATTGTGTCAATTTTCCCATATTCTGAGAAGTAGTCTCTAAGATGATGTTCCTCAGTATCTTCTTTAATTCCACCAACAAATAATTTTTTCACAGTAACATGAGCCCCAGGCTTTCCAGATTCCTTGAAAAAAGTTTTACCAAAACTGATTAGTTGCCGGTTCCTGATTTTCCACTTTCTACTGAAAACTATCAACTTTGCTACTGCTGCAGCCAAACTGCATAAGAAATGTTTTAATACCATTACAGATACTACAGAAAAACATAATCAACTTATTTTTATTATTTTAGCAATGGTGTTTATTTTCATCTCATGGTTTGTTTCTTACCATAATACCTAATATTGCCAAAACTTCATACAGTCTACAATGTTCAAGCCATGTTTCAAACATAATCCTTAAAACAGTCCTGTCAGTATTACGGTCCCGTTTTCAGATTAGCAATGAAAATGGCTTGCCTAAAGCCCCCTTGTGAGTTCATAGCGCAGATGAAATCTGAATCAGAAATTTTTTGGTCTTCAGCTTCCAGTACAATCCTAAACAGTTATACCCTTATACCCTTTTGAGTCCATTATTTTCAAGGGGTAACTCTGCTTAGAATTGCATTGTTCACTGTCTTAGCTGTTACAGTACACAAACTCTTAACTGCCAAACCACCAAGTTAAATGTAGAGGAGCTGTAAAACAAGCACAAATGCAGGTGAATGAGCAGGCTTGATAACGATACTTCTCTTCAAAGGTACCACATCCCAAACCCACCAGCAACAAAATCAGTGCTGCTTTAAAAGCACAAATAAAAAACAGGATAAGAGTGTCTTACCTCCCTGGCTACTGCTCTTTTGGGTTCAACCACCCTCCCATCAATTGAATGGGGCCTGGCAGCCATTGCTGCATCAACTTCAGCCATGGATGAGAACGTTACGAAGCCAAATCCTCGTGAGCGTTTGCTTGCAGGATCTCTCATTACCTATCGGAAACATTGTCACTTACAGTAAATATTCAGAGGGATCAAATTTCTTCTTTATACAGAAACAACTAAATGCCAGGAGACAATTTCCTTTTGCATTATAAAGTTCTATTTATCCCCCATGAAGGGCAAGTCTGAACTATCTGTACTGCTCCCCAAAAACTCATGTCTCATTTATTAAAGAACATGTTATTTGACAATATATGTGACTGAGTAACACACTATTTCATATAATTAATATTTTTATATTATACTATAAACTGATCACATAACTTTTAAACTATAGCAATGATTTTTCTAATCAGTTACTAAAAAGATATACCACTGCAGCCCAGAGAAAGGCGTGAGAACAGAATTCTAACTGAATAAATTAGTTAGGAGAGAATTTAACTACTTATAGTCAAGGGTCAGAGGCAAAAGTCTTAAGGTTTGTCAAAGTGGTCCAATATACACTGCTATCTATAAAATAGTCTTCTTCAATAAACTGTTGAACAAAGCCACCACAGATCAGAACAGTGAATGAACAAGACCAAGACATGAGAAGGTTTAATGGGGAAAAACATTTCCACATCATTTGTTGTGGAAAAATGACTAAAAAAAAAGTTGTCACTTTCAGACTGAGCATGATACTGTTTTGAAATGCAAGGGCAAACTGCTTTGATTCAGAATTCAAAGGTAGTACAGTGAGCTGTGAAAACATTACTGTTACGTTTGACTACTTCTATGTAAGCAGCACTTTTATGGCCTGATGCTGGAAAAAATACTTCCAAGTGTTATGAAAAACAAGATTTGGTGCAATACTGCAATTTGGGATTATTCCAAATATACTGTTCCTATAACATGGTAGAATGCCCTTTGTATTATACTGCTCTGTCTCCTCTTGCCTTGCTGTTCTTTATTTTTTACTTAAAGTGAAATGAAAATGTCTGAAAATATATGCACACAATTAAGAGATTGAAAATTGTGCTTCTGTTCTCAATCACCCTCATTTTTCTGAAATATATTAACTTCAAAATCAAAGACCAGAATAACAAACGACAAATCTTTCAAACAAAAATCCAAGATATAAAAGTGTGAAGCTATTATTTTTGAGGACATGTTATTTACTGGGAGGCAAATTGGATAAGGGTGACTAATTTTGGCCATTTAAAGTATTCAAACATTTGCCAGGAATGATAGCGAAAAAACCAACTGAAGCAGTACTATCGAAGTATAACTCATTACATTATAGGAGTATTTATCTTTTTAAAAAATGTTATCTTCTCAGCTCTGCATATGTTAACTCAAAGTTCTTGTTTATTTACTACAATCTATAATGTGGTTTCTCTTCAGATTGTAGTAAGGGGGGGAGATTTATACAATCTTGATGGCTCCCCCCCCCCCGGTCCTATTTTCTGAACTGGCAGAAGTATGGTCACACTGAGCATGCTCAAGTCCCAAGCACACCAAATTAATTCTTCAGATTCCATCCATTTATTTAGGTATATACAAAGAATTTCTGGGTCTGTAGTAAATGTTAGGTTTGATTACAATACGTTCTGATTTCCCCCTAAATTTTCCACCTACAGTCTCATGATTGCAAGAAATATAACCTTTTCTTACAATGCCATACAGGGTGATAGGACTACACCCTGCCACATACTTAGCTCAGTAAACACTGATAGTGATATAGCACATGGATGCTTCCAGCGCAATGTGTCCCATACCCAATACCACCGGTAATCCTGCAACTAAGTACCACTGTGTGCCCCTGAATAATGTCTTTTTCCCAATTTCACTAGTCTTGAGACCTGCTCCTCAGAAAACTGGCTCATGTGATCAGATTACCTGAACCATTTCAAGTATTTTAACAAAATGCAAACAAGTAGTATTAACACTCACAACTTACCACACAATCTGTCAGCTTTCCCCATTGCTCGTAGTAATTTCTCAAACTTTCTTCTGTTGTTTCAAAGCTCAAACCTCCAATGAATAGCTTGCGGAACTGCTCCTTTTCCCTCTAATTCAAAGAGACAACAGACAATAGTAAAACATACTAAACACTCGATTATCTCCAATATACTAGAAACACAGCAGATTCTTTAATATCAAAGAAGTGATATTTGGGTGCCAAAATAGAATATAAAAAGCATATAAGTTCAAATTATACATGTTCATGGGAAAAATTCAGAGAACTCGTTTAAAACTTGGTATATGTTACATCTATAAAAATAAATATTCACTTAAATGGAAACATGTTTTATAAAAAACAAGACTTGAATATTTTTATATGTTTTTCAAGGTATATACTGAAAGCTGCAGTAACAGCTGCAATATATGTTCAGATGTAATCTCAAGAAACAAAAAGGAAATGTAACTAGAAATACAATTGCTTTCACTCACAACTACAATTACCATTTTAAATTCTGCAGGATATGCAGCCAAATCTTAGGCATGCTGACTCAGAAACTGAGGTTGCAAAGCGTGTGCACAGAAAATGGAGATCCAGGTTCAAATCCCCAGTCAGCCATGAAGCTTTCTAGGTGACCTTACTCTTTCAGCCTAAACTACCTTACCATGTTGTTTTGAGGTCAAAATGGAGGACAGCAAACAATATACATTGCCCTGAACTCTTAAAGGGGCAGAATAAAATGTGCTAAAAGTAAATAAAAAGAACTGCAGCCTCAGTTTCTATCCAGTAGTTCTTACTAGTACTCCATTCCATGAAAAAAGCCACTTGCCTCATCACCTGTGGCAAAGAACCACCTGCTCAAGATGACCATGTCATGTTCTCTCTTACCTTGCCAAAGAGCCCTGTTAATTTTACCTAAATGCCAAAGCAAAAAGCTAACTCTCTTCTCTCATCTGTCTACCATGGCTGGGAGAAAAGAATAAAAACAGGAAGAGAGTTTGGAGAGCAGTGCTACAAACTACATAACAAGACTTACTAATGAATTATTACAGAATAAATATATGTGTAACAATTTATGAAAAATATAGATACAATGCTATATTAAGGGGAAAATTCACCATAAATTCAAGGGCTAGAAAATGTCATTCTTTTTTACAGAACAGATTGAAAATTTCTATATGCAAAATAAATCTAGGCACCTTAAAAAAATAATTTACTAATATTCAGATTTATCTTAATCCTGTGTCCAGACACTGGCTACTTTTTGGAAACAGATGCTCCCCTCTTAACAGTATCATAGACAAACAGAAATTACTTCAAAATGGAGATGGAACTCTATAAATGTACAGTGTTCCAACAGTGCTACACCATAGACTCTGGCAATCCAATGGATCCTTGCTATAAATCTGAAACACAGATATCAACAAGTAAATAAACTGAATACTTCTACAAATTTACTAATACTATAAGCAGGAACCCACAAGGAACTTACAGGGAGGAGCATCCCATCCTTTGCTTCCTTTCCTCTGCCCACCCTTCTCTGACACTACCACCCCAGTCACTCATGCCCTTTTTCTCCTCCCACTCCTTCTCTGTCTTTTCATCCCATTTCATCTCTCATTCTTTTCATCCCATTGGACAGGCACTTAGCTGCCTCAGCAACAGGGACAGCTAGGGAATTCCACACCTCCTTATCTGCCCATCCCACAAGTCATTGCCTTGGGAGTGACGGGAGAGTGAGTCTCACACTTCCTCCTTCCAGTTTTGCCGCTTTGATGGTTTTCCCTTGCTGCTCCTCTTTAGTTTCGCCTTAGCAACTGAGGTCACACCATGTTGCTTTCGGCTCCCCCCCCCATGCCTCTCCAGTTGTTTTCTCTGGGTTTTTTGGTACCCACTTTAACTTAGCATTCTTCTGCAAACCTGAATCACTCCCAGGTTTCTAGAGTAGTCCCCCAATCTCCATGGCCCCAATCTGTGAATTTTAGTATCTGCAGATGGGGTTGCATTGATTGAATATACTGATTATGCTTCCATATTAGCTGTTACAGTAACTGCTACACGGATATTCTAATAATTAAAAAGTCACTAGCCTGTGTTGCTATAACTGAAATGGATGTGAAACATAGGCCAATGGACAACTTTCACAATTAAAGATTAAGCCACATTATTATATGGAAGCTTGTTCCTTAACCCAGAGAAAAAATTAAAGGTTCTTAGACAACTAATTTGTCAAAATATTCTGGAGACTGAAAAACAAGCAGTTTAGCTGTATCTCATACACATTTCCTACACCAACTCCCTAAAAGATACCAGTTTACTTGATGAGTTAGGGGGATTATTCAAGAAACTCAGGTGTCTCTCTATCAAGGTCAACAAGGCTATCTCCCAAAACAACATGTATCTGTTTTTATTCTGTTGACATAGCAGAATACTTCTGAATATTAGTGTCAGGTGGCAACACCAGAAAACCTCAGCATCTATGCTGTTGGCCCTCTGGAGGATGCTGGACTAAATGAACCATTTGTTTGTCTGATCTAGCATGCCTCTGTCAATGTTCTTAATATGAGTCTTCAATATATTCAGTAATTAAAGACAATATCAGCAAAGAACTGTAAAAATCATGACGTTATTTCACTACCAATCATTTAAATACATACACTACTTATGATTCCACTGTCGATGGCTAAAATATATTACCAAGGCAAATTAGTGCCATTTCTAAGACGGCAAAAGGATGAAGTGACACGATGGCGGCAGTTCTTCACTGTATGTCATAGAGACCCAAATCTATTGTACAGATGCTGCCATTGATCCCACACCGTAAAATCTTAATCTCAAGAAAACTGAAAAATGGAGTTGGCGGCTACTCAGACAGTGAGTTTCTAAGGGCTACTCAACTGTAAAGTGATTTAAAAAAAACACTGTTCAGTGACTGAACCGAATCCACGCCTTCCCAGGGAAGATGGCTCCGCCATGTGACGACTCTAAGAGGTATTCAGCAGGCTCGGAGAGAAAATGGCGCCGAGCACCACTGAGAAGGGGAGGGGATTCGTTCCCAGAAAGCCAAGAAAGACTTTATTCCCCCCCCCCGCATCTGCGTTTTTCTCCCTCACTAGATTAGAGGCGATAACTAGCCACCTCCTCTAGGTGCTCTCTAATGAGACTAGATCACTCGATTCTCGATTTTTAATTCTTTTTCCGTTTCCCTGCCCTCCTCTTTCTTTTCCAAGCGGCTCATCAAACACTAATCAGGCAAGCCACCGACCTCCATAATTCCCCCTTCGCCCTGGTGGGGCTCCGGAACCCGCTGCCGCCGCCTCCCCATCCAACCGCCGTCAGCCCTTCCAGAACGTTCCTCCTCCTCCTCCTAACGATTTCGCCAGACGAAAGAATCAAGTTCCGCCAATTGCGCCACCAAGCGTCTCAACTAGCGGGCTCTACGTCACCTCACGGCGGTACGCTAATAGCGTACTATGCCGCATTCAGTTCTCTCACCAGCACAAGCATACCGCAATCCCGCGCGCAGACCGATGTAACACCCAAGCCTTGGTTTCCACTGCTAGCGTAGGAGGCGCCATGTGCTTAGCGTAAAACCGTTTCAGAATACGGGCCAGTTGTTCTCGTAATGGCGGACTTCGCTCCTACGTACTTTAAATTTGAATCTTTTCCTATCGTCTCATTTACTTCGAAAAGGGCACCATATTTTGAAATAATTATAACCCCAAGGCTGTCAACGGAAACTGCTCAGAAATACAATGTACGGACCCGCCGATTTCATACTATCTCTGAACATTTTTTCGAAATATAAGTCACTTTGTTGGGGACGTTCTTGGAGAACTTATTTTATAACGCTGATGAAGGTGTTGTTGTTGTTTAAGTAAAAGCATGGGTCATTAAATATGTTCCGTCCGAAAATGCCCGAAGTACGCATCGGTACAATTAAGACTCTTTCGGCAGCTTCCGAATATGGTCGGCCATCTTCGGTAAAGCCCGTTCCAACTCCGAAGTTCACTCGTCCCTCAACTTACCGTCTTCGAGAACTTCCGGAAAAAACCCGACCGCCATAAAAGCCATCGCTAGCCGTTTTCCGGAAATTGCCGAAAAGGTGCGAGAAATAATAAACGCGCCAAAAGGGAGGGGGCTTACATTAACTAACGGCCCACAGCTCCCCCCCCCTTGCCCAGAAGCATACGGTTGCCTCGATGGGTAGGGAGGGGGGAGATTTATGAAATGTGCTTTTTCCTTTGAGGGATTCCCTTGGATGCTGAAGCCCAACGACCTTCCCTCACGATCGGGGAAAAATCACTAAAAAAATTATTGTTGCGGTTTTTCTCCCTACTTCGCCTTTAATGCCTTCCACCTAAGAACCTGACGGGGGCAAACGATCTGTAACGACCGTGAAACAAGCCGCCATTTGTGTGTCCCCCCCCCTCAACATGGCGCGCCAACTTCCCCCTCCCCGGCCTCGTAGCCGCTTCACAGGAGCTGCCCCCCCCCCCGAGAAAGCCGGTCTAAACCCTTCTCCTCGCCGCGCCCGCCATTTTGTCCCTCAACCCACGTTCAGTGCGAGGCCCTCTCGGCGAGAAGGAAACTCGATAGGGACACAATGGGGTGTGGAGGGGGGGGGGGAGTCGGCCATTATGGAGCCACGCCGTCCGTTACCTCACTCACCCAGTCGCTCTCCCGATCTCCACGAGGCATCTCGGGTCGCTGAAGGAACGGAGAAGGAAAGCGAGTGGGTTCTGGGACGCGATGCTTTGCCTCGGGCGCTCCGGCGGCTCCTCGGGTCTGGACGCGGGAGAGGCGACCACAGCGGACGTGTGCGAAGCGGCTACGACAGTGGCAACAGCAGCGGCGGCGGCGCAGTGAAGGGCGGGAACGAGAAGTGGGGGGGGGGCGGTTGCAGTGCGCAGCGGCGGCGCCTCACCCTGCCCAGCCCCCCTCGCGGCTCCCGCCCTGGCTGCGGCTGCCGCGGCCCCTCCCCCTCCTCTCCCCGCCCCCTCCGATGTCGTTGCTGCTGGTTCAGTGCGCGCCGGGAGCCAGGAGACTACGGGGGAGCAGAGCCGCTGGGCACCATTGAAGTCCGTATCTTTGCTTTTTCCCCCTCCTCTCTTCTCCCCTCTCGTCTCACTTGTCGTGGGTGTGCGTAGGGTAGGCAGGAGGTCGCGGCTCGTTCCGAGAATTCGGCTTACATTTTATGTAACTCCCAGAAATAACCGGGCGTGGCCTGTTCTCTCTTCCCTCGTCACGTCCCCCCCCCCCCCCCCGGCTCTCCTCCTTCCCCTCTATCGTGTCCGCCGTCTCTTGGCTCCTTGAGGGCCTATAAAAAGGGCTTCTTGTGGCGTAGGCCTTGCCTTTAAGATAATTTCCAGCTCTCTCCCCCACCCCTTTTTTTTTGAGGGGGGGCCCGTTTGCTTGCAGGCTGGGGTGCGGGGCAGTGACCAGGCATACGCAGGTTGGAGCAGCCCGAACCCCGTCTTCGTCTTTCCTCAGAAGTAAGTCTAGCCGACAGCCCTGGGAGTTGATCCCCAAATAAGCGCATTCGTCGTCTGTGGATGGGGGAAGAGATGGGAGAGGATACGAGACGAAAAAGGTGGCGGCGGCGGCGGCCTGAGCCACAGTCAGATAAGAGCCCCGAGAGGCGTTTTTTGTTTTTAGAAAGCCGTTGAAGTTTTTAGCGCCTCGGATGAGTGGTGGTGTGCTTGCAGGTGTGGGGAAACGTGGCTGTGGCGGTGCCCGGGGGGGGGGGGGGGCGGTTATGGTGGAGAGGTGGTGGTTTGCCCTGCACAGCGTTCGTGAGTGGCCTGGAGTTTTCCACGCTTCCTAGGGACGCGGCGTTTCCGATCTCAGCAGCTCGCCTTCTGTTCTGTTGGATAGGGGAGGCCCATCCAGGCTTACTTATCTTTGCATGCATCGTCCCCCCGCCCAGCTTTTTCTTGCTCGTCTGCCTCGTGGTTAAGCATTCAGTTCTTTGAAACAGGCCTTTGTGACTCTGTCTCATTCCATTTCTTCTAAGTAGAGGCGCGATGAGCGACTTGCATGGCCTAGAAGCTACGGTAGTACTGCATCTCCTGCAAAAAGATGGGAACCGGGCAGGATTGCTGAGTCAAAAAGTGCTCTTGGTCTCTTCCTTGCTCTTCTCATTCTCATAGCTTATGCTCCTGACTGGTTGCCAAGAAACCACAGTTGCAAAAGAGGTGTAGTGGGATTTAGATTCAGGCTTTCAATCACTTTTTATCACTTTTTAGGAGATGTGTATCCTGCCTTTAAAAAGTAAATTGGTAAAATAATTTTTTAAGATACAAATATTAGATAAAGAGTGTGATTTTTAAGATAGGTAGGTACCCTATATTGCTATGTAATTAACCAGACCATAATCCTGAATTCTCATGACTGGTCAGAGTGATTGATCTGAAGCCATGTAGTCTAAGAACATTAAATCAAACCTTACTGCTGAAGGTTTTTACATTATTGTCTGTTTTCTAGGTTTTTGAGCAATAAGGCTGTCCTGTAGACTTTTCTGAGTGTAGATTAGAATGGAAGATATAAGTGAGAAGGTGTGTCATATGTGTAATAAGTCCCAATATTATTAGCGCAACCAAGGTATAACATCAAGGTTTATTAACTTGTATTTGAAGTGTAAATCATTTTCACTGCTTGGAATAATGCATTGAGCTCTTGGGGGACAGAACAAGGACCATACTTGTATTGAGATGCCTTTCTCTGAGTAATGCAACATTCCTTTTGTCATGCATTTTTCTAGTAAAAGCTCAGCAAGTCTGCAATAAAAATGGCCACCAATAAATCTACGTTGGTAAGTTCATGAACACCTAACATATTTAAGGATTTTACCACCATGTTTCTTCAAATTTATAAGCTGGCATCTCTGTGTAAAAAGATACATCCACATCTCCCCTCCTCAGCATTATTCTACCAAAATATCAGATCCCAAAAGTGAGGCTACTAGAAAGAAAGCAGACTTTGCTTTCACTCCATTTGCCACTTTTCAGTAAATTAATTTTTGTGGAAACTAATTCTTGAAGCCTGATCTATATGCAATATACAGTGAAGGGGATGGAATAAGATCCAGTTAGCCTGTCTTTTCATTCTATAGTGGAAAGCTGTTGAGTGGAAAATAAGTTTTAATCTATTAAACAGGAGATGTTGAAAAAAGTGATTGGGCTCCACTGAAAAGACCTGTTAGTTAACTGTAATGTTGAGGTAGATATTGCCCCTCTTGCCTAATGTCAGAGAGTAAATTCACTTGAACTGTGTGTGGTGAGTTCTGCAGATAATGGCTTGAGCATAACTCTGACTGAACTAAATAGGTGTACAAAACTGTCCAGACAGAGTGGCTTAGTTTAACCAGGGCAGTGTCCTCCAAACTTGGTGCCTGATCAAAGTCAGTTTCCTTTTCTCCCCCAGATAACTTTTGAGGCACACCTCATTGCAAAAAAATATCCATCTATATTGCTTCTCAGTCAGAACAAAGCCCTTCTCGGGTCCCTTCCACATGAGCTAGATAATCTGGTGGGGAAGTGAGGCTTTTTTGCTCCAGAGCAATTTGCCCTGCAGTTGCGTGATCACACAGGTCTGTGGACCTGCCGGGGCAACTTGCCACTGCGTGATCAGACACAACCGCAAGCAAGTTGGTTTTTTTGTGTGTGATTGGTTTCCGAGGTGCTTAAATGGGGGATTGACGAATCACCTCCCCACCCTAAGGGCTTTCAATGATGCGCACAAAGAGAAGGGGGGGAAACAGTGTGGCATCAGGATAGCGTGTGATCACACTATCTGCAATGCCACACTTTGGCACTGGAATGATCACACGAACTCCGGCTGCGAACCACAGCAAACCATTTGATACTGGAATTTCACTAGTAGCTTTTTACCATGCTTCCCCACCGGATCAAAATGGTTTGTGACAGTCTGATGATGGTTGTGGGATGTTTCCCAGATATGCTGGTGTGATCACACCACTTTGATCCGGTGGTGAATCGTCCCTCTTCTGTGGCAGATGGGTGTGTATGATCGCGCCCTTGATGTTGCATTCTACTGTCACCAACAAAAACCAGTTAGTGAAGGATGAGATTGTGTTTTCTACCTGTGGTGAAACTTCTGAGACTTCCTGCACTTGTTAATAGTATGGGTGGAATCAGAGTCCTGGTATGTATTCATAATCTCCCTTGGTATGATGCTGTTTCTTGTATATTTACAGAGAGGAGATCTCTCCGTGTATCCTCCTCTTTCCACAAGTAATAGAGCAGTGGGTACTTTACAGTGGTGGCTTAATTCTCCAAGGTACATAGCATGGGGATTGCTGAGTGAGTGCTGCTGTCAAGGACCACTCAAGAGAGGGAAATAATTAGTTGGCAGTGCATATGTTCGACTTAGTTGCTCCCATAAAAACTCATACCTTGTATTTTTATACAAAGCCTATTCAAAAGTGTGGCTTCATTGGTATGCATAAATATTAATCATTAAATAATACTGGCAATCCTGTTATAAATGGAAGAAAGATAAATCAACTGCTGAGCTTTTAACTGAGGATGCAGTTTGGAAATAGGTTGTATCAATGCATCGTTCCTAAGAAAGGGAGCATGTATTCTGCTTTCTACACATTGTACCAAGAGCTGCAAATATTGTGTATACATCTGTTTGAAATCCAGCTATATTCATAGCCCCCCTCCCCAGCACACATACAATATTTGACATGTTTGGCAACTGTAAATTTATGGGTGGAAGTGTATTTCACAATAGTTGCTTGGAAATACATGTGGGTAGATGGTGATCTACAGAGACTTCGCGTGCAATCTTGAGAACACTTTGCTTGAATAAACTTGAAACCCATTGAATAAACTTGAGTATGATTCTGAGTATATGTGCTTAGCCTTATAGTTAATCTGTAATGTGCATTTTTTTAGTATAGTTCGGCAGGGGGAATTTCAAGCATCTTCAGTTTTGTTTCAGTTTACATTTGTAGATCAAAATACTTGGATTCTTTATTTTAAGTTTCCAGTGTAGATTATAGTATATCCGTAATTAATAGCTTAGTTGGAGATGCTAGTGTCAATCTCCATTATTAGATGAAATTAATCTCCACACATTTTGTCTTTTTCATCTTTACTTACATTCTTCTGGAAAATTTAATTTGGGTTGGTAGTTTGATTATTAATGGGGTAAGCAGTGAAATGACAAATTTGACTGGCTTGCATTTCAGTAACATGGGCCAGGACACACAAAACTGTCGAGGCTTGTGCAAGGTCCTGTTCAAGTACAGTAGATTTTCTTTCATCTGAACACCCATTCCCCTTGACATACCACAAAATATTGTTAAAACTTGGGGGGGGGGATACAGTTCACAAAAAATAAGTCTGGGGCATTATTGGATTCATAGTTTGATCCTAACCAGTGCTGGAATCAACATTGTAAGGCCCACATTGTAGGATCCTGTGGGGAAAATAACATGCATTCCTCTCATTTATCATGTCAAATGCAACATCTCAAAAGGAGAGCATCCAAACAGTGTTCACAACATTTGCTTTTGGTTCTAACAGAATTGCAGCACTTTTAGCATGACACTAATATATTGGTTTCAAGACAAGGCATAGGGAAATTACAAAAAAAAATAACATATCCAATTAAACTGAATTGTGCGTTATTGAGATTGGAATGCCTTGAGGATGATGTGGATGTAATACCTTACTTAATTTTTGAATAATGTTTGGATGTTAAGTGTGTTTTATGGAGATCAATTTTAAGCTCTTTTGAATCCTGTGGTAAATCTGGTAAGCTTTATTATAAAAGCTCCATCACAGCAGACCACACTAATGTATTGGAGTTGTTCCAGTGGAAAAGTCTCAATTTAAGTATGTTGAGATCTACTATGAAGCTTTTGGACATGTACATTCTATGTTTTCTAATGAAATTGGGAATGAAGCATGGATATGATTGTGGTAGAAATGTTTAAAACTCTGAAAAGTATCCAGTCTATTGCTATCTTTATAGCATTGCTGTTTCCTAAGCATGTATAATTATTAACTTATATACAAATTATTTTAACTTCTACATTTAAAATAAACCAATTGGTGTTTTAAAAGACAGGGTAGCTGCCTCTTAATATTTTGCTTGTTTCTTTCCACAGTTAACACTCTTAGATTTGCTTCTTGCTCTTCTGTAAAGCCTCTTACAATGAATTTTAAGAATGACAAGAAGCTACCTGGAGATAATTTAGGCAGAGATGGCACTGACTACACACTGGGCCTAAAAACCCCTCTTTCAAATGAATGTCAGGTTTGAGAGAACTGAGTGTCTTACTTGTGGACCCAATTTCTACTAACTTGGAGTTGAACAGTAGTGTGACTATTAAGAAGGTGGTTTTTCTAATGATTTTGTTTTGTAGCACAAAATGGGGAAGAAGCAGAATGGCAAAGGCAAAAAAGTTGAAGAAGCAGAACCTGAAGAATTCGTTGTGGAGAAAGTCTTGGATCGACGTGTAGTCAATGGAAAGGTTGAATACTTCTTGAAATGGAAGGGATTTACTGAGTAAGGAACTTAATTCTTTCCATTATATTACCTATAGCAATAGTTAGTGAGGTGTGCTGCAGTTTTCCACAGCCATAGTGCAGGTGTAGGAAGGCACATGTGCTATTGAAAACATTGTGAAATGTTTATTGCAACCAGTCGCCCAGCAGAGTGAACAGTCTGCTCATCTCAAAAAGTATGGCTTATCCATTTAGTTGTATGGTGGACAACATCCTCAAAAATGCTTCCAGCTGTGGAACATGTTTACATCTGTGGTGGGGATAGCCACAAATTAAACTATGAATAGGGGAACACAAATACTTCATATTACTGGCTATGTTCTACTTTATGCTTTAGAAATACTAATAGTGGGCAATAGTCAAGTTAAAAGCTAGAAGCAATGACTACAATCTGTAAATAACAGAAATTTATGTTACTCCATTTTGGAATGAGCAAAGAATCCCAGATGATGGTTATTTAAACTAGAGGGGTTGGAAGTAATAAAGAAGATAAAAATACCAGATTAAAGAATTTTCTAGAATAAGTGGGGTGCTTTTATTGTGTTTGGGCATATGTATGAATGTGAAAAAATGGCAGTAATATATGCAGAAGAAATATTTGATTTATTAATGGATGTTAATATGCTGCTTTCTGTTTTTTCTTACTGTACCTACTGTGTTACATCCTTCTCCACCCCTATTTGCAAGGTTCTGTAAACAGATTTCCAGTTTTTCCCACATAAGATATTAGGTGCTTTAACACATAATTAAGGAAGAGCTGTTTTCATAGGATGTTAGCTTGCTCTCAAAATACCCTTATGGTCTCATCCAGAGAGGAAGATTATTTAAAAACAAAAACTCAAAGATTATCAGGTAACAAACGTAAGAGTCACACTCATAAAGTTTGGAGAAACATTCATTATCTTTGTTGACATGTGCGATTCTAAAAGCTGAGCACCTTGCTGTTTATGTGCCTGTTATGTGTGGTTATAACAGTGCTGAAATAATTGTGTAGTGCATAGAATAGAAATGGAAGGAGCCATGTAGGTTGTCTAGTATAACCTCAATGCATGATCAGCCTAGAGCATTCCTGACAAGTGTTTGTCCGCCTGCTGCTTGAAGACTGCCAGTGAGGAGAAATTTACCACCTCCCTAGGCAGCTAATTCCACTGGAGAGCGACTCTTACATCTAACAGCACTTATTAGTTACAATCAGTAAACTTGGCGATCCTTGGCAGTTTCCATAAGACCATGCAATAATGCCCTTTTGATCTTCAAGCTTAACGTTTCTGCTTTAGATATTTAATTAATTCAGTTATTTCATAAACTTTGTGTTTTTTCTCAGTGCGGATAATACCTGGGAACCTGAAGAGAATTTGGATTGTCCAGAGTTAATAGAAGCATTTCTGAACAGTCAGAAAGCTGGTAAAGAGAAGACAGAAGGTGCCAAAAGAAAATCTCTGTCAGACAGTGAATCTGATGACAGTAAATCAAAGAAAAAGAGGGACTCTGTAAGTTAGTTAAAAAGGTTTGGATATTTTTTCCTGAATGATCCTTGGCACACCAGCTGACCCTTAATAAGAATTCATGGAGCACAATTTTTGCATAGTATGCTTTTTATGGAGCAGCTAGTAGCCTCTTGTTGGGTCTGAAAAGTTTCCCAGAATAGCTTCTGATACATTTGCAAAATGTATTCCTAACTATATCTTCCTAGGGAAAAAAGCTATGTAGAATGGAGTTGTTGATGGGTGAAAGGACAGACTCATTGGACTGAATCCCACAAAGCATGAGTGTGGATTCTCCTTTCCCCAGACAGCTCCAGTTTGGGGGATCAAGAGACTTGTGTAGACAAAAGGTCATGGAAAACTGCAATATGGAGGGGGAATCAGGCACAGTCACCTCAGTGACCAGCAGCACTTCATTGGCAGAAAAAGTAGAGAGGGACGTTGACCACTTTGATTTGATTTATTTAACTTTTATCCCACCCTCCCAGCCATGGAGCATACAAAACAAGGGCAGCATATAAAACAAGGTTAAAAATCCAACAATACATACGTTCTTCCTCTGCATTGCAGATGCCTATTTGCATCCACAAAGATTCCAACAATCTGTGTGCAGGAACATGGTGCCTTTATAGTGCCTCCTTAGTTTCTGAAGTCTTTGAAGACCTGCAAGTGTGCTTTCATTTTACACGTGCATAGTATGGAATTAAAGTTTGGCCACTTGTTAAAGTTCTTGTTTCTTGAAGCTGCAGAAATTGTTATGGAGTGGATTCTGTGTAGTGGCATTTTACAATCGTGGAAGGATATGTAAACTAAATGAGTTTTTCTTTAAATATTTATTCTAACAGATTGATAAACCAAGAGGATTTGCGAGAGGTCTTGATCCTGAGCGAATAATTGGAGCCACAGACAGTAGTGGGGAGCTAATGTTTCTTATGAAGTGGTATGTGATGGAATGAAAAATGCAGTAGTAGTTCAGAACACATGTTAAATTTTGATTTGCTTTGAAACGAATAGATTTTATTCTGCTGGTGTAAACCAATTAATGGGGAAGTATTGACTACTGTAGTGGGAGGGATGTGATCCTCTGTCTCATTGATAAGTATTATTGCTTTACTGCTGATAGAGTTTAGAAAACTTCAGGGGAGTGTAAGAAACATTTCCAGAGCAATAGCCCTGCTTGGTTCATTATGGCAGAAATAGGCAGGAGTCAGAGTAAGGCCGAGGACAGACTGGCAATGTAAAGCGGGGCAGGCACGCTTCGGAAATGGAAGAAAGGAGCACGTTCAGACATGCGCATCTGTCCGTCGGCTCCGTTTCGTACTTACCCGTCTCCCAGTCGCTTTCCATCCGCTTTACCAGGACACCGGGTAAAACCGGTGTTCAGGGGCCGTCCTCCGCATGCCTCCCGCTTCCAAACAGTGTGAACCGGAAGAAGCGGGAGGCATCCGGAGGCGGCAGTGTGAACGCGCCGCAAAAAGTTATGCGCATGTGCGAAACACATCAAAGGAAAACAAAAAAAGCGCAGTGGCGCGCGCCGGCTCCGCAGCAGTCTGAACGCTCCGTATCGGCACCGCTGCGCATTGCTCTGGCCAGTATGAACGGCCAGCTCCGTGGAGTTTTTCCCCCGCACCAGTTCCCTCCGCTTTGCCTCCGCTTTAGATTGCCAGTCTGTCCTCGGCCTAAGACTGAACTTTCCTATAAAGAATCATCTACTAACTGATCAGTAGCCTGATGTTACACTTAAGTTTTTGGAATCAAATTTCATTGAGTTCAGTAAATCCTACTGTGATTTAAAATTGCAACCTTGATAGTTACTTTGGGAAAACTCCCTTCTCTGTTGCTGTCATCTTATTTACCGATGGCAGACTCTACATTAATTGGTGATTTACCATCTAGTAACAGCAATAAATAGGACTGACACCCACCCCTATCTCTGGCTACTGTAATAAGCATTGGGTTTTCTAAATGACTTCCTGTTTGCAGAGAAGAACTTTTATGATTCTTTTCTAATGATGAATTTAGAGCTATAATCCTACTCCCACTAGCCTGAGTAATACTCAAGTCTCATTGATAACAAAAGAATAACTTCTAAATAAACATGCAAAGATTGAGCTGCGTGAGTTCCTACTTCTGAAAACAGCTAGTAAAGGTGCTTCAGATATAGATTGTACATGTTGGTTATGTTATATTAAACAGCATTTAAGTTTATTTTTTATTAAAATTCTTACAACAGGAAGGACTCCGATGAAGCGGACTTAGTGCTGGCCAGAGAAGCTAATGTGAAATGTCCCCAAATTGTAATTGCTTTTTATGAAGAGCGGCTAACTTGGCACTCATGCCCAGAAGATGAGGCACAATAATTGTCCGGTTTTTCTTTTTTATATATGTATAAAAAATATTAACAGCTGTTTCGGTTTGACTTACCAGAAATGTGGAAAATGTCTACATTCTAATAAGATGAGTTTGATTATTTTTGAAGTCATGTGTTTTGCATAAACAAAAAGAAAAAAGGGTTTGTGCTATTTGCTTTGTTTATTATGGAAGAGCATTTGATACTGCTTCCTGCATATTAGGTAAAGTGTTTTATAAAGTTCATAGTGACTCTTAATGGCAGTTTGAACAAACTCACAAGTGTTTTTGTAGTTCTCTATTTTGATTCACATGCATGCATCTTATTCCCAACTTAGTCCTTTATCAGTGCAAGTGGAGGTATACATTTTCTAAGAACATTGAAGTCAATGGAGTGGAGGTATACCTTTTTAAGACCATTGAAGTCAGTGGTCTTAGAAAGGTGTAACTCTGTTCAGGATTGCACAGTAAATCTATAAGGCTGTTCTTTCCCTTATTTGTAGCTACTTGGTTCTGAGAGGACCAGGTGAAAACTTTGTAGTAAGTTGAAGGTGCAGACTGTATATTGTTTATTTTATTGTAAATACTGGTGAACGGTAATCAATAAAATACTTTTATATTCTTGTTCCCTCTTCACCAAACAATGGGAAACTTAAGTCTTCTGAAGGTTGTTTTTGGTAGTGATGATCTCACTATAGGCACAAGCGGAGTTTCCCCCATATAGGATTGATACCTCAAGTTACATGCAATCCTCAATTTCTTTAACAGCTTTTTTGTACTTGGTCTAAATCGGCTAACACAATTTGATGATCACACAGATCTCTTGATAGCATTCTTAAGTCTTGCTCAGTTCAAATTTTACTATGTCTACTATGTTGGCAACCAAAGCAAACGGGTCTGAATGGGGTGAGATAATTTTTATGAAAGTACCAAAGATACACAAAATCCATTGACAGTATCTAGGTTGGGTACTGGAATGAAGCTTCATGAAGCAAAATTGGAATATGTTCTTGAAACTGACAAAATTAGTTTTTATCTGGGACATCTTTGTGCCAGCAGTGCGCGCTGCTCTGAGCCTGCTTGCGGGGAGAGCAGCCTATAAATACTCCCAAATAAATAAACAAATAATCTACTAAATCTTGAGGTATTTCCAGTTTTCTGTCAGTGTACAGTTTTTGTACAGTGTAGCTTGAATTATTAGTGTTAAATGTTTTGGGATAAAAGTTTCCACTTCTGTACCACTGCACAAGACTAGGCTATTTCACATTGCTGTTAGAATAGTTGAGTTGATTCATACCTATGCCCAAGAAGCAGCACAATGTTGATTAATGTGTCCCCCCCCCCCCCCCCCCCCAAGAAAGCAAAACCCTTCTCTACTATGTTAGCTGCTACGGTTAGTTCAGGTGGGCACTTTATGCTATGATTAGAAGCATTTCCTTATACTTGTTTGCACTGAATGCATGAAAAATTGTGACCTTGTACAGTTTTCATTGGTGCGTGGGCAAACAAATACCAGCAATACATATCTATTTCATACTGATGTACAAAGTAATATGGTAATTGCCTCACTGCTAAAATGTAAGTGAATGGTTACTCCACAAGTGAAATAGCACAGGACAAACTTAGATCCTGAGGAACTGGGACTTGAAGCTTATATAAGTTCTCACAAGCTTGAACTGATCAGCTTCTCCTTATTAGTCCTCTCTCCCCCCCCCCCCCCAGCAGTGATTCAGCAGACTGTGCCCCCTGGATATGCTCAGCCTTCATCAGGACATTCTTTGGTTTTAAATTACAACATATGCATACCTGGCAACACACACGTTAAGTAAAGATCCCTTCCATGTTTCAGTGACTTGACCCTGCCATTCTTGTGACTGGCATGGAAGTCAGCCACTTCAATGCCAAGAGTGATTATATCAACAAATTATTCTGCTTGATGCTTGAAATAGGTACTCCTGAAAGAACTGGGTGGGTGTACAATGTGACTGCCAATTCTGTGTTACCTTTTATAATGAGTTACTAGACAATTTGAGAACCAGATAAAGACCACAAGGGGACAGTTATTTACTGAAGTAAGATATTACTTTTTACCTGTCATTATATGATGTCCTAATAAAGGTATGGGAAATTTTCCTAGAAAAACCAACAAGAAGACTCAGATGCATTGCATTTATGATTCCCAGGTACTTGGTGGCATCATGGCTGCTTGCTGATGGGTTTTCAGGCACGCTTTTGTTTTCACAGAGTATCTCTTCCATGATGCCAATAGTATGTCCCTGGGTTTCCTTGACCTCATTTGAGCAGGAGTTGCAGCAGAAGAGCCCAGGAGGCATCTCTTATATGTCTACAGAGAACAACCAGAACAAGCTGCTTTCATTGTAGGGAGGATACTTGGCTTGCAACCTTCCAACATTTAGTGATTGGCCTTCGTTCCCCATGCCAGCCATTTTGTGACTGGTCTGGCACACAATGGCAACCAATAGGTGACACCTACCTATTCTCAAAATTTCAAAAGTACCCACAGCCTCAAAAAGAGTCTTGTAGCACCTTGAATTAAGAAAACGTACTGAAGCATTAACTTTCATGGGCTAAAGCCCAGTTCATTAGGTGCACAAAATGGAACATATATCTGACAATGTGAGTTCTAGTTCGTTTTACTCAGTGGTTAGTCTTTAAGGTACTACAGTACTTCTTTAAAATTACAAATATTTGCTCTGCAGGATTTGGTACTGTAAATATACTAGGCTTTTCAGTAAGCTTAACACCTGATGAGGATCCATCAAGTTTATTTCCACTTTTGCATTTTGGTACTGTTCATAAGAGCTTCTGCTGTCTCAAGTTACTAATCCATTCTAGTCTAACATTCTGTTTCCAGCAGTGGCAACATGTGCCATTTGAAGATCTATTAAGTGGGTCACAGCATCTTCCTTTGAAATCAAGTGCGGTTTCTCTAAGTTCAAAGTGTTTCATGCCTTTCCTCCTAGGTTCTCGGTTCTGCCAAAAATGTTTGAGTAACCTGATACATGCAAGAATAATTTCTCCTTAATAGGATTGGGGGGGGGGGTAGACCATATGATGGCCATAACTTCCCCTAGCAACCTTATTCCCAGTTACTTTTCACCATAGGAAGTACTTGAAACATCATTGCCTGCAATACCAAACCAGGCTCAGAAGCACCCTGAAGGAATCTCAAACTCATTTCTCTGAAGCTTCATCCTCAAACAATGTAGCATCCTCACAGAACTCATTTGTTGACTTTAGTTTGTGGTATATAATGATAGAAGGATTCTGATATGTTTCAACCCTAAATTAAGCAGTAATTGCAGGGGTCATTTCGTAGAAAAAGAGGTGCAGGAGCTCATTACCATAACTCATTCGCATAACTCATTTGCATATGCCACACACCCCAACATACCGGAAGTGTGTCAGAAGGCAACACCCATCCCTCAGGCTCCACTCCACAGGTGAGTGAAACTGACCTGCTCTTCCTCCAGTCCCTTCCCCATCCAATACTTTGTGCCATAAAAATAAGCATAAAGAACACACCCTCATTCTCTTCCTGCTCCCTTAAAACCACCAGGTTTCAAGTAGACTTGAGATACCCAGGACATGTGCACCACCCATCCCTTCCCCTCCCCACAACAAGACACCCTGTAAGGTAGGTGGGGCTGAGAGAGGTCTTTTGAGAACTGCTCATGAGAGAACAGCTCAGAGAATTTGTGACTGGCCCAAGGTCACACCAGCAGCTGCATGTGGAGGAGTGGGGAATCAAACCCGGTTCTCCCAGATTACAGTCCAACTCCTGACCACTACACCAAACTGATGGGGTGGAAGCTGCTGAAGGGTTGGTGAAATTTCTCCAGTACTTATGTGCCATGTGCCCAGATAAAAAATGGTATCCTTAGAAAATTTATATGCCGCCTTGAGCAAGTCTCTGGAAAAGCAGCACACAGTCATAAAAGGAACAATGATAAAATTATCAATATTAAAACAACATTAAAAACAATAAAGACCCTAGCAGGGCTTTCCTCTGCACTGCTCGGGGAAGCCAAGGAGGGGGTGGGGTTTGGTCATGTGCCCGCCTCCTGGGCTCACTCCCGGAGCTGCGCTCCTGTGTGCTCCCGCTCCAACGGACCCCTGAGTAATTGCTAAATTTGTTCAAAGACATCTATGCATATAGCTGTTTCTTGCTGGACACACCCAATTTCGGTGTCTGTTAATAGGGATTAAGTTTTGTGGGTTTAGTTGTGGCTGAATGAAGCAAGAAGCAGGCTTTAGGAAATGAATTGTCGATCAAATTACATAGTGTTCTATGGGTTTTTTAATATAAGGAAAATTGATAAAAGGTTTATAAAATGAGACAAGCTGTATACACCATGTTTCAACTTGATTAGCTCCCAAAGCAGCTTCCAAATCTATTGCTGTTTAAAATAGATATCGATAGAGGCAGACATCCATAATTATGACTTTCCTATACAAATAAGTCTTACTAAGTGCTCCAACAATTTAAGAAGCTTAGAAGTACAACTACTAGAAATTAGAAGGAAGTGTTTCAGATGTTCTGTCACCCCACTTTTCAAATGGTAGCTTCTAAAAATTGGTCATGGTTGATGAGGGCTAGCACCTGGAAGTAGACTCCAAGGAAAATAAATTGGAAGTCACAAATTACTTGCCTCAGGAGAGTACTAGTAACATGAGGCCTGGCAGCAAATAGCAATTTCACAATATTAAGAAGTGAAGAACAATATAATCCTCTAAGTTTTAATATTTGTTGCAAACACCATCACCCCTTGCCCTGGGAGGAGGTTCTGGCTCAGTGGTAGAGCATCTGCCTTGCATGCAGAAGATCCCAGGTCCGATCTCCAATATTTCTAGTTAAAGCCTTGAGCTGTAACTGTAAAAAAACCCTAATGCATGGAGAATCACTGTCTGTCAGAGTTGACAGTAGTTACCTTGAAAGATAAATTATATGATTCAGTATAAAACACGTTCATCTAGGATGCATACTATGGTGCCCCAATATAAAATCTAAATGAGCTAAACAGCACCCACACATTATCCTGGTTGTGCTTTAACAACAGATTATACAAAATGCTGCAAAGTGATGTGGAATGTTGCCTGTGAAAGGAAACATTTGTAAGTATTCCCAATACATTCCCATTTGTCTCCCATTAAGATGGCAGGTTCAAACCTCGACTATTGTACCAATCTTATGCCCATTTTGTATAGGGTTTCTTCCCCTAAGGGTTAAGAGGCAGATATAGAACATACGCAACACTTTTGACGGCATGCTTCAGTCACTAAGGCTCCTTGATGTAAAAGTCTATCATAACTATTAAATCCTGGTAAAGCGAACCATACCAAGCATCTCCCCTTTCAAGTCTGATTTAAGACAGGTCAAGACAAATGGGGGAGATCCCTCGCCCTGTGCTGCGAAGTATGCATCGCGACTGCTAATTTCCCCTTCGGGTAGAAATATCAACACACATCCTTTCATTTCCCCCAAACATTAGGATCGAGTAGATTCCTAAATTCTAATATACTGCCAGTAAAATTCCACATTCCTTCCCTCTGTTGTGGAGCTACTTCCGGCAGCACATCCATACCTCGTCCGTAAGAGAAAAGTCCCCACCACTTGTTAGAGCAGGAAGTAGGTCCGTTCCTCATCATGCCCGCCTAGAGACTTCCTGCCGAATATTTTGCGACTTCTCTCGGCTGCATTCTCTCCAAATCGCTTTTGCGGTGGGAGGTTTGCCATAAAGAAGGTCAGAGTCACGAACGATTCACTCCTATAATAAAACAAGAGTCCAGTGAGTGACACCTTACCGACGGTTTATACTAGTAAGTGTTGTTAAGCGAGAGCTTGCCATCGACATTTCTGGTGCCCCGGACAACGGTTTTATATTGGTCTCTCAGACTAACACAGCTACCCATGTGGATTGACCCAGTGATCCCAGTCCTAAATACGTTTAGTAAAATTCAGTGGGGTTTACAGTTACCAAGAAGTGGGCCAATGAGGTTTGTTAATAACAAAATCCTCTAGTAACATTGTAAGCCACTCTAATTCTCTGCACTCGTTGGAAGTCGATACAAATTCTGCTTCAGTACATGAGTTGTCACACAAATGTACACACCATGAAAAATGATGAAAATTTCAAATTATATAAACAATTGTATTTATGTAATGCAATTAATATCTTAATTTCTATATATCAACAATTCAACAGTGTTTTAGTGTCTCTTATGAACTGATGATGCAGTCACATTCAAGACAAGTTTTGGCAATTATTGCTGTTGTGGAAACCTAGGATTGACCGCCCACCCTTAATTGGATGAATCTTTAAAGCTTGTATTTCATGATTTCCCACAAAAAAG
This sequence comes from Lepidodactylus listeri, assembly GCA_029233225.1. Lineage (NCBI taxonomy): Eukaryota > Metazoa > Chordata > Lepidosauria > Squamata > Gekkonidae > Lepidodactylus > Lepidodactylus listeri. The sequence goes on from JARCFY010000012.1 coordinate 47,800,701, forward strand.
CTGGTGGCTGGTGGAACAGGCATTATAGCTGGCCTGTTGGAGTCATTTTTGTGGAAGCACAGAATGGAAGGTAAGTCAGCTGACAACCTCCTTCGCTTCCAGTTTTCAACAAGGTCAAATCATAGCAAGGACATTTGATGGTTGGAATATATGGAGTTCACCTGTTGAATGAATAAATGTGACTGCATCAGCAGTTTATAAGGGATACTAAAAGTTTCTTGAATTGTTGGTACATAGAAATTGAGATATTAATTGCATTGCATAAATTCAATTGCTTATATAATTTGTAATTTTTATCAGTTTTCACTGCCTGAGGAGGTCAGGAAGGCTCTCACTTCTGTTATTCCTTAGAATATGCAAAATAGAAATGTTCAGGAAGACATTTTTACAAAGCAGTTCGAACTATAGCATTATTTTATCTGGATTTGACCTTTCACTTCTAGGCCTGCAGGCAACCCCTCCCCCAGCCTTCAATGATTTGATGAGCGGGAGGGAAAAAATAGCACCAATGGTGATGTTCTAGGAATTTCCTAATTTCTATGGTAAAAGTTATAGAGATTGTAGAGATTCCTGGAGCCTCACCCAAGAGTGATGTCACATTGTCCAAACTTCTACCATGAAGTGATGTTACATAAGGTGTGATGTCACATCCCCTAAAAACTCCATTCTCCCCAGGCATTGCTCCCCAAATCTCCCAGCACTTGCTAGTGCAGGGCTAGAAACCCTACTTATTTATTTACATTATTCATAATCCACCTTTCTTGTGACAGTACGTTTTAGACGTGGCTGTCATATTTTATTTTCTCTTTTAAATATGTCATTTAACTGGGCTATCTTAATCACAGTAAATTTTAAAGGTGGATTTAAGAGGAGTTTGAGCTTTTATTGATCTAATTTTGTAAGATAGCTGGTTTTAATCTTTGTCTTTATTTAGTGTTCCTCTAGCTCGAATACAGTTTTTTTCCATAAAAAGGCAACTCATTATTGGGCTAGCCCGATCTCATCAGATCTTGGAAGCTAAGCAGGTTCATCCCTGGTTAGTGCTATGATGGGAGACCACCAAGGAAAGTCCAGGGTTGTGACACAGAGGCAGGCAATGACAAACCACCTCTGAATGTCTCTTGCCTAGAAAACCCTATGGAGCGCTGTAAGTTGGCTGCAACTCGATGGCTCTTTCCACCACAGCAAGTGATATGAAAGACTTCCACCTGAGTTCTTGGAGAGCTGCTGTCATTCGGAGGAGATAACACTGACAGTGACAGACTAATTATCTGACTGGGTGACCTTTTCCACATGGATATTTGTCCTGGATTCAATACTGTTAGAAGCCATTCTCTAACACACACACACCCTTTCTCACAGCACTGTGGAGAATTCTTGCACTTCCCAGGTTTTCTGTGGCTTTTCTCCAATATTTCCTGAACCTGCTTTCCTGTACAAAAGAGCCCGGATGGCTGCCATGTGGGTGGGAAAATTTAGATTCTTCCAGTCCTGCCCACACAGCAGCTATTTCCCCGCATCTGTAAAAGTTCTCTCCCAGTAGTAAGCAATAAAAAGACTTATTGGTGAAGCTATCAGAGCCTTTTGCGTGCTGGATGCTGAGCAGAACTGAAGAGTGACCTGAAGTAGAACAGGTGAAGTTCAGGGGATACTACAACTGCCTCTTCGACATACCACCAAATGCTCCTGCCACCAACAGGCAGGCCCGTACCCAGGATTTTGTAATTCGAGGGGGCCTTTAAATGAGTCAAGGAACACTAGCATCACAAAATAAAAAATAAAATTAAAATAATTTTTTTTAAAACTCACTTTTGCAGTGTTTGCACTTCGCCTGCCTACGTGGCGAATATATCAAACAAAAAACACTGTGATAAAAATGACAATAAAATTTAATAAACCTTATGAACATCAGTTTATATTACAAATTGAACTTATTCAATATTACTAAGAAAATTCTAACATTCTCAAGGAAAAGTCCATCATCCTCAGTGAGCACCCAGTTATAAACTCAATTGACCAATCTTCCTCAGGAGTAATCCTATTATAATGAAAGGTGTCAGCCTCTTTTAAAGTTAAAATTTATTAATAATTTCAAAAATTTAAAAATGATAAAACAATATTCCATTCAGCTTCCTGTTTCTTTCCATGCTAAATAACCATGTTTGTTCCAGGATAATTTGAAGAAGTTAAGCTGTAATAATTTGAAAATGGAACCAGAAGATAATGTAAAGAAAGTAAAAAAGAAGTTAAGCTATACAAATCTGAAGAAAGTTAAAAAGAAGTTAAGCTGTATCAAGAGGAGAACATGGAAAGAGAGACTTTTGCCCCCTCTCCCTGGGAAAAGTCCAGAAGACATGCAGTGGCAAATTACCTGTGTGAGTTGTATGGTGGTTGCTGCCTGGCCTGAATGCATCATGTGGCAATAGAGTTGCCTGGGTATAATATACTGGGTCCAGACACGTTGTAGTGAAATCAACTCATAGTTTATTAAAGGCAGGTAAACCCGAACTGACAAGTAGGACTTGGGGGTCTGCTTATATGCCGATACAAACCACACCCCCGGTCACACCTGGTCCCTGTGATAGGATTATTTACAGGGCAGCTTTGACAATAGGTCCCCTTTAGGATCCCAAGTGGCCGATTGGTCCAAATTACGATCCACATGGACTATTATCTACCGATGTGAAGCTCTGGTAGTTTGCCCGACCATGTGTGCAATTTGCGACCATGTGTGCAGTTGCCATTAGAACACAACACCAGGTGAGTTGTGCAGTGGCTGCTACCAGGCCCAGCTGAGTCATGCAAAGTTGTTTTCTAACTCCACTGGATTCAGTGGGTTTAAAAGGGTTTAACTCTGTTTAGGATTGTGCAGCTGCTCATTTAACTTTGCTGGTTCATCAGAGGTGGAAGTGGTCTAGTTTGATTCTTTAACTGTTTTGCTTATATACTCTTTTCCTCAGTGTTGTACAATAAGCTGCCCATTTAGTCGTGGGATGTTGGGCTTTCTGACTTCTCTTTAGAATACCCCACCCCCGTCTGTATATTTGTGTATCTGTGTTTCAGTAGGTAAAGACAGACATTTAAAAAAAAGCAGAGTGTATGACATCATGCATCTGCCAAAATGGACTTTGGCTCACAAAAGTGTATTGTTGCTATACACTTGTTAACTTTTTTAAATGCCGCAAGGCTCTGTTTTGTTTTGGCTACAACAGATTATTATAGCCTGGATTTGTTAATTAAACCCCAATAAATATGGCATAGTGTGGTAAAAAAGGGATATATGTTTTGGGAATTGTATATGGAATATTAGGAAGCCCTGAGAACTATTTGTGCAAGTAGTGATGATGATGATTCAGTAGATGGCACTCTTCATTACAGACAGGTTTGTACTAATACCTCTGCGCTTTCCATCCCCACTTCAACTGTTCATTGAAATATTCAATCACTGTGTTGAATATTGAAAGGGTAGACTCCCTGGAGATTATCTGATAGATTTTTTTGGTTAACTGACCAAATTGCACTTTCGTAGGGAGAACTATTCTAAAAATAATAATAATTCCAGGACAGTTACTGGAACAATTGAGGTAATTGATTAATTTGTTTAAGAATAATGGGGCCAAAATAAATAATTAATTAGGTAGTAAATAAAGGAACAAAGGAACAACCCTGACCTGGATAAGCAGGGTCAGCCCTGGCTAGTATTCGGATGGGAGACCTCCAAGGAGTATCAGGATCATGACATGTAGACAGGCAATGGCAAACCATCTCCCAATATTTCTTTCCCAGAAAATCCTGTGGGGTTACTATAAGTCAGCTGTGACTTGACAGCAAAAAAACAACAACCAAAAAAAACCCAACTATAAAATTTTCAGGAAAAAACCCCAGAAACTTTGTTGAAAATTAGTTATTTCCAAGTAAACATTAGTGAGATCTTAAACAAGGATCAGACATTGCTAGATTTTTGTGGGTATGCCCTAGTGTCAGTTCCTCTAGTAAATTATTGTGCAAAACAAAGGACTGGGCAGCATAAACAGGTCAGTGCAGAAACAGTTTGCAGTTATTGATAATAAGGAAACTGAAAGAACCAGTATGCTCATTTTGCTCCCTGCCACCAAAATACCAAACCTCCACCTTCTTTTAATTTGTAAGTGTATCTATTTCTTCCTTTCTACCTAGCACTGGACTGTATAATGTAGTTGTGGACAGAAGCCCTGATCCACTGGTTTTAGAAGAGAGATCCTTTAGCAAGGTAGGTATGAGAAGACAGATTGCTTCTCTATATACTGACCAGCCTGCTTAACCCAATTTACTCATAGAGACACTCTGTCCGTCTAACATGGTAAGATAAGGCGAGAGATAATCTGATTGCTTCAGCAAAAAGTTATTAGGTACTATGGTGATCTCACCCTCTTTGCTCCCTCATGCCCAGGATTTCCATTTGGTTCTTCTTTCTTGCTTGCTGAAACTTCTGAAATGGCACACAAGAGGCTTTTGAAAATTTGAAATAAACAAAATGTTTTATTTTACTTAGAGGAGAAAAGGTCAAGTGTGATCAGGGTTAGGATATATGAGGTGAACAGATAAAAACTGAGGTAACTTTGTAATCACACTAAATCAAGATAATATGTTGCAAACAAGTAAATGTTTTTGCTTTTCCACAAGGTCTTTGAAACTCTGAGAAGCTTTCTTTTCAGTTTCTGCTTTAACTCGCAAACAGAAGTTTCTGAGTTTCAGTGATACTTCCCATTTAAGAAGGCAGGAATGTACAACCAAGTTCCCAAAATCCTTATATATATCTATACCTATACATCTATATATCTGCGCGCGCACACACACACACACACACACACACACAGACCAAGGGATCACTCCTCTCTTTAGAAGTATTTCCCTTTTCACTGGGCAAGGATTACTTCTCTTCACTAGAAGCTCTGTCCCTTTTTTACTTGAATGGGGAGCCATGGTGATCCACTCACTCCTTCAGCCTCATTCCCAGTCTACAGACAGTGCTAAACTGTCTCTTCTGCAACTGTCAGTTCCCAACTGTCATTTCTTAAGTGACACTCAACAGAATTCTGTTTGAACTGCCTGTCACTCAACAATTCGCAGACTCTGTGAGGCATTTACCCTTGACAAGCCATCATTCTGTAAATTCCTCCACAATGCAAGACTGCAGTGAGAACAAGCACTGATCACTTCCAAGACAAACAAGTGGCCTCTGGATCACCTAGCTTGTGACAGTTCACTGCTTTGAAAGAGAATTAGGTTAATGGAGCCCAGGGCCATCAGTGGCTACTAACCATAATGACTAAAAGGAACTTCCATAGCTAGAGGTGCTGGGAGGCAACATCAGAGGAAGATCTTGAGGCCTGTTTGGTGGCCCTTCATGGCAGTTGGCTGGCCACTGTGTGAAACAGGATGGTGGACTAGATGGACCACTGGTGTAATCAAGCAGGGCTGTTCTTATGATCTGAGGTTGGTCTTGCCACTTGAAACTTTGCCAGAAAAAACTAACTCTTTAGTTTACTGCCACACACATCTTAATGTTTTCCTTGTATTTTCTGTCAAATGGTCACCTTCCATTTGTCTGTACAGCACTTGTCATTTCTATGAACTTGAGGGCTGTATTGGAAACATACTATGAATCAAACAGAAGGATTGAAAGTTTGGCCTGAATTTAAATTAAGGCTTAAATTCATTAATCTAAACTTGAGTTCAGGCTCCTGAGGACCCCAGACAAAGATTCTCTTAGGTCATCCCCAGACAGTCAGAAGATACTGAATAAGGATGTTCTTTGAGATGACAATTAGGATAATGTTGCAGCAGAAACATAATGGATGCAAACTGTAGCTATTTGAATAATAACTGGATCATGGGTGTTTGACATTAATAGGCTGATGAAGTATCTTAAAGAATAGAAATTTCAGGACATTTACCGCCCTTAGCTACACCCAGCCCTAAATGATACAGCCAACATCCTAATCCAGTGTCAAACAAGCCACTGAAAATAGACAAAGCATTTGTCAGTATAATGGAGATACCCAATAAATAATGTTCTCTGTGATTAGTAAAATTCCAGAGGATAAAGCACCCCCCCCCCCCCCAGTTCTGGGACTATATACTACAAATATTCCAGTGTTATTTATTTTGTTATATGTTAATGTTTCCTCGTGCACTCTGTAGGTAATGGATATAACAGCTATCTCTGCGAAAAGAAGAAGAGATTGGATTTATATCCCGCCCATCACTCACTTGGAGTCTCAGAGCGGCTTACAAACGTCTTTCCCTTCCCCTCCCCACAACAGACACCCTGTGAGGTGGGTGGGGCTGAGAGAGCTCTGAGACAATTGTCCTTGAGAGAACAGCTGGTACAGAGCTATGGCTTGCCCAAGGTCATCCAGGAGGTGCAAGTGGAGGAGTGGGGAATCAAACCCAGGTCTCTCAGATTAGAGTCCGCGCACTTAACCACTACACCAAGCTGGCTCTCAGAAATCCCTTTGCATGATAAGAAACTCGAAGTTATAGATGTTCTTTAAAAAGCCAAGATTTCAAAGCCTCTGAAGTCTGAGTAAGTAGATAATTGAGGATATAACCATGGCAAGATCAGTGTGCAGATAAAGTTGACTTGAACACATGGATCTTACGTTGACACTAGAAATTTATAACACTGGGCCATTTCACACAGCCAATATGTTCTGTTTCAGAAACTCTTCAGTAACAGTTTCTGTCAGGCATTTCACACTGAACCGTATTAGTACCGGCTCAGTAACTGAACATATTGGCCATTTCAGACAGAAGTGTTAGGGAAGCGTTCCTGAGCCAGTTTACCTTGAAACCTCCCAAGCATTCTTCAGTTCTTGCACTGGTTCTGAAGCGCTACAGAGGGTGCTGTGTGAAATGCCCCTGAAGCGCTTCCTTTGATGACGAGTGTTTTTGCGCCTCTTTTCACCCACGTGGGTGATCTCCGTGATTTTTTTTTAAGAGGCTGAGTCTTAAAATGCTGTGTGTGTGTGTTTGTGTGCGTGTGTGTTTGTGTGTGTGTGAGAGAGAGACAGAGAGAGATATCCAGGCTGAGTCCTAAAATGCGGTGGGGGGGGGGGTGAGAGAGAGAGATCAAGGTCCAGGCTGAGTCTTAAAACGCTTTTTTGTGTGTGTGTGTGTGTGAGAGAGAGAGAGAGAGAGTGGTGAAAAGAGGCTTGAAAAGAAAGTGGCAGTCTGAAATGGCAAACTGCTTTGAAGACGGCTCCAAAACGGTAGGGGAAGGGCTGTCTGAAACGGCTGTCAGTGTACTGGTTTATTCCAAGCCGGTTCAGTAAAGTTTTTAAAGGTGTAGTGTGAAATTTCCCTATGTTACTTTCTGAATATCTACATTATATCAAAGTTATCGGAACAAATACAATAATACTTGAATGTAACTCATATCTCTGTTTTGGTCTCTATGAAGCACCGGAAGAAGGGAGTAGTGTGAGAAGAGTCCTTTGTCTCGTTATGCCTGGACCACTCTTCCCTTGGAAGGACAAGTCTGGTACCTTGGAAAAGGTGACACAGGCAACCTTCTTCCTCAGCATCTCACAGGGTCACTCACTCTAGACCAGGGGTGGGCAAATTGCGGCCCGGGGGCCACATGCGGCCCGCCAGAGTTTTTTGCGGCCCGCCAAGAAGATTTCAGGACTTCAAGAAAATTGAGCCTAAATTCAATTTGCTTTCTTATCCCATCACTGCTGATATTGATACAGCACCTGAGGAGCTGCAGCTTGAACTTATTGACATGCAGTCAGATCACACTGTGAAAGAAATGTTTAATGCTGTGACATTAGTTGACTTTTACAAATTTTTGTCTGCTGAAAAAATTTCCATGTATGAAGAAATTTGCTGGGAAAACGTTCTCTATATTTGGGTCTACATATATTTGTGAGCAAAGTTTTTCTTGCATGAAAATCAACAAGAGTAAATATAGATGATTTTTGACAGACATTAACTTGCAGGCTGTGATGAGAATCTCAACAAGCAATCTCACTCCTGATTTCAAAAAAATTGTAGAAAAGTGTGATAGGGTACATTTGTCTCATTAAACTGATTCTAAAATTTAATGTGTTTGCAGCTATAGATGATATGAAATTAGCACAATAAGTAAATTGAATAAAACTACCACTATTTTATTTAATTTATATTTATTGATTTTTATGATACAATTTATACTTTTTCTGAAATGCAAAGTTAACTAATGAATGCAATCATTTTAAAAGGTGCGGCCCTCCGCTAACCTCCGCTCCCACAAAGTGGCCCCCGAGCCACCCCTGCTCTAGACTCTTCCCTGGTCTGCAAATAGGATCAAAATAGGTCCTACAGTCACATGGAATGTGTGCCCTCAAACACTGACCAGAAGCTTGTCTGGGAAAACTGATCCCAAAGTGCCCTGTAAAAAGGTCTGGTTTCTGGCAGCTCCCTTCCCTATTCAAATCCATCAGTGTCCAAGACTGCTTTCTCAGAAAAGACAATAAAACTAACCAAATCTCTACCTTGCCCAATGTTTCCCTACCTGGTTATCTTGTAAGAACCTAGTAAAACCATTTTAATCCCATAACAAACCTTGTAATAGTTTTCTTGTCCTGGTAATTAGAGGTCACCAAACATAATAGACATTTCACATGAATGTTACATTCGCAATTCCTGGGAAGCTTCCTTGCTCAGACAACATTGTTTCATGATAGCCATTGCAGCATTGTTCTAGGAGCAATCAGGTTGTGTTCCAAGGGGTATATCCAACCACACTCTGTTCAGTAAAGTGTGTGTGGGTGTGCTGGGATGTCCACTAATCTTCACATCCAGCGCAAGGTTAGGTACACCTTCTTCCTTGAGTGGAATGCTGGTTTGTTTCGCTCTTCCTTCTTCTCGAATCTCTGTCTCTATGGATAGGTAAATATAGTCCCATAGAATAACCTCCCTTCTCTGTCTCTATAAGCTACCACCAGTGTTCCCTCTAAGCTGAGTTACTGTGAACTGGCTCACAGTTTTTTAGCCTCTGCCTCACATATTTTTGTCTTAGCTCAGGAAGGATGGCTCCAGAGCAAACTAATTTATGCAGTAGCCAAATCGCTTGCTCAAAACTTTAATGCCAGCAGCTCACAAAGTAGAAGTTTTGCTCACAAGACTCCACAACTTAGTGGGAGCATTGGCTACCACCTTTATTTCTTGAACTTGTATGTGTGTATATAGAGTGCTCTTCAGTTAATACGTTTTGATCTTATTCTTTAATTCTCTTTAATAAAAACCATTTCATTGATCATGGCCTGGTTCATTTCGAGAATTCTCTAAGGGAAAAATTCAGTATACAGATGTGGAGATCCTGCTTGCTTACCCTCCTCTCACATGGTTTGGGTCTCCTTGCTAATTCCCCAACATGCTCAGGAAACTCGCACAACCACTTAGGGTAATACAACCCAGTTCCCCTCACTATATGACTGCAATTAATGTTTTCACTCAACTGCAAAAGCTGATGCCCAGTATAAACACCAGCAGAGTAAGCAAAAGTGCCATCTTTTTTGACACTGTCATGCTCAGACTTGATTTGGTTCCCAGCCTATTTCAGCTTGCTGCATAAGGGCTCACAACTGAGTACTCTTAAAACGTTTAAGTGGAAAATGTGCCATCCAGGTGCTCTATGTCAAGAGAAAATCCTTAACGGTCATCTGGAGCTATTTGACCATGTGTGTGTGAGAAGGAAAAGGAGAATGGGAAAGCAGTTTGCAGAGGGGAGTTAATTTGTTTTGAGTGAATCTTGTTGAGTAGCCAAGTGATGACCATTAAGTTATTATCTTGTTTATCTCATGGTAACTGTGTAATTAGCTTGAGAAGACCAGATTAGAGACGCTTGCCATGTGAAGGAAGGGCATCATTGTGTACTCATTACTTCGCTAAGGCATGTTTCTTTGCAGGTTGTTTGTTCCAGTTCTTTATCAACTTTGACTGAATGGGGGAAGAAGGCAGGGGTCCGTTGGAGTGGGAGCGCACAGGAGCGCAGCTCCAGGAGTGAGGAGCCCAGGGGGCGGGCACATGACCAAGCCCCACCCTCTCCTCGGCTTCCCCGAGCAGTGCAGAGGCACAGCGCCCCGGGGAAAGCCCTGCTAGGGTCTTTATTGTTTTTAATGTTTTGTTTTAATATTGATAATTTTATCATTGTTCCTTTTATGACTGTGTGCTGCTTTTCCAGAGACTTGCTCAAGGTGGCATAGAAATTTTCTAAGTATATCATTTTTTATCTGGGCACATGGCACATAAGTACTGGAGAAATTTCACCAACCCTTCAGCAGCTTCCACCCCATCCATTTGGTGTAGTGGTCAGGAGTTGGACTGTAATCTGGGAGAACCGGGTTTGATTCCCCATTCCTCCACATGCAGCTGCTGGTGTGAATTTGGGCCAGTCACAAGTTATCTCAGAGCTGTTCTCTCATGAGCAGTTCTCAAAAGACCTCTCTCAGCCCCACCTACCTCACAGGGTGTCTTGTTGTGGGAAGGGGAAGGGATGGGTGGTGCACATGTCCTGGGTATCTCAAGTCTACTTGAAACCTGGTGGTTTCAAGGGAGCAGGAAGAGAATGAGGGTGTATTCTTTACGTTTATTTTTATTGCACAAAATATTGGATGGGGAAGGGAATGGAGGGAAGAGCAGGTCAGTTTCACTCACCTGTGGAGTGGAGCCTGAGGTGTGGGTGTTGCCTTCTGACACACTTCCGGTATGTTAGGGGGTGTGGCATATGCAAATGAGTTATGCAAATGAGTTATGCTAATGAGCTCCTGCACCTCTTTTTCTACGAAATGACCCCTGGAAGAAGGTATCATTGATCTTGCTTTTGTAAGATTTATTTTTATGCTGGTAAGATGAGCCTCCTTCTCTAATTAGGAAGAGGTATCGTTTATTTAGATGTTCTTATTTTCTGTGCACTTTGGAAACTTGAACAAATACTGATATTTGTATTTTTTTATTGTTTCTTTCCTTTTAATAAATTTTCTTCTTTGTTTTAAGAAGGCTGTGGTTATTTGGTTTGTATCTTGGATCCGAAAAAGAACTCTGTTGTAGCCAGAATCTCACAGTATATTGCAGGAAACTCCTGGTCTGGAGTTGGTGATATTCAGTGAGGGAGAAAGGTTTTTGCTCACAGCATACTCCTGCAAGCCTGGTTTGGGTTGGTGGTTTTAAAGTGGTGTGCATCACATACACCAGTAAGATAATATCCCTTTTGCCCTACAAACCCTAATTTTCTTCTGCCATTTCAAGGCAATCTTACAGATGAGGATTCTAAATCCCATACCAGGTTTTGCACCCTCAGTTTAGGTTTCATCTCATGCTTCAAAATTATTCCCTTTAAAACACAGGCATGCTGGCACTTACAAGTGCTATTATTACATGATGTAATTAATTGTATATTCATATACCTGCTTATTATAGTTATATTCCACTCTGTCCCACTGGCTCAGATCAGCTGATAGCAATTTTATCAAAGTCAAGTGTTCCCCAAAGACTCACAGTCTAAAGAATGGTTATGCAGTGGCTCAAATTACCCTTGATTAATTGGTTTCCTATATTTAATTTGGTGATCGCTTTTGAGGAATGTTTGTGTCATTGAATCCTTGTTAAAATGCACCTCATACTCTGAAGAGCCATTCTAGGCCCTGGAGGATATCAGATCTGTTGAACCTGCTGTACACTTTCACTCCTCCCCAGATGGTAGTCCGCATACATGAGCTATAAGAGAAGTTGACTCTGGCCCTGATCACCATTTTAATTGAAACACAGATTCCCTTTCGCACTGCTGAAATAATTCACATCGCCCTTTGTTAATGTACAGAAAAGCCAGCATGGTGTGGTGTTCAAAGCATTAGATGAAGATCTGGGAGACACAGCTTCAAAGCTTCAGTCATGGAAGTTTGCTGGGTGACCTTGGGCCACTCATACACTATCAGATGAACCTACCACACAGGGACTGGAAGTAGCTAGCTCACTGCAGGATGTAATTGTTCATTCTTTTAAGTTTATGCAATTTGCCAGTGCATCAGTATTTGGGAGTGATCCACACCTGTTCTGATCTTGCCGGATCTTGTTTTCATCTGTGCTCTATATCGCTGCGTACCATAGTTCTGCCTTGGAGTGCTGCGCCGTCTCTTTGTAACAACTCCCCCACCCCTTCTATTTGTATCCTTGCTTATGGGCACTTTGTAGTCACTGGCAAAGTGGGCTCTGGTTCTTGAGAGCTTATGCTGTAATATGTTGGTTAATCTTGAAGGTGTCAAAAAAACTCTGTTGTTCTAAAAGTATATGAAGTTTGCCCAAACCCTGTTAATCCTTGCAAATGAAGTGCTGATGGCCCATAGATTTCAACAGGACCTTATGCTGCTGTTCTTTACCGAACTGTCCCATAAACTCAACTGATGCAAGCACAATTGATGACAGGATTGTACAATAGCTGTATCCAGGGCTCATTTCGTAGCAGGAGCTCCTTTACATATTAGGTCACCCGCCCCCCCCCCCCCCCCAATGTAGCCAATCCTCCAAGAGCTTACAGAGCTTCTTACAGGGGCTACTGTGAGCTCTTGGAGGATTGGCTACATCAGGGGTGTGTGGCCTAATATGCAAAGGAGATCCTGCTACAAAAAGAGCCCTGGCTGTATCATCTTAGAGATACAGAGCAGCATCCCATGGAAGACTGCCATGTGCACAACAGTCCTTATGCAAACAAGTGCTAAAATTACTTCTTGCTGCCTGCTTCTGTTAAGTGATTGTGTTTCCAGTATCTTTTACGTTTGCACAGGACTCAGCACAGGGTATTTCTTCTGACACAGTTTCAAAAGCAAATTACATAAAACCATGCACACTAGCTGTTGTACATTCCCTTGCTCCATATGCACACTGTTTTTTTGTTGAAACTTATATTGAAACTATAGGAGCCATATGTTGCTCTTGCACTGTCACTTGAACAAATGGAAAGAAAATTAGAATTAGCACTGCTATCAATTCTATTGTACAGTTATGTCCTTCTTTCCATCCATGGAACCAGGGGTCATTTCGAGCAGGAGCTCGGGGGAACTCAGCTCCAGGAGTTGGTGCCAGCCCCCCCCCCCCCACAGGGGAATGCCTGCTTGTGTCATGGCTGCAGCAAAATGACCCCGTCGCCTGGAAAGGTCCTTGTTCCTCCGACCAGCCTTCTGAAGGCTTCAGGCACCAATGAAGCTATCCTCCCAGAATAGTGGTATTTCTGAGGCTTGGATTAGTAGCTGTCCCCTCTCCGCCAGCTTTCTTTCTTTCTTTCTTTCTTTCTTTCTTTCTTTCTTTCTTTCTTTCTTTCTTTCTTTCTTTTCTCTCTCTCTCTCTCTCTCTCTCTCTCTCTCTCTCTGACATACTTCCAGTGATGTCAGGTGGTTTAGCATATGCAAATAAGTTATGCTAATGAGTTATGCTAATGAGCCCCTGCACCTCTTTTTCTACGAAATGACCCCTGCATGGAACCATTGTGGGGAAAACAGCATTCTTGTATGTTTTTCCACACCCCCTACTGTACCATAACTACTGAAAATTAGGAGGGAATTATTCACATCTAGATTGGACATCAAACAATAACACATGCTCAAAGGAAAGGTTTGTTTTTAATGGTATTTATGACTTTAAGTCATATAGTTGCACCAGTCAGCAAATCCAATAGCTGTGTTTCATGCTTTGATTTCCATAAGCTGGGAAATGGATGTGACCATGAGGAAAATCTTATTGCAGTGGTACAACTGAGTGTGACAAACAAGACTGGGAAATGGCATAAAAATAAATGAATCATGAAGCATGTGTGACATTTTGGATACACATAACTTTATGCAGCCTAAAGAATCCTGTGTGCCTTAAAAACTTGCATCCCATTTTTGAAATATTTTAAAGAAGCTATAGTTTTCTTGAGCAGTGCATCTTACAAAAATAGGAATATTATAGTGAAGAGGGTTGCTAGCTCTGGACTGGGAAATACCTGGAGATTTTGGGGGTGGAGCCTGAGAATGGTGGGGTTTGGGGAGGGGAGGGACTTGAATGAGACATAGAGTCCACCTCCCCAAAGTGGCTGTTTTCTCCAAGTGAACTGACCTCTGTTGCCAGAGATCAGTTGTAACAGTGGGAGATCTTCAGCCACTGCCTGGAAGTTGGGAACCCTAGTAGTGAATCAGCCATTGTCTTGGTACTACAAAATAAAACACACAGATATACACGGGTAAATAAGGCAGCACCTTGAACCAAACAAAAAACCTGGTGGAAAGTTCAAGAGGAAAAGAAGAGAAAAAATGTTGTTTTTCCAGTTCATGCTGTCCACCCACTTATGGATTTTTTAAATTATAGGTGAAACTACTTGAGATATGTATGATCCAACCAAAGGATAATTAGTATTATTAAATAATTATTGTTATTATTAAATGATAGAGCAGACACTTAGATGAAAGACTGGCCATACCAATAGGCTTTCAAGTAAGGGTGAATGCTACTCTGAGATCCCTGTCTGTCTGTGTGTAAAGTGCTGTCAAATCACAGCTGACTTATGGCTATCCTAGCAAGGGGCTTGCAAGGCAAGTGAGAAGCAAAGGTTGTTTGCCGTTGCCTTCCTCTGTAGTCTTCCTTGGTGGCCTCCCATCCAAGTATTAACCTGTCAGCTGTACCATGCCACCTTCCCTCCCCTGAGCTCCCTAGTAATACATAAATGTAATTTTAAAAAATACTGCTGGCACAGGTTACTTACTTTGCCACCAATGATGGCACAATTGCTGTGAAACAAGAAAGGGACACAAAACAAATGTGGGTTAGGCATCCAACAAAGGGGGCTTTGCTTATGCTGGGTTAAAAACTTGTTAGTGTTTAAGGATACTACAAGACTTCTATTTTATTACTGGGCAATCAGAAAATTCAGATTTCTTAGCCTTGGATAATTGAAGTTTGGTTTTACTAATCACTGGTAAGAAACTTGCTAGGGAGATCTATTTGCAGTTTACGGTGGTTTCTTTATGCTGGTTGAACTGGTTTTGAGGGCATATGACTGGTGATACGGCTAATAGTTTTTGCATTGCAAGAATCTATCTTATTTCATACTCTAATTTTTGTAATCCAGTTTTGTTGACTTGTTTGTTGTATACATTATACTAGCCTAATTTGCATGGTCCAAGGTGGGCTACAGATGAAATAAATAAATTTGTTCCATTGATTTTGATGGGAAAGTTGGAGAGCAATCTGAAGCAGGTCTATTAAATGGGGCTGAGTCCTAGGAAAGTGTTCTTAAAATTGCAATGTAAAGCACCTGGCAAATGTGCATCTCTTGCACTGAAATCAATGTAGATCCTAACCATGCTTACCTTTGGTTGTATAACACATTTATACCTATCTCAAGTAGTTTCACCCGTGTAAAGGAAAATAATTACATGCCAGGCTCATACCTTCTTTTGAAAATGGTTTATTATTCAGCAGTTAGAACAGCAAACTACAGTAGCCTCAGTCTGGGAACATCATGAAAATGCCATTTCTACCACCTGTATAATTCTGTTACCAGTTTGGTGTAGTAGTTAAGAGCATGGACTCTAATCTGGGAGAACCAGGTTTGATTCCCCACGCCTCCACATGCAGCTGCTAGTGTGACCTTGGGTCAGTCACAGTTCTCTCAGAGCTGTTCTCTCAAAAGCAGTTCTTGAAAAGAGCTCTCAGCCCCACCTACTTCACAGGGTGTCTGTTGTGGGGAGGGGAAAGGAAAGGAGATTGTAAACTGTTCTGAGACTCTTTCAGGTAGTGAAGGGTAGTGTATAAATTCAACCTCTTCTTCTTAACAAAGTGAGTTCCTTAAAGACTAAAAAAATATTAAAATTCCAACATCAGCTTTCACGAACCAGACTTCTCTTCTTCAAATGCATATGAAGTGGATAATTATTTTTACAGAAATTTCTATAATAAAAAGTGGGGGAGAGGGTGAAGCAGCAGTAAACCTGTTGCTAATAATTCAATTGTGAGTTCCTGTGTAAGGAACTGGAATGGACTAGTTGTTACACTTAATGATGAATGTTGAGATAGATTAGAGTTTCCAGGGTGCAGTTACAAAAAGCAAACAAAATCTAACCCAAAAAGGAGCAGTATGAAGCATAAGAAAATGATTACAATGTCATACAGTTTGATAATATGATTACAACATAAGAAGAACCAATTGATATCTCTAAAGAGTGGGTCCTGCTGTACTATTAGCAACTATATTGCATCAGAAAACTCAAGTCTCTGTTTAAACCAAGGGTATTTATCTCTTGATGAGTTCTTTTTTTTTTTTAAGATGTTTATTAATTTTCTCTATTACTACCTCTACATCGCTACTTTCTAAGCTACATTTACCTTATACAGAGTGTGCTTTAACATTTGCTTAATATTACTTTACCACTAACACATATGAAGCATTTTAAACCTTGGTTGATTTTCAATTAACATTGTTACTGATGATATAAGAAAAATAAAAAAGCTATTTGACAGACATGCTCTTTTGGAGGAATGCTTGATTATACAAATTATATAAAATATATAAGTGCAATTTTCAACAAAAACAATTCAGCCCTTATTTCTTCTTTCGTCCTCTTCTTGTCTTAACAGTCTCTTCTTGTACCTTTGGAGCTACTGCTCCTTTTTCCGAGTCAGAAATTTCTTCTTCACTCTTTGAGCTATCAAATCCATACATACTTTCTTGCTATGCCAGCGAACCATCTGAGTCTCTCTCTTTTTTCTTTTCTTTGCTTTTTTCCAAAAAACTTTTTGCCTGTTGAACAGAGTCAATCTTATATTTTTTATCTTTGATGCTGAAGCTCAGTCCTTCCGGAATGTTCCATCTGTAGATAATAGATTCAGACTGTAGCCAAGATGTCAGTTTTCCATAGGCTTTCCTTCTTTTCCTTATTTCGAATGGAATATCTTTCATCACTTTAACTTCTTTTCCTTTGATCTTCAGAACCGCTTTATTTGTGGTCCTAAGCACCACATCCCTTGTTGACTTTTTGGAGAACCTTATCAAAATCTCACCAGGCAGGCTATTCTTTTTGGTATATTCTGGATAGGTTCTGTAAACCATATCCATGTCGCTTTTTATTTCCGCTGCTTTTAAGCCTGTTACTGGTTCAAGCGCTTCATTTAGTAGATTTTTAAGGTCTTCTCCTTTATCCTCTGGCACATTCTGAAGTCTTAGGAAAAAATTCGATCTTTCCATCTGTAGTTTCAAAAGCTGATCAGAATGGAAGGCCTTTTCTTTCTCCGCTTTTTGTAGCCTTGAATCATGATTTTTTACTGAAGTCTTAACTTCCAGAAGTTCTCGCTGCAGCTTCTCTGTGGTTTTATTCGACTCCTTCAGTTCCAGCTGCATTTTGTCCATCTTAACGTTGAGAGCTGTCATTTGGTCCACTAGAGGTCGCAATAACGAGGAGAACACAGTGCTCATCTCTGTGGTATCAACCTTTGAACTCGGAGCTGTACTTCCTAGTTTGGGGGAAGGTTTCGGTTTCCCCGCCATTGTTGAGGCTGCGCTTTTTGTTGATAGTTAGATAAGATGTACGAAAGAAGCAAATTCTACGACTGCGCTTATAACTTTTTAAAGTTCATATCCTCTAAAGCGCGATGCTGCCATCTAGCAAGCCGAACGTACTTTTTTCATACAGTAACGCCATGTAAAGAGTCTCGTAAGTACGCTGATCTCGGGGGGGGGGGGGTTCACTCCACCCGCCTTTCCCGCTGTGTTCTGTTTGTTTTTACTTCAGACTCACGTTTTCTCCATGCGTAACTATAAGTTCAAGCTTCAAAGCTTCGCACTCTCTGCTGCTTCACGGATTTGCGCTTCTAGCCATACGGCTCCCACGGACGGGGGAACCTATGGGGGTGATGAAAAGGGACCTCGATCCCTCGGTCGCCACTGTAGGGAGAGATCTCCTTCGGGCCACCCCAGGCAGAGCCCCCTCACTGGGGTCTCGGCACCAGTCCGGAGCCCCTTCTTCCCGCCGGGTAAGGATCGCGCTCCCCGCAGATGCGGAGGAGCACGTCCGCCATGCTCGCAAGTCTTTCCGGAAGTCCATCTCTTGATGAGTTCTAATCCAGCACCCTTTGAGTTGCAATCTCCTTTTGAAGTTGTTTGTTTGTTTTTATAGGAGAACAAGGACTTTTAGATCTGCAACAATATATCTAGCAAGATTTAAATGGTCCCCTAGTTTCTTTACTTCATTAGCTGGTATTACCCCTAAATAGCACTGAGTCAGGAACCACGATTTTGAGACACCCCCCTCCAGGCTGTGCAATGTTGTGTTTGATAAGAAATTAAAATCAGATACAGGTAATCAAAAGCTGACTCACAGGGAGTAGGTGGGTTGGACACAAGCTGACAATGGCTCTATTATTTGGCTTCCTGAGGACTCATCAAAATTCAGGGCCATGATTAACTATCAGGGTTTGCAGGACAATAATCAGTTTCCAGTGAGGACCAGGAATCTGCCTTACAATGTAGACTTCTATGGAAACCTAATCAAAGGAGAAACCAGGATTATCACCATCTCCTGGGCTTTTTAAACAGACACTAATCAGGTCTGCTACTCATTAAATTCAATTATCTTACTCAGATCCACCCTGCCTTCCCTATTATCTCATCTGATACCTGTCACCTCTCCCTCTCCTTCCCCATTACCTTTTTGAACAGTTGTAATCAACCATTGGGAGCTAGGATTCTGAATTCTCCCATAAGGAGAGGATCCAATAGAAATGGGTCCCTACAGTAAATGCCCATGGAATTCTGTCTGTCTATCTAGCAAGCTGTGCTGGCCACAACTCACCTACTCTCACATTGACCACTAAAGAAGCTGCCTTGGTGTCCTATTGGCCTGTCCTGCTGGGTCCTCCATTCTTACATCCACATTTTTTGATGCATTGCATCTTGGGAGTTGTAGTTCTCAGCTCGCCTTACTGCAACCATAGCAAAGGGCAGGGGTGGGCAATTGTTTTGGCTCGGGGGCCACTTTGTGGGAGTGGAGGTTAGCGGAGGGCCACACCTTTTAAAATGACTGCATTCATTAGTTAACTTTGCATTTCAGAAAAGGTATCAGTTGTATTATAAAAATCAATAAATATAAATTAAATAAAATAGTGGTAGTTTTATTCAATTTATTTATTGTGCTGATTTCATATCATCTATAGCTGCAAGCACATTTAATTTTAGAACCAGTTTAATGAGACAAATGTACCCTATCACACTTTTCTACAATTTTTTTGAAATCAGGAGTGAGATTGTTTGTTGAGATTCTCATCACAGCCTGCAAGTTAATGTCTGTCAAAGAGCATCTATATTTACTCTTGTTGATCTTCATGCAAGAAAAACTTTGCTCACAAATATATATAGATCCAAATATAGAGAACATTTTCCCGTGGCCGACTGTCTTGGCGGGCCACAAAAAACTCTGTGGCGGGCTGCATGTGGCCCCCGGGCCGCAATTTGCCCACCCCTGGCAAAGGGAATTAGAACTATAACTCCCCACTGGGAGTCCCAAGAGGCTGTGGGGCATTAGCAACGAGTCAAAGTGTTAACCAGGAAGCAGCTTTGGAATTGAAAGGGACCGGGGGGGGGGGGGGGGGGGAGGAAAGACCTGGACATCTCTCTGAATTACAACTGATCTCCAGACTACAGAAATCAGTCCCATGGAGCTTTGGAGAGTGAGCTCTATGGCATTACACCTCAGTGAAGTTCTTCAACAAACCTGGCCCTCCCCTTAATATTGCTAACCTCCAGGCGGCTGCTCACTAACAACAGCACCATGTAAATAACGTTTATATAAAATTAAATCTCAAACAATTTTATATAGAAGTTTTATTTAAATATCATAAACAAAATAATCCAAATGAATAAGTAGTTTAAAGAACATATATTACACTGAGATATCAAAACAAACACTTCTGAGACTACATCATAAGGTTATAAAGTAACAAGGAAAATTTGAAATACAAAGCAACCACTAAGTACTTTTTAATTGCCCCAAAGGGTTATGTAACCACTCTGAAGACTTGAATGGATAACAACTGCAAGATTATGAGAACCATTTAATCTTGTTTCTGATGCCTTCTTTAGGTCCTACAGCATTAAATTACAGATGAAAATCTTATTCTGGAAATACAATTTAAAAAAAAATCATACTAGTTCAAAGAAAATATTTTCATTATATAAACCTGTGATTTTGCATTTAAATGAGAGATTCACAGCAAACAGGCAGGAGAATCAAGAATCAAGCCAGCTGAGAATACTGTTAGGCTGTGTGCCATGTTGAAAATTTATACTGGTGATTCCCTCGAATATACTGTATGTATAGAGAGAGGATTGGGAGCTTGGAGTTCCTACTATTATTGTTATTTTGTATAAATATTTTTGTAAAACTTGTTATCTATCCTTTCAGCTGTATTCTAATCTGAATCTACTACTTCATATGAAATAATGAATACAACAATAGGTAGTTATTATAAAATATATTTTTATTGTTTATACCCAATTAAAAACACATAAAGAACACTAGAAGGACCACCAATAACTGCTACTGGGGGTATGCCAGATGAAACAAAAAAGTCTTCACCTGCTGGAGAAAGACACCGATAGAGGGAGACAGCAATATCTCCCTGGGGAGGGACTTCCAAGGGTTTGGTGCCACAACGGAGAAGGCCCTTTCTTGGGTTGTCACACATCCAGCCTCACATGGTGGGGGCAACCAAAAGAGGGCCTCTTACAATGACCGGAGTGAATGGGTAGGTTTGTATGGGAAAAGGCGATACCTAAATGGTTATCACCATTAGAGGCTTTTATCAGACCAACTCTGTTAATGGAAAAAAATAAAGGATGTTATGAAAAATTGTTGGATAAAAATAATGAATTAAAATCAGAAAATGAGATGATAGAACAAAAAATAAAGCTATCCTGGTTAGAAAAAATTCAATTAAAATCCAGATTCAATAAAGATAAAAAAAATGGTTAAAGATATGGTTACCATCAGATATTAAATTAATAAAGAAGTTTATACCTGGCTGTTAGATGACTATATGAAAGATGAAGAAATAAAAACCCCAATTATTTCTTGGATAAGAGATATAGGCCATACTATTGATGTAGAGAGTTGGTCAAAAATTTGGAAGTCTATAAAGTACAACTTATAAAGAAAATGTGTATAAAATGTTTTATAGGTGGCACTTTACACCAGATAAAATTGCGAAATGCTTCCCTAGCACCCAAAATAACTGTTGGAGATGTAAAAGTAATGTGGGCACCTTTCTTCATATGTGATGGAGTTGTGACAGAGTACAAAAATATTGGCAAAAAGTTTGTAATTTATTAAGAGAAATCTTTGATGTAAACATGCCTATATTACCAGAAATTTTTCTATTGAATATGATACCAGATAGTAATGGTGCAGATAAATATGTAATAACATATATCTTAACAGCAGCTAGAATTCTTCTAGCAAGAAATTGGAAATCTGAAAAAATACCGACAAAAGAGGAAATAAGGATTAAATTGTTGGATTTGGCTGAGATGGACAGATTGAACATAATATGGCAAAATAAAAAAGAAGAGATATTTCAGAAAAGATGGAATAAAGTGTACAAATGGATGGAAATTAAAATATGTATCTAGACTCCGAAAAGTATAAAACTGATAAATCTAAGAATATGATAGGACTTAAGCTTTATAAAAGACGAAAATGGTTATATTAGATGGTAACAAGGAAAAATAGAATTGAAGCATTATAAATATATGTGTATTTTTTTTGCATGTAACGTTCTTTTTTTTTTTGTATCTACATATCCAGGGGGATGTAATGTTTTTTCCCACCATAGAGAACAATGGAGGGGATGGGGCAACCTGTTTGCGGCCCATAGAATTGGACCCCCTGGTCCAATCTTCTTGAAACTTGGTGGGCATTTGGGGGAGAGCTAAAAAATGCTCTGGTTCTGGTTGAGGACAGCCAGACGTCTTTAGGGATAGGGATCACCAGTAGATTGTTCTCAGCAGAGCTTAAAGCTCTTCAGGGAACATAACAGAGGAGGTGGTCCCAAAGACTGCTCAAGGCCTTAAAGGTCAATACCAAAACCTTGCACCTGATCTGGTACTCCACCAGGAGCCCATGCAACTGGTGCAGCATAGGTTGAATATGTGTGGTCTGTGGTGTTTCCATCAGGACCTGAGCTGCTGCATTCTGGACCAGATGAAGTTTCCGGATCAGTCTCATGGGCAGGCCAGTGTATAGCAAATTACAGTAATCCAGTCTGGAGGTGACCGGTGTGTAGATTACTGTAGCTAGGTCAGGGAGAGACAGGAAAGGGGCCAGTTGCCTTGCTTGGCGCAGCTGGCAGAACACCGGCTTGGCAACGCTTGTGATCTGGACCTCCATGGATAAGGTGTCCAGGACCAGACATTATAAATCTCTATAATGTCCATTAGGGAAGTGAGGGGTACAGGAACCTTTTCATACAGTCCCATTCCCACTGTGTTTATTTTGGGAAGGGAGAGAAGCTGGCTTCCCAATTGCAGAGAGAGAGACAGAGACAGACAAACAGACAGAGAGGTTCTAAACCAAAATTCTACTTATTCCATTACACACTCTAAATCAGAATGCACTTTTGTAGCATTTCAATACTCAGCATAGAATATTTCAACACAACCACAATACATAAATAGTGCACAAAGTTCTATAAGGATATCCTTGGTTGCTCTGTCAAGACCCATAACAGAAGGGTGGTTGGCCAGAACAACAAGGAACAAAACTAAAATCAGACATTAAGTACTCTTTCCCCCCATAGAAGCTAATGTAACTGTCAATCAAGTCTGTGACAAGCATTTGACATACGTCTGTGACATACAAGGCAAAGCTCAGCCCATTCTTTCTATCTTTGGGTCAGGAAAGTCAAGGAAATCTGGGTTGAGCTAGGTTGATTCGGAGCTAGGTGGTGTCCTCCAAGCAATTCGGCACCAAAATCAAATTCAACCTTCTTTTTAATCCAGCCCTCCCCCCGCCCCCCTCCGGCACTAAAATTGAGTTCAATCTTCTTTTTATTCTGGGTTTTCCCCCCATTCTGCATTACACTACCTCCCTTCAGTGGTCAGCCCAGTTTCAGCTTGCTGTTGCCCCATGTTATTTGGATGTTGTTTTGCTGTGGACTAAATTGTTTTGACTCAAACACTGAGAGCGGAGCAGGCAAATGTGGAAAAGACCAAGGCTGATTAAGAGAGTCCCAGGAAGCTAGCTTCAGATACTTAATCTGCTTAGAATCTGATAAAGTATAAACATTCCAAAAGGCAAAAGTCATGTAAGGCAAAAGGCACGTACAGAGTTATCTGTATCTGAACGCCACAGCACTTAGCAGAGTCCTGAAGCCTCCTGGGAAACAAGACCACAGATTCAACGACAGAGGCTAATTGCTATAGAAATTGTTATGTACTGTTATGTTCTATGCTTTAACTGTAACGCTGCCATGTGCTCCAGTAATGGTGCCACGCAGTCTGAGCACATGGCCGGGAAAGCGGCCTGAGCTTCAGGCCGGGAAACAATAGCTCACTAGGATCTTGGACATCCCCCTATCAGAGGCTCTGAATATTCGAATGTACCAACTAGCATCTCTGGCGGGAAGGGTGTCCTATCATGCTGTATGGGTGAAGTTGGGGGCGAGGCTTCTCTGTGCATATAAGCAGACCCCCGGCCCGCACCAGGTAATAAAAAGAGCTATGATTGAAATTACTCCACCGGCCTCCCGACTCCACTACTTTTCAGAAATTAAAGTATCATAAATGTACCAGAGGTTTAGCAGAGGACTAAGGTTCAATCCAGCCTAATTCTGTGATAATTTCCCCCCTTATTCATCTCTTTTCTAAACTGCAAAGTCCCAGGCTGTTTCGGCTTTTTCTCATAGTGTGAGATAGAGCAGAGTGTTATTTGCATATTGTTGGCAGCTCAGCTCAAATCTCTGGATGACCTCTCCAAGCATCTTTACACAGATGCTGAAAACATGGGGGACAAGACAGAACTTTGGAGAAGTCCATAAGCCAAAGGCCAAGGGGCAGTGCAGCAGTTTCCTAGCATCACACTCCGAAACCTACCCTTGAGGTAGGACCAGAACCACCACAGAACAGTGTCTCCCAGACCCAAAGGTGAGCTGGAAGGATACCATGATTGATGGTATCAAAATCCGTCAAGAGGCCCAGGAAAATTAACAGTCACACTCCTCCTGTCCCTTTGCCAGCACATATCATTCCCCAGGACCATTTCTGTCCCATAACCAGACTGGAATGGATCTAAACAATCGCTTCATTCAGGAATCTCTGAAGTTGGCCAGCCACTGCTTGTTCATTCACCTTGCTCAAGAATGGTAATTTGAGAATGGATTAGATTTATTCACCTCTTTTGGGTCCAGATTGGTTTCTTAGGAATGCACTGTTGCCTGCTTCAAGGCAGGAGCAATTACCCTGTCTCTCAGGGAGGCATCTACTGTCTCCAGGACCCAGTCCACCAGCCCCCTCCCTGGCAGATTTAAGTCGCCAGGAGAGGCAACAGTTGTACAGACAGGTGGTAGGCCTCAAACTTCCTAGAATCCTGATTACATCCTCAGACTGCACAAGCTGAAAGGCATCCCACTTAACTGCACGAATCAGCACCCTTGGACCATCCAATCCTATTGCTGCTAATGTAGAGTCTAAGTCGGAATGGATGTGAGAGATTTCATCTGCAAAGTGCTTAGCAAAATCACAGCGGGCTGCAGCGCTGTCCATCTCCTACTACTGGCCAGAGCTCAACTGGCCCCTGACCACACTATGCAGATGCAAAGGTGGCAGGAAAACATTCCTTCTTTGCTGCCATCAAATCTGCTCTAGCCTTGTCAGAGTCATCCGGACTGCCTCCACTGTCACTCTGGCCGTCCCCCTTGTCTTTCACTATAGTGGAATGAATTATCCTACATTTTAATATTTCCCCCCAAAACCAGGCATCCTACTCCCAGGGGCTGTCATTCCACTTTGTGAACTGTCATTCCAGTCTCAGAACACTTGTGCTATTCCCAGGGACCATCGATCCACTATGGGAGCTGTCATTCCAGGCTCAGAGCAGGTGTCTCTAAATCTGGTCTGCATTCAGGTGGGTAGCCATGTTGGTCTTACACAGAACTAAGTTTGAGTCCAGTGGCACCTTTCAAGACCAACAACGTTTTATTCTGTGTATAAGCTTTTGTGTGCACGCTTCTACCCAGAATAAAACTTTGTTGGTCTTAAAGATGCCACTGGACTCCAACTTTGTTCGGCATTTTCACTGGAACTTTTCTCTAAATTGTATTTAAATAGAGCCCATACAGTTGGTATTTGGCTCTCATTAAATCCAATGTTCCTTTATGCATATTTATTGTTCTCAGTGTGCATTCTTGTCATTCGTTTTAGTGCATCCCCTCAATAGACAATGAAAAACAAAAGGAACATCCCCCTGCAAAGTGCAAATATTTCACATTTTCATACAATTTTTTTTCTCTAAGGAGTTCAGGTCAACATATATGGTTCCCACCTCCCCCATTTTATCCTCATAACAGCCGTGAGATTGACTGATCCAAGGGTATCTGGAGAAAACCACTACACCATGCTAATATCAAAAATGAACATTTAATTTAAAAAACAAATACAGTGCCTCCAGATCTCTGACGTTGCTTTTATATTAACGAGGGACGGCTATGGCCCAGCTGCCAGCATGACTCATCAGCACCTCCAGCTCCAAAAGCAGTGTATCTCTGAATACACTGTTGCTGGACAATCTCTGCTGCTGGACAGCACAGGCAGGACCTAGTCCGCTTGTGGGATTCCCGGAAATGTATGCTCGAGATCTGTGGAAAACAGGAGGCACCGCTCAATAGACCTTTGGCCTAATCCAGCGCGGCCGGCGGCTTTCCTGACGCCCACGAGAGAAAGAAATACCTCCGCGTTTGCTCAGCGCCCTCTCCCACACCTAATTCCCTCCCATAAGCCCGCAGTTCCTGCTCCTTCCCCAGCGGCTCCCACAACGTCCCTCCCCGGCGGCGTGCTCCGCGACTGAGCCCTCACGACTCCTCCTCCCTTGGATGGTCACATGGACGCGAAGTCCCAGCCCAGGCCCGGCGTTGAAGAGGCGCCGCTGCCGCCGCGGGTGGTGCTTTTGATCTGTATGGTTTGAGAACTCCACCTCGGCGGACTTGGGGCTGCTGCTGAGGAGGCGTCTCGAAAGCTCCGGGCAAAGCGACGGAGACCAGCCGGGTAAGAGCTGCGGGCATCCGCTCTGGCTGGCGGGGAGCGAAAAAGAGCCGTCTGGCGTCTCCGTTTCTCTCTCTCCCCCCCCCCCTCCTGCGGCGGCTTCAGTTTCTATGGGGACGGCTTCTCGTGCTGCGTCCCCCGCCCTTGTGGGGTTTAGGGCCGCTGTCCCCGCGCTCTTACGCGCATGGACACCGGCGACCACACTTTCGTTGCCTGTGGAGAAGAAAAACCCCTTCCCTGCGTTGGAATTGGCGCCCTATCACTCAGGTGGTGCGGATGGGAAGAGCTGTGTTTTTTACCCGCCCTAAAGGAGCACTGGTTGAAAAAGGGAAGTGAGATATGATCTATGTAGGCATGCGCGCGCGCGTTTATCGAGTCTGAAAGGCA
Organism: Lepidodactylus listeri; assembly: GCA_029233225.1. Lineage (NCBI taxonomy): Eukaryota > Metazoa > Chordata > Lepidosauria > Squamata > Gekkonidae > Lepidodactylus > Lepidodactylus listeri. Next base: position 47,827,387 of record JARCFY010000012.1, read on the forward strand.
TCTGTAAGAGGCGCGTCTAATTCTAAGTGCTTGTTTTGGCTTTCTTTCCCGGGCGTTGGTTCAAAGGTGTTCTCGGTGCCCAAGCGGAACAGTTTAGTATCAGAGAATATATTGGTTATAATTCCTTTTGTTGTGCGGGAACTCCTCACTGAAACGTCACTATGATTCAGCCGTCTGGATTATGGCTTCATTGTGAAGGTAAATGCACAAGAGCAGATTTAAGCCTGACTGCCGGTCACTTGACACACCCGGTGGCACATCCTTCCCATAGCTTTGTGTATGAGTATGATTTGGCTCTCGTACTTCTGCCATTAACTCAGTCGGTGATTAGGAGGAGGTCATGCTGCCTTAACTTCAGCCCATCATTGCAACAAGTCGATGTGAAGGACTGCATTTTTTAAACGCTTAGAAGTGCTGTACAAATAGCTGAAGGACTGTGAAGGGTTAATTCTTCACAGAAACAGAGAGCCCTAAGTGATAGGCTGTTCCAAGAGATTTGATAGGTTAGCATCAGCTGAGCAGAGAAAGACTTCTGAACTGGATGCTGAGGAGAATTGAGTCCGATTTCAGCCCTAGCTGAGAAGAAGAAGAAGAAAAGATTGGATTTATATCCTGCTCTTCACTCACTTGGAGTCTCAGAGCAGCTTACAAACTCCTTGTCCTTCCCCTCCCTACAACAGACACCCTGTGAGGTAGGTGGGGCTGAGAGAGCTCTTTCCAGAGCTGTCCTTTAGAGAACAGCTGGTACAGAGCTATGGCTTGCCCAAGGTCATCCAGCAGGTGCAAGTGGAGGAGTGGGGAACCAAACTTGGTTCTCCCAGATTAGAGTCTGCACATTTAACAACTACACCAAACTGGCTCTCAGTTGAGTTGAGTACTGACAGTTTTGAAATTCAGCCCTGACTGAGAGCTGTTTAACAGACAGAAGAACTGGGGAAAAGTTGGCAAGCGAAGATTCCCATTTGAGCCAAAGAAAGTGGATAGATCTTCTAGAGAGAGGAGAAAATTCCCTATCCAGTCAAACAGGGAGTTAGCTCTGAAGAGTGCAGAGATCCCTGGTCTGTTGTGGTTAAAACTCGTAACCGTAAGAGTCAGTTAAAAATACTACTGGTGTTTCAAGAGAAGGTTGGGTGCTGGAAAGAGTGTTACCAGCCTTCTGGAAACCAAAAGAGTCAGAGAATATTCAAAGAAAGTGTACTGAAGTGGCTGGGAAAGCACTGGAATAAAAGCCTCCCAACATAAAGATTTAAGTAACTGTGAATATCTTAAGAAACTCATTAGCCTGAAACATAAGAACTAAAGTCTGTGCATTTACTGATTTTACCACAGAAACTTTACCTCTAATTTCACCTGACCTTTCCCCTCAATGTTGAATAAAATATTTTGTTAATTTGGAATATAAAACTTCCCAAGTGCCATTTAAGTTGTATAAGTTAAAGGGGGCTCCCATTCCTTCTCTCAGATTCCTGTGCTGAACAAATAGCTAACATATTATACTGTGACACAGGGTGGGACAGCCAGAATTCTTCAGGAAAGAAGAAAACAGACAGATAGGGTGGCTCAGTCACAAAAAGGAAAGAAAAACAGGGAAAATCATGCCTCTGAGGAAGGGAACTGGGTGGAGTGTCATAGTCGATAATAATGTTAATCTGCTTTACAGGATTACAAGGAAATGCATAGGGAGTGGTTTGAACAGTTGAAAGTGCTTACAAATCCTTGCATACAAAAGTATTATTATGTGATAGCTGTAGGCATTGAATTTGCTGTATCATTCACACATCACTCAGAATGCTGGTGTAATAAATGATAAGTTAGTTCTTTTATTTTAAACAGATGACTCGTGTGCTAAAATTTTAAAAAGGAGATATTCCTGTAAACCAATTCCATTTCTAATTTTTACAAACAATATGAAGGAACAATCAGATGGGCTTTAATATAAAAGAAAAATACAATGAAAATAAGGATGTCTGGAGTAAGAAACGTACCAGACTGCCATATAACAAGTCAGGCCATTGGCTCACCTACCTAAGTACTGTCTGCTATAACTGGTAATGATTCTCCCTGGTCTATAGCAGAGAAGAATCTTGCCCAGAAGTGGAATATCTTTTCTTTAACTGCAGAGACCTTCTTCATGCAAAGCATGTGTCTTCTAATGAAAAATAGAGAGACAAACTAAATCCAAGCATCAGAGCAAATCCCATATATATAAAAGCCCAGTGGTATTGGCACTTTCCAGCTCTCCCATTGGCTGTGCTGTGTGCTCCATCAGCCATTGGCCCATCAACCACTGTCTCTCCGACAAAGATGCTTCTACTTCTGCTTGGCTCCTCTGTGGCAGGCTGGCCACTGAGGTGGGCCTCCGGCTGTCAAACCATTCTCTTCTCTTGCTGTGGGGATAACTTTTCCCTCAGTGGCTGTTGCTAGGCAATGAAGCTTGGTACTGTCAGTAAAAAGTCAAAGGCAGGAGGCACTTTTCAGGCCTACTTTGGCCTTTGTGGGGAACTCATTGGGGCCAGTCCTAACTAGGGGTGCCAGCTCCAGGCTGGGAAATTCCTGGAGATTTTGTGGTAGAGTCTATGGAAGCCAGAGTTTAGGGAGGTGAGAGGTCTCAGCTGAATAGAATGCCATAGAGTCCACCCTCCAAACCAGCCATTTCCTCCTGAGGTACCATTGCTGCCAATCTCCAGGTGAGGGCTGGCGATCACGCAGAATTAAAACTACTCTCTAGATGGCAGAGATCAGCTCCCCTGGGGAAAATGGCTGCTTTGCAGGGTGTACTCTTTGTTATTATACCTTGCTGAGGTTGCTTCCCTTTTGCTTGGATCCCCAACGCAGAGAAAGACTGTACTTTTCCGAGGTAGAAGCTGCAGGTGGGGGAGGGGGAGAGATGAAAAGCTAAAGTCAGTTCCCCTGCAGAAAATGGTGGACTCTGGGTCATTGTACCCTCCTGAGGTGCCCCCCCCCCATGACAGCCAGTGTGACGTAGCAGTTAGTGCTTCAGAGCAGGGTCTGCCAGACTCAGGTTCTTCCTGTGGAAGCTGATTGGATTATTTCAGACTATTGACAGACTTTCAGCCTAATCTACCTCACAGGGTTGTTGTGCAGATCAAAAGGGGGAATGATGTTGTTAGCCAGCAAGGCACTTTTCTGTGCTCTTATGGATTTTTATCCATAAGTTTGAACTCTGTGTCGCCAGCAGTGGAAGGGACTTGCGCTTTCTTCTCCACATAGGAGCCAGCTCCAGCCCAAGCCAGGAGGCTGACACCCCAAGCAGTTCACCCAAGACAAGGACAAAGGATTCCTCTTGCCATGAGGCCTCCTTCTGTCAGACATCCGCTGGTTAACCCCCACTCCTCAATATACATCTGAATAAGTTAGGCTAACAAGACTGCCTAGCACCTACTGTGCCAGCCATCAGATACTTGGCTAAAACCATCAACTGACAATAGGTTGGCCAGGTGAGTCATCGGACCCTAGACTCAGTGTCTGTTTCCTGGTGAAGTCATACTTTTGCAACACTGACCAAACCCCTGGACCTCCTCCCTTTGTTCACCTTTAACCTATAGCAAGGTTCAACAGGGACGGACCGCCTAGTAGGAGTGTTAGTGGGTTGTGGTCTGCATAGCCCGCCCCAAGACCCCCAATAAAAGTCCAAACCCAGAGTCACTCGGCCTCTTGAGCCATCGCCCCCCCCCCCTTTATGTCATCTTTAAATCTCTGTATCCTGGAACAGAGAGAACCATGTGGTCTTGCAGGTTCGAGCCACGTGTCCCATATTTTTCTATATTTTCCTTCCCCATCCAATTCTTCCTTCGGTCGGACAACTCTTCTTTAGGATAGGTAACGTATTGCTTCCCCACCAATGAACTCCTGCAAATTGCAATAGTGCTATTTTCTATCTTTATTTCCCTAGACCTGTGTGTATGTATGTGAGAATCTGTTTTTGTGTGCTTTAACAACATCATTTAGTAAACAGCATTTAATTTGCCATCTGCCTCACGTGCCTCTTTCCTTGAGAACTCCCGGGAGGGGTGGGACCCTGGTATAGTTGGCAAGAACCCGTGTATTTTGCCAATTGCTGAGTGTAAATTAAAGCAATTCGGCTAACAGAATTGGGGGCTCAGTCCGGGATTGCCCTGCAGGTCAAAGGTTGCGCCAAAGTCGACAGGCGTGTCTTTTGACCAGCAGACGTAGGGGAAAAACCACTTCTGGAGTTCTAGGAGAGGCTGTGTGAAAGATTTCTGTCTGCGTGCCTGGCTCTAGTAAGCACTCTATCGTGGGTGGGCTCTCCCCATTCCTATTGTGGGAAGGGATCCAAAAGAAACAGTGTAGGGAGCTAGATCTATTGCACCCACACCACATACACTACATACACCCGCTGAATCCGAAAAAAGGAACCTTTCTTTGAGCGCACCCTTGCTCCTCCCTTGCCTTACTTCACTCAACGAAGTGGAAATAATTAATTTAGGTTCGGGGTTACCCTGAGAGGCATATTGTCTGGAAACCCTACTGGCTAGAGATAGTCCAGTGCTCAGTGAGTCCGCCATAGCTCACTATTTTCCGAGTCCGCCATAGCTCGTAGTTGTGTTGAGCCCGCCATAGCTCAGTGAGTCCGCCATAGCTCACTATTTTCCGAGTCCGCCATAGCTCGTAGTTGTGTTGAGCCCGCCATAGCTCAGTGAGTCCGCCATAGCTCACTATTTTCCGAGTCCGCCATAGCTCGTAGTTGTGTTGAGCCCGCCATAGCTCAGTGAGTCCGCCATAGCTCACTATTTTCCGAGTCCGCCATAGCTCGTAGTTGTGTTGAGCCCGCCATAGCTCAGTGAGTCCGCCATAGCTCACTATTTTCCGAGTCCGCCATAGCTCGTAGTTGTGTTGAGCCCGCCATAGCTCAGTGAGTCCGCCATAGCTCACTATAGACTGAGTCCGCCATAGCTCAGGTCTGTGGTTAAAGGTAATCCAGAGAGGCTAGGAGAAGCCTAGAAACCTTATAATACGGGTTAGGAGGTAATCCCGTCAGAGAAGCGAGGCTTGGCCACCCCGTTCTCGAAACCCCAAAGTTAAGAGGTAGAGGAACCTCGGAGACAGAGGAGTCTCTTTGGGTTGGAGGCACCCGGAGTCTGAAGGAACGGATATTCCTCAGCTTCAAACGCCAGGTTATTGGGTTAAAGAGTAATCCCTGAGCGTCGCGGGGTGAGAGTCCCCCGGCCCTAAAAACTGCTTAGGCTCGGTGCCAATTTGTTTTGGGTTAAAAAGTAATCCCTGAGTGTCGCGGGGTGAGAGTCCCCCGGCCCTAAAAACTGCATAGAAAGTGTGCTAATTAATAGTAACGTTAGCCTCCTTGTGCTAACAAAAGCAGCTTTGAGACCTAAGAAAAGCGGAAGAGGCAACTTCCCAGTGCTTGCCCCTGTTTGAGGTAAAACAGGAGACTCTCCTTGAAAGTAACTGCATAAGCCAAGAAGGGGGGGGAAGACTTCCCTTTTCATTGCCCCTGTTTCAAGTGAAAGCAGGAGACCCTCCTTGACATACTCCTTTTCCCCAAGGTTAGTTCCTCAGATCAGTGCATCTGAAGTTAGTTAGGGGGATCCCAGAAAACAGGGTCTTTTTCCCTTTGGTGGCCATAGGCTAATTTGGTAACTGTAATTTAAGTTTGCTCCTCAGATCAGAGAATCTGAAGTTTATTTAAGGGAGGCACCCGGAAACAGGGTCTTTTCCTTTTGGTGACTGTTCAGCCATTTGGGTGTTGTGATAAACCACACAACATGTGCTTGGACTTTTTAACTGTGTAACAAAGGAGTCTTTAGGGCTTCCTTTTTGGATGTGATAATTTAAGAGAGTTAAGGAGTATTCTCTCTTTTGGTTAGGAACTGAACTAAGCAAGTGAAAATGTGCCCTGCAAGGAAGGCAGAGGTCTAAAAATGCTGTCTTAAGGAAACAGAAAAACCCAGCAGGCAGAAATAAGATCAAGTTCCCCTAGAAAAACAGCAGCTTGAGACCCTAATTGCATTTGAACCCTGTGAGACGCTGCTAGACTTCCCATAAAAGAATAGGAAAAGAAAAATCCCTAAAATCCCTGTAATCTTAAACAGAATAGTGAAAATTCTGCACCTTTTGTTAAGTTAGGAAAACGGGAGCCTAAAATGCCTCAACTAAAATTCCTGGGAAAGCCCAGCCAACTCTCAGTAGTTGGAACAGAAGCAGGCATTCAGTACAGCCAGAATGGCTGCAGCAAAATAAAATCTCCCCCCCCCCCCCCTCCATTCCAACCCCAGGGAAAGAAACTGGGTAAGAGATGGGGAAAGAATCCTCAGGAAGCAAGCACTCTCCTTTTAATCCTTTGTAAATGAAATTTGGAGGGAATGGTGTTAATCCCCAAGAGATTACTGCACAGAGAATAGCATTTCCCTGTGGCAATGTCAGTCTCCAGGCAAGACCTGGAGCTCTCCTGGAGCTCCCCTGGAGTTCTAACAGATCTCCAGACTACAGAGTCTAATTTCTCTGTAGAAAGTGAGTGCTTGTGGGAGGAGGGAAGACTTCATGGTTTTTGCCCCACTGGAGTCTCCATCCTTCAGACCTCAGCCTGAATCCCCAGGAATCTCCTGCCTGGACCTGACAACCTTAAACAGAGCTCGAGACCAACAAGTCCAACTTTTGTAACTAAGATGAGTGATCAACCTTAGCTGTAGAACACATGCCCCCAGAAAGAACTTAGATTCAGGGCTATAAAACAGCACAGCTATGTTACCAAATTTTACACATCAAGCTTAAATGCCAAGAATAATCTTCCTGTAATTATGCCCATAATTGAGAGAAATTGAGAAAAATTTGTACCTCTGTTTTTACCTTTTAAAATATAGAAACCTACAAATCCCAGTCTCTTCCCAACTGCCTTTGGAAGAGAACTGGACCCCATTTGAGCCACATTTGAAACAGCCTCTGAGCTTGCACAGAGGTCAGCCTCTTGCCCAGGGGAAAACATAGTACAAACAAATAGGGTTTTTCTGCCTGTTTCATTCTGGCCTATGCAGGTCAAATGAACACAGAAAAGTTCTTTAAAAAAACCCAGAAGACTGACAATTTAAAATTAGCTTAATCAGGAGACTTTAACAGCCCCAAAAGAAATGGAGAAATTTATTATCCCCTCCTCAAAATGGGCAGGAATCGCAGCAGTAAAATCATGAGAAATGTAACTTTTATTTTTGGGAAATGGAAGCTCCTAAGCTCCCTTCTTTCTGTAAACTCTCTATAGTCCATAGAAATACTAATCTCCAGGTCAGACCTGGAGACTTCCCATTGAACTGTTGGGGAAGGAGAACTATCTCTCCTCCCCCCACAGCACCTTCTTCCATTTTGAAACCTCAGTAGGTACAATGTGTTGTCTTTGTTTTGTGTTATGAAGCCTTTAAAGGCTGCCCCTTCTAGAGGGTGTAGAAAAAGCCACATTTTCTTTTGAAACATTTTGTTTTAACTGTTTACAAATACCTTTTTTTTTAAGTGGCACATTTTCAAACTTTTGAGCCCCAGCAGTGAGGTAGTTTCCCATGTCTGCAAGAAGCAGCAAATTCTCCATTTTGACTACAATGTATTTTTACTTTAGTGGCTCCTGATACAGCATGAATTGGCAAAGCTCAGGCAGGCTCTCCTTCCAGCTGCCTTTGAAAAAAAAAAACCAAACTGAGCCCACTTTGACCTTCCCTGCAGTAAAACCTCATGGCAGGGCAAACTGCCCTCATCTCCCCTTTAGCGACATTTGCATAATCAAAGAACTAGCAGGCATGAGATAAGATGGAGGAGTGCTGGTAATTGTTGTTTTTCCCCTGTTCTGTTAGGGCTATTTTTCCTTCTCAACCCTAGAGAGAAAAGTTCTTATATCACCCCCACCTTAAAGGAACTGAAAAGGGGTGCCCAGTGAAAAGAAATATGGAATGGTTTTTCTTTCCCTTTTACTTTGGCTCTGTTTTGTGAATTCACAGGGTTCTGTGAATTCAAGGGGGGGAGTGCAAGGGAGAGTGCAAGAAATTTTTGGTACAAGGATTTTTTTTTATTTTGTTTTTAATTTTCCCTTCTTTTAATCTGGCCTGGAAAAGACCCAAACTTTTTGAACTGTAGCAGCAGTCCTGTTAAAATCTTTTGAGACTCATGTTGAGAGAGCCTCATCAGACAAAGACAGTCTATCTGGAAAACCTTGCCATCCAACAAAAGCCTCCTTCCCCCATCTCTTGTGAAATTTGCATTATCAAAGAGCCAGCAGCTCTGAAATGAGATGGAGAAGGAAGTTCTCCCTCCCTCTTTTGTTAAGCATAATTTCCCTCTACAACCAGAGACAAAAGCCCCCCCCCCCCTTCTTTCTCTCTCTAAGGCAACAGGGAGGGGGTGGGTAGTGAATATTTGGAATTTTTTCTTCCTTTTTAGCTAAGAATGTGGCCACTATTGCGAGAATGTCAGTCTCCAGGAGAGCCCTGGAGATCCCCCAAAGCTACAGCCTTTCTCCAGAATGCTAAAGTCAGTTTCTCTGGAAACGGGTTGATTTGATGCAGTATTGATTTTATGCAATTTTATGCACTGTTCTTTTTAAGTTGCATCTCCTAATCTACAGGAGTCTCCTGGACTGGAGTTGGCAACCCTACCCTTTGTGATGAAACTTTGCTGTAGAATGCTTTGAAAGGAAGGTTCCCTTCCCTTCTTAAACTAGGTTTAAATTCCCTTTTTGGGCAAACTGCTCTAGAGTTGCCCCTCTGCCAAAAGACAACAGATCATTGCTTAGAAGTTAAAAGTTCTTTTTGTTGTTGCAATTTTTATAGCTTTAATTCCTTAAGAACAACAATGCTGTTTCTAGAATTTTGCAGTTTTGGATAACTTTGCTTTTATTTGAAATCTTAAGATTACTTCCTTGGCATGCTTTCCTTCTAACTTTTTAGTACATCACATCTCAGGAATCTCTAGGAGAGACAGTATGGTGTAATGGTTGAGTGCATGGACTCTAATCTGGGAGCACCGGATTTGATTCCCCACTCTGCCACATGCAGTCGCTGGTGTGACCTTGGGTCAGTCACAAGTTCTTTCAGAGCTGTTCTTTCAAGAGCAGTCCTCAAGGGCACTCTCTCAGCCACTCCTACCTCAAAGGGTATATTCAACAGAGATACTGTTTCTGTTTCCTTAAATGTGTTACTGCCTCTCATTCTCAGGCTTTGTCCCGTGTAGTATCAGTTTTTTTTAGATTTCTTTCTCATCTTACAGAAATGGGTCCCTGCTAGCTCACTCTTTGCTAGTTTTCCTTAGTCTTGAGATACTATAGCAGTCAGAATGTTTATACCATCCTTTTTGCCATCTTGCTATGACTTGGCTTTTCATCTGAAGTGTTTCTCATGCAAATCCATTCTTCTGTTCTAGCTCAGCCTGGTTTCAGCCAGCGAGTTAGGAGACTCTTTCTCTGCTCAGAAGAACTGTTTGCTGGCACACAGCTTATGCCAGAGACCATGCTTTTACTTGGGTTATGATCTTTCTGACTGACTTCTTAATCCATAAAGAATTCTCTGCGCCTTATCAAGGGCCACTGCTTGTTCTATGTCTTGGATTTTCCATACAGTTTATATTCCAGATGCTTGGTAAAATTATGCCTCGGTCACTCAGGCTGTATTCTTCTATCTTTGTCTCATCTATACTCTGTGCATGCACAGAGTACGCCTTCAAATATGTTTCTTTCCTCCCTATTGGTCACGAAAGAAACAAAGGGGGGTGGTAGAATACTTCTAAAACAATTTTCTTTTTGCCCAGCAACAATTGCTTTTCTTTTTAGGGCAAGGACCATACCTAAGCCACAGTTTAACCTTGCTTCTCTTTCAGGAATAGTCCAGCAGCATGAAGTCCCTAATTGGACTAAAGCCACTTGGTTGGCAACTGGAAAAGGGCCTTTTCAAACAAGGTCTACCCCTTAAAGTTGCAAACCTGAGAGCATCTCTCTCTGGTATTTAATCCTTGAATCACTGGGCCTGAGCCAATGAAGGCTCTCATATAGTAAAATCATGTTGTCTGTATGGTTTTTTTTTTTTAATGTGTGTACTAATCATTTATTGCTTTTCAGATTCCTGCCAGTTTTATTTTTATTTTTAATTCCTCTCTCACAACATGGGAGAAGTCAGATCTTTTGATGAGTTTTGTTATATTGTCTTTTTACATTCTTTGACTTTTTATTTTTTGGGGAAGTCTAAGCCACTCCCACAAGCCGGTATTTATTTTTTTTTATTTTCTTTTTAAGGGCGCCCAACGTTTGCTACAACCTTATAAGCCATGGCAATACAATTTAAATTTTGAAAAAAAAAATTCTTTTCTGTTCTGAGCTCATGTATTATTATTATTTTTATTGTCTCCGGAAGACACTCTATTAAATGTGATCACATGTCTAGCAAAATGTCTATCTTGATACAAGGGGGGGAGAGACACTGTCAAATGTGTCCCCTCTTCCTATAAACTGCCAGTACATTGCATTGTGTTCTAATGGGTGATTGGGTGTCATATCCCAGTCCTTCAATTTTGTGTTGCAATAATGCTTTTGTCTATATTTACTATGATCTAATATGTGCTACTAATCATTAAGAGTTTTTTTCCCTTCTGTGTTTGTGTGCTAAGGTGATTGCATTTGATTTGTTCTTATATTTATTTCTGCTGCCCCATTGTGCTCTTCAAGTCCTCAGAAGTTTTGCATATACAGGACCCCATGGACTGTACAATGGACTTCAAGGGTGGAAGACTTCAACATCATATGTCATATGCTGCTCAGAATTAACCAAAGCCACAGACGTTCAAGCCTTGATGCACCTAGCAACCAAGGTTTCTGACTCCTAACCCTCCTCCCCCTCCTCTGATATGCCTTTACTGTTGCCCCCTATATGTGCCTTTTTCTCGCTTAGAACTATTCCCATGTATGTCCATATTTGTGTTCTATTCTTTACTACGATTGGGTAGGCCTTTAAAGGCCCATGAGGTAGAAAAATTGGGTCGTAGCAGCTTTACATTTTCGAACCCAAGGAAGCATAGGCGAACACTACAAAGGCAACCGAAGGAAAACGGTTTCCGCCTCCTGCACATATTCAGAAGACCTTAAAGAGCCTTCACCGTTTTTGTGCAGAAACACTGCAATATACGAAAAACTATACTGCCAAATTGCCAAGACATCAGCGGGGCATCCCCCGGATGACTGAGACCTGTTTGACAGTGTAGCCATGCTTTTGAGTCCAGTAAAGCAGACCCAGAAAGGAGATACTGTGCAGGCTAGCTGAATTATCAGCCAGAGGAGCGTACACCTTTCAATTGAGTTAAAAGGCGGCCTGTGGAACGCCCGCTTGCCCACCTCTGCAAGGACACTGAGACTCACAGCGAATGAATTTTTCTTTTGCCTTTTGCTTCCAGGACTCCCCGATTTGAAACCTCTTAAATTATATCAAATTGTGCCATTGGTATTTTTCAAATATTATTTTCCAATAATTTTCTCCAAATTTAAGGAAACAAGTCCCGGCATGCACTGCGGTATTGCCACTTTGCATACGCAATAGCATGCCGTCCACCAAATTACAAATGTGTGCACTTCCGCTATAAGTATTAAATGCTTTATGTATAGATACTATAAGAAATTTATAATGCTTCTATAAGGCTTTTTACAATGAATTTAAAGTAAGCAATTTTTAGAATTACTTTTAATATTTCAGTTAAAGATGTTTCTGCTAATTAAAGAACTAAATATTTCTACGTAGGCTCCCTTGGTGGTCTAATGCACAAAGCCTTGTTTTTATGTCCGCCCCAGCAACAATTTGGCATTTTTTATTGCAATAGATTTTTGTCATCTTCTGGGTCCGTCCCTTGCCAACTATTTCTTCCAGGATCACCATCATGCAGTCTGTCTCAATTTTCATCATTGTATCGATCAAATTCGGAGACCTTCACCTGACGCCTTCAGGTCTCCGAGGGGGGGAAATGTTAGCCAGCAAGGCACTTTTCTGTGCTCTTATGGATTTTTATCCATAAGTTTGAACTCTGTGTCGCCAGCAGTGGAAGGGACTTGCGCTTTCTTCTCCACATAGGAGCCAGCTCCAGCCCAAGCCAGGAGGCTGACACCCCAAGCAGTTCACCCAAGACAAGGACAAAGGATTCCTCTTGCCATGAGGCCTCCTTCTGTCAGACATCCGCTGGTTAACCCCCACTCCTCAATATACATCTGAATAAGTTAGGCTAACAAGACTGCCTAGCACCTACTGTGCCAGCCATCAGATACTTGGCTAAAACCATCAACTGACAATAGGTTGGCCAGGTGAGTCATCGGACCCTAGACTCAGTGTCTGTTTCCTGGTGAAGTCATACTTTTGCAACACTGACCAAACCCCTGGACCTCCTCCCTTTGTTCACCTTTAACCTATAGCAAGGTTCAACAGGGACGGACCGCCTAGTAGGAGTGTTAGTGGGTTGTGGTCTGCATAGCCCGCCCCAAGACCCCCAATAAAAGTCCAAACCCAGAGTCACTCGGCCTCTTGAGCCATCGCCCCCCCCCCCTTTATGTCATCTTTAAATCTCTGTATCCTGGAACAGAGAGAACCATGTGGTCTTGCAGGTTCGAGCCACGTGTCCCATATTTTTCTATATTTTCCTTCCCCATCCAATTCTTCCTTCGGTCGGACAACTCTTCTTTAGGATAGGTAACGTATTGCTTCCCCACCAATGAACTCCTGCAAATTGCAATAGTGCTATTTTCTATCTTTATTTCCCTAGACCTGTGTGTATGTATGTGAGAATCTGTTTTTGTGTGCTTTAACAACATCATTTAGTAAACAGCATTTAATTTGCCATCTGCCTCACGTGCCTCTTTCCTTGAGAACTCCCGGGAGGGGTGGGACCCTGGTATAGTTGGCAAGAACCCGTGTATTTTGCCAATTGCTGAGTGTAAATTAAAGCAATTCGGCTAACAATGTGAGCTGCTTTAGTCCCCACTGTAGAGAAAGGTAGGTTGATGGTTGGCTGGGAAGGAGATAGGGTTTGCCATCTCCAGGCTGGGAAATTTCTGGAGATTTGAGGGGTGGAGCCTGAAGAGGGTGGGGTTTAAGGAGGGGTGAGTCTTCAGACAGGTACAATGCCATAGACTCCACCATCCAAAACAGCCATTTCCATTGCTGGAAATCACTCAGAATTACAGCTGCTCTTCAGATGGCAGAGATCAGTTTCCTTTCGAAAATGGTAAGCTCTGTGTCATTATACCCTGCTGAGGTCACCTCAACAAATTGATGCTGAGTGCCCAAAGCCAGGGCACCCCCCCCCCCCAGAGCCTCTTTCTAGAGCCCATTATATTTATTTCCACAACGGGCCTTATTCCTAGTAAATAGTAATGCTTCTGTCCAATGTGAATAAACATTTACTAAAGTTGTACATATTTAAATCTAGATGGAAAGTAGTTGAGGAATGGAAATATCATGAGAAAAGAGTTGAAGATATTGGAATTACTGGAATTGAACCCAGTTTTGTAAATTTATGCATTTGTGTGAAAGAATAAATGAATACAAAAATGGGAACATGCATAAACCAGTAGGGGATTATTTCAGCTTTCCTGGGTACTTAATAGATTTAAAAGCTGCAAGTATTGCATCAGAGCTGTTTCAAAGGCAGGCTCCAGCAAGAAGCTGTTGAATTGGAATTCGTATTCAGAGTTGCTAGATTAGAGTCCAGTAGCACCTTGGGGACCAACAAGATTTTTGGGGTATGAGCTTTCAAGAATCGAAGCTCGCTTCATCATGGATCTGACAAAATATAGCTGTTCTACTGCAGACCATCACAGCTACTCTCTGAAACTGTATACAGATTTGGTACTGTTAGGCTTGGACTCTACAGAATTAAGTAAAAGGCAAAGGTTTCCCTTGCTCGAAAGCTAGTCGAATCCGACTCTAGGGGTTGATGCTTATCTGTTTCCAAGCTGATGAGCCAGCGCTGTCCGAAGACTTTTTCCATGGTCACGTGGCCGGCATGAGTAAACGCTGAGGTGTACAAAACGCTGTTACCTTCCCGCCGAAGCGGTCCCTATTTATCTACTTGCAGTTTCTTACTTTCAAACTGCTAGGTTGGCAGGAGCTGGGGCCAGAGATGGGAGCTCACTCCGTCTCATGGCACTAGGGCAGGGGTGGCCAACCTGTGGCTCGGGAGCCACATGCGGCTCTTTCACACATATTGTGCGGCTCCTGGCAGGGCGGCTGGGGAAGCAAAGGGGAGGCATGCTTTTTCTCTCTTTCTCCCTTCCTTCCTTCCTTCCTTCCTTCCTTCCTTCCTTCCTTCCTTCCTTCCTTCCTTCCTTCCTTCCTTCCTTCCTTCCTTCCCTCCTCCCTCCCATCTATTTGCTTTCCTAGTTTCTCTCTCTCTCTTTCTTTCCACTTCTTTAATTCTTTCTTTCCATCTCTCTCTTTTTCTCTCTCTCTCTCAATTTCATTAGCAAACAAGTAATATCATTATCAATAACCGGTTTTCCTCGTTTGTTTTTATTTTTGGCAGTCCCATTTAACGTTAATAAAAAGCACATTTGCATATTTTTAAAAATAAAAATGTGTGTGTGATATTTGTTCCTGTCTTGCGGCTCTCAGACATCTCTATGTGGCTCTTACGTTTATTCTATGTGGCTCTTACGTTAAGCAAGGTTGGCCACCCCTGCACTAGGGTCTCAAACTGCCGAGCTACTGATCTTCCAGTTTGCAACTCAGCATCTTAACCCCTGCACCACCGCAGCCCCTCTTCAGAATTAAGTAGACCATTCCAAAAAGTGATTGTTCGTCCTACATTGCCAGTGCACATCAGTTTGAATGAATTGTTGACTCTTTTGGCTGGCTCTTGTTTTCATCTGTGTTCTGCAATGGAATTTCATATACCTTGTCTTAATCAAAAGGTCCAGTTTCTCTCTGTTTATAATACTCCCTCCTCATTTCTGCTTGTTCTATTCTGAAGTCGCGGGAATAGGTAACTTCCACTTACTGGCCAAAGTTGTAGACAGGAAATAACAAACTAAAGACTTTATCTGTCCAAAGGTAAAATGTTAGGATCTTGTGCCACTGAACGATTTAAAAGGAGCCTGTGAACCTGAGGTGCTTCTTCTAAGATCACTTTACAAATAGGTATTAACAATGGTAAAATGAACCTACTGATGTAATGTAATGATACAAAAGCAGTATCTGCTTGTGACATTACAGTGTAGACAGTGTTGCATACTAACATGTTTATATTGCTTTTCTCCTAGTGGTGAACAAATAGAGATCTTCAATAGCCAGATTTTCTCCAGTTCCTCAGCAAAATCCAATCACTGAGGCTGTGTGCATGAAAAGGAATTCCCAGTCTCCAGGGTAAGTAAAAAATTGTATGATTGGGGTAACATTCTCTTTGTGGTAACAGGGGAAGATTGTTTAGGTTGTGATACAGGGTGAATTAACCGAGCGTAATATGTGTGTGGCAATTGCAGAGTGTGCTGATATTGTTGGTATTGATGGTAAGGAGGTGTTTACAGTTACTGAGTTGTCCTAGAATAGGATAGGAAACAGATAAAGACAGGCAGGAAGGAGGCTGGAAATGTTGCTTTAAACATTTTTCTCTAAACTATATACCCTCTTGGTGTGTTTCTAGCAAACCTTCCAGAAGCATGCTAGCCTTTCCCCCCAGATACCCTATGATTAAGGTAACAGTACATATTTAGGCTCCTGTATCAAGGCCACAGATCTCTTCTCATTAGCAAGAAAAGGTAAAAGGTTTCCCTTGCTCAAAAGCCAGTCAAATCTGGCTCTAGGGTTGTGGTGCTCATCTCCATTTCCAAGACGAAGAGCCAGCGCTGTCCGAAGACTCATGTGGTTAGCGTAGCATCTAAAGAAATGTCTCTTTTTGCCTTTTCTCAGTTTGTAGCCACCGGCACTTGTCAAAAGAGCTACACAAAGTCAATCATGTCTGTAGCTTGGTTAGCTGTGCAATAGAACTCCAGGCGAAGGGCAGCCTGTTTTCCTTTGAGTGGGGTTATTGAAGTGTTCATTCTCTGATTCTGGGCTGATTACCTGGGCAGGTGATTTCTCTGTCACATTTGGATCCCACTCTTCCTCCAAGGTTCTCATCTTCATTTTATCCTCTCAACGAGCCTGTGAGGCAAGTAGGCTGAGAGAGATGGGCTCCAAATGAGCTTCATGGCTAAGGACCGAATCTGGGTTTCCCTAGTTCTAGTCTGGCCCTCTAACCATTATACTAAGCAGGGTAATATAATGAGCTGTTGACTATGGAGAAAGATAAGCAGTGTCTGGAACATCCCATGGAATATCCCTTGAAGGATAGTCCTATCATATGGGTGCTTATACGGGCAGTCCAACAGAAGCAGTTTGTTGTTGAAAATTGGAGTGCCTGTTCTGTTCAGCAGCATATAATTGAGTTTATTTAGGTTGGCCAGATGAGGAACTTAAAAAAAAAAAGTATAAATTGGCATTCTGCATTGTGCAACAATTATCTGACAATTTCTCATTTGATCCTGCTGACCCACTCTATTCTCTCTCTTCCTGTCAGCAGTTTGGACTATGGCAGGTCAGAACACCTTATGCAAAGTCTTTGTGTTGCTTGTGGGTGTCAATGAAACATAATGCTTGGCATCGGAAACCCCCCCCCCAAAAAAAACACTTTTGCAAGAACACTAATCAAGAAACTCCAAAAAAAAGAAATGTCACCCTGTTAGTTTGAAAGCAGTTATAGTAATTTTGTTGTCAGCTGCCACACAATTATTAATTAAATAATAATTTGGGCTGTCCTCAGTTACTACATGCGAGAATGTTAATTAAACTGGTTTTATCTTTATTATGCATGGATCTGAAATTAATTTATTGTTAGCTGCCTGGAGCCGGCATTGTTGGGCAGGCGGGGTATAAATGTAAAATAAATAAATAAATAAATAAACATATTTCCTGAGGAAAATATCTCTGTTTAGTATGTCTTGCCTGATGTGCTTAGGATCACGGTGTAATACGCTGAGTAAGGTTTGGAAACAATTTACTCTGAAATGTTTAATGACAGATTAAAATTTCCTTTTGCTTCCCATCCCACCCCCCGGTAATAAAAGGGAAGAAAGGCAAAGACTAATTTGACAGTTTTTCGTAATCTGTAGGATTAATCTAAATTTTAAAGCAAAAGAGTGAAAATATGGCCCCTTGTTCACTGGCAAGGATATCAAAATTGTTAAGGAAGACTAAACTGAAGATTGGAGTATGGTGTCTCAGTAGCCAGCATGCCTGGTTCACTAAAATAATCTGAAAATGCAGTGGTTTTTACACCACTTGTTTGAAAGTTGAGGCATGAAGTATATTTCATGGTAGCAATAGAGAGCCGGAAATGTTGTGATATGAATGGTGTGCCTTCACATCCTCAAGCCTGCCTTGGAGTCAGGAAAAGGGAGATAGTTGCCACCAGAAGAGTATTTGTATTTGTATTAATCCTAATAGAACACAACAGTTAATGCAGAACATTGGTGCCTAGCATGCAGCCCGCATGCTATTTCATTGTGTCCCAGGGGCCTGTGATGGGATGCAGTGGGGAAATTTCCTGTGGGAGAGGAATCAGATTGCTATTTCTCTGCCCAAAGAATAGTGGAGAGTTGCTGTTCTGACAGTTCTCTCAAACAGTTATGGGCCATAATGGAGGCTTGTGACATCAAGGGGTGGCTCACTTAGCTCCAGTAACTGTGGCCCTTGTAACTGCCTTGAGTTATGTGTGTGTATGGGGGAGGGAGCTTGGTTCACTAAGGCATAGTATCTGTTTTGCATGCAGAAGGTCCCAATTTCAGACCCCAGCATTTATGGTTAAAATGATCAGACAGTAGGCAATATGAAAGACCTTTGCCTGAGACCCTGGAGAGCCACTGCCAGTCTGAGTAGACAATATTGATCTTGATGGACCAGTGGTCTGACTCAGTATAAGGCAGCATCAAGTGTTCAGGTAAATTGTGCTCCCCTTGTGTAGAATATAAAAAGGATAATTGTATGTCTTGCATACTTAGAGATAAAATGACCTGTTAAAAGTTTTGTATAATTGTATTGTATCCATTTTTACTTAAAGTACATCTCACAAATCCTGAGCTGGATAGCGCAAGCTAGTCTGATCTCATCAGATCTTGGAACCTAAGCAGAGTCAGCCCTGGTTAGTACTTGGATAGGAGATCACCAAGGAAGTCCAGGGTTGCTACACAGAGGCAGGCAATCGCTAATGCCTTGAAAACCTCACAGGGTTGGCTGTAGAGTGACACAGGCCCATAGCCACCGTGGGGCTCCCTGGGGCTAATCCCCACCCCAGATCTGCCCCGCCCCAACGCCACCCTCCAAGAATGCAAAATGGGTGCACATTTTAAACTAGTGCTTCGGAGGAGGTCTGCACCCGATAAAGTGTGCAGCTAATAATTTCAGGCAGAATGTTTTGTCCCCTGAGCTTTAGAAACTACCAGGGCAAAGCTGTCTATCTCCAAACCCCCATCCCAAATTGGGAAATTTTCAGGACAATGACAGGAGGAAGAAAAGCCACGATGAGCGGCCATGTTTTAAACCCCACTGCTGCTGGTGTGCCAGCTTTGGGAATGGCTCTTCCCTTTGGCTGCCCAGCCACCCCTGCCCACACACACTGGCTGCCTCACATGCACTTGGCTTTTCCAGCACAGGGGCCAGGCAGTGCTAGGACTTCCTCTCCAGGGAAAGTACGCGGAGGCTGCGGCCTGCTTCTCTTCCTGCTTCCACCCCCACCCACCCACCCCCACAAAAACAGAGCCAGGCTCTTGGCCGGTTGGGTGGGAGAGACAGTGATTTTGTGACATTAAAAGTGATGTCATCCCCCCCCCCCCCCCGGTGCCCGACCAGTGAAAATTTACTGGCTACAGGCCTGGACTGATGGTGCTTTCCACCACCACATCTCACTGATTTCAAAGCAATTCACTCCCAAGTCTGCACAATTAACTTGGTTGGCCTTACTTTTGAATAAACATGCATACAAATATATGTGCTTCAGTGCATGTGCTTCGCTTTAAGCGATCTTTGCTTTCTTTGCTTCCAGAATCCGTGGTATCTCGATGCATCTGATTTAGGAAGCCCTTGCTTTTCCAACCTGTCTTTTAAGTGTGGCGCCACAAATTCTTCTGGTTTTATCACATGCAACATGTAGTAGGCTGATACCTGTAAGAATCATTGCTTTGAGTTACTCAGAAGTTTGGAAGATGTGAAGTGGTTGGCAGCAGACAGATTGCAGAGTCTCATGTGAAGAGAGATTTCTAATATCTGTGCAATGCATTAAATAGATATTACTTCCTCTTTCCCTTTGAAGTCATTCACAGGAAATATTTTGCATGTTACAGTGCAGCAGCATGCCTTGCATATGCTGTCTACATTTTGCAATAGCAAAATAATTATATAACAGCAAAAGCAATGTGACCAGGAAGAACTGGGTCTCAGAAATCCCAATTTATTAAAAAAATTTATATCTTGCCTACCAGCTTCAGATCTCCGTTATCTTAAGAAACGTTTGAAAATAATTGGAAATAAAACAGTTGATACCAAAGCAATAGTCTGGACTAACACTTGACAATGTCCAGTAGGATGTCTGCAATAATTATGAGTTACATGGAGGAAAAAGGTTTCTAAATGCATATGAAATTCCTTTTAAGTGTCTGGAGCTAATTGCTACTTAAGCTAAATTCTAAGGTCCTTGTGGAATGTTGGACTAGTATCCTTGAGGCCCAGGTCTGAGTCCCCACTCTGCTGTGGGAAATTGCTGGGTGATCTTGGTCCAGATACACACTCTCAGCCCAACCTACCTAGAGGGTGAAATGGAGGAGAGTTTGACGTAAGCTGCTTTGGGTCTCCCCTGGGGGGGGGGCAGACAAAAGGTAGTGTATAAATAAAGTAAATAAATAATAATAAATGTACTGTTCTGCTTCTCTGGCTATGACAGAGTGACGCTGGAGTCCAGGCTGCTCTGTGTTCCCAGAGAAAAGGTCCTCTTATAAACTGTTTGCTTTTTCTTTTATTACTGTGGCCTCTCAAACAAATGTTTATATTTGCCTGTGGGAAAGGGCTCTGGCGCAACAAGGCTCCTATGCTGCCACTTCCTGAGACAAACTGTTGCTGTTTGGACTTGATGTCAGCCCTCCATCTGTAAACGGATGTCCGATGTAACAGGGTGACTGTGAGGGGGAACATGATAAAAACTGGAAGACGTTTTCTTATTTGGAAGTACAGTAGGAAGGGATGCTAATGACAAGTTGTGGTAATGGAG
Organism: Lepidodactylus listeri; assembly: GCA_029233225.1. Taxonomy (NCBI): domain Eukaryota; kingdom Metazoa; phylum Chordata; class Lepidosauria; order Squamata; family Gekkonidae; genus Lepidodactylus; species Lepidodactylus listeri. The sequence goes on from JARCFY010000012.1 coordinate 47,847,673, forward strand.
CTGTTCTGCTCATTGCTTTATCCGGGGTCCTGAAAGTATGCTTGGGTTGACTTAAGCTGAAAATGGGCTCATGGGAGTAGTCTACTCTTGTGAGCAGAGTAGTGTGGGAGCCACAATATCTCACAAGTAGACAATGGGCAGCTGCCCTGGGTCCAATGCTTGGGAGGCAACTGCCCATCAAATGGGGGGATGATGACAGAGCAGGCTCCTGCCATCCCTTGTCCCTGTCCAGTCTGGGGCTTAGACATCTAGCTTCTAGTGACAATAGTGGCTCCCAGCCACATTGCACAGGGTGAGGGCACCACTTGTTTGGCCATGACAAGGGGTGCCTGCTGTGGTGGTGGCGGCGGCTCAGTGATTCTGGGGCCCCATCCTGGACTTTTGCACAGGATTCCAGGGTCACTGAGATCATCCCTGCTCACAAGTTGGCAGCTCTCTTTCTGTGAAGTAAAACCCAGAAGTGGCAGTTTTTCTTTCCATGGAAAGGGAACCACAATCTTTCATGCGTTCCTGCATAATGCTGCTGACTGATTGTTGAGTGAGCAGGATTCCCCACCCCCACCCCCTGGTCCATTACTGGCAGTGCAATCCTAAAAGCACTCCTGAGAGTAAGCCTCATTGAATAGAATTGTGTAGGATTCTGAGTGGAACTGCTTAGAATTGTTGTTTATGTGTATTATGTGAATTACCTTGATGGGATTCTTCTCACACACTTCGCTTCTGCTTGGAAATTATTTCGCTACTGGTATGACTTTTGTCTTCTTGTTTTAAAGTAAAGTTATGCTGCTGCTTTTAACATGCTTGAACCTGACAGTTTTAAGAGTGACCAAGTTAAGAAGAGGCATAGTTAGTAACCCACTATTACAGATCATGCGAACAGACAACAGGTGTAAAATGAAAAGACTGAGTGTTAAGTGCTGTCTTCTTTTTTCCTTGTAGCTCTCTTGTGCCATGAAATTAAAGGGAATTACTCCCTGGGGTTTATTTTGTTAGAAGAAAATATTCTGTATTTATTATGGTGTGCACATTGAGTAAATAGGTAAATAAGACCCCTTCCCTCCCTTTTTAAGCGGCATCCCATTTACTGTAAGGCTGACTAACTTTCAGAAAAAACATTATGAACCTTTTATGCATGAGGAAAACATCCTAGTTCTCTTCTAGCTTCTTTCGCCTGCAGCCTCTAAGTCCGTCCTAGTCAATTATTTTGCTTATGCACAATAACAGTAATTAAATGCTGTCTAGGTAAACCACAAAAGGAATGTTCAAATGTTAATTGCACGTGTCACATGAATGCACAGTAGCCTGTTAGTCACACTTTTTGTACCGCTGGGATGAGATAGATGCAATATATTAAGAAACATTCATCCAAACATTCATTAAGTAGCATTCATCCAAAAAGATTTTGTTAAAACAAGGTTCCAAAACAGTATCTAAAAATGTAAGAATTCCCCCCCACACAAGACTTTTCTTAATGTGAACACATTCTCTCTTTAAATATTTAGCAAGCAGGAAGCATTTAGAAGGCACAAGATATTTTGAGCATACATTCTGATCATGGATTGTTTGTTTTTTAAATTACAGGTTGAAGTCCACAGGGAAACACATTGGGGGGGGGAGTGGGATAATGTGACCCTACGGAGTTCTGGGCACTGCTCTGGCATTCTGCAACTCTTCAGATACACTTGGCCCTCCATGGGTCATGGGGGAGGGTTGTTCTAGTTAATTTACAAAGTCATATGTTTCTGTATTCTTGGGCAGCCCCCAGATATGTAGAACCCCAGATATGTAGAACTACCTTGTATGCTGCTTTCATGATTTGCATGAACCACCTGTGTCTGTATCACATCTGCTCATGTATTGACCTGAAGAGCAGTCCTGGGCAGATGAAGTTCCAGAGATGCATAAAGAGGAATCCAGGAAAATTAAGGAGCACAGAGGAGCGAACCAACATTTAACGGAATAAGGGCATAACCAAAAAGTGAGATGACTAAGCAGGTCAGAAAACAGAATATTTTTGACAATGGTATATACTGACAAATTGCTTCTAACTGTATGCCCTACCACTTACTCCCTGGATTCGTGCCCTTTATGGCTGATTAAAATGGGGCACGTTGGGTTTCAAGGCGCCCTTAGGGAAATAGTCAACAAGTCCCTCTCAGAGGGACTGTTCCCAGGAGCACTCAAGGAAGCAGTGGTATGTCCTCTCCTTAAAAAATCATCCTTGGATCCAGCCGAATTGCCAAACTATTGGCTGGTTTCCAACTTGCCCTATCTGGGCAAGTTAATAGAGAGGGCTGTGGTGATGCAGCTTCAGAGCTTTTTGGATGACGTTTCCAGTTTAGATCCCTTCCAGTCCGGCTTTCACCTGGGTCACGGGACAGAGACGGCACTGGTCACCCTCACAGATGACCTCTGGAGGCATCTGGATCAAGGCGGATTGGCGGTGCTGTTGTTGTTGGACCTGCCAGCTGCGTTTGACATGGTCAACCATCAGCTACTGGCCTACCGCCTCACCGATGTTGGAATTCAGGGGCCTGCCTTGCAATGGCTCATTTCCTTTCTCCAAGGCCAGGACAAAGGGTGGTGCTGCAGGATTAGCTTTCCCAAAGGCACCCACTTGATTGTGGAGTGCCTCAGGGGGCAATGCTGTCCCCAATGTTATTTAACATCTATATGTGCCCCCTTGCCCAGATTGCAGAGATGTGGGTTGGGATGTCACCAGTACACTGATGACACCCAGCTCTATCTTTTGTTGGGTGGCCGGTCCGACTCCAAACCGGAAGATCTTGACCGAGCGTTACAAGACGTGGCTGGTTTGCTTAGGCTGAACCGACTGAAATTTAATCTGAAGAAGATGGAGGTCCTGTGCCTGAGTTGGGGCGGGCCAGGGGTAGGGATCCCATTCCCAACCTTCGATGGGGCTCCGCTGGTGCCAGCACTGGAGGTTAGGAGTTTGGGAGTGCTCCTGGATACCTCCTTAACAATGGAGGCCCAGGTAGCAGCCACCGCCAAGTCAGCCTTCTACCATCTTCAGCTGATTAGGCAGTTGGTTCCCTTCCTTGAACACAACGACTTGGCAATGCAATGGCCCATGCGATGAGCCATGCGATGGTCACCTCGAGGTTGGACTCTACATGGGGCTGCCCTTATCACAGATTCAGAAGTTACAGCTGGTGCAAAATGCTGGAGCCAGGCTGTTGATGGGTCTCCCATTACAGGAACACATCCAGCCTGTCCTGAAGGCATTGCCCTGGTCACCGATAGCATACCAAATCCACTTTAAGGTGCTGGTTCTTACCTTTAAAGCCCTTTATGGTCAGGGACCTACATACCTGAGGGACCACCTTTCCCCATATGTCCCCCAGAGAGCACTACATTCAGGATCTCAACATCAATTTATCCTGCCCAGACTAAAGGATGCCAGGCTAGCTTCAACCACGGCTAAGGCTTTCTTGGTGGCGGCTCCTCTCTAGTGGAATGAGCTCCCAGAGGAGATCAGGGCCCTGTGGGACCTTATGCAGTTCTGCAGGGCCTGCAAGACGGAGCTCTTCCACCAGGCGTTCAACTAGGAGCTGCCCTGGAGGGAATGCCCTGTCCTCTGAAATCTTGGGGCAGCCTGAGCAACCCGCACAGTATTAGTCTGAGATCGACCACCAGGATGGCATGGAAGTCTGAGTGCGATCTTAAATGTAATGTTAAATTATCATCTGTTTAATGGTTTTATCTACTTGTTAGCACCTTTTAATGCTGTAATTGTCATATGGTTTTATGAGTACTATTGTTGTTTTATCCTGTTGTAAGCCGGGAGGGCGGGGTATAAATGTAATAAAATAAAAAAATATTGGCTTGCTGTCTCTTGGTGGTGGCTCTGCATCTCTGTGCCTTTTTCTGTAGTCTCCCTGGACCACTCTGAAGTGAACTACAGAATTAGCAGCCTTCTGATCCACTGATGTAAGCCATTTTTTTTGTCTGACACCTGTGTTTTATTTAAAAAGGTTGTTTGCTTATGCTATTAGTTCAGCTGCTTCACTGATTCTTGAACCTTGCTGAAAAACAGACTGAAATGCGTTTAATCCCTACTTAGCTTGTTGCCAAGAAAAAGAAATTAAACCAGTGTTTTGCCAATAGGAGCCTAATGGGAAGTCTCCTGAAGCACGTCGCTGTCTTGTCACAGTTGCGATGTACCTGGCGAAAAAGAGCCTGAGAAAAAGAGCGGGTCAATCAGTGTTTAAAAGTTGCATATTCTCAGCTGGATGCATTTCTCTACATCACTCTCTACATGGGGCTGCCTTTGGTGCAAATCTGGAAGCTGCAGCTGGTGCAGAATGCCGCGGCCAGGCTGTTGATGGGTCTTGCTAGGCAGGACCATATCGGACCTGTGCTGGAGGCGCTGCACTGGCTGCCTATAGCATACCGAGTTCGCTTCAAAGTGCTGGTTCTTACCTATAAAGCCCTATATGGCCAGGGTCCAACATACCTTAGGGACCGCCTTTCTCCATACATACCCCAGAGAGCACTACGGTCGGGGTCAGAACATCAACTGTGCGTCCCTGGCCCCAGAGACGCCAAGCTTGCCAGAACAAGGACCAGGGCTTTCTCAGTGGTGGCTCCTGTCTGGTGGAATGAGCTCCCAGAGGAGATCAGGGCCCTGCAGGACCTAATGCAGTTCTGCAGGGCCTGTAAGACGGAGCTCTTCCGCCAGGCTTTCGAATAGGAGCCGCCACTGGTGACCCCGGTGATACCATCCATCAGTTTAACCATCTGTGATGTACCCGGTCCAGCATGGTCCTGGCAATGCTGGCCGGGGGGGGGGGGGCAGACCTGCCATGGGGTTGCCATCAGAAACTATATTTGTGGAAGGTTTTAATAGGTATCAATGGTATTTATTCTGATTGTGTTTTAACTGATTTTACAGGTTTTAATGTTTTGATTAGGCCTTGGGCCCGTGTAAGCCGCCCTGAGCCCGTGTGCAGGGAGGGCGGGATGTAAATCCGAAAAATAAATAAATAAATTTAAAGTGGAAACACCAATGTTTATACAGGTCTCGGTCACAAGGTATTGCGACACCTTGGAAAGTTTCTTGCTTTTACGATGCCTTCAGACTTTGACTGGGTGTACGCTGAACTTCTTGAGGGTGGTTTTTTTTTTTTTTTAATGAACAGAATAAGTCACTGAGAAAGGGAACATTTCTTCATGTTTCCCTAACAGTCAGGCTCTTTGGATGTACCGCATAGAACTTCCGTTAGTCATATACATTAAAAACAGAATGAATGGATTGTCATTCTAAGTCATACTTAGCCTCGGGGCCATTTGAAGTGTTGTCTCCTGTTTTGTTTCTGTTCTCTCTGCTCCTGGCAATCTAGTTAATGTGGGTTGTTCTTACAAAGATAGCTAATTTGAAGTATTGATCTGGGCTTGGTGTGTGGCATATCCTGCCATTAAAAAACAGGGGCTGTTTTGAGTGACGATTAGTTCCCTTCCAGCACTGTGAGCTGTGATTTGAGACTTTACAGTGGCTATTATTTAGCATTAGGGTACTAAAGCTGTTGTCTCTCAAATTTTATCCAGCATTTATGGTTACTGAGAGATGAAGGGTGCTTGGTTGAACTAACTGTAACCTCTGTGCAGATGACTGAGGTGTGTCCTCATCCTGAAGGGAGTACTTGAAGAGGTATCTTGATTACAGCATCTCTTCAGATGTTCTAGTCTGGAAAAAAAAGGACAGGGAACTCCAGTTCAAATTCTTCAAAGGTTTAGAATCCCCAAGAAAATCCACATGGTCTGATATCTTCCCTCTTCTCAGTGTGAGTGTTTTGTTGGCTTCAGTCATTGTCAACTGTTGTTGTTTCTGTCCAGCCCTAACATTACAAGTACCTTCATTTCATGGTGAGAACATACTGCTTCCAGCACTTAAGCTATGGCCTCATGTCAAGAGTATCCATAAACTGCATAGCTACTGTAGCATCTTACCTCTGAAATCCAGATATGACTGGCATCTAGTTCAGCCCCGTAGCCAAAAATTTTTACTGGCGGGGGAGAGCATTATTTAAATTAAATTAATTTAAAGTGAGCTAATTAATATTTACTCAGTCTTTATTGTTCTCTGGGGGATCAGGGAGGGAGAGCAGCATGGCATAGCCCAATCTCGGAAGCTAAGCAGGGTCAATACTTGGAAGGGAGGTCCCCGAGGAAGACTCTGCATAGAAAGTCAGTGGCAAACCACCTCTGCTTCTCACTTTTCTTAAAAGACCAGCTTGGTCTGCAGCCTCTGCAAGGTCCTCTCTGTGAGGGGGTCACCATGCCTGAGCAAGTCACCCTGTGCCAGGTGCACCCCACTGCAAATGACTGGACTCCAAGCCCCTCAGCTGCCTGCCAGCATCGACAAGTGCAGCTGAGTGCTTTCAGAAATTGCTGAAAAATATGTCCCGACTGCTAGTCCCAGCTCTCTCAGCGACAAGCTCAGCCGGAAGAAGGAAGGAAGGTATCAAGAGTGGTTAGTTGCAGCAGCGGCACAGCTGAAAAAATACCATCTAAATTTGAAAGTAAAGGGGGAGATTGGGAAGATTGGGGTGGGCATGCTGCAAATCCAATAGGGGGTGCCGCCTCATGCGCCCCACCACTGGCTATGGCCCTGTTCAAGTTGTAAATCCTAGATAAAAGCATCTTGATTGGCTGGAGACAGTCCTGAAATTTTTTTGTGCAATATGTCAATATTGGCAAATCCAGTTTAACCTCTGCCCCAAAATTCTAATTTATTTGTGCAGTTTGAGCTCTGTTTATGCTCCAGATTGTCTTATTCCTTTGGGTTCCTGGCTAAACTGCATATCAATCAAAAGTTTGTTGGGATTAATGATAGCGTTACATCTATTGCCTAATATGCTCAGCTACAGAAAAAGCTTATTTAATTTAATGTATTTATTTAGGACATTTTAATCTTACCCTTCCTCCAAGAAGCTCAGAGAAGCTTATGTGGTTCTCTTTCCACCTTCATTTTATGCTTATAACAGCCCTGTGAATTATGTGAGCCCGAAAGAGAGTGAGCTTTGTGGAAAATCAGGGACTTGACCATGGGTCTCTCAGGTCTTGGTCCAACCAGTTGGTTCAGTGCTCTAATCTGTTGGTTTTCCAAGATAGCCCATGTTGCTCAGAGGCTCTGGAAAGACATTCTCCTATGACAGTTGAAATTTCCACCATCTTCAAGGGAAGTCCTATTTCTTACATGGGTGCTGTTATCGTATGGAATCGTTCATGCAATAGTTTGGTGAACAAAGGGTTTTCCATGGCATGACACTCAAATAAAATAATTTTTAAGGGTTTTTAATATATATATATAGTATTTAACCACTCTACAAGATTTTATCAGTTCATGGATTTAAACATTTAATAACACTATAGTTGCATCAAACACCTAGCTTCAGGGTGATGTGTTGGAGAACCACAGTAAACTTTGTTATTATCTTAGTATATCTTCTGCAAGTAGAGAAATATTCAGTTCTTCCATGTGAATCTCTTCCAAACCACAGGATAGTTGAAGTGTATGACGGGGGAATTTCCAGACCTCTGGATTATTTTACATGATTGTGTGTTTTGACTGCATGAAGTCTGGTTTTCAGACTTCTGTAATAGCAGTGTTACTCTGGGACACAGTTGCGTAATATTTCAGCTTTGTGTCCATTGGAAAAGGATTTTAACAATTCTGATACCTCCATGAGTAAGTCAGAAAGACCCATACTCTTCCACGCAATACATATTTTTGCTAATCAAATTATTACTCTATCCTATGCAAAGCTGCAGTAGACATCATGAAATAACAAGGCTATGACCCAGCAGGGCTTTTCCCCCTGCACTTTATAAAAAGTGCAGAAAAGGGCAACTAAAATGATTAAGGGGATGGAGCACTTTCCCTTTGAGGAAAGGTTAAAGAGGTTAGGGCTATTTAGCTTGGAGAAACAACGACTGAGGGGGTGACATGGTAGAGGTTTACAAAATTATGCATGGGATAGAGAAGGCAGAGAAAGAAGTACTTTTCTCCCTTTCTCACAATGCAAGGACTTGTGGGCACTCAATGAGATTAATGAGCAGTAGGTTTAGAACAGATAAAAAGAAGTACTTCTTCACCCAAAGAGTAATTAACACATGGAATTCACTGCCACAGGAAGTGGCAGCTACAAGCATAGACAGCTTCAAGAGGGGATTAAATATATGGAGCAGAAGTCCATGAGTGGCTATTAGCCACCAGGTATAGATGGAACACTATGTCTGGGGCAGTGATGCTCTGCTCTGTATTCTTGGTGCTTGGGAAGCAACAGTGGGAGGGCTTCTGGAATATGGCCCTGCTGGTGGATCTCTGGATGGCACCTGGTTTTTGGCCACTGTGTGACACAGAGTGTTGGACTGGATGGGCCATTGGCCTGATCCAACATGGCTTCTCTTCTGTTCTTATGTTCTCTTAAAGCTTTTTAAAATGCGAAGTATTATTTCGCTTATTACCTGCACCTCCTTCTCCTAAATTATCCTGCTTGCCAACTAGTAACTTCATCTCAAGCCCTTCTCTTTGTGCCTCCATCAATGGGGATGACAGGGTACAACCAGAGATAGTGCTTTTTCAGTGGTGGCACCTTGTTTTGTGGCACTCATATCCTCTAAGCATCTGACTGGCATCTAGTCTGTTCTTCAAGTGCCTGGTAGACAATTTTACTTGCTCAAGTCTTTGGTTAAATTTTTCCTCCTTGAAATGTTTAATTCAACTTGATTTTCATCTGCATAGTTTGTTTTTATCTGTCATTCTTTTCCTTTTGTCTGACCCTGTTTTTATGGAATCTTGTGCTCCTGGTAATCTGTTTTATGATGTCTATGCAGATTTTATTGTGTTTTAATCTGTTGCTTTTGATTTAACTGCTGTTTACTTTTTTAAAAAGTTGACTGTCTTTAGTTTTTAAATTCAGGTGGGTAGCTGTGTTGGTCTGAAGCAATAGAACAAATACTGTGGTAAGACGACAGGCTTAGTGTGGTCTGGCCCAGCCTCGAATTAATCCAGGTTTTTTTGTAACTGAGAGTTTTGATCAGACATCTTACCCTTAACCTGCTTCACCAGGTGCTAATCCATGGTTGATCAATCAGGCGTGGCAGCCATGGAGTGGGGTGGTCGGGCAGCTTTTAAAAATTATTTGTCTTTTGAGCATGCACATAGGCATGTATTGGAAGCAGCACTTCAAACTCCTGGCAGCATGGTAGTGGCTGGTGGCCAATGGGATTGCTGGAGGAGGCTGTTGGTATATGTAGTACAGTATGGGGAAAGCATTTTTGAAACTCTGCTTTTGAAGTTTTTAAAAGAAAAACACAGTTCTGAGGAGCTCCTGTATGTGTGAGAGAGAGACATGTCTGTAAAATGTCTGTAAAAAGAAAATGCATATGCGATGCTTCATAGCCATGGTGTGAATATTGCAGTTGTTCACCTCACTAACTGCCTCATTAAAAAGCCCCGAACCGGAAGGGAATGTTCAGACTTCCCAAACGGCTTGAGAGTGTGATGGATTGATCAGACTTCTGGAGATGCGGGGTGAGACCGCTGACACCAGGAAGGACCGGACTTTCCCTAGTGTCAATTAACTCTGACTTGAAGACTGTTGCGAATGGGGTGCTCAACGACTAGGGAACAGGAGACAGATGCTGCTGTCTGATCATACATTTTGAATCCAGAAGGGAATAGCAATGACTCTGAATCAAACAGCTCATCTGATCACAGCCAGAGTTTGAGTCCAGTGGCACCTTTTAAGACCCACAAAGTTTAATTCCAGGTAGAAGATTTCGAGTGCATGCACGCTTCTTCAGATACATTGAAACAAACTTTTTCAAGCCTGCTTTGTTCCTTAGTTTTTAAAATTACTTTTGTGTTTTTAATTTGGTTGACAACCACCTTATGTAGATTTTAAGAGAGGCGACTAAGAAATAATCTAAAGAAATAAGTGTTAATACGTATTTGTTTAGTAAAATGTCTTCTTCAGCAAAACAGATATATTTTGCTCTAACTTCATATTTTACTCTAACTAGAGTGGTGGAATGTAAAACAATGTGCTGGATGTAACAGCAAATTGGGGTGGGGACCTTTAGAGACAGACAAGAGGCTGTTGCCTCTTTCCAAAATTGTCCTTCAGAGTCACTACTTGGAAATATGTAAGGTTTTGCTTCAGCTTTGTATCCATAAAGGAATTATTGCATATGTTTTCTTGTCTACTCTGGTAGGTGCGAAATGGGAGGGAGAGATATAAACATTGTGAATGGATCTTAAGCATGGTATTTTACTAGAAACTGCTGCAAGCCTATATAAGGGTTCAAGATGGTTTTCTCTGAATCTTCAGCAGAATCCTGAACTTTAATATTAGACAGGGCATTAGATGCAAAATAGTTTTTTTTTATTTCTGCGTTTTGTATTCCCTCTATTTATTTGGCATTACCGTTATTTGTTATATTTATTTGGCATTACTGTTTTTATGTTTCAGATTGATCTCACATGCAGTTTTAAAGATGACGCCCAATCATGAAGAACAGGTAATTTTTTTAATTTGAAAAAGGGTGTTAATGTTTCTAAGTCAGGAGGCATCAGTAAAGGTAGATAAGAATCCCAAATAGTGCTGTGAAAAGCAGTAAGGTTCTGAAAAAGAAAGTAGAACACCATAGGTTCCTGCTTACAAATGCTACAATAGATATTGTATTTTAGGTGACAAAAATTATCTGATGTTTGAACGATCTTTTCAGAACCACTTGAACAACTCTATGGCCTGATCAGCAAAGTGTACTATCTCCTGCTGACATTATTAGATCTTCCCAAAGTGTTTGATCTTATCGATTCAAGGTTTTAATGACACAGCTGCAGGACCCACCAAGTATTTCTGAGATTGTTGTTTGTTCCTGGAAAGTCCAGCAATGGGTGACTTCTCTTCATCTTCTTCATGCTTTCCCTGGGGCGACTTCTAGAGCCTCCTCCCTTCTTTGATAAATAGATGAGGCCCTGGTTGGGATCTGTGAAAACACTTCTGAACTGAACAGTTCTTGCTGTCATCTTGCTTATGAATTTACAATACACTGCCATGAAGGAGCTGTGTAGCTAAAATCCCAAATGCATGTATATTTGGTGGCATCTTAACCCTCATAGAAGATTGTGTAATCGTTGCAAGGCAGAGATGATAGTTCTTCCGACTTGTATGTTGTAACGCTATGCAAGGGTTGTGGTTGTGGTGAGGTGACCGACAGATGCTGCAAAAGGGGTTACAGAAGAAGGGAATTCCACTGTCACCTGATGCTCCTTGGCACTTGAAAGCAAAAAGTTAACAGGCGACTTGAAATACTAAACTGCCTTCAAGTGAATGCTTCTTGAAGCAGACTTTTGGACATAGGAGTCTGTGCCTCTTTTCTTTGAACAGTGCCTGAGAAATTTACTTTGCAATCCCAAGCAGAGGTCCAGCCTTTTAATCCCACTGACTTTAATTAAGTTTGCCAGTTGTAGGTAACTCTGGATAGGATGCACTGTCAGGGAGTCTCCGCTTTGTTGTCAAAGCCAACATCATCAGCCATCAGGAGGTATATATAGAGAGTCCTTTGTACCCAGTTACGTGTGTATAGCTGCCTCCTGTACTTGACAATCTCTGGAACTGGGGTCCCAGAGATTGTCAAGTACAGGAGGCAGCCATGCACACGTAACTGGGTATAAAGGACTCTCTCTATATAACTCCTGACAGCTGATGATGTTGGCTTTGACAACAAAGGTGGGACTGAATTTGGCTTTCCGAGCAGGCTGTCTAAGGCACCTGTTTGTGGGTAGGCAGATCATCCAGAAAGGCAGTTTATGTGCCTGACACGAAAACTGCTTTTGGTAGATTAGGGGGAAATGTAAACATCCTTAGGAATCGCTTTTTGTTCAAGAGACCAATTTATCTCTTTCTATAAGAAGATTTTTTTTTAAAAGTACAGCTGCTCTCCATATAAACTGACAGAAAGAAGAGAGACAGAAAAGGTCAGAAACTACAAAAGTGTACTGCAAGTTCCCTACACTTTTAATATTTTAAATGTTTGTTTTAGAGATGGGTAAGAGAATTTCATTTTCTACAGTCAGTAGTGTTTGAATAGACTGAAGGTGCTTGTCACAAAAGCTTCTATATTCAGCAGGCATAGCTTGTGACCCACCAAGACTAATGCGGCTGACCAGGGTCACATCATCGATTGTGTATGGTTCCTGCTGGAAACTGAAAAAAAAACAAAACCACACATCAGCTTTTCTTGGCTAGTTGGGTTACAAGATATACAGAGCTACTTTACAAGAAGAAACCCCAAAATCCACTTTTTAAAACTGTTTTAGCAGTGTACACAAACTATGTATCTATGCTAATACAGTTCAAACCTATGCTGTAAATGGGGTATGTTAATGGAGCACTAAATGTTACTGTAAAACAAATCCTCTACTCAAACTAAACGGCTACACCTAACAAATAAACCAATAATAATACCAAATTCCCTGATACATCTATGTGATATATTCTTTTTTACGTTTAGCAACGAAAAATAAAACTGAACGTGCTACTTTATTATGCTTAAGGGTGAATTGTTGTTAATTGGGTAGCTAGATAGTACCCAAGAACTAAAACAAATGTGAACATATTTTTTAGCATATTGTAGCAAAGAACTAGAGTCTTGCACGTTGTTGGTCTATATTCATCACACCAAAAAGAATTTGAGCATGTGCAAAATATTATTTGGAAACTTCAGGAGTTAAACTGAAATATTTTCAGTGTTTGCTCTGCCTATCCTTAAGATATCGGTTCCATTGCTCATGTCTCAGGTAGGAGGAGCAGTACCTTCCCACTCAACCCTCAATTGGGATTTAGGGCAGTTAACAGCAAGTCATAAATAAATTCTCATAAATATTATAATATGTACATACAAATAAAATTTAAAACAATAAAAACATCACTAATCGACTAATCGGATGGTGTTGAATATTCCATTGGATATTCCTTGTTTTACTCTTACGGGGGAGGAGATGGGGAGGTGGGGAAGTGGGGGGGAGGCCAAAGTGCCCCCCTGTATTTATTCCCTTTAATTTCTAGAAGGTTGGTTTTTGTGGGGAGAGTGGTGTTTCACTTTTCTGTATGTGTGCTTCTGGTTTCAACTTCAGGCTATTGAGTACAATACTTTTTTAGTAATAAGGATCTGTTTTAGGAATTGTTTAACTTTTAAAAACTTTTAAATAAATTTCAGCATAGGGCTTTAGTTCCTCCCTAACTAGGCCAGTACTAGGAGTATATTAAAAGAGGCAAGATTGTGTGCATCTTCAAAACAGTGGTATAATAGTAATAGCTTAGATTTTTTTAAAAAAATACAAATCCTGCTGGGATTCTATGGTGTGACATTGGTTAGTTCTGTTGGGTTTGCACAGCTGCCACTCGGCACTGGGTTGTGCTGCTGGGCACCATTGCACTGGTTCTGCTGTCCTTGCAACCCCCCCTCCCTTTGCTCAGATTGTGATTCTGTGCTTGACACCAGTCCTGTTGAGCTGGCATTTGTTACAATGACACTGGGTTCTGCTGCTGGGCACTAGTAAGTTGTTGCTGGGTTTTGCTGCTGGGCACTACCATATTGCACTGGTTCTGCTGTCCTTGCCGAAATCCTCCCCCCTGTTTCTACTTCAGAGATTCTCAGATTTGACCTTAGTCCTGTTGGTTTTTGGCACCGTGACAGTGGCACTGGTTCTGCTGGGCACATTGCCCTAGTTCTGTTGCTGGCCTTGCAAAAAAAAATCCCTCATGCACACACTTCAGTTTCTACTGCAGAGATTCTCTGAGACATTCTGCGGGGCTTGTATTGCCTTGCTGTCCTCACCCCATTGGAAGCAATTGAGAATGGGGGTACCTTCTTTGGGTGCCCATAGAATTGGACCCCCTGGTTCAATCTTTTTGAAACATGGTGGTTCATTTGAGGAGAGACTCCAGCATCTATGCTGCAAATTTGATGCCTCTACCTCAACCCCCTCCCCCAGACTATTGAATATACCCCAGGATAGATTTGCCATTGTCTTTAATGGTCCCCATAGGGTATAATGGACCCAAATATATTCAGGATTCCCAAATATATACCGAATCCAAATACCATACCGATATTGGGATTTAGGAATATCAGGAAATACTGAAATTTTGCGGGTCCAGTAGACCCAAATAAAAACAGATTTTTTTTTCTTGCACACCCTTAGGCATTAGGAGCCATGGCATAAATCAGATATACATCTGAATGCTGATATTTTCTGCTCCCATGCACTACGGTCAGTTGGATGTAGGTAGCTGGTAACTCTGTGCAGTGCTACTTCAGCAAACAGAGATTCAAAGGGAAACACCAACATGAAGCTGCTGAGATGGAATTCGTATGCATGTCTTATCTGGGCTCAGTACTTTAAAAAGAAATTGTCTAAGTTTAGTAGTTCATCTAAACTATCCATCTTAATTTGCCAATTCCCAACTAGTTGGAGGTGCTCCATACTCTCTCTGTTTGGATCATTTACTGTTTTGATTGGATTTTATTTTTAATGTGTGATTTGCATGCCAGTGAAACACATCTTTTGGCTGCTGTGTCTTCTGGCCACACTTTAGAACAACATCCCCCTTCTCCCCGGGTTGTTTTCTGCATTTTCATGGTGTGTAAACCTGCCTGTGAGTGCACTGGAAGAAGCAGGCTCTGGCCCATGAAAAGCTAACACCACACATGTTAGTCTTCAGGATAGTTTCAGGTGAATAACCATGAGTCTCTAGCAGTAGGAACAAAATTTGAGTTCAGTAACACCTTACAGACCAAAAGAATTTTCCAGGTTATAAGATTTCATGGATCAAAGCTTGCTTTGATAGGTATGTATGTGATGAAGCGAACACATGAAAGCTTATACCCTGGAAGATTTTGTTGATCTTTAAGATGCTGCTGGACTTGAATTTCTTTTAGATGGCACAAGAGTCTTGGTTCATAAAGACTAATGTGTGCTGTGGCATCAGCTTTCATGGGCCAGAGCCTGCTTCTTCAGATTCAAATTCCAAAGGTCTTTCATGGGGGGGGGGGGGGAGTGTGCACTTGCAAGTATCAGACCCTTAAGCACACCTTATTTTAAGAGCAGCTATAGCTTTGTGGCCAAGAGCATGTGCTGTAAACTGGGAAATCTCCAGTTCATCTTTTGTCTGCTGCAGAATCAAAAGGAAACCTGGGCAATCTCCTGTTCTTCCCCCCCAGTGACCAGAGAGGAATTTTTCTCCAGGTCACCTGGTAAAGCTCTAAGCTAGGGTTGCCAGGACACCCCTGGCAACCAGTGGGGGATGGGGGGTAGGGTTGCCATATCCAGGTTGGGAAACTCCTGGAGATTTGGAGGTGGAGCCTGGGGGAGACAGGCACCTCAGTGGGGTACAATGTCATAGAGTCTACCCCCTAAAGCATCCATTTTTCTCCATGGGAACTGATCTCTGTCGTTTGGAGATGAGCTGTAATTCCAGGGGGTCCCCAGGTCCCACCTGGAGGCTGGCGCATCCGTACAGCTTAACTGATCGAAGATTTGTAGCCAAGTCTACTCAATCCACATCTAGCATTTGGTCTACTATAGTTTGGATTGTGGAGAAGGGCTTGTTTCCTTAAGGCTTGTTTCCTTAACAATTGTTGGCCATTTTTTTGGCTCACGAATCTGTAGCACGTGAGTTCTTTATCTATAGTTTCCTTTACTGTTTGGGCTTGTTTGATGTTTAATCACTGCAAGGACAGGCTTTTTCCTTGTGCAGTTTGTTCAGGGTTTTTTTTTTAAAGCAATGCAATGTAGTAATAAGTGTCATCGCCACGTGCTGCCAAGGCTCTTGTGTTAACAAGAGAGAGCATCACAGAAACAAACCAATGCATTTTTTGAGTTTCTGTTGCAAAGCATAGCTTCATTGGAGTCACAAAAAAGCTATGGATGTGCTCAACTCTTTGGTGCCTGGTTGGCAAGCAGCTCTTTCCAACTTTTCACAACTTTACCAGTATTGCTAAAATGGTTGTTGTGACAGTGGGAAGCCAAAGTATGCGAATCTGTAACTTCACAGGTGCCATGTTCATGAAGAAGCAGGAAAAAATGTCCTTTAAGTGACTGGCAAGAAGGACTCATAGTTCTATATATTTACTCACACACACACACACACTCCTTTCTACCCACAATAACAACATTTGGGGAATAACTATCTCCAAAGCCTTGACTTTTATTAGCCTTGTGAAGATCTTGGCCATTAAGAAAATCAACTCTGGACTAGTTAACTCAAATTTTATAACCTAAGTCGGTAATTCAGAATAAGCTTCTATTTGTCTGGCATGATTCATTCTGTTTCTGCTGCTGTGAGGGGCAAAGAGCTATGTGAACAGTGTCCACTGGATATTCTGCCAGGGGAGTTTCCCCCTTTCAGTTTCTGAGATTTCATCAGATGTAACCACACACTTGAAGATTATGTTCACACTCACATGATTTAGAAACTTGCATTTGATTTTCCCAATACTATGTTCAGTGTTTGTGTGTGTAATCTCAGCATATGCAGCCTTATTGTGGCCTGGGATTTTATAAACAATACCTCTCTTTATCTGGGGAACAGAGCTGTTGTTTATTGAAGCTGATCCCACAATAAATCGCCTAATCTCCAAAATGGCTGCCACATTTTTTTTTGCTGCTACTCCAAAGAGAGAGGTTTTTTTAGCTCTTTACTGCCAGTTCAGTCTCCAGTTGTGGTTATTCCTTTTTTTCTTTTTAAAATAAACAATGTTTTATTTTTATAAAAAACAAACATACATACCAATTTGGGGGTTTCATTTACATCATTATTTTGACTGTTATATTACCTCATACAATATCTAATTGTATTTTTTATTTTTTCCACCATGTATTTTAAATTAAATCTTTGCTTATACTTAAAGATATAGTTCAAGTTCTCTTCTAATTTGGCTGTATGTCCATATAGTTTATTGGATATAGTCTTCCATCCATTTATAAAATCTTGACCATGTATTCTCAAAGCTTCCTTCATTTTGTCCTCTCAAAATTAAAGTTAATTTATCCATCTCTGCAGTCTCAAGTATTTTGTTTATAATTTCTTCTTTTGAAGGTACCTCACTTTTCCTTCCAGTAATTGGCATATAATATTCTTGCGGTTGTCACTACATGTATGGTTATTTCTGATGCAAAATAAGGGACTGGAGGAACTGAAATCTTTCTTTTGTGAGAAAGGAGGTAATGAATTTTGGGTGCTGGTGAGTTAATGGTGTAAACAAACAAGACTGCAAGTAGGTTGCATTTGGCATAGAAGAGGTGCATATGAATATTGAATATAGGGGCATGAATGCACTCAAAGGACAAAGGAGCAGTAAACTAGAGAAAATAAAGAAACGAGAAAATAGCCAACCTGCAAGAAATTCCAAACAGTCCAGGTTCAAAGAAGGATAATGCATAGCAACAGTTCTTTAGAATGGAATGGGAAATTACAAGGAGAAGAAAAAAGTCCGGTGGGACTTTTGTCACATTAAGCTTATGTGTTTTTAGCTGAGATGTCCTGTCTTTCATAGCCCAGACAAACAGGAGTGTATAGGAGTCTTCATACAGCACTGCTGAAACACCCATCAACTTTTGTTGTTCTAGAGTTTGGTGTATGTGTCATGTATTCAGTCCTGTCCCCTTCCCTAGAAGGGTGTAAGTTATGCTTCAAGTTGAGACAGAATGGTTGGCTCAGGAGAAGGGGCACCTTCTCTTCCCAGCTCTGGTCTGTTCATTCATGGTAGCTGTGTTGACAGTGACAAATTATCATTGCTTTGGGTGGAAGCAAAACATGTTGTGTACTCTGCCTCCTGGTCATACTGGAGGGTGGGGCACACACACCAGAAACTCAGTATTACCAGGAGATAGATACAGGAATGGTATTTTATTCATACAATTTTTCTTTCTCAGTGCTTTATTGGATGATGGTGCCTTTTTTAAACAGCAGCAGGATAGGGGAACATGTTGCGGTAGCTAGGATGGTCCAGTAGCTAGAGTCAGGCTTGGATTTGGGAGAACTGTGTGCTAAACCCACATATGAAATGACCTACCTCAGTGCAGACTTTTGGCATTGTTGTTATTTTGACTTACAGCAGTTCATCAGGGCCTTAGACAGAAGGGTCTTTCCCACCATCTCCTACCTGAAGCCCTTTAACTGGAAGTACCTAGGATTGAACCTGGGACCTTCTGTACATGAGGCATGTGCGCGCAGCCACTCTACCACAACTCACATCTGCCTGTGGACATGTCATGTGGTCATGGAGAAGCCACTTGGTCTCTACATCAATTCTCCCTCTGTGAAAATGGTGACAGCAATATTCTGCTTCACAGTGATGTGATGAGAACAAGTAAACCAAGTATTGTAGAGCTCCTGAAAATTAAAATTGCTATCATGATGATATTTCTTTTCTTCCACTGTAATGCTGGAGCCATACAGTTGCCCCACATTCTCTGTGCTCATTCTATGCCCAACTTTATCATTTTCTCTCTTCCCCCACATCTTTTGGGCTTTGGTTACTATCCATCCTTGATAGTAACTGCTTTGCTGTTTTGGTTGAACTTCATAAAATTGGTTCTTTACTTTCACTTTTGGATATTTTTTTTCCCTATCAACCAACATAGCCAGAATTCAGATGAAGGTTTATAGCTTGGTTTTGCTTAAAAGTGAAATTAATGTTTTGTTAATACAGAGCAGGCCCTCTGAAGCAGGTCTTCATGTCTACTGATGTATAGCATCAGTAGTTTCATTTTATGTTATTTAACTGGGACTGGTTGCATATGACTGAGACCTTCTCTTCTGAGCATGCCCTGACTGTTAGGAAGTGTACAGAATTATCTAATTTCAAAATTCCCCTTTGGCTAGTTGACAAGAAGTTTCCCGGATATGTTCTGTAGTCACAATGACTCATTGTGTTTTTTTGGTTGGTTTTTTTTTTTAAGTTACTCCTAAAGCTTGCAGTTTTGACTAACAGTAACAATTGAACTTTTGTTCTTGACATAAATAGTCTGCAAGAGGTGCAGCTCTCTTTTCAAGAAGGATCCTTATCTTCACTTTAATCCATTTATTATGCGCTCGCAGGAATTTGTAACAGTCTTGGTCCGGGACCCCAGGATTCAAAAGGAAGACAGTTGGCATTCGTATATAGACTACGAAATCTTCATTCATGTGAGTATAAATTCTACCATGAAAGTGCTTTATATGGCATAACTATGATATTTATAGCATGCTTGCATATTATTTGACATTGCTATAGAAGTTTTAGCCAGTCATTTCCTGAGAGGAATGCCACATAGAATCCAGAGTTTTAGTTGTATTGTCTGGCAAGCTTTACTTTATGCCCCTCATCCGGTGCATAGTGGTGGGTCAGAAGAGCATGTGCCAAGCATTCACAAGAATAGGATTTCTGCAGGATTGATTTGAGCCATGTCTTGCCTGGCAGACAAGATGTGCCCCTGCACATTTATTTATTTATTTGTGGTCTGGCTTTCTAACTGAGACTCCAGGTGGATTACTGCCTGAGGCTTTTAACTACAGATGCTGGGGATGGGACATGGGACTTTCTACAGGCCAAGCTGATGCTCTAACACTGAGCTGTGGCCCATCCCTGGCCTGTTCTTGTAGAGGGAGAAAAGCTGTGGTATGGTATATCAGCTCAGGATCGGTGGAAAAGTTTTCCCTACACTGACTGTCTAGGCTGATTGTCCTATACTGATACATTAGCCTGGGGTGTTCTCGTTTTCTTTTCCGTTTTACAATCCCCGCCCAATTATATTATTTTGTCTTAGTAGGGAGCTTTGTTGGTAGATTCAAATGTTATCCTATATTCTAATCTGTTTATTGACTGACTGAAAGATTTTTATTGTACTTGTAACCCACCTTGTTCCCAATGAGAAAGGCGGACTATAAATAGATGATGATGATGATGATGATGCAACAGAAATAGTATAAGACATACCATAAACAGTGTGATAAGATTGCATTAAGAGTTGGAAAACTGCTGTATAAATAATGTAAGACACATCATACAAAAAGTACAAAAAAAGGGATTACAGAAATTAGAAGGCAATGCAGTAAGAGCAAGGTAATATGTACACTAAATAGTACCACAAACTACAGCCCTAGTCTTTTCATAAAAGCATCCTCCTGAGCATGTGCTGAGCAGCTTTTCTTCACTGTCAGCTAGCTCCTGTGGGCCTGAGATCAAGTCTCAGTTGATTGCCTCCCTGCAGACGAAGTCCTGACACCTCTCTTTTTAGAAATCAGCTTCAGGGCAAAACAGGTAGTCTGAGAACACCTTGTGTTTCAGCGGAAGCTAAGCAGATATGGATTTGGCCAGCCAGCTCCCTCTTTTCCACCTTGGAATGGCAGCCTTTCCCACAGAGTGGTTAGTAGCTGCTGAAGGGTACTCACACTGTCTGAACTACACCACAGAATAAAGTTTTATCTTTTTAACATATTTATACTCTGCCTTATTGCCACAACCTCAAGGCGCTAACAAAACAGTGGAAACTGCAGGATGCACACATCACAAGTGTTCAGCAAGTTAAAAGCAATACAGATTTAAAACACAGAATTTAAAGCCAGTACACAGAGCTGACAGTTTACCCTCCACCAAACGCCCTCAAGAATGGAACAGTCTTGCACACCTTCTTGAACACAAGTGTGAAAGTGTCTGCTGCAGCCACAAATAGAATGTGCCCGTGACCAAACTGTTGCCTAATGGACCATCCTGGGTAAGGGTACCAGCCTGAGGAACATAACTGGCACACAGGAATAAACTGGGAGATGTGGTCCATGTACATGGAAATCTGATGGAATAGAGAAATACTCCCCTGTTTTGCAAAGACTGCATTTGAAGTAGGTGGTTTTCCAGTAGATTACTTTCCATCTTCTACATCAACATACAGGGTCAAGACATCTTCCCCAGGCATCCTTTCATTTCTTTCCTTACAATTCTTTTCATCTGTGTTCACTGTGGAACGTGTAGGACATGTATCCAGGTCAAAGCCAGTATTTTCAGGAAGGGAACCTGAAGGAACCTGTTCAGTCTCCATTCCTGATGGCCAAAGCCCAAGGGTTCTTAGGGAATTCAAATGTGAGATTGTCGATACACTAACCAGTATGTGTAACTTGTCACTAAAATCAGCACTGTAGCAGAAGACCGGAGAGTAGCAAATGTTATACCAGTTTTTCAAAAGGGATCCAAAAGGTATGAAGAAATTACAGGCCAGTTCACCTAATATCTGTCCTAAGCACATCAGTAGAAACTGTAAACAACTATCGAATTATTAGGCACATAGAGGAACAAAGCCTGCTTTAGGGTAGATTTTAGTCAGTGAGTGATTAAAATGTGGAATTTGCAACCAGAGGATGTAATGATGGTTACAGGCAAATACAGTTTTAAAAGGGGAATAGACAGATTTGTCTATCAGTGGTTACTGTCCATGGTGACGAAAGGGAACCTCCACATTCAGAGGCAGTAAACCTCTGAATCCCAGTGCCAGGAGGCAACATCACCAGAAGGCTTTGGCCTCAATGCCCTGTTGCTGTGTGAGCTGTGCTGGATTAGATGGGCTACTAGTCTGATCCAGCAGGGCTCTTCTTATGTTCTTACCATCAGATCCCAGGGAGGCTATGGAAACTGTGAATTCGTGCCTGAAGACAGATTTGAAATGGATAAGGGCTAACAAGCTGAATCTTAACCCCAATAAAACAGACTGGTAGGGGGAAGGTATGACCCAGGAAATGAGTCATTCCCTGTTCTGGATGGGGTCGCACTCCCGAAAGGAGGAGGCTCATAGTTTGCGGGTACTTCTGGATAAACAGGAGGCCATGGTGGCCAAGAGTGTCTTTCAGCAGCTTTGGCTGGTGATCCAGCTGTGGTCCTTCCTGGGCAGAAAAGATCTTGCCACTGTGGTGCATGCCCTAGTAATATCTAGATTAGATTACTGCAATGTGCTCTACGTTGGGCTGCCCTGGAAGACTGTCTGGAAGCTACAGTTGTACAGAATGCTGCGGTCTGAATGTTGACAGGAGTGGGTAATAGGGACCATATCACTCCAGTCTTGTTCCACCTATACTGGCTTCCAATTTGCTTCCAGGCTCAATTCAAGGTGCTGGTATTGACTTTTAAAGCCCTGTATGGCCTGGGACCAGCATACCTGAAGGATCACCTTCTGCCATACGAAGCTACCCATTCACTCTGGTCATTGCAAGAGGCCCTCTTTTGGTTGCCCCCACAATGTGAATCTGGATGTGTGGCAACTGAAGAAAGGGCTTTCTCTGTTGTGGCACCAAACCCTTGGAAGTCTCCCTCTATCAGTGTCTTTCTCCAGCAGATGAAGACTTTTTTGTTTCATCTGGCATACCCCCAGTAGCAGTTATTGGTGGTCCTTCTAGTGTTCTTTCTGTGTTTTTAATTAAACTTTATAGTTTTAACTCATTTTTTTTCATTTTAATACATTAAAATAATTATAGCAACAGGTCAACTCTATTTTTATTTGTCAAATATTTTAATGATTTTATGTTTTCTGTCTTGTGGATCCCGGTTGGGCAGAAAGGCAGCATTAATTTTTTTAAAAAAAATAAATAAAATATAGTGTTTCTGATTCTACTGGTAGAGCACAGATTCCAGTTCCAGGGACCATCATCTCACTTTGTGGGCTTTCATTCCATTCCCAGAGCAGTTTATATCATCCTAGGGACTGTCATTCCATTTAGTGGGCTGTCATTCCAGTCCCAGAACACTCATGCTACTTTGAGGGACTGTCACTCCATTTTGGGGGCTGACATTCCATTCCAAGAGCAGTTTAAGCTGTCCCAGGGACCATCATTCCAATCTGGGGGCTGTCATTTCAGGCTCAGAGCAGGTTTCTCCAAAACCCTTCCACAAATTCATTGTTCCACATGTTAATGTATTTCAATGGAGCCCATACAAGTCAACTGGCATTTGTGGCACCTATTATCTCCAATGAAACTTTAGACATTTCTATTGTTCCCAGCAGGCATTCTTATTCCAGTACATCATCCTTTTGAGCACACTGTTGGCATTTCAGTACATCCCCCTTTTAAGGCCACTGTTGGTGTCCCCCCACCCTCTGAATATGATTGTACATATTTGGCAACTGAGGATCCACTTCATGGGTTTGATGAAGTGGCCTCATAAATCACAAAAGTTTCAGCCATTATAAATCTGTTGCTGTCTTTCAGTGTTATGAAGCGCCTTTTTGTTTGTTGCTGCAGACTTGACACATCTGACTGGAATAAAGGAAATGTGTGTTGTGTGAGAAAAAAGTTATTTATTTTCTCTGTCCTCAATCTACTGCTCATTAGTTTCTTTCTGTGACCCTCCCTTCTATATTTTGGGGAGTGGGTGAAAAAAAATTCACTTTTGCCATATTGTCCATAAACACAAACCTCTAGTGTGTTCCCTCCCTTTAGTCATAAAAAGCCCCATTTCCCCCCATTCTTTATAGAAATAAAAGCTGACCATTTTGCCCCTTTTGCAGCTCTGATACCTTTTCTGAGAGGGAGTGATGAAAATTGTCCATAGTATTAAAATGCAGCCACACCATAGAATGAATGTATATATCAAGGCATTATAATGCCTTGACCACTTCCTAATACTGACTTGCATAAAATTAAGCCCTTTTTGCTGCTGCCAAACACGGAGTTGATATTTCCATTCAGCTATGCACCAAGGTCCGAAGATCACTGCTAACTGAGACACACATCACTCTATGTGTGGTTAGTATTATTTACTCCAGTATATCCTGCTTTACACTGACTTAAATTGAACTGTACATTATTCCTTTGAGAAACTGAAATCGAGTGGCACCTTAAAGACTTCACATGGTTTATTCCAGCATAAGCTTTTGTGAGACAGACCTCTCTTTTTCTGACGCATATGAAATGGATGATTATTTTACAGCAAATTTTATAACCAAAATAATAGAAGTGAGGGAGAAGTTGTAGCAGAGGCAGACCTGTTGTAAATCATTCAGGTGTGGATCCTTGTGGATGGAATTGGAAGTGGGTAGTTGTTATGCTTGCTGAATTATGAGAAGTGAGGGGTTCCATCCTCCCAGTTGGAGCAGCTACAGAAAGATAAACAAAATTCATTTCTACACACAGATTTTGGCCACTGTGAGATTGGATGCTGGTTGGCCTCTGTGAGATAGGGTGCTGGACTAAATGGACCATCGGTCTGATCCAGCAGAGCTCTTATTCCCCCCCCCCCAACCCTAATTTTCTTGGCTATATTTTACTCTTTGTATTTCTTTAACCTTATGCCTAGAATATTTTGCACTTTTGATAAGAACCTTGGGTAGTGTTCTTGAAAAGCTAGGACTGAATTCATTATTGGATGGATATTATATCTATTGTAGGCTCTTTTGTATCTGAATTTTTTGGTTGTGAAAGAGAAATGTTGCCTTTGCTTAATCAGATAGTGAGACTTTGCAAGAAGCAATCATGTGAGACATAATTTCGGGCATACTCCCTCAGATTTATTTTCTCTGCAGAAGTGTTTTTCTTGAAAACAGCAGGCTGCTGACAACGATGCCCACTCCCACAAAATGTGATTCCTTTTACAGCTCTTGGAAGCATCTGTGTTAACTGCACTGAATCTAATGGAACATGATCAGGATGTTAGCAAAAGAAAAGAAATCCTCTGTTTGCACTTGGACTACTGGATTCCACCCTTTTCTCAACACTTGAGACTATAATCCTCTTATTTCCAGATTGCCTCTGTTCCCATTTCTTCAGTCTCTCTGCTGCCTTTAATACTCTCTCTTCCTCATTTGATATATGATTTAGTATATTTTATGCAGCTTTCCACAATGCTCAAAGCAGTTGACTTCTTTCACACTCTAAGTTTCCTTGATTCATTTCTCAGCTGATTTTCTTCCTGTCTGATTGTATGTTCATTGTTCCTGTACGGGGAAGTTCATCCTCTGATTTTCCTCTGTCTCTTGGGGTCCATGGATCTGTCCATGGACCTCTTCTATCCTCTCTCTAGAAATTGTCCGTAGGTGACCTCATTAAATCCCATGGCTTTCAGTATCACTTATATAACGATGACATCTGGCTTGATCTCTCTGCCTCTGAATGCTCTCTATCCATTGAGTCCTGTGACTCCAACTGATTGTTTAGTATATTATTTTAATTCAGGAAACAAAAATTCTGCTCGAGACCTCTAGAGAGCCCAGTACATGCATTCACTAGTTTGGTTCAGAGGCAGTGACAAACTACTACTACTACTAAAAAAAAAAAAAAGCCTGAAAGAAGCCTCAAGCTTGCTTGAATGATTCCTCCTCAGCCTTGTAGCTAAGGAGTTTTTTTTTTGGGGGGGGGGGGGAGAAGATCGACAGTAGGGAGCTTAATTAGGTTACCAGCGGTCGGAGAGCAATAACCAACAACGGAGTACAGAGAAAAGTGTTGTGGAAGCGTTTGTTTTGCCTGACATGCTCTCTTTTGTCTGGGGAGTGTGTTCTGGAGCTGGGTGCCGCATAGAGCGCACACTTGGGGTGCCTGGGGAGCCTTTCTTGCCATGATATTCAGTTTGTCAACATATGGCTTGCATGTCCTGCATTGCAAACTACAATTTCTTCTGGTTTTCAGAGCAAGCCTAATCCATAGGTTGCTGGTTTGAATGTTACAACCAATTATGGTTTGCTGAAAGCCAGGAATTAACTGGTGCCGCGCAGGGAGGATCATGTGAGCCGGAGGCTTCTTCCAACGTTGTTCATTGAACTCCATAGCATGCGAATCAAATACTTAATACTGGTTAAGTGGTGTATCTCCTAGAGAAATTAACTTACAAATAAAGCACAGTCTGTTTTCTTTGCAGACAAATAGCATGTGTTTTACAAGAAAGACCTCTTGTGTCCGACGGCGCTTTCGAGAATTTGTGTGGCTTCGTCAAAAACTCCAAAGTAATGCTGTGCTGATGTGAGTAACTTGTAAACATTTTCATAAGTTTTTTGTTTGTTGTTTCTCTTTTTAATTGATCTAAGTATTTAGGACTTTTTTAAAAAAAATCCCAGCCTTCCTCCAGAAAGACAGGTAGGTGTGTTGGTCTGAAGCAGCAGAACAAAGCTTGAGCACAGTGGTACCTTTAAGACCAACAGAGTTTTATTCAAGGTATAAGCTGTCATAGGCAATAGTAGGTTGGCACTGGGTTGTGCTGCTGGGCAATACTGCACTGGTTCTGATGTCCTTGCAACCCCCCCTCCCCCTCGCTTGGATTGTGATTCTGTGCTTGACATCAGTTCCGTTGAGCTGGCATTTGCCACAGTGGCACTGGATTCTGCTGCTGGGCACTAGTACATTGCACTGATCCTGCTTTCCTTGCAGAAATGCTCCTCCTCCCAGTTTCTGCTTCAGAAATTCTTAGATTTGACCTTAGTCCTGTTGGGTTTTGACCCTGCTATAGTGGCACTGGTTCTGCTGGCACATCACACTCATTCTGCTGCTGTCCTTGCAACCAGTGTTCCCTCTAAGCTGAGTTAGTGTGAGCTAGTTCACTGTTTTTTAGCCTCCGGCTCACACATTTTTGTCCTAGCTCAGGAAGGATGGCTCCAGAGTAAACTAATTTATGCAGTAGCCAAATCACCTGCTCACAACTTTAATGCCAGTAGCTCAGAAAGTAGAATTTTTGCTCACAAGACTCCACAGCTTAGAGGGAACATTGAAGTTGCAACACCCCCCCCCCCCCCCCCCGCATACACTTCACTTTTTGCTGCAGAGATTTTCTGGGACATTCTGCTGGGCTTGTATTGCCTTGTTATTCCCCCCCCCCCCCCGGAAACAATGAGGGATGGGGGCAACTTGTTTGGGTGCCCATAGAATTGGGCTCCCTGGTCCAGTCTTTTTGAAACTTGTGGGTCTTTTTGAGGAGAGGCTCCAGCAGCTACACTGAAGAAGTGTGCATGCACACAAAAGCTTATACCTTGAATAAACTGTTGGTCTTAAAGGTCCCACTGGACTCAAACTCCCCTCCCCCCGAAAGATAAGATTTCCTCCTGTCCCCTTTTATCCTCAAAACTCTGCACTTGACTGGTTCAAAGTCACTTAGCAAGATTCATGGTAGAATATGGATTCCACCTCAAATCCTTGTGTGACATTCTAATCACTACCTGATATTGGCTTCTTTTTAAAGCTCATACTAGGGATGAGCACGAACCAGCTAACGGATTTTGGTCTGTTTGGAGTTCACAAACTGAAGTTTCATGAACTATCATGAATTTTGGTGCAGTTCATGGTGGCTCATGACCAAGGCCGTAGCCAGGATTTTTCCAGTCAAGGGGAACTGGTGTGTGTGTGTGTGTGACAAAATAAAAAAAAAGAATAAAATACAAAAAATGCTCACTTGCCGGGGGTGCAGTGTTCTCCATCGACAGGGCATGGCTGGGTTCTTCCTCCCTCTTCGCTGAACCAGGCCAGTGGTCCAGAAGGAGGAGGAGGCATGCATGGCAGTCACAGCTTCGGTGGGGTCTTGGGTGCAGTCTGGTGCATGCGGCAGCCCCATCGCTCCTCCCAAGTGTGAATGGATTGGAGTGGCCTGGGAATGGAGGGTTGAAAAGGTGCCATGCTGTTTATCCACTCCCGGTTTGTGGTTTGGTTTGTGGTTCGGTTTGTGGTTCAGCCATGAATCGAACCACATTTGTGGTTCATGCCCTACTTCATCCCTTGCTTTCTCCCTTTCTCTATCACAAAGGCCTGGAGTGAGTAAAATCATTTTGTGTTAGCCTCCAGTATATCATTTAGCCTTTATCTAGCATTACAGGGTGTGAAATATCTGGCTTCATTTATTTAGTCCGATTTTTTTTAAAGCCACCTTTCAGTGAAAAACATGCTTAAGGCAGTTCACAGAAGATTAAGTAAGCAAGAGTTAAACTGTACAGCTGTAGCCGTCCAAGCAGCTAAGGGTACCCATGGGTTTACTGTGTTGGCATTGAGTTTATAGTTGATCTATCTGGGGCTGGAAAATGTTTGCTTCTCGGCAACTATCAGTGTGGGATTTTTGCAGGGTGTGGGAAAGGAGGAGGCAGAGACATATTCAGAGTCTCTATCTTTCCTAAGCTTCTTGAACTATTAATATTGTCATATCTTATTTATGTAGTGCATACAGCACTGCTAACCACTCTGTGAAATAGCTTACTTATCTGCCCTTGAAACGGAAGGGAAAAGGAGAGGTGGAGGGAGTTGGAAATGACATCATCAGCCAGTCTTTGAGAGCATGGAGGACTGGATCCATTGCCAGTTGTCTGTTTAGTATTGGGCACACAAAGCCAACCCAGTTCTGGGAACTGCGCATAACAGAGGCAAGTGTCTAGTTGCAGAAATCCAGCCCCAGGAACTGCATGCAGCAACCTCTGTGTGTCCAGAAAGGGATATATGAACAGAGGTGTCATTGTAAACAGTAATTCAGTTTGGGGCATTAACTGTTTTCTGTTCGTTTGTTTTTTAAAGACAATTGCCAGAACTGCCATCCAAAACTCCATTTTTTAACATAAATAACCCCCAGCACGTTGACCATCGTCGGCAAGGCTTGCAAGACTTCCTCCAACAGTGAGTATATTGCTTTTTTGGGAGGTGATTGTGCTGTTGCTTTAATGAAGTCAATAATGGCCTACTCCTGCTGCATGCCTCATCTCTTGTACACGACAGCCACCTTGTGGCCACTGCTGAGCCTTATTTGCACACTCTGCCTTGCTTTTGTTGAAGGGACGTCATAACGAGGCATCGTGTTTCAGTGGCTGCCCTTCTGTTAGCCCCTGAGGTTCGTAAGCATTTGTTTCCCCCCTTCTAAAGTGCTCTTCTGGTCTTGTTTTTATTTACATTTTATTTTTGGGGGGGGGGGGCTGATTTGTAGTTCTCAAGTATAAGCTCAACAGAATTTTTTTAAAAAACAGTAGACTTAAGCTGCCCTTTTGTTTGCAATATGAAGAATGTTCATGCATTGCATAAACACAGGAGTACTAGGTTTTGGGGGGAGCAATCCTAAATGGGTCTGCTCAAAAGTAAATCCCATTTGATTTAATGAGGCTTACTCCCAGGAAAACATTCTTAAGATTGCAGATGGTAGTGTAAACTGAATTTCCTCAGTGGTGCCTATTTTAAGCTACCTGCAAGTTGGAAGCATTTTCATCAGATTACCTGACTATGGTGGTAAACCTGGAGTCTATCAAACCTGCTTCTGCTATCAATATCACTCCTTTTGATCTGGCGAGATCACAGGTGCAAATCATTCTCTCACCCTTGTGATAAATCACTTTATACCTTTTTCTAACATTGCAAAGATTTCGTGAGGGGGAGGGGCTGTGGCTCACTGGCAGAGCATCTGCTTGGCCTGCAGAAAGTCCCAGGACCGATCCCTGGTATCTCCAGTTAAAAGGATCAGGTAGGAGGTGGTGTGAAAGACCTCAGCCTGGGACCCGCTGCTGGTCTGAGTAGACAGTACTGACTTTGATAGACTCAGGGTCTAATTCAGTATAAGGCAGCTACGATTGTTCATGTGAGGGGGAGAGACTTGGCCTTTGTGTCCAAGGACATGGCTGTCTATAGAGATGACTGGCAGGAGAATGAGCTTCAAGTTTCAACTGTGATGTTATTTATTTATTGTTTGGTGCTCCCTTCTCACAGTTAGCTCCTAGATCTTCCTTTGGTTGTCCTTTAGGCATCTGGCTCAGGCTGTTGTTAGAAATTCCAGGGGGGCAGGGCTCTGTATCCTTCAGCTGTTAGTTGTTGGTTGTGGTGGCGGCTCCAAAAGCCTGGTGGAACAGCTTGGTTTTACAGGCTCTGAGGAACTGAGGTCCCACAGGGCCCTGATCTCTTGTGGGAGCTCATTCCACCAGAGCGGAGCTGCCACAAAGAAAGCCCTGGCCCTGGTTGTAGCCAGCTTAGCCTCCTTGAGACCCGGGAGGGCCAGTCAGTTCTGAGCCTTTGATCATAGTGCTCTCTGGGGAACATGTGAGGAAAGGCAGTCCCTCAGGTATGTAGGTCCCTGGCCATAAAGGATTTTAAAAGAAAGAACCAGCACTTTGAATTGAATCCGGTATGCTATAGGCAGCCAGTGCAATACCTTTAGCATGGGCTGGATGTGCTCCCGTATAGAGAGTCCCATCAGAAGCCTGGCTGCAGCATTTTGCACCAGTTGCAGCTTCTGGATTTGGGACAAGGGCTGCCCCATGTAGAGAGCATTACAGTAGCCCAGTCTTGAGGTGACCATCGCATGGATCACTGTTGCCAAATTGTTGTATTTGACGAAGGGAACCAACTGCCTGATCAGTCGAAGACGGTAGAAGGCTGATTTGGCAGTGGCTGCTACCTAGGCCTCCATTGTTAAGGAGGCATCCAGGAGCACTCCCAGACCCCTAACCTCTGGCGCTGGCACCAATGGTGCCCCATCAAAGGTTGGGAGCGGGATCCCTACCCTTGGGCTGCTCAGGCACAGGACCTCCGTCTTCGTCAGATTCAATTGCAATCGACTCAGCCTAAGCCAACCAGCCATGGCTTGTAACACCCACTCCAGATCTTCCAGTTTGGAGTCAGACTGGCTGCCCAACAACAGATAGAGCTGGGTGTCATCCGTGTACTGGTGACATCCCAGCCCATGCCACCGGACAATCTGGGCAAGGGGGCACATATAGATATTGAAAAGCATCAAGGAAAGCACTGCCCCTTGAGGCACTCCACAACCCAGTGGGTGCCTTTGGGATAGCTGTTCCTCCAGTGCTGCCCTTTGTCCCCAGCCTTGGAGGAAGGAGGCAAGCCATTGCAGGGCCAGCCCCTGAATTCCATTGTCAGCGAGGTGGTGGGTCAGTAGCTGATGGTCAACTGTGTCGAACGCTCCTGACAGGTCCAACAACAACAGCAGTGCCGATCCACCCCAATCCAGATTCCTCCAGAGGTCATCCATGAGGGCGACTAGTGTAGTCTCTGTCCTGTGGCCCGGGCGAAAACCGGACTGGAAGGGATCTAGAATGGAAGCATCATCCAAAAAATCCTGTAACTGAATTGCCACTGCCCTCTCTGTTATCTTGCTCAAATAAGGCAAGTTGGAAACCAGCCGATATTTGCCAATTCGGCTGGGTCCAAAGATGGTTTCCTTAAGGGGAAAAGGCTCAGTGGTAGAATATCTGCTTGGCATGCAGAAGCTCCCAGGTTCAATCCCCGGCATCTCCAGTTAAAGGAACTGGCAGTAGGTGATGCCAGTCTGAGTAGACAGTACTGACTTTGATGGACTTTGATGGACCAAGATCGTGTTCATGTGTGTTCATGTGTGTTCATGCTGATATATCTCCAATGTGTTTATGTGGCCAGCACGTAAATCTAAATCTGTAATTGAGTGCTATTGAACAGTTCAGACAAACATGTTGAGATCCGTGGACTGATGTCTTTGGACTGCAAAACCATATATACAAATACAGTTTTGTTAGTATTAGGTGCTGCTATTGGTATGGTCATGTAATGATACTACATCATGGCACATAGTTTTTGCTCTTGGGACTCTTACTCTCTGCCAAATCTTTAGTTTTTAAAAGCTTCCTATAATGGTCATCATTACAGCCAGATTACCTTGAGAGGAGTACTGATGTATTCTCACTGCTGCAGGTTCCAGTTTTTACTGGCACAGAAGACCTGTATTCATGAGCAGGATTTACGACATCTGAGAGAAACCACTGGATCATAGCTCTTGTTAAATGGTGCTTTCACACATGCTGAATAATGCACTTTCAATGCACTTTGCAACTAGATTTTACTGTGTGAAATAACAAAATCCACTTGCAAAGAACTGCAAAAAATGCACAACTATGCATTGTATCACACAGTCATATCAAATTCACCACACTGTTGCACAGAGGTGCAAATTCCTTTGGGTACCTAGAAGGGTTGCAAATAGTAAGTGAAAAGAAACACCATCTGTGCTCTCTGGTCAGTGTATAGGTGTAAGAAATCATGTTCTCTTGCTCGGGGGTGAACTGGAAGATAGGGAAGAAAGGTGCATTAGTGCTCTGAACTGAACACCTACATAAGGAGCCCCTGCCTTGTCAAGGTACAGCTCCCTGACTAAGGAAGGAAGGCTGCATATAGTACAGCATGTAGGGACTAGCAGTCAACAGAAAATTGCCCTGGTGGTATTACACTACAAGTAAGAAATCCTGTTGTCCTCCTTGTAGTTTGCATATAACTCAAAATAAGTTTGTAGCCCTCATGGTGTATATGTAAAGTGCTGTCAAGCCACAGTGCACTTACTTCGGCCCCCTAGGGTTTTCAAGGCAAGAGATAAACAGAAGTAATTTGTCGTTTCCTGCCTCTGCGTAGTGACCCTGGACTTCCTTGGTGGTCTCCTATCCAAGTACTAACCAGGGCCAACCATTCTTAGTTTCTGAAATCTGGCTAGCTTGGGCAATAATAGTAACACTTAGCATTTATAGAGTGCTTTCCGTGTTCAAAGCCTTTCACATACCTTAATAATTCTTCCCTCAGCCCTGCAAAATATGCCAGAATTATTATTCCCATGTTACAGATGGGGAGTGGGGGAGGGGAGAGGCATGTGTACAGCTTCCTTGTGAATTCTTGGCAGAGGTGGCGTTTGAACTGGGAACCCCTGACAACACAGCTTGTTCTCTTACTAGTTAACTTTGCCAGAGGGACACTAAAAGAAAGTGACACATGAAAACACTAGTCCTTCACTAGCCATTGCTCTGTCCACAACCTATAGTCTCTCAGCTTAAGAGGGGGAGGAGGCGAGCCTACCGCCTTCTATGGAACGATCCTCTCTAGGCGCCAGTTACTAATCAGTGAAGTATTTATATTATTTAATAGGACGGGCGATACTGCTGTATGAGAGAGAGAGCTCTGCAGGTATTTTTTTCCTCAGTGGTTATACCTTTAAATTATAGTTTGGTATTGGGTCATGCTAGCTGGTGACCCTCCCCCATGTGAGTTCTTAGGGACATATATGACCATGGCTGGGAGCACCGTTAATGAACTGGTGCCTTCATGTGATTGTATACGAGGCTTCTATCATTTGCTGCACTTGCTAAGGCTGTGTGCATGCAAACTGTCTCTGGACAGGTTCATAGAAGCTTCCCATGAGAACCTCCCAACTGCAAATTCAGTAGCAGCCCTGCACATGTCCAAAGCTGTTGCATGGACTTTGCCAACTGATGTGAACCCATCCTAAGCATTCTGATGTCCTCACCACTACAAGTAGCAAATGGTTCCCACAGTTGCAGTTACATGCTGTTCATCTGGCTTATGATGAAAGGAACTAAAAATTTCCAGTAACCTGTAATTTTCTTTTGCCAGTGGAACCTAAGTCCGTTGTGCTCAGAATCACAAGAAGGGGACGGAACAGGCCCATCATATTGAATGAACTAAAACTATTCCCATTGTCCTTGAGCCTGAAAATTGGATCTAGAGTCTAGTGGCTGGTTTGCTTTATTAAAGTGAATTATGGGCAGGCTTAGTTGGTACTCCCATTTAATTACTTTAAGCACAGGTTTGTCTATTTAGCCAGTCCAGCACCACTATTAAATGCTGAGGTTTTCTAGATAGCTATGGTTGATATAGTGCCAGAAGCCTTTATTGTCTGCTTCTTCTCAGGTCCTAAAGAGCAGAAGACTCAGTGGGGTTTGTTATGGGGTTTGCCCTCTTAAATTACCCATCCGGTGGGGTGTGGAGGGAGAGGCCTGGCTTGGTCTGCCTGTGCAAGCCAAAGCAAGGGGAGGGCTGTGGCTCAGTGACAGAGAACATGTTTTATAGGGAGAAGGCCCTGTGTTTGGTCCCTTTCCATCTCCAGTTAATCCAGTTCCTCTCTGATAGCAGATGGGAGGGAGACCCTTCTGTGCCTGAGACCCCAAAGTGCAGCCTCCAGTCCAGTAGGCCATATTGAGCTAGATGGAGAAAATGGTCTGACTATGCATTAGGCTTCTTCGCATGATCTAGTGTTGCCAGAAGTAGCATTACAGAAATGTTTTCCACCATTAAGCCAACCATTGGTAGCTTCTGCCATTATCATTCTTGATTTTTTTGAATTTACATAGTTTGTGGCTATGAGCTTGGGAGGGAAAGTGCCCAGATTAAGAGGAGAGGGCATCTGCTAACTCCCATGCTAGAAGCAAATAGAAAGGTCAGATAGGTCCACCAGTTGTCTCCTTCATTTCCATTGTTCCCCACCAAGTAGTAAGGCAAGAATGAATGAAAGAAGAAGAAGAGAAGAGATTGGATTTATACCCCGCTCTCCACTCCCCAAGGGAGTCTCAGAGCGGTTTACAAACTCCTTTTCCCTTCCCCTCCCCACAACAGACACCCTGTGAGGTAGGTGGGGCTGAGAGAGCTCTTTCCCAAGCTGTCCTTGAGGGAACAGCTGGTACAGAGCTATGGCTTGCCCAAGGTCATCCAGCCAGGTGCAAGTGGAGGAGTGGGGAATCAAACCCGGTTCTCCCAGATTCGAGTCCGTGCACTTAACCACTACACCAAACAGGAAGAATAAGAATGTGTGCATGTTTCCTTTTTAGGGTGTGTCTGTGTGCAACTGTGTCTGTACATATGGGTGCTTTGGGGAAGGAGGACTGAGGAATCAATCTCCTTCCACCCCACTTCTCCCCTTACTGCAGTTTCTTAAATGCCCTTGTAGTTCTTATTTTTAACCATCCTGAGTGCCCTTTTGGACAGAATCGGAACAGTTCAAGGTAACGCATGAGTAACACAAATTGTTGCTTTTCCGTTTCAGGAAAATGCTGAATGGTTACTAAATTCTTCCTTGTCTGTACTTCATGTTAGTTTTAGCCATTATCAGTTGTTTCTTTTAACATTTTCACTCTATTGCTTACATTCAGGGAGCTCCTTTATATTATTTAAGGAACATACTCATATTTATAATTATTAATTAATATATTCCTTTTAAAGATATATTCTAGTAGTGATTAATACAATGGTCAGTAGTTTTATTTTTCCCCTAAAGGATGAAACTGATCTGTATTGCTGTGGCCTGCATTTCCTGAGAATTCCAGTTGAATCGTGAATATGGGTGCATTCAATAGAGGGCACCAGAACACAGGCTGTGTTTGCTTGTTTCTGTAGGGTTTGATTCCCCCCCCCCTTCCCTGTCATGGTATGATGTAAATGGGCTGAGTAAATTCGTTGAAAACAAAATCAGAGTGTTAACCTTCTGCGCACATGCAAGCGTGCATCTGTCACTGTATTGGATTACAGAAGATACAGGAAATCTTTAGTTAGGATTAAGTTGTGCTGCTCACCCATATGTTCTCCTGCAACAGAACAGTGTGTAATATACCTAATAAAATCATGTTGAAAAGAACCAGAGTTTGGCCTCTGTCCAAACAAGACAAACCACATGGTTTGCCTTTTATTAAAAAATACTTGCTTTAGTTTAGGGAGGATAAACATGTTCTGAAGCTCACCTCCTGCACCCTCCACAAATGGTCTAGAAGTAAACATCTTGGGAGATAGTCTTACAAAGAAAGGAATTAAAGTGGGGTTTTATAATCTTCTATTCCACCAGAGATTAGGATCTTGAAAAGCCTCTTGCATGCAGAATTCCAGGCTTAACTCGTGCCAGGCCCTGCGCTAGCAAAAAAGAAGAAGAAGTGAAACAACAGAGTGCCCCTGAGCATGTGCAGACTTGCTTTACTCCTCACCATTGGGACAGTCTTCTGCATTGGAGCAGCTAGGCAGGCCTGGGGCCTGTTGTTTGTGCAGACACACATGCAAAAACCCTTTAGAAGAAGCGTACTGTAAATGCTTACATGAATCGATATTATCCCTCTTCCAGTATCTGAATCTGTCTGTTAAAAATGGTGACTACTGGCCTAAATCAAAATCCCGAATGGCTATCTGTTGTGTTGGTTCTTAATATAGATTCCCCCTCCTGCTTTGCCATCTACTTACCTGGCTATTCTTTGCCCCCTGCTTTTCATACCTGTGGGTTTTAACCAGGCCCGTAGTCATGGTGGAGCCATTTGGGGCTCTGCCTCCTTCCTTAAAGGGTCAACCCCACAAGATCTCCAAGTTTCCTTTTTGACACCCCCCTCCCAGTGATTTTCTTCCTCTTTTCTTGAAGGGGCTTTCCAAGTGCACCTTTTTCTTCTCCATTGCGTCTGCTCTCTCTTGCCAATGGTGGGGATCAGGTTGCTTTCTCCTCCAGTCTTTGCTTCCCGCCCCCTCCCTGTAGACACAGGACCACTGGGCATAAACAAAGCTCAGCTGGCGTCAAAGTTCCTCTGTCCCAGCTTGTATTTCCAAGCAGGCCAGAGAAGCTGCGAGAGTCATGGGCACGTAGGCTGCCTCTTGAGGTGCAGGCAGTTTCCCGGGACCGGTTTCCCTAGTGGGCTGTCCAACAGATGGCTGCTTTTGCACTCACACCTCCAGCATTCATGGGAAGCTTCGGCCCATTGCCAGAGGCCCCTCTGACCACCAAGCCCTTCAGCAGAGCTCTGAAGTGCCTTGTCTGTCTGTCCCCGAGGTGGTGGCTTCCCCATTGGGCAGCCGCCTTCTTCCTCCAGGCCACCGCCCTTCTCCCCCTCCCCAACCCCAAACAGATCTGCCCCCGCCCAGCACTTGTGGGTGCCTTTCTCGGATGGGAGTTGCATGTTCAGCCCCCCGCCATGATTTCATTTGAAGAAGGAGCGTCCAGGCTCCTGGTGCCTGACTGGGAAGAGGCTGAGGTGGCTGGTTCCTGTAGTGGCCATAGTGGTATGGATGCCAAAGGGCAGGGTGGTATGGATGTAGTGGTATGGATGTAGTGGTATGGATGCCAAAGGGCAGGGTGGGGCTGACAGAGGCACCAGGGGTGGGAGGGGGCAAACTGATGGGGGTAGATTCAGACAGAAAAAATGGCAGCCCCACAAGAAATCCAGCCCCCCTCCAAGCCACAAAATCCTGGCTACGGGCCTGGTTTTAACTGTAATCCTAAACGCAGTATTTATACTGAAAGATCTTAGTCTGTCTTTTCTCTCACTTTTAACTAGTAAAATACTTTTCTCCATCCATATTTAGTGTCAGTCACTGGGTGGGGTGGGGGTGGGACACTGGTGTTTTCCTCTGACCTTAGAAGCAAATAGGGAGAACCTTTAAAAGTTTTACTCCTCCGTCCTTCATATTTTTGGAAGCTCTCCGCAGATGCCCTCCAAACAGAGAGGTGCTCCAAGTCAGGAGCACTTTTTTTTTTATCATGGCTGTAAGACTGGTGTGTTCCATGATGAAATTGGAGCTTTGGGTGAAGATGGTTCTGTCAAGAGAGATTATCATCTTCCAGATGCAGGCCACGTAGCATTGAGGAGTGAGGTAAGGCTTGGCCTGGATCTGGCTTACTTCTTGCCTAGTCTGCCTCCCTTGGTTTTGATGGCTGTTGTGAATCTCTTTTGATTGCGGCTGCTGCCAGAGAGAAGTGAAGTGAGGCACAGACCAGTGCCAGAGCCAGCCTATGTCCCGCTGGTCTCTTGTGCCCCACCAAGACTGACCCAGTCTAGGATGTTCTTCCTCCTTGGGGATTTGGCTGGCAAAATCTTATCAGACTGTGAAATTCCGCCCACCTTCCTTCTACTAGTCTCTGCTCACATTAGGATTCCCAAGGCTACAGCCTGAAAAAGCTGCTGCATCTTTTAAGAGCTGCATAGAAGGGAGAGTATCAATCACTGTGGCTTTTCAGGTCAGTGCTGCAGTGGCAGGAGAAACTATTCTTGCTGTTTTTCTCCTCTGCAACTGACAGCATGGGAGGCCTCATAAGGTGTGGACCTGGCAATCCTATGCCTACTTTAGCCCCTGGTTTATTATTTTCCATCTGTAACTTGCAACCCTTCCTGTTCGTGGCCGTGTATGATAGGTGTCTCCAAGCCCCACATTCTCCTTGACTTTTCCATGCTTGAACTCCATGCCTCTACCACCAGCAGTTCTCTGCTTTTTGGGACACAGGCTGCTCTGCTCTGCTTTCTTCATTCACCCTGCACTACCTGGCATTCACTGTTCTCTTTCTCAGTTGCCTTCCTGCTAATACTGACAGTTTTTCTACTCTTTAGGAAAGAAGTGTCGCACTCATTTGTTAAGGGGCCCGGATCTGACATAAATGTAACTTTGTCTGGCTGGGCCATGTGTGCCATAAAACGTAATGCCAGGTACTGGAGATATAAACTTTATAAAGGACAGCAGCTGGTAAACTCCGAGTTGGTGTGTACTCACTGCAGGGCCCTATGGGCTGGTGGTGGGGGGTGCAGAGGGAAACCTGCATGGGTAGACTGGACAGCCAGCAGTGCAGTGCTGGGCAGATGCTCCCACGCTGCCTGGGGGGGGGTGCATACCCCTTCCCCTGCATGCTCTCAATGCTGTGAGCCCGGGCTCCAGGGTAAAAATGTGAAGCAACTGGGTGTTGTGAGCACCCCCCGTGCCCAAGCACGGGAAGACAAGTTGAACAGAAGCAGGGGTGGTGGTGACCCAGATCCAAGGCCACATGCATGGTGGGACCCAGGTCAAGCAAAGCCCGATAAGGCAGGGATGCTCATGTGGCAGTAGCTGCCTTCAGCCAAGCCCGCCAGGCAATCCATGGTGGGGCAATGCTGGGGGTTCAAGACAGAGTTTGTTGGCAAGCTATGCCACCCCCATGCAGCAGCAGCAGCCACCTCAGGCCAAAGGCCACCGGATCATCTGATTTGGGAGCAGGCACCGTGTGCAAACAGCCACTGGGTAGTTCATGGGGGAGGGAGGCCCGGCTGTTGAGTCACGTGCTCAGTGGCAGGACTAGATTCCCAGTGTGTGGAAGAAACTGCAAAAGAACACCCACCCCCCAAATGGGCCAAAGCACAGCTGCTGCATGGGTTGTGTGAATATGGCAGTGGTGCTGGCTGCCAGCAGGCCCCAGCAGAGGATTGGCTGCACCCCCTTACGTGCAAATGCTGATCTCTATGGCCATCTGGGACAGCATCCCTAGCTGCAGGCTGAGTGGATAGATGTGTGACCTTGCCTTGGAACCCCAAGCTGGCAAGAATGCAGCTGCAGTGGCTCCAAACTTACCAGTGAGGCTGCCACTGAAGTGAAGGGGTTCTGCTTGACTGCTGCAGATGAGGTTGTTCTGCAGTGCTGAAGCCACAGAGTGGCTCTGCTCACTCCCCCTTGAGCAGCCTCCTGTTCCCTCCCTTGTACCAGTTGCTTGCAGGCCAGATAAGAGCCCTGGATGGACCAGTTACGCCCCCCCCGGGCCTTATGTTTTGACACCCCTGCTTTAGGCCCTTTTATTTTTTCCTCAACTTGTCTTCTCTGACCCCATCCTTAATAACTGACTATACTTTTTCACAGTTCAGTGTCTACTGTTAACCACACTTTCTCTGGGGTTCTTTGCTTCCCTATCTCCTGGGACCTCTTCCCACACAGTTGTATCTCTTCCCTTGGACTTGTGTGAGGGATAAAATCTTTCTCCCCCTGTGACTTTTCCACTTCCGTTACAAAAGTGGTGCTAAAAGATTTTATAGCTGAGTGTGCTGTTCCCTCAGAAGTTAAAATGTTTGTGAGCATTCTCTAACATTATAGCAATAAATAATTTCCTGTATAATTCTGTGCAGGAAATCAGTGTCCATAGGAATGTCTAACTTTTGTGTAGGATGGGGCTTTAGGTTCAGACTGAGTTCTGTAGGCTACCTTGTAGTCTCTGAAGGATGACTGTAATATTCTTTCAGGAGCCCACCACCACCTAATGAAAATCTGTTGAAAGTTAAGACCACCTCAAAGGTGACACAAATATTAGGCTACACAAGCAACACTCTTTTTGGTCGAACAGATGCTTCATTATACCTTTCAGTTAATAGATATAACGGATGCAAAAAGCAGAAGATTTCATTTCATAGCGCAGAACAGAGTAAGGTGCTTCAGGGTTTGTGCAAGAGCATCCATGTTTCAATTCATAAATCAATTTACGCTTTACAGTGTTTGTGTTTCTAGGCTACTGTTACCTGTTGTTTAAGGTGCATTATCTAATTTGTGGTCTCTTCACTTTTTAAACCTCCAGATGGCACTATTAAGCAGAAAAGAGAACAACTAAAATAATGAGTCCAATGTAAAATAAAATTGGAAATTGAATTATAGCTGCAGGGGGTGTGGGGGTAGGGGTGGAAAAGGACAGTAGCCTTGAGGTACTGATCAACCTGTACTCTTATCACTTTTGTTTTCTGTTCCCATGTGTTAGGTGACCAGCAAGTTAATAACAGTGCTTCAGTAGTTCAAGGCTTAGCAAAATTACACTGGACAAGAAATAAAGCTAAAATGAATTTCTGTCCAATATCATTGACATTAGTGCTCATTACTTTTGCCGTGCAATGCCTCAAACCATCAAAAATCAATTTTAAAGATTACCCATTATTTTATAAAGAAAATATGTTTCAGACAGCAACAAAACAGTAGCTGTAGTATAATCTCATGAAGTTACATAGATTTTTTTTGCCACCCAACTAAAATCTAACTACAGAAGCCAGTATTTTTTTTCAAAAAAGGCACCATGTGCTGTTAACTGAACTTTATGCATGCTAAACTCAACCAATATTTATTGCAATATTCTCAACTTAAAATAGTGGGCTGTATGTTTGTATTGTAA
This sequence comes from Lepidodactylus listeri, assembly GCA_029233225.1. Classification (NCBI taxonomy): domain Eukaryota; kingdom Metazoa; phylum Chordata; class Lepidosauria; order Squamata; family Gekkonidae; genus Lepidodactylus; species Lepidodactylus listeri. Next base: position 47,888,341 of record JARCFY010000012.1, read on the forward strand.
CCAACTCTTTATTTTTTCCTGTGAAAATATTTTGATTGTGTTGTGTCTTGTTATTTGGGGTTTCCTAAATACTAAGAGTCAGTATGAATTATGGTTTCTCAAACTAATGCTGCTGGTGACAAGAAACAGTAGTTTTCTGGAATCAGATTTGGGGCAGAATCCAGTCAGAGCTGAGTAATTTTAAATTTCACTGATTTTTTTTTAATGGGAGAGCAAGTGCATAAGTGAGCAATCTTAAGCAGGTCTACTGAGAATCCTACTCAGATTTCCCAAGAAAGTGTTCTTAGGTTTGCATTGTAAATTACTCCCATTTAAAATACTAAGCTTGAGTCTGAATTGTGCTCTTGGTTTGAAGGTAGTAGTAGTGTAGAAAAGTGTATCTGTATTCTGTTGAATAGTACTAGTAGTGGGATGGAAGCAGCTGAAGGTATAAAACAGTAATATCAGAATTAAATGAACATTAAACCAACCTGGATTTTGTAAATGTTGGTTTTGGCCATTGCTGTCTGAGAGAGCTACACAGATGTCTGTGGCACATTAATGGGCAAGAGCGATCAGCCCAGGCTAAAATTGCACAGGACCGACCGTGAAGACATCCAGAGCTCTTTGAAATCAGGGATTTCCTATTTGTTGAAGTACTGAGGACAACTCTGGACACGTGATCAAACATACTGTTGTAATTGCAACTAGTTTATGTGCCTTTATGTAGTTCTTTACTTTCACCCTGACATCTGGACAACTGTGATTTTTGTTTAGCCTTCTTCGTTGTAAAGTACCTCAGTAGTGTTTAGGCAGTATACGTGTTTAGCATAAAATTTTAGAGGCCTGATCCTTTTGGTTTTTGTACAGCTTCCCAGCACCCTGTGTTTTTTTAATGGATCTTTGTTCTTATAACCTATTGCTTGGGAACAGGATAAATATATGCAGGCTTCTTTATTAACTTTCTAACTTATTCCAAGTGCAGAGTTTGAAATTCAGATCACCCATAGCTTTGTTATTCTTTCCTGCAAATACTGTATGAGATATTTCCAGTTAAGTATGTATTTATATTCTAGTAACTTTCAGTAACTAATGGCATTACACTACAACAAATATTGGATTCTAACAGAGAATTTAATAATGCGGTGCCTCTGTTTTTGATATATTTAATCCAAGTATGGTTAATCTGCTTTAAAGAGAGAACCAGGCTATGATTTTGCATTACCCTTGCTAGGGAGAGGTGGCTTTTAGCTGTTGCTATTACACTAATGGCAAATCTTGGAGAACGTTATGGGTAACTTCTTGCCAAATATATGCTGCTGTCCTGAAACTACATACTTTGGTAAAGTCTTGTAAGGCTTCAGAATTGTGATTGAGAGAGGATACATTTTACATACCACTAAATAACCTCCAATCAATTTTGAGGTGTTATATGTAAATTTTTAGGACCTCAGTTCCAGTTACTGTAATCTATAGGAACAATTTAATGTTCTAAAGCAACATAATGGGAAAAAATAGATTGAATGATCACAACTTTGTGCGAACTTGATAAATCTACTGGGTTTTTAACACTGCAGAAGAAAAACCATCATTCTTGAAAACACTTTATGCTAACTGTACATTTTGTTGCATTAAAACATTTTTTGCTAAATTGAATTTTTTTTATTTTAAAGCCACATGAGATAACAAAACATTGACATGAATGATCGTCTGGTTCTCTGAAATGATTTTACAAACCTCTTGAAAATTAAGATTCGTAATAATTGTAATTCTGTGCAGCTGTCAAAATACATAATTTGAGTTAGCCCAGGTAAATAAATTCTGTTTAAAACTGATATTTGAAATGATGCTCTAAAACTTTTGTAGTGCCTTCTTCATTGATGTAGTAATTTTTAGAAAGACTACAAGGTTATCGATTGTAATTCAGCTATAAGTGTATGCTACCTCTATCCCCCCCTGCTTTACCCCAGCCAAAAAAAGAGAGTAATTGATCCACATGGTGGTAACAGATGGTTAAATGGGAAAAAATGCCCTTGGAATTATTCTTATAACAGATGTTCTTAACTATTAGCTTCATGTTTTTACTCACCTAAAATTCCAAATAATTTAATAAAGATAACACATGCTCAATTACATTAGTATATATATTGCATTGAAAACTGCATTAGGGCATAAATTATAGATAACTGAAAAGCAATACAATATTGGGAAAAATCATCTTAAAAGTCTGTTCAGGTTTCTGATTTGTTTTTATTTTTAGGATCCTCCAGAATCCAGTTCTGCTTTCAGACAGTAGACTTCATCTTTTTGTACAAACCCAGCTGATTCCAGAAGAGATTGAGGCGTGTGTATCTGGACATACTAAATACTCTGTGGCTGATGCAATCCAGGAGTTTGCCTCTTTGAAACGCCGTTTCCCTATAGAACATGAAGAGAAGAAAAAAGAAGAAAATTATGCGGATTCAGATTCTGAGAGGTTACTTCCTTACATCCTACTAAACACGCACACATGATAATAAACACACTTCACTTTTTTGTTGTTGTTGATGCAATACTAAGATAATGAAAAAATTAATTGACTAAGATTTTATTGAGCTGTGACAGCTCATCATAGGAGTCTTCACATACACCTCCACACTGAATTAATGAATGCAGTAGAAATTCAATTATCTGCATTCTGATTATGTGAATTTCATTTAGTCAGACTTGAATTATTCGCGTTTAAATTATCTCGCTAAAAAAATATCCAACTGCACTCCAAATGGCTAATTAAAAGTCCAAATTTCCTGTCTTTCTTTTGTGACTGGGGATAATTAAAGTTCTCCTCTGTTACTCAGGCTTTGAGTGTGTTGTGAAAACCAATTTCCTCTCTCTTTCTCTCTCTTCCCCCCACCCTGTTCTCTGCAGTTCATCCTCAGGGCTTGGACACAGCAGTGATGATAACATTTCACACGGATGTAAAGCAAGCACAGTTCCTGAAGAACCCTGAAATATAATTGTATATTGCTATCACTGAAATGACAGATAATACCTTCTATTGTGGCTGAAAGTTACATGTTACACTTCCGTCCAGTTGTCAAAGCTTTGTCTTTCTCTGCTCGTCTGTTCATTTATTCATTTTACATTCATATGCAGTTACAGCCCCTCCAGTACTGAATCATACAAATATTGCTTGTACCTAAGTAAATGGGATTTTTTACATGATTTCTATGGAACTGTACGAGATGGGGTGGGAGTAGAAATAAAACTATAATTAGATCCTGAAAACTATACTGGGATGTGTAACTTCTGGAAATTCACAAAATCATCTGGATTTTAAAATGACAGTTCAGCTGTCTTTCCAGTCTGTTGTGATCCACACAAATATATTGTAGAAACAAAATAAACCTTTAAGTCAGTACCTTCACAAAGATGTAAGTGATGGATTGAGTTTACTCTTCCAATTTTCTAGTTAAAACATTTAAAACTTTTGCTCCTAACATTGAATCCAGTGTTAAAGCCATAATTAATAGCCACAATCCAGTGCAGAGTGAGGCATGCTTAAGGCCATTTAATAACATTAGGTTTACACACCACCCAATCCTGTACTAAACTGAGGTTACTGGCTGTATGGTGTCTGTCTTTCTGTTCAGGTGGGTAGCTGTGTTGGTCTGACGCAGCAGAACAAAGTTTTGAGGCCAGTGGCACCTTTAAGACCATCAAAGTTTTATTCAAGGTCTACGCTTTCAAGTGCATGCACACTTGTCTTTTTGTTGTTACTGTTGCCAAGAAAAGTCTTTTAACACAACCTATTGTTACAAAGTGAATGTAGTTAATTTTAAAATTAATTTAAAAATGAAGTTTCTTACAAAGATGTAGCAATAGGAAGGAACATTTTAGCCAGTGAATATCAGAAATAAACCTCTAAGTGACCTAATAGAAGTTTATGGTGTTTTTGTAGAGGCACATTTAAAGATTCCAGCTGGGTAGCTCCATAAATTCATTCATGGATCTTTTGACAGTCCCAGTATAACTCCTCTGGTACCCTGTCCAATATGCATGTACTTGGAAACATTCCGTTTAAATAAAGCATGTGTGTTTTAAGGACATGGGACGGGAGGAGGAGGAGCAGGTAGCTACATTGAGCCAATCTTTTTTTTTTTGGTCAGCATTTCCTAAGATAAACATAAAAGGGCTGCAGGCAAAAATATATCTCCTGATCTCTGGTGGAAACCTAGCAGCAAGATATGCTTAGGCAACTGTTAGAAAATTTAATTAAAGCTGTAAGTAAAATGATTTGTAATCGTTTACCTAGGGTGAACAAAAGACATCCAACACAAAAGCTGCCTGAAACTGTGACAAGAAAAAATTACTGGAATAATTTAAAATGTTACTATTTATTTTAAAAGTATGTATATGTGATTACTATTGATTTGAAGGTATTTGTGCACTTTAAGTTTAATAAGCCTGCTGATAATCAATACAGAAAATTTTAAAACCCCTTTATGCCGAAGCAAAGCTGTGAAGAAATGATTAATAGTGTGATCCTACATGTTTACTCAGAAGTAAATCCCAATGACAACAATGGAGCTAATTTCCACTTAAGGATATATAGGACTGCATCCAGTTATTTCAGCCTGAAGATCCTAAAGACACAGCAAACAAAAAAAACAAGGACAAACTTCTGAAGGCTAAGTTTCTCTCAAAGCAACCAAATTCAGTTACAGATTCTTGGATTTATTGTTACCCTTTGCACAAATCACATACTTTCACACTGTGTTTGCTTCCTGTAGTTTGCAGCCTTTCATGCTGCTTAAAAAAAAAAAAAAGATTAATTTTAAAATGCCAAATATTTGTGAAACATTTGAATGTTCAATATCATATGGTCTACTGTTTAATATGTATGAAATGTATTTGCATTTTGTCACATTTCAAATTAAAATGTTCTGTATTCAATTGATTATTTCCAATTCTTTAAATGCCAATTCGTTTTTTTTTATATTTTTGGTATTTTGATTCCAGTACATTACATTTTCTAACAAGATACCATGACTCCTTCATAACATGTCCCCCACTTCTGGGTTCATTTAATGTCAACACAAGTTTTCCTCTTACTTTCCTGTTTTATCTACATTCGAAAATAAGTTGTTTTTATCTTTATGTAAAATAGAATATTTTGTTTAAGGGAGGAAAAAGGCATTTAAACTATCAAGTTTGAGAATGGGTGAAAAGTAACTGAAAAAAATACGATTTTTTCTCAGTCATTTTATGGTAGTTTGAGCAAAAAGGGAAAACAATTACACTCTTTTTTTAAAAAAGCCACACACATCTTCCTGGTTGTAAAAATCTGTTACTTGAAAACACACATTTGCAAAAAATAAAAATTAAATATCCTTATTGCACTATTCATTTTAAAAACTTCATTTTTTCTGACATTTACAAAACTTGACACTTTTCCTCACCAGCAATTATCCTTTTAATGATTAAATATCTACTATATTTACTTAATTTTTTCATTTTCCCTTCTAGCAGCACTCTCTTCCTCACACACACACACATGTATAATCATAATTTCGCAGAAGAAAATAAACCCTTTCCTTCTTGGTGGTTATAGTAATGCTAGCAAAAACCCAATCCCTTTTGCAAGTTTTCCTCCATAGCAATCATTTTGTCTATACAATTATTTAGCTGTGCTGTGTCTGATTTTGCCTTTTCGTTAAGAATTTCTGTATCAGTTCGTACTTCTCCTTAGCAAAGGCCTCAACAGTCCAAAACATGCTTTGAAAAATTAAAATAAAAATTGCCTTCACTTCCCGGGGCGGGGGGAAGCGAATCTACATCCATCCACTTTTTGTTCTGGAAAATCTTAGATTTGTTACTTCGTCTCTCACATTATTTTGCTCCTTTTTCTGTATAATTTACGCGAACCAGAAATGATCTGCCCAGACAGATCACTGGTCAGAAATTGGCCAGCTTCAATTCACCCTCAAACCACCACCACCACCAGAAACACAAGTGTCTGCGGGGGGGCAAAGAAATCAGTTTTCCGGGATTGCGCTCTGTACCTTCCAAAACGCTTTTAACCCTTTTCCCCCTTCTCTGCTGCTGTGATTTAGAAACACACCGGCAAAAAACAAAACAAAAAAACCGTGCCTAGAACGCTCCATTGCTCAGCTATCTCCAACTCCCCCCAAACTTTTCTTCCTCATTGGTTAACTTCTGCAGGTGGTCTCTCTCTCTCTCTCTGACAGCAACAACACAAATCCCTGATTCTTAAGCCTTGTAGGCTTAAAGGTTTCAAGTCCACATCCCCTCCCCTGCATGCTAAACTTTTCTCCAAACCCCACTCACTCACCATCTGGCTTCACACTAGGCGCAAAAACCGAAGACTGCCTAGTCATCAGCAACTTCCCCCCCCTCCCCCTTTGCCCCTCTAGGCAGCCCTTTGCACCACCAGGAGTTGCAGTTTGCTGCTTTCTTACCTCAGGGCCTTGATCCACTCTCCCCCCCCCCCCCCCACTCCACCCCACAGGCTGGACTTTTTCCTGCAGCTGCAAGTCCACACTGACTGCGGGCGTGTGCAAGGCGCTTGCTCAGCAGCTCGCGCTCTCCCTCCTCCCCCCCCCCCCCCCACTCCCTGGGAGTCTGTGTGTTCCCGGCGCCCTCCATGCTCCTGAGCTCCGCCGGGGGCTGTTTGTCAGGTAGAGAAGCCAGCCGGCCTTGATCTCGTAACCCATAGCAACGGCCCAACTAAGAATAGGGGGGAAGCGAGCCTGCGGGGAAGAAGCAAGAGATCATCAGAGCTAGCAGCAGCCCAGCGCTTCAAAAGCTGGCATCGAGGAGCACAATAACCAAAATAATGTGATATTTTTTTCTCTTCTCCAAATCACAAAAGCCGTACGGGGCGGAGAGCAATGCAGCAGCCTTTCCCCTAAAACAGGAGCGCTTGAGTGTTCAAAATTGGCAGTGTGAGAGGCGTTAGTGTGTCTGTTTTGCGGAGAATCTTCTCCCCTCCCCTCTCCTCTCCCCTCCCGCGACACATTGCAGATGAATGCGTGAAATGATAGACGCAGACGGGTCTGCAAAATGTTAGGCAAATATGCGGTTGCAAAGTGGCCGCGGGAGGGGGGACGGCGGCATTCCCAGGCGCCGGCTTGATGGTAAGCTTTTGTTATGCAAAAGCCCAGGCTGCCGGCTGTCGCTGATCGGTGCAGACCGGGGTTTGTCAGATGACTCCTGAAATAAGGGTCAGCGGAGCTGGGGGCCTTATTGTTTCCCATGCGCTGTGCTGGGAAGCCGAGCTGAAAGGGAACGCGATGAATGTGGAGCTGTGTCATTCATTCTAGGTTAAGAGGAGCTCCTTTAAAAGGAAGAACACCCGAACTTGAAGTTTGAAAAACACCGGCCGTGGCAGGGCCACACAGTTGCAAACACAGGTAGCCCTGTTAGCATTGATGGTAAAAACAGCCACGAGTTAAAAATACATACATATTGGCAAACACAGTGTTTGGGGTTTGCTGTTTTCTTCTAGGGGTATTCAGTGTTTTCAGATAAGACAGTCTTTTAAAAATGAGAGCTGGGCAATGTCCCAGTTCCTCAAATGCCACAGCCTATGGCCCACAGCATAGCCTGTGTTCTTAAAATGATGATCAATGATTGACTTAAACTTACAGCATTCGTTGCAGACTTTATTGCATGCCTTCATGACAGTTTTGTCAGGTCCCTCTTTATTTCTCATTTTACAGGTAGGGGATTGAGGCTGAGGGCACTGTGTTGTTTAAATTTGTCCAGAATCAGGTCTCTGGAGAGATGACATACATTTTCTAGATATATATTTTTTAAAACTTGCTTTGGAAAACCAGACAATCAGATTTTAAAATTTTGGCAGCTGTTTGAAGCAACTCAGCAGCAATGAAACACACTCAATGAAACCTATACCCAGTCAGAAAGATTATGTGTTGGAGGGTTGGGGAACAACAGCTTGGCATAATCTGTCCCTCATCTAGGTAGGTCCCAGACCTTTATCCATAGTCAGATGCCTGCTGTCTTCATGTTTTTATTTTCTCCTCAGATCCCTCTTTAGTCTGGCTCACTCAGCCTCTTGACTAGCTCCATCTCTTTAACAGATGGCTCCAGAGCGCAGGTGGGCTTGTGCCAAATGTGGACTGTCCCTCAGAATGAAGGCCACTTGAAAGGTATTGGCCTATTGTATGTTGCCAACATTTGTGGGCAGGGCTTCTGCACCTTTTAAGGACTGCATAAGAAGGAACAACTTAGCAGGTGTAAACCTTCTCTCACTCCCCCCCCCCCCCCCACAGTACAAAAAGGAGCCTGTGTTTGTAAAGCCAGTTAAGTCACAGGAACCCCGACAGGAGAAAAAACACCCCACCACATGTGTGCACATGGACAGGGAATAGAGAAACCTCAGCAAAGAGTGTGGTTGGGGCACAGAGTTTACCCATTGTTTCAGTTTAAGGAATCACATTTCTCACCCATACTATGTCATTGCTCATATTGTGTTCCTGTTTGTAGCCTGCAGTATTCCTTACTGAAGCTGCACTCGCAGGAGAGGGGAAACAATTGACCACACAAAGGGGGGGAGTGCCTTAGTAGATGGGCAAGGGTAGGAAAATCATGGAGATCAGTTAGATTCAAGGCTTACACAGATTTTTTCCTCTGAAATGTATGTTCCATGCCAATCTGCTTATATAAAAAGGTATCAGGGTACAGCTATCCCGAATGAAAGCTACAACTGTTGGCCTTCCCCACTCTCTATTTTCTTATTTATTTATTTATGTGTGCATGTATATCCTGCCTTCCCATTTTGGGATAAAAATTCCCAGTTTAAGTACAATGAAACCCCAATTTACCCCCGCCCCCGAGATTTGTGATATAGAGAAAAGAATAGTGGTTGCTTGGTAGTGAGAGGAAAGTACTTCACCCAAAGAGTAATTAACACGTGGGATTCACTGCAGCAAAAAGTGGTGGCAGCTACAAGCACAGACTGCTTCAAGAGAGGACATATAGAGCAGAGGTCCATCAGTGGCTATTAGCCAAGGTATAGATGGAACACTCTGTCTGGGGCAAATGATGCTCTGTATTCTTGGTGCTTGGGAGGCCACAGTGGGAGGGCTTCTGGAGTTCTGGCCCTGCTGGTGGACCTCTGGATGGCACCTAGGTTTTGGCCACTGTGTGACACAGAGGGCGCGATCATACGCACCCATTTGCGACACAAGAAGGACGATTCTCCGCCAGCTCAAAGTGGCGTGATCACACAAGCACATCTGGGAAGCGTCCTGCAGCCGGTGTTGCAAACCACTTTGAGCCGGTGGGGAATCGGCTTATTTAGCTACCAGTGAAAAGGCAGTCTCAAATGGTTTGCAACGGCCCAGAACTGACCTTTCCTGGTGTGATCGCGCCAACGCAAACAAATGGCGTTGGGGAGTGGGCTTTTTTGTTTTTTTCCCCCTCCCATCCCGGTATGCGCATCATCGAATGATCCCAAGGGTGGAGAGGCAAGTCATTGATCCCTTGTAGAAGCAGATAAGCGCACTGAAAACGGCTGGGGGGAAAAACCAACTTGCCCGCGGCTGCATGTGATCACGCAGCGGCGGTTCGCCCTCACAGGTCCATGGAAATTGCGCCAGCACAAATTTGTGTCACTTCCTGTCTGGCTTATCTTGCTCGTGTGGACGGGGCCAGAGTGTTGGATTGGATGGGTCATTGGCTTGATCCAACTTGGCTTCTCGTGTTCTTATCAGAGGCATCCCGCACATGTTTACAGGTGTCCTCCTTTTTACATGATCTAGAACCATTCCATGTGCCATGGAAATGGGGCGGGGGAGTTGCACATTATTGAATGTTGGCTTAAACCAGGGGCCTCCAAACTTTTTTGAGCCTGTGGGCTTCTTTAGAATTCTGACACGGGGTGGGAACAACCACAAAATGGCTACCCCAGTGGTGAAGCCAACCACAAAATGGACACCACAGGAGGCAGAGTCAACTACAGAATGGCTGCTACAGGAAAGCGGTTGCATATAACTGTAACAGTAGCTTCAGTATTTCAGGCAAGAGCTCTGCTTAACAGGATGCCTTTAAAATTAATGCATTGTTTTAAAGTATTTCTTGCATTACCGTCACTCATACAGTGAATAGCCCTGTGCTGTGGTGGTAGCTAGTGCAGAAGCAATTAAAATAAATAAATAAAACAACCCCCCCCCGAACAATCAGTCAGATCTCCAATGGCTAATCAGAAGCTGTGCTAGGCAAAAGACCCACTTTGCCCTGCCCACTTTATAAAAAATACTTGGCAGTCACCAGGAAAGGTGTCGGCACCATGGCCCCCACAGGCACCACCTTGGGGAACCCCTGGCTTAAACAAAGCCTTGAAGGGAAATGTAGAATGGCAGGTGGTGGCCATCTTAAGTCACTGTGGTTATTCCTGGTGTACTTCTTACCATCTGGCTATACCATGAATGTGTAAAGCAGATTGGGTGTATATGGGGCTGATGCTGAGCAAAGGTGCCTTAACACTTGCAACTATAAGGGTTGATTCATACCTTGCATGTCTCAAAGCACCTTCACAGCAATTTCACCGAGTGTCTTCAGGAAAGGAATTGCATAAACAATATGACATGTGATCTGTTACATCATCTGTTGCCCTACAGTTGCTGAGATAGCATCCATGAGATCACAAGTGTGTGTGTGTGACTGATAGAACACCTTGAGAAAGATGTGGACTGTGTGAAACAAGCCTAAACATTAAAAATGTGGGGTAACCTCTGGACTCCAAGCCACAGGGCCGATACTGTGGCATTCTGTGGAACAGAATTACGCTCGAGTCAAATTGCTGTTCAGCAAGCATGACTTTCCCTTCTAGTGGGGGTATCTGTCTTGTGGTAGCATAAAGACTAACAGATTTATTGAAGCATAGTTTTCATAAGTTAGAGTAGACATCATCTGATGTAAGAGTTCTGTAATGCATTCCTTGGAAATCATTGCAAAAAGATGTTAAGGCCATGATCCAGAGCGATGTGCAGGCACTAGAGGCTTCTTGTCACTTTTCCTTTCAGTCAATCTACCATATAGCTCTTAAATTTCATGTTAGGTCTTTTTCAGTATAGAGATTATTGTAAAGTATATTTAGTTTTTGTTCACTGTGGTGTCTAAGGAGCTAGGTGATTTCTTTAAAATAGATAAGGCAAAAGATGATAAAAAGAACAGAAAATGAAGGTGAAAACTCTCTTTCTCTGACATATTCTTCTCTTTTCTTCTGTTCTCTGTCATTTGTGTGCTTGTGGTTGGGGGGAGTGGCCCTATAGCCCTTGTGCTGTGTGTGTAGAGGAGGCTTAAAATGAACTCCTGCCTCAGTTTAAAAAATAGTTTAGGCCTTGTAATGAGAGTAGCTGAAAATAAGTACTTGAGGCAAAAAAAGTGTAGGTTTACTATTTCTATTTCTGCTGTGATTAACAGTATTCTGCCTATATATGCACAATTTTCATTTCATTTTGGTGTACAGTTTAATAGGGATGCTAGCCTCCAGATGGGACCTGGGAATCTTCCAGAATTACAGTTCATCTCTAAAGCACAGAGATCAGTTCCCTTGGAGAAAATGGATGCTTTGGAGGGTGGACTCTATGGCATAGTACCCCATTGAGGTCCTTCTCCTCCCCAGACTCCACCCCCAATGACCAGGAGTCTCCCAACCTTGATCTGGCAATCCTACTGCCCCATCCCCTGCTGGTGGTCAGGGGAGGTCTGACAACCCTATTTATACTCCGCCTTTCTCCCCAGTGGGGCCCAAAGTGCCTGCCTTATCTCCTTCTCTCCTTCATTTTATTGTCACAACAACTCTGTGTGGTAGGTTAAGCTGAGAGTGTGTGACTGGCCAAAAGTCAGCCAGCAGGCTTCCATAACAGAATGGGAATGCGAACCTGGTTCTCTTAAATTGCAGTCTGATACTCTAAGCACTACACCACTTAGGGTTGCCAGGTCCCACTTGGCCAACTGCAGGGGATGGAGGGGGGGAAATAGGTTCACTAGAGCCAGGTTGGGAAACTCCTAGAGATTTGGGGATGGAGCCTGAGGAGGACAGGGACCTCAGTGGGGTACAATGCCATAGAGTCAGTCCACCCTCTGAAGCATCCATTTGCTCCAGGGGAACTGATCTCTGTAGTCTGGAGATCAGCTGTAATTCTGGGGAATCCCCTGGCCCCACCTGGAGGCTGGCATCCCTATACCAACCAGCCTGAAGAAGAACTCTGATGAACTTAAGTGCTCCTACGCTGTTGTATTTTATTGTCTTGGTCCCTCCCCCCACCCCAAAAAAAGGTATTATGGATTGTGGTTATAAAATGCCTTTACCATGGTTGCGGTCACACACATTAAATAATCCACTTTCAATCCACTCCCAGTGCACTTTCCAGCTGGATTTTACTTTGGCTGATTTTGCATTGGCTTTTCCCTCTAGGGGTGCCAAGTCCCCCTGGGGGCGGGCAGGGAAACCCCTGCTCGATCGGCCCTCTCCCTGCCCGCCCTGATTACCCTGCCGGGGGGAAACCCACCCCCAAATTGCCGGGCTGCGGAGATGTGCCCAGTGCAGTGACGTCACCCAGAGGTGATGTCATCACATCGGGCATGATTTGGGGGGGACACGCTCTATAATTTGAAGGAAAACTCTATGGTTTTCCCTCGAATTACAAAGGTCCTGCCCCTAATGTGCCCGACGTGATGACATCACGTTCAAGTGACGTCATTGCGGCACGCATGCTTCATGCACAAGCCAGAACACTCCTGGACTCAGCAAGGACTCTCCCCGCTAAATTGTAAGTACCACTTGGCAACCCTATTTCCCTCCGTTGTTTTATGAAACCCATGTTGGAACAGAAATTTTCCTCTGCATTATATGCTGCTTTCACTTCCTTTGATCATCAGATTTTATGGTAGCCTCCACACTCCATGCCACTTTTGCTTCCTTTGATCATCGGGTTTTATGGTAATTTCTGCACAGATTTAAGGCCGTTTTATGGCCATTCGAAGGTGACTTTGCAGTCAGTAGGCATTTCCCCAAGATATTTGAATGTGGTTTTGAGCTGCACTTTTTCCTCCCAGTTGAGAAAATGTGGAGCAAATGCTAGATGCAGAATCATTTGTGAACTGGCAAAAGCCAGTTGGAAAGGGGACTGAAAGTGGATTATTTAGTGTGTGTGACTGCAGCCCATGTTTCAGAAACTGTTTTTGATTGTGGTAAATCTTGATCCTGCCACAAGGGGGTGTATTTAGATGAAAGTTTCATTTTACAAAACCCACTGGGGAAAAATAATAGTGGGTATCTCTGCCAAGAACTGATGTGACAACCAGGATATCTGTTCTTTGGTCAAGAATTCTAGAAGAGTCGAGGTATTCACAGCCGCTGCAGATCTTATGACATCTTTCCTTCTCAAAGGGTCCTATGTTTCCAACCTGACTTTAGCCATAAAAAGCTATCAAATTGCTATATAAAAAACTTATACATACAATATTGTGCCCCCCCCCATTTGCAATAGGAGAGTTAAATGTTTTCAGATTAGAGAAGGGAGTAGATTTCTAGGGTCCCATTCAACTAACCTCTCCCTCCCTGAATGCACTGCAGTGCTACAGCCTTTAATTTAATTTTTTTTAACAAAAGCAATTACAGAAAAGTGCAAATCCAATGCCTGACATTTAACACTTGGCTATGGCAGCCAGGCTGTGCTTAAATGGGGGCTTTTCTGCGGAACAACAAGAGCCAAAAGGCCTTGTGTCATGGAGTAATGTAAGACACAATCTCGCCTGAAAATGCACAATGAATTGGGAAGGATTTATGTAATTAATTGACCAGTCTTAACCTGTTATCGTGATGTAAGGAATTTGGAACTCATTAATTTGGGCTCTGACAGATTTCATATTAGAGCTGGCAAATATGGATTGAGCTTCTTATTCATGTAGCAGCTGGAATTTCCATGACAGTGAGGATTAGTGAAGAAGACCTATTGCCGGAGTCAAACTGCCTCTTTTGTAATCAGCAGTCCTGCTCTGCATTAAAGGGATAATAGGAAAATAGAGCAGTGGGGGGAAGGGATATCACCCTGGTGATGGAGGAAAGGATGGTAGTTCTGCTCGCTCTGCTAATATTTATATTGAACACCAGCTTTTGCAGTTGAATGAAAACATTAATTGCAATCATAAAGTGAGGAAAATTGGCTCGAGACAAAAGGGAAGGAGAAAAGGCAACCTTGAGCCTGATATTGTGGCTCAGTTTCTGTATGTGTCCCCCGTCTAAATAAAGAGGGTTATCCTTTTCTCATGGCCATGTAGAGATCAGCTAAGGCAAAGCAAAGCCTCTGTATGTCTCACAAGGACCAACGAAGGTTGGTTGGTGTAATTGTTCAATAATACATGTGTAGGATAATGTGGGCATGACTTTTGCGGGGAGCACATCATGCTAAAACATTAGAACAAAGTTTGAGTCCAGTGGCACCTTTAAGACCAACAAAGTTTTATTCAATCAAGGTATAAGCTTTTGTGTCCTTCCTGGCAATGAACCCTCCCACCCTCTTGCTTCCTATATGTAATGATCAAGGAAATTCTGTTTCATTGTATCTGAAGAAGTGCGCTTGCACATGAAAGCCTATACTTTGAATAAAACTTTGTTGGTCTTAAAGGTGCCACTGGACTCAAACTTTGTTCTGCTGCTTCAGACCAACACGGCTTCCCACCTGAACCATTCTAAAACACTGACAGCACAACCCTGCTTGAAATAACTTTGCATATGATTGCACTATGGTGCAGGATTGTGCTGTGACACTAACTTTGTGAACTGCGCAAAACTATATTCTGCACTAGCAGGGCCACAGTCAAGATCAGGCATGCCAGATCCCTCCCCCCCCACCCTATTACTTAATTTTTTTCTGATTCAGAGTCAACTGCTTCCCCAGTTTTCTTGGCGGCTATATTTATGTTTTTCTTTCATTTGCACGCACTGATAAAAAATACCCTTTGCAGATTAATAATTATGACAGTCTGTGGGTGCTACCACATTTATTGACACAAGGAATCTGTTTTTAACACAGAGTTGGTATGTGTATATGCATTATATTTTAAAAAATGGCACTTGGCTACAACTGGGGAACCAGTAACAGCCAGAAATGAACAGATGAATTGAGTTATAATAATATGGACTATCATTTAAGGAAAGGAAAAAAAGATCACTGGAAATAACTTTTGGGGCAATCTATTCTTTCCTTCTTCAGTAGATGTCTGAAATACAAGGACTCCACAAATATAAGCTGATTAGATAATCAAATGTCCAATCTAAGACCTGCTTATAAATGATATTACAGCTGCTAGACTGCCTTTTGACTGAGTGAGTACACTGCCTTTTGACTGAGTGGTGGACCTCTATTCCATTGCATGTATGTCCAAATATGTTTATATTCTGAGACTGTTTAAAAAAGACTGGACTCCTCAGACTAGGTGTCCACAACGGCCCTGTTCGTAATGTTATGAGTTTGGCTGCCTTGGTTAGCATGAATGAGCCTGCCCTATGATTTTGCTTGACAAAGTTAGTAGAGGTCAGCTGGGATTCGACAAACTGCTTTGAGTTGTTTCTGAGTAAAGTCTGAATATAAGACTGAGTAACCCTGCCTTGGGAATGGAACACTCATCAACTCATGGGATGGACAGAGAAAGTTTGTATCAGGTTTTGCTGACAGACAGTACTGAGAGCTAAGTTTTTGGCTATGAATTTAAGTTGACTGGGAGCAGCCTGAAGGAACTGCAAAGGGATATAAAACTGATTTGGAAATCTGATCTGGGATCAGCAGTTTTGTTGCCTTCAGTAGGAGCCTTTTTGCCTTCTTTATGTTCTGCTTGCACATGTTTCAGTAAAACAGGTATGACAAATGCACCATAAATCTCCAGGGTTCTCTCATCCAAAGGAAATTAAATATTATAGCATTGCCCTCCTTGAGCACAGTATGAAAGTAAAGTGATTCATGGTGACCCCATAAAATTCCACCTTATAAGGTTTTCAAGGCAAGAGATGAGCAGAGATGGTTTCCCACTGGCTTTGTTGATGGTCTCCCGTCTAAGTACTGACCCTACTTTGCTTCCGAGCTCTAATGAGATCAGGCTAGTATGGGCTGTTAGGGCTACTACAGCATAGTATGAACACCTCACAATTTGGTGCCATTTCTCCCACTGGCCCTCCATCTTCCCCCTACTCCAGTCTCCCTGAGGTCTTGTCAGATGTTCAGTTTTGGTGCTTTAAACACGTGTAATGAGAGCTTGTGCTGTCATGATCTTCCCAGTACTCGCAATCTCCATTTTGTGCGAATAGGGCAATACACATATTTTTCATGCATGTATAGTTTAGGGCTTTTGGCACATGGGAACACATTCCTTCAAAAATCTGGAATTTGTGCATTCTAAAGCTGTACACATATGGAAAATACGTATGTCCCATTCACTGAAAATGGCAACGTGTGCATATTGTGAAGATCATATGTAGCGCATGCTCCTATTATGCATCGATGACATGTGAAAACTGAAGTCTGAAAAGGGCTGAAGACATAAAACTGATAGAGTAGTTAGAGATATCCCAGGTGCAGATATGCTGCAGGTGCTGCTGGGGATTACTTCCTATTAATTTTTCTAGCCTTAGTTTACAGAATGAAACCTAGATTTACTGTGTTATATGTGTTAGCATTCCAGTTGTATTCGTGAAGGGTTGAAAGGAAGAAGTAATAACAGTAGCCTACACACAGTAGTTGTGTGTATAGCATCAGAATGATTTTCTTTTAGCAAAGTTTGTTGACAACACTGTAGTGATGTTAATATCAATAAATATTGTTAGGCCTGGTGTCTGAAAGAACAGAACTGGTGTTACTTAGGGGGTCTCACTGTAAAGAGACTGACTGATAGTTCAGTTCTTAAGTCCTGCTCACTCAAAAATTCTTCCTTATTGACACAAATATTTTCACTAAATCAATAGGTATTACTCCTAGAACTGAAGCTCCTTAAAGGAAGAGAAGGAGAAACTTAGGCCGTGGTCACACGGTTGTTTAAATCCAGGAGCCCTCCCGGATTTAAAGCAACCGTTGTTTTTTTTTCCGGGTTAGGATAATTACACATCCCAACCGCTGCGGAGAAGGAGGTGGCATGTGGTGGCAGCAGCCGGGGGAGGGACCCTTCCCCAAGCTCCGGTGGCAGTGGGAGGCGGCGGCATACGGCGGAGGCATGTGGCAGGAGGCAGCAGCGGTGTGTGGTGGAAGGCGGAGGTGTGTGGTGGCAGCTAACGGTAGCAGCGGCCGGTGGGGCACGGAGTGGACCAGGTTCCCCCCCCCCTTTGTACTTGGGCACTTGAGTGCAAAAAGGGGGGAAAAACCTGGGAGGGATGATCTGGACAGCCCCCTCTCGCAATCATTACGAGTGAGAGCTGTCCAGATCAGCCCATTGTGGGTTCAAAGCGCAACTCCTGGGAAAATAGTTGATTTTCCCGGGGTCAGAAAAAGCGCCATGAACTCGCGCTGGAGCCCGCTTCGCCACAGGAGTAGCTGCGGCCGGTCTGATTGGCCCCTTTAAATGCGGGAGGAAACAGCAGTTTTTCTCGCTTTAAAGGGCCGTGTGACCCCGGCCTTACACTTCCATATAGTCATGTTTGAATTGTGGCTTAGATGAAGAAGAAGAAGAAGAAGAAGAGATTGGATTTATACCCCGCCCTTCACTCACTTGGAGTCTCAGAGCGGCTTACAAACTCCTTTCCCTTCCCCTTCCCACAACAGACACCCTGTGAGGTAGGTGGGGCTGAGAGAGCTCTGAGACAATTGTCCTTGAGAGAACAGCTGGTACAGAGCTATGGCTTGCCCAAGGTAATCCAGCCAGGTGCAAGTGGAGGAGTGGAGAATCAAACCCGGTTCTCCCAGATCAGAGTCTGCGCACTTAACCACTACATCAAACTGTCTCACCCATCTAAGAATTATTTTATGTTGCTGAAACACCTCTTGTAAAACCAGTTCATTTAATTGAAACTAAAATGGAAGTTCTGTTATTAGAAAAGCTGTGACATGGTTCTCTTTATTCCAGTGGAAGGTGATCTGTGGTAGAGCATCATCAAGCTCTAGAGAAGCAAACATATATGTGTAAATATAAGACCTGAGAATTCTCACCTACACTTAGCAATACAGTAAATTTTGAAGATACAGCAACTTCATAGTCTCTGTAAATGTGAATACATGAGTGTTAGGTAGGTGTTTGGTGGACAGAGTTAAGTAGGGATATTCTAGTTTTGGTTTCTTACTGTGTAAAATTAACATGTTACCAGCCTTGAGGTTCAGGAATGGGATCGTTTAAGCAAGGATGAACACATATGGAAAATCAGACGACAATGAGATCAGCTGCTCCTGTCACCCACACCGGTTATTGTTGCAATCAAGTCTTCTACCTCCTTCAAGGTTTCAGAACAGTTGGAAGGAAACTGAAGCACAGATGCATGTCCTCATTAAGGAACCAACATGTGAACCAGCCCAATGTCTTCTGTACTATACAAGAACTTTGATGAAGGAGGGTCATACCTTATGTGACCCCCTTTTGTTTTGCAGTTGCAAGTCTTATTTTTCAACCTGGAGCTTTTGGTCGGGGAGAAGCTGGGGTAAGTGTTTGAGATGTGTTCTGAGTACAGGTTAAAGTAAATAACTGAATTATGATAAAAAGCTCTTTCTCACTGCTAATATCTCAAATCCTTGCTTTCCGCTTTTAGAGTTTCAAAAAAAAAACAAACCACATACAGAAGTGTATCTATAAGATTACCAAGCGAGTTCCAAACCTTCTTCACTTGACTGGTGAAGCATGTGGAATCTATTTTTTAAAGGTGATCCCAAACTTGATAAGCAGAAAAATGATGATTCAAAATTTTACTGGGAGCACTAACACCTTGCACGATAAGATTACAAACTGAAAAATCTACAAAGGGTTAGTGGGGAACCCTACCTTTATAAACTTGAGGGCAAAACCATTTTTGTTCAACTCTGTAAAGGTTTCACCCTAATCCTTATTAGGACTACTGAAATATATGGTAGGGTTGCCTGCTCCAGGTTGGGAAACACCTGGAGATTGAGGAGGGGAGCCTGGAAAGGTTGGAGTGTGGGGAGGGAGCTTAGCAGGGACATGATACTGTAGAGTCTACCCTCTGAAGCTGCTCTTTGGAGAAAAGGAACTAATTTATGTAGTCTAGAGATCAATTTCAATTCCAGGAGAAATCTAGGTCCCACTTGGAGGTTGGCAACATTGTTCTCTCTAAGCTGAGTTAGTGTGAGCTAGCTCACAGTTTCTTAGCCTCCAGCTCACACATTTTTGTCTTAACTCAGGAAAGATGGCTCCGGAGCAAACTAATTTCTGCAGTAGCCAAATCACTCGCTCACAACTTTAATGCCAGTAGCTCACAAAGTACAATTTTTGCTCACAAGACTCCACAGCTTAGAGGGAGCGTTGGTTGGCAATCCTTATAGTCAGGTCCCATTGAAGTCCGTGGGTCTCAGGCTCTCATAACCAGGTGCAAGATTGCAGCCATTGTCAGTGATTCTAGTTCACAGCTGTGTACTGTAAATAATACATAGTAGCTCTTCAGGACTGCTAGCCATGGGATTATGAGCTGATCTTCCCTCCTGATTAATTTCTTGCTCCAAGATGCCAACTATGCAGTTTTACCAGGAGATGTCAGCTGCAGAGTTGCTTTGCCTCTGTTGCTTCTGTTTCTACACTGTAAGGAATTAACTGTTGGGGTTCTGTCATATGCCTTGTACAACATATATTGCAGCATGAAGGAAGAATTTTAATAAGACCTCAAAGGGGCTTCCTGCCACATTTAGCAGAAAGGTTTCCTATGAAAGGAAGCATACAGAAACTCCCAGGAGACAGCGGGAGAAAACCCTCCCACAGAGAAGGGCCTGTGCCTTCCCATTTTATTGTCTATGTGTCACTAGTGCACTCACACAAGTCTGACAGGCTGTTCTTTTCTGCTGTAGCTAGTGTGGCTAAGTGTCATTTTCTTGGTCAAACATCTTTATTTCATACTTGTTACAAGGCCTTAACTACTTCATAGGATTCCTCATGTTGGGTTAGCATATTGGCTTGAATGTCTGTGTTTCACCTTTACATTAAGCCAAGGCATATGTCTGATGGTTAGATTAATCCATAGCCTATCAAACAAGAGGGGGGAAAGCTCAAATCCCAGTATCTCTATTTATAAATGAGTCTGTGTTAACATTTTAAATTGGGTGTAATCTGACCAGCAAATTAGATACCTTAGTTTAGACATCTGAGAAGAGGTATAATTAACCAATTATGAAAAGAATATCTTCAGGATTGTGTGTATTCTCTTTGAGAAGGTTGCTTAATGTTTTTCCTGAAGCCTCAAAAACCAACCTGAGTTTGTCTTAGGAGGGTTTCTCTTAGAGCTCAGAAACAGCTATGCCTTATACAATTTCCTGTTCCTTCCTCTGATTTATTAATCATGGCCATTTATACCCTCTGCTTCATGACCGTGTGGTTCTTTCCCCCTTAAAGTTGATATGTTTTTTAAGTGGTGCACATACAGTGTCACTGTGAAATGGAAAAGTAGTGCAAATTTGCCATTGCCTACCTCCATGTCACAACCTTGGTATTACTTGGAGGTCTCTCATACCAAATACTAGCCAAGGCTGACTCTGCTTAGCTTCTGAGATATGACGGGATCGGGCTAGCCTGGCCTGTCCAGGTCAGGGTATCCCAAAACTATGATAATATAAGCTTTTGTGCAAGCGTTTGTGGTATCCAGAACTTTTAGGCAAGCTGGATATTAAACACAAAAGAGTAAGCTGGAAGGAGGACAGGGTGGATGGAAAAAAGATGTTTAGGGCTTGGTAGACAAGGCCAGACTCTGCAGTTTCTTGAGATGGAGACCGGAAGGTGTTCCAGGCATCATTGAATTATGAAGTGAAGGTGCAAGTCACATTTGAAATTGCAGCTAAGGCTGATGGGTTGAAAAAGCACAAAATGAAATATTGCCCTTAGAAAATACAAGTGCAAGTTTATCAGAGCAAAAGTAAAGGTGTGATATAGACACTTAGCTACTATGCTACAGCCTTTCCAAGTCCTGTTCCTTGACAAAACACAGTAAGCAAATAATATATTCTAGTGATATTTGGCAGGTATAGTTTTTCTCATTCACAACACTGTAATACGACATGCAGCAGCTGCTGAAATTTCTCTTGCCTGTGCAGCTATGAAAGGAAGAGGAACTCCATTCTCTGTTGCACTGTGTTAACCTAGGCAATATACTATTTGCTTCCCTTTAGACCTGTAACAGGAAATAAATGGATTGGCTGGAATTTAATAATTCTATTGAAAAATGAAGATATTTTATTGTTAGGAACAGTGAAAGCATAGTAATAGATAATATGCCAGTATTGTAGAAGTTGAATATATTCTCTAATCACTGTGAATTATCCTGTGCTTGTTTAAGCATGTCTTTATTATGGAACCATGTTTTTTTTTTTAGTGTAGTACAGCATTAAACAGAAAACCCTGGTAATCTATGGAGGTTCTATAAAACAATATGCATATGAAAAAAGGATATTACAGTATTTGTGAGTTATCTTGTTAAGATTTTTTGTGTGGCAGGGGAAAGGGGAATGACACCAGGTTTGCTAAGTCTTCCTCAGGAAAAGAATATTTGGTTGGATTCGATTACTCCTTTCTGCTAAATGAGGAATCTTGCTCTAGAGAGGAAGGAGTTTTGCTTTCACAAAGTTTTCTTCATTGGAGGAAGAATCTTCACTTAGTGGAAGGGTGTTGTAGGATCCAACCCAATATTCTGTAGCACATGTTTTTATCTCTAAAATGAAATACTTTTTTGCAAGTTGCTGATCACCTTCCCTAGACTTGGTACAAAACAGCAGATTTTGTTTGGCCCTATTGTGATCTGTTTTTTTCATAATACTTCAAAAACAGCTTTAAAAGTAATGTATTTACTCAATTTATACCTGCTTTTCTCCTCAATGTGGAATAAGAATGGCTTCCATTGTTTTCCTCTCATCCATTTTATCCTGACAACAACCCCCTGAGGTAGGTTAGGCTGAGAATGTGTCACTGGCCCAAGGTCGCCCAGTGAACTTTCATAGCAGAGTGGGGATTCAAACCTGGCTCTCCCCGATCCTAGTCTGACCCTCTAACTACACTGATTTTCCTACACAAAGGCAAATCAACTGTGTAGAGAAAACATACCCTTTGTCATCTCTGAGTTGTAAAATTAATGTTTGTTTTGCTACAAGCATATAGATTAGGTAGATGTTACATGCAGAGAAAGAATGCAGGTAGTTAGCTGGCTTTCCAGCATCAGCTTCTTGGATAGCTTCATAGCAGTGAGGCAGGCATGGAGCTGGTTTATCCTGGTGTGCATCCTACAGTAGTAGGTGATGCCATGTCCCCATCAGAAAGTCAGACACCAACTTAGAGGAAGGTCCTGTCATATATGCCTACTCATACAGAAGTAGTTGAAAGAAGTCCTTTCAGTTACCTTATGCACAGGAGATATGCCTACCTTGTAGACACTGCTCACCTGGACTTGCTTGAAGCAGACTACTGTAACATGCTTTACATGGGGCTATACTTAAAAACAACTTAGGAGTTTCTTTTACTGTAAAAATTATTCATTCATTTATTTAGGATATTTATTAGGTACCTTTCTACCTTGCAGAACTCATGTTGACTTGCAATGTGAATAAAACCATGATTCTTACAAAACTAACAAACAAATGTACAAGACCACCTTTTAAATTCTAATTAGGATTGCCAATAAATAAAAAACTAAATTAGTCAAATGCAGTCCTAAATTGTAGCGACTTGTCTTCTTACTGGAGCCTGTAGATCTAATTGTGTAATCTCTCTTAAACTAGCTTCATTGGTTGCCTGTTTGTTCCTGGCTTCAATTTAAGGGCCTGGTCCTTACCTTTAAAGTAATTACTGAACTGGAGACCCTTGCATCTGAAGGACCATCTCTTTTTGTATGAACCCGGCTTAGTGTTCTTTGCTCATTTTACCATCCCAAGTGGTGGTATGTCCTTCTGTGGCTAGGTTATAGGTTGTCAGCCCAGTTCTCTGTAGTAGAGGGTATGGTAAGTACATCCCATGCTCATTTTTAGAAGATGCTGATAGAAGGTACTATTTCAGAGAGCATTTTCCCAGTCCTGTTTACTGGTGGTTGGTAAGGTATTTTTTTTATTTTATTAGGGTGTTGTGTTCATAGTTGACTGTGTGTTGTTTTGTATGTTTTGTACATATTTGTAATCTGCCATGCATACACTTGTAGCCCATGTTGGATCCCTGCTTTCAGAATGGAAGGCTGGATATAAATATTTTAGATAATTGAATAATGACTCAGGCACTGATGTGGAGGACCATGAGGTCAGAGAGGTTGCAGGCTCCACATTCACCTCTTCCCCCCTGCCTAAGATGTCAGCATATCTACAAGGACCGCATACAGAGGTGTGGTTTAAGGAAACTGTCAGGGCTTGTTTCACTATATAGGACTCAGATCTGGCTAGGAAGTTGTTGGAACCAGTTTTCTATCTGGGAATTTCCCCCAGGGAATGTGAAGGTCCTCTTGGGCCTCCACAAGCGCTAATGTAGATTTTTGGCTTTGAGTCACCTATGTGTGCTGTAGTATCATTACTAACTAGGGCAGCACCACTCCTTTTGTGCCTCTGGGTAACATAAGAAGCTTGAGACTATGTAAAAGTAGCTCACACCGTGGCTCTGCACAATGCCAGCTTGAAGGCCAAGGGTTAATGCTAGTTGGAGAGGAGCCATACTGTATGTTCATCCCACAGAGCCTAAACCTCCTCCTATTGCCCCACTACTGTGACAAAAAACAGTACTAGAGTAGCTCTTGTGGTCACTGGAGTAATGCCAGTGTTGAGCTACAGTGGCATCGTCTTTGAGATGTATTAACAACAATGGTCATCCCTGAGTCTGGCAATCCTGAGCCTTGCATGCTCCTTGCCCTTCTCCTCTTCCATGTATAGTGATCTAATTGAAGATTTCCACTTTCATAGCAAAACATAATTGTCCTTACTTCCAAATTATAAGGTATGGTTTATGCTCTTAATCTTGGTTTGCAATCATAATGTGTAAATCATAGTTTTTTGATCAGACATATATTGCAGTTTGCTGTGGAAATGTCAGGTGCAAAGGGAAGAGATAACATATAATTCTCAGGACCTCCTAGGCTCATTCCTGTACCAACAAATCATGGTTTGTCAGTACGTCAGAACCATGTCAGTGAGTCTGTGTTTGAATTGGTATTGAAATCTGTCTATATCCAGTACTCCAGCTATTGGATCGATCACATGTTACCTTCTGTTGTGCTGTCTTTCCCCATGAAGTACTACACTTCTAGACTTTTATCATATCCTATAATGGTTAAAGTCTCCTAAATACCCAGCTTACCTGATCTTGTCAGGGCTTGGCTGCTAAGCAGGGCTGGGCATAGTTAGTATTTGGATGAGAGACCACCATGGAAGGTCAAGGTTGTTGTGCAGAGGAAAGCAACGGCAAACCTTCACTGTTCACCTCTTGCCTAGGAAACCCAATGGCCCTGAGGTCACCATGAGTCAGTTGCGACTTGAAAGCACACAATTATATAATGCTTAAACAGCAAATCTTATTGCTGTTCTTATATATAACCTCATCCGTTTTGTAGTCAGATTTCTATTTAAATAAACAGAATGTCTAAGAAAGTTTGGCCAACAGCTGATAAATCAAAAGCTGTCATTTTCTGGATGTAATATTTTAATAGGATATGGCATGATTGTGTGCACATTCAAATAACAAATCTCTTTGCAGCACCATAAGGAATATTGAGTTTTTGTTTAATTTGGTTCTTCAAATTGAAACTGAGACGCTGCTGTACATGAGTTGGCCTGCTCTGAGTCTTTGTCATCTTAGACAGCGCTGCTTATTGCAAGCTCATTCCACAGAGATCTATTTTGAATCAACTCATAAATTATTAATTGTACATGTGTAGGTCAGAGAGACACTAACCCTGACAATCACACCCTAATATTCTCTCTTTAGCATGAGAAATAAGAATGAGGATGGGAATAATCAATATTCAGCATCCTAAACACATCTTACACAGATATGTTATATGCTTTGGGGAGGGAAGGTGGCGGATATGGGTCCAGATCTTTGCAAAATCTGTCAGGCTGGCATTAATCTTGCATGATGAATAATGTGGCAACTTATGAATTTTTAATATCGTTAAAATGATGCAATTGTGAGATGTTACAAGCAACAGTAAATTTGATCAAATAGGAGAATATTTTGGATCAAATGGAAATATTGAATAATGTGTACAAAAATGTTTAAACTTCAGTTTAGATAATATAGTCAGCAAGAATGCAATGAGAACATGGTCACATATAATGAATTTGCAAACCCAATTATAAGAAAAATATTCTAAAATTAGCATGAATTAATGCATAAATAAAACACTGGCTTCAGTACATTTCATGGAGATTGTTATTGGCTTACCAGATTTGTACCCCAAATCTGAAAAGATGCTCCATCTATTTTGTTAGTTGCTGACTATTTGCCAGTCTTTTGGGATCACTGGTCATTCAGTATCTCTGTAGTTTTGGTCCCATAGGCTAGATTCTGAATCCTTTGGTCCTTCTGTAAGTTCTACAAATGCTCTGTTCTTTCCAATGAATCTTCTTGGAAATTGTCAGTATTGATAAAATGAGCACAGTCCAGGCCCTAATTTGTAAAGGTTTTTGATTATATCATGTTAATATGACCAGATTAATATTTTGATGAGACTTTAAATTGTGGTGGTTTAAGAGTCCCCATACAGCATACAATAAAAATATTTTCTTGTTCTTACAGAAAGGACACTAAAAATAAGAACTGGAGATGCAGTCAGTCTGAGTTTGGGTGGGCAGTACCTGCAGGTTTAGGCTTTGGTGATTTAACTATTTTTCTTATTCAGAGTCCCTTCATATTGCAGATTTCTAAGTTATACATTTACCTAGTTAAATCTGGCTCTACATGCTAAGCATGTGTATTGGCATTCTCACTAAAACACTGCTGAGGATACAGCTTGGTGAAGCACCAGTTCACTTTGTGTATATCACGGTGAATATAAATAAAGAGTGAAGGAAATTTGTTGCAGCCAACCCAGCTCCAAGAAACACCTCATATACAGTTATCTTTGGCCTCCATGGTACTATACCACCAAGAAGACCAAAAATGATTTTATTCACAGCAAAAGACAGCACTTTTAAAACAGATAAAACCAAAGTAGGTTAAATAAGAAGACCAATAAAACAATTATAAAAATATAAAATAATAAAATGTAACATGCAGATATGAGGACATGGCAATTATGATGGACATACAAAATAGCTAAAAGCCTAACATTTACCTGGCTGAGCTCCTAATAACTTTCTGGTTCTTAAGGCAAGCCAACCAAATTTGGCTAATTTAAGTATAACCTCAGGATGCCATTTTCCAGAAAGTTCTTCAGGAGTTATGTTTTCAGCTGGAAGGGAGAGGAATAGTTGTGGAAAACAGAAGGGTATCATAATACTTGTTACATGCCTTGCAATCTTATATGACATGTATCAAGGTTTGTACACCTTCATTACAGCAGGAGCATATATGATCTTCAGATGGTGTTTATTAAATCTTCCCTCCATAACCGCCGAAGGGAAAGCATCCCACTTCATAAGTGTGAATGTTCTTCTGTATTCGTGGCTTTCTGTTGGTATAGGTAAGGCATGGGAGCTACCCTGTTAATTGGCTCTAGAAGGGCACGTCATTTTAGTGTGCTGTTGAGATTGTTTTGTCTGGCGATATCTGATCTTCTCTGATTCACCATCTCTCGCTTTATCATAAGTGAGAGAGCTAAGATATTGTTTTGTAAGGCCATAGTGAGGAAGTTAGTATCTGTACCACAAGTTTGCACATTCTGAACATGTGTTAACACATGGACGGTACTGTTAACTTCCACTAAGAAATTCCACAAGGAACTACTACTGTTGTTAACTCTGGAACTTTCTCCCCAGGAAGATTCATTTGCCCCCTTCTGTTGCCTTCTCCTGTTGCCGGTGAGTGAAGACTTTTTTGTTTCGTTTGGTGTTCCCTCAGTGACCCTTCCTTCCTGCCAAATGTTTTATTTACAAAATATATATCCTGCCTTTTTGTTGTTTTTATATCTTTGTGTGTATTTTAATGCTGTTTTTAAAAATTGTATTAATGATGTTTTGTTGGGTTTTTTTGGTTGATTTTAATGGTTTTTAAATGTTGGTTTTATTAAGTATGCTTTAATTCGTTAGCTGCCTTGGTGGCCCTTTTGAGGGCTCAGAGGCAGGACACAAATTTTGTAAAATAAATAAGTTTCCTCAGAAAACTTTCTATCACTGGATTCCACTTAGGGATACCAACTTCAGATTGGGAGATTCCTGGAGATTTGGGGCAGAGCCTCGGGAGGGCAGAGTTTGGGGCAGGGAA
This sequence comes from Lepidodactylus listeri, assembly GCA_029233225.1. Taxonomy (NCBI): domain Eukaryota; kingdom Metazoa; phylum Chordata; class Lepidosauria; order Squamata; family Gekkonidae; genus Lepidodactylus; species Lepidodactylus listeri. Next base: position 47,915,866 of record JARCFY010000012.1, read on the forward strand.
GGAGGTTAGCAGGGATGTGATACCATATGTTCTACCCTCCGAAGCTGCCATTTTTCTCCAGGAGATCTCTGGAGATAAGGTTGGCAACCCTAGTTCCACATCATTTGTAGTAGCAATAACTGCTGTGGTATGTTAAAAAAAACAGTTTTATGAACAGACAGTATTGGAGGTAAAAGATGATATTGTTGATAAGACTCCCCTCCCCTCAATCCAGGTTCAGTTATTGGGGATTTTATTCTATTTGTGGTATTTAGAATTCTGTAATTTAAGACTAATTGTTACTACAAGTGGGAAAAAAGATAACTAATGCTCTGTGCATTAAAAGGCAGTAATAACAGAAGTACATTGTGGTACCATGATTAAAGTTACCTTATCACCTGCATGTTTGCCTGTATAGAGGGGCCCCAAAAGTGTGTACTCCATCGTTTGAGGAAGTTAATGGAAGTCTTTCCATTTACTACAGGCTCTATTTGAGGTCACTAGAAGTTTGTCACTGACTTAGTGGGGCCAAGAGCAGACCTTATATTGGAAATTGCCAAGAAACACCAGAACAAATTGTTTCATTTATAAAATGTCAGGAAGAAATTACTAACCTCTTATACTTATTAAAAATACTGATATATTTTCCAGTAAAGGGGGGTAGGACAATTAATTGCACATATTTTCATTACAAGTAAAATATAACCCAAAATCAAGAATTCTGCTTACTTAACAGTTGGGAGGGATGCATTTTTTTCATATAGTTGTTGTACAAAGAGTAAAATGTGTTTGTTTCCATAGATTTGGAGAGAATTAACATGCATCTAATTGTTAATATTTGATCCTTCTTTAATTATGTATGATTTCAAGGAATGAATCTGTCAAGTAAATAATGAAATGCGTACATGCAGCATATGTAATTAGGTTAGGTGCATAAATCCAAAGTGTTCACTTAATAGTTGTCAGCGCAAAATTTATTAATAATGAGAAATGCTAAGTGAAGAAATTCCCTAACCATCTACTCATTAGGAAGGGAGGGCTACAGTAGTTGCAGAAAAGCATTTAAAAACATAGTCCCTGTTTCAGTGTTTGAGGGTGTTGGGGAAACAGTTGTACAGTTTTGTTTCCTATATTTGGTGAAGGAGCGTTCTCTAAGGAATTGGATGCCAGTGGAACTTTCTAAATAAATGTCAGCTGATAGGATTGTGGCGTTGTATAGGCTGAGGCAGGGCTTTTACGCAGCCATTCAGCAATAGGCCAGTGTGCCTAACTCACTTACGGTGTTTTGACACAATGCTCAGTTAAGGTGTTTTGACACATACCATTAGTCTCGTAAACGTGACATATGTGTGTACAAGGCCAACATTCTTGAAAGGGAAGGAGAACACTGGACCCATCCCCTCCTATATTTATCCGCTTCAGGTGGGCGTAGTACAAACAGTATTGACGTAGAGGTGATAGAGCATATAGTTTGCATGCATGTAGGTGCTGTTCCCAAATGAGGCGATCATGTCCAAGTTGAGCCTGGTGATGGGGTGAACCAAATACCTTGGACCTACATTTTTCTCTTGACATTATTACAATATCCCAAATGTAATGAAAACCACTCACATATAGAAGGTGGGACATATTAGTGGAAACCAGCAAATTAATTATTTACGTACCATCTTTAGGAATAACATTATGTAGATAATTCAACTATATAGCGAATGAATCAGCAGGGATTTCATATCTTGTCATTTGTTCAGTGTACAACAAAACCATTTCATTTATTTTACAATTCTAAAGGACATGTAGAAAATCCACATATGACTCCCCACAATGCCAACAGAAGTTCAGATTATAAATATGTCTTAACTTATTTTAGCATTTTTATAGAATTGAATTTCTGTCTATCTTCCCAGTATGGTTGAATGGATTTGGATATGGGATATTGTCTGGGGTTGACCCCCCCCCCCCAATACTTACCAAGGAGCAGCAACAGGCCTGTGGTTCTTCATCCTGACATCAGTGAAGGCAGGGAGCAATGGCAGCCCAAGAGAAGGTGGATGGAGGTGCCAGGAGCAGTATAAGACCTGGGGAGCCCAGCGCCTGAAAGGGGCTCGATCCAGCAGCTGCAGAGGCCGGGGGGAGTGTCACAGCTTGGAAGCCAGCAGGCAGTGATGACAGCAGCCAGTGCAAGGCTGCTCTGGGCAGAGAAGCTTGGGAAGAAGGTGGCCATATTGGTGGGCTGGTCACTAGGCCACCTGCCCTGGAACAGGGGAGGGGGGGCTGAAGGAAGCCAGGAAAATATGAACCTCTCTGGGGACGGTTGGTCCCAGAATGGAAGCCCTTAAAGCTTCTTGGGGAGGCAGGGCCCAGGGAGGTGAATCCCTGGCTGGTGTCCCATTGGCTGATAGAGCCAGCAATCAGGGGAATCTGGGCATATGGGGGGGACATTGGAGGAGACTTGGGATGGCTCACCCCTGTGGGGACTTTAAAAAAGTGAGCCAGGGAGAAGCTGAGGAGGAAAGGAAAAGCCCCGCCCATGGAGCTTATGGACAGGCTTAGCAGTAACAGAGGAGAGGTAGTTGGATGGAGAAGAACCCCACTCCCCCTCACTGTACTGAGGCTTTCTCTAGCGGCTTTTCCTAGAGAAAAGGAGCCCTGGAAGGTCCTGGCCTCTACCCCAGAGTTGTATAGATCTATCAGTCTGTTTGTCTCTCTCAACCATTTAAGCTACCCTAAATTTTTTTGGAAGAAAGATGTGATGCAAATGAGTTTGAGGTTTGTGTTATGTGTGTGCATAGAGAGAAGATGATATCGATTCATACCTTGCACAGACCCAGCTACTTCACAATGCCATGGAAACTTCTGAAAATGTTCCCCTGCCTCCTTTTTGCACATTTGATGGGTATATGCATAAATCCACTGTTGAAAGTGCGAAAATTCAATAATGTGTAACAAAAAAATAAAGCCACAATCTCAAGAGGAGGAAGAATGCATTATGGGGAAATGCAGCATTTATACCCAGAACCATCTTGAAGTATGCATACTCCTTAGCCCCACTACCACTTTGTGTTATTGTCACAAAAGGCAAATTAATGCCCAAGGGCAGAACATTTTAGAAAAACAAAACTATCCAGGATTTGCCACTCACAAATTTACCTATTGAGGAAAGATCTTCAGTTCACCTCACGTTCACAGTAGGGTTCATACTCATCGTATTCCATTTAAGTCCTATACTATAAAAGAAGCAGTTCAAGTCATCCTTAGTTTGATGGTTTTCATATAGGATGGCAACATATCTTGTAATGAGTTGCAGTGACATTAATTTCTTTTTGGCAATTGTGAATAAATTCTTTTAATATACTGATAGCACAGGCCTCGTGCATTTTTACACATGAAACCCAATGCTTATGTGACAGATATAGGCAAACACACCCATGCACACACGCTTGGAACTGGAACACATGAAGGAGGATGTTCTGGAATCTGCTGCTTGAGGCCCATTGCTTCATTGTAAGGCTATTTGTGGTTTGCACTCTGAATTGCTGTTGGATATCTCAGGAATGAGTCACAGGAGAAGAGACCTGAAACGTCTAGATTTCTTTTTGCTGTGGAAGGTAACAAGGATCTCAAACCTGACAGCAGTTTTCAAGCACTTTGTTCATGACACCGTCATGGCAATTTGCAAGTGGAGGGAGCCGCTGGCCAGCTCCTTCCTGTACTTCAGCATGACCACTGCGGCTGGCTGGAGGGTGTTATTGCAGCTGCTTGCTCAGCTGGGCTCAACCTGGTGACACAAGGAATCAATATGGTTCCACTTGGTCTGTAATGCTTCTGGCTATGGCCTCGTTCTGCTGTGTATACATGAAGCTACATTATACTGAATCAGACCCTTGGTCCATCAAAGTATTGTCTAGCAGACTGTCAGAGGCTCTCCAAGGTCTCAGGCAGAGGTCTTTCACATCACCTAACACCTGGGCCTTTTAACTAGTGATGCCTGGGATTGAACCTGAGACCTTCTGTATGTGAAGCATATACTCTACCACTAAGCCCTCCCCCTGCCCTGTGAGTGGCATGTTGTTCAGGTACAGGCTGAGCTGCTGCTAAATTGACTGTCCCTATTCTCTACTGCTTGTCTGGTTCCTTGTTCAGAGACCTGCCTGTTTGTTTCCAACTCTGGAAGGCAAGTCTGTTCATCGTATTCACGTGGAAATGATGTCTGATCTGTTGATAGCACCAGTTATTATCATGAATATATACTAAAGCAGTACTAAGGCAGAGGGAATCCGATGTAGGCATCATGCGTATCCAGCATCAGTAGTTAAACATCAGGTGGGAAATGTGACAGCTGAAAAGCATCCCTAAATAAAATCGTGCTGCTCATCTGTATCGCATGCATCATTGCCACTGACTCTCCAAATGCCCCTGCAACCCTTTGCAGAGTTAATACCTTCAGTATGCTTCTAGTCTTCATTCACACCAGTCCTTTCATTTCTTCTGTCAGACTGACAAAAAACTGGGTGTTGAATATATCTTTAAAAATTCCTTTCTCCAGTTAACCGAAGAGCAATAGCATGACATTTCTAGCCTCCAATAAGTATCATATTGATGTTTATGTATAATTTAATCTGCACTTGGGGGGGGGGGGTGTGCCCATTCCCTCTCCATCAGCTATGTAGTAGTTCAAGGTGATAAATCCTATCTGCAGAATGATATTCTGTTGACATTTCTATAATATTAATCAGCTCACCTTGTCAGAACTGTAGGAAATTTGCTTAACATTCATTAGAATTTTTTAATAGATAGGTAGACAACCCCCTCTGTTTCTCTCCACCTTTCTTTCAGCTTTGATTGACAGGGAGGTCAAGTCAGAAACAGCCCCTTTTCCTGCTCCCCATGCACATGCATAGAAACACACAAAGTGTCTAGAGAGCTGGGTCACTGGACTCCGTAAAGCAAGATGAGGGGTGGGCAGGGGTGAGGATGATGCCTTGAAGAGAGATCTTATTAAATTGGACAAAAGCTTGTCTGCCTCGGCTCTGTCTCAGGGCCTCCTCTGCAGCAGTCTGCATGCAGAATGCAGGAGAGTGGGACGACGCAAAAGCCATTTGCATTACCCTGCAGTCATTTTTATATGTGGAGGTAATGAAGTTGTCATCAGAGCTCTGAGTGTGGCAGCGCCTGATATTCAAATAGACCTGGCATTTCCCCCTCCCCCTCCCTCCCTCCCTCCCTCCCTCCCTCCCTCCTCTGCTTCTCTGCATCCCCACAGCTGATCAGAAAACGCCTGGGTGACTGCTTCACTGATTCCTGAACTCCCACTTGAATATTCTTGCCCCCTTGCTTTCTCTCTGCATTGGGAAAGGAATGTAATAGCTGGGTCTCTGTTTATGAATCTGTGGGTGGCCATCTTGGCTGATACTGGTTGCAGATACTAGGTGTCACGATCTGACAGCTGATGACAGAAGGATCAGGGGGTCACACCAGAGAACACTTTGGAATGATGCTCTTGGTTAAGGTGGCACTTATTCCTACTAGTCTGTTCCCCTGTATTTGTGTTGAATTCTCCTGGACCAGGCCTTTTTGTATTCCTGTGGCATATAATTAATTCCAGGCTATTTTAAAAAATAAAGGATTACACAGGATGAGATGTTCCAAGCTTTTTGGAGGACAATACTTTCATTCCGTATTTGGCAGCTAGTCTCCTGCGGACTGTGGCAGGGTGGTGGTGGGGGAGGGGGGCTTACAAATTCAGCCCAAACCTCTTTCTGTGCAGCTAAGCTGTAAGTTGATTTGTACATGCATACATAGAAGAAAATGTTCTGAATTTTGTACTTGAAAAGAGTGAATAAATAGGAAACTAGTAACCACAGATTCAGTGAATAAGAAGAAATGGTGTAAAATAATAAATTATGCAAAATCTGCACTGCAGTGTGTGAATAGTTATACTACGCCTTTTGCATTTCCGCTAGACAGTTATATATACATTATTTGTATGGCCCTTTTAATTTGTTGTGTGGTTTATGGTATTTTCCCAACAAGCTTGTGACTTGGATTGTTATTAACTCCTTGTTCACAATGAGGATTTAAAGTTGGGAGTTACTTGCCCAAGGCTAGATGACCAGTCTATGGTAGAGGAGGACCATGACTCCAAAATCTTTACACAGGATTTCATGCTATCTTGTGGAACTGAAACAGGTACTTTATTTTCAGTCCATGCATTAAGATATTACATGTGTAATAGATAGTCATATTCAATAAAGTAAAGTGACACCATGCTAACTAATGGAGAAGGTTGTTGTTGTTCAGTCGCAGTCAAGTCCAACTCTTTGCGACCCCATGGACCAAGGTGACACTATACATCCTTGTCGTACTCCTTTTCCTATGCTAAACCAATCAGTTGTTCCATATCCGGTTCTAACTGTTGCTTCTTGACCCTTATACAGGTCTGGTACTCCCATCTCTTGAAGGACTTGCCATAGTTCGTTGTTATCCACACTGTCAAAGGCTTTAGCATAGTCAATGGAGCAGAAATAGATGTTTTTCTGATACTCTCTTGCTTTCTCCACAATCCAGCAAATGCTGGGAATTTGATCTCTAGTTCCTCTACCTCTTCAAAACCCAGCTTGGACTTCTGGCAGTTCTCTATCCACATACTGCTAAATCCTAGCTTGTAGGATCTTGAGCATGACCTTGCTAGCGTGTGAAATGAATGCAATTGTGTGATTGCTTGAACATTACTTGGCATTGCCCTTCTTTAGGACTGAAATGTAAACTGAGCTTTTCCAATCCTGTGGCCACTGTTGCATTTTCCAAATTTGCTGGCATACAGAGTGCAACACCTTAACAGCATCATCTTATAGGATTTTGAATAGCTCAGCTGGGATCCCGTCATCTTCACTAGTTTTGTTGTTAGTAATGCTTTCTAAGGCCCATTTGACTTTGCACTCCAGGATGTCTGGCTCGAGGTCAGCAATCACACTGTCGTGGTTGTCAAGGACATTGAGGTCCTTCGTCTATAGTTCTTCTGTGTATTCATGCCACCTCTCCCTAATCTCTTCTGCTTCTGTTAGGTCCATACTGTTTTTGTCCTTTATCATGGCCAGCTTTGCATGAAACACTCCCTTGATTTCTCCAATTTTCTTCAAGAGATCTCTAGTCCTTCCCATTCTATTGTTTTCCTCTATTACTTTGCATTGTTCATTCAGGAAGGCTTCCTTATCTCTTCTTGCTGTTCTCTGGAAATCTGCACTCAGTTGGGTAAATCTTTCCTTTTAACTTTTGCCTTTCACTTTCCTTCTTTCTTCAACTATTTGTAAAGTCTCATCAGACAGCCACTTCACTTTCTTGCATTTCTTTTTCTTTGGGATGGTGCTGATTGCTTCCTCCTGTACAATGTCATGAACCTCCACCCATAGTTCTTCAGGCACTCTATTAAATCTTGTCCCTTAAACCTATTCTTTACCTCCACTGTATATTCATAAGGGATCTAGGTCAAACCTGAATGGCCTGGCCTAGTGGTTTTCCCAACTTTCTTCAGTTTAAGCCTGAATTCTGCAATGAGTAGCTCATGATCTGAGCCACAGTCACCTCCAGGTCTTTTTTTTTACTGACTGTATAGAGCTTCTCCATCTCTGACTGTGAATTATATAATCAATCAGATTTCGATGTTGCCCATCTGGTGATGTCCATGTGTAGCGTCACCTCTTAGGTTGTTGGAAGAGGGTGTTTGCTATGACTGGCGTGTTTTCTTGACAAAACTCTGTTAGCCTTTGCCCGGCTTCATTTTGTTGTCTAAGGCCAAACTTGTCTGTTATTCCAGTTACCTTTAGACTTCCTACTTTAGCATTCCAGTCTCCTATGATAATAAGGACATCTTTTTTGGTGTTGGTTCTAGGAGGTGTTGTAGGGCTTCATAGAACTGGTCCACTTCAGCCTCTTCTGCATCAGTGGTTGGGGCATAGGCTTGGATTACTGTGATGTTGAATAGTTTGCCTTGGATTTGGACCGAGATCATTTGGTCATTTTTGAGATTGTAACCCATTACTCTCTTGTTGACTATAAAGGCCACACCATTTTTACTATGGGATTCATGGCCATAGGAGTAGACATAATGGTCCTCTGAGTTAAATTTGCCCATTCCTGTCCACTTTAGTTCACTACAAGTGTCGCCTGCCTGTGATATTCACGGGGGTGGGGAGATCTCATACCACACACGCGCACACACTTTCTCCCCAGGCTCCCCTGCAGCTGCCACCCAGGGCTGGCTGCAGCTCTGCAGGTAAGCCTCCCCCCACCTCCCAGCACCCCCTGGCTCTGGTGGTGAGGCCCAAGCAACTCTCAGCTGCTGGGCTGCCGATTTTCCCCCCACCTCCCGGTTCCAGCGGTGAGGCCTGAGTGGCTCTCAGCCACCAGGCCGCCAATCCCCCCCCCCACTTCCCAGCTTCAGCGGTGAGGCCCGAGCGGCTCTCAGCTGCCAGGCCCGCTGATCTTCCCTCCCACGCCCTGGCACTGGCGGTGAGGCTTGGACGCCTACCAACCACTGGGCCACTGCAGAGTTCCCACAGTGTTCCCTCTTTTATTTTTTGGGTGATTTAAATATCCCCCTGAAAGTTTTTTAAACTTTTTAGATTTTTCTGCACATCTGGGGAATCTCCCAAGTGTGCAGGAAAATCTCTCTGCCCCCCAAGTGCCCCCGATGTGCGGATTTAGATTTCCACACGGAGGGGGCAACTTGGGAATTAGTATATAGATTCCCAAGATGTCAATGTTCAGTCTTGCTATCTCATTTTTGACCACATCTAGCTTACCTTGATTCATAGACCTTACACTCCAGGTGCCTATGCAGTACTGTTCTTTGCAGCATCGGACTTTCCTTTCACCATCAGACACATCCACAGCTGAGTGGCTTTTCGGCTTTGGCCTAGCCGCTTCATTCTTTCTGGGGTTACTTGTACTTGCCCTCTGCTCTTCCCCAGTAGCATATTGGACACCTTCTGACCTGAGGGGCTCATCTTCCAGAGTCATATCTTTTATCCTTTTGTTACTGTCCATGGGGTTTTCTTGGCAAAGATACTGGAGTGGGCAGTTTGTTAAATCCCCCCCATTATTTTCTTCCTAAAAGTACCTTGAGATATTCATTTTTGTTTTTAATTCTTCTTTAGTTTAAGAAAATTATTTGTTTTAAGAATAGATCCTCAGTAGGTGTAAACTGGGATTAATAATGACTTGCACCTGCACATTTACAGTTCAGACCTAAACAGAGTTACAGCCTTCTAAGTCCACTGAAGCAAGTGGGCTTAGAAGGGTGTAGCTCTGCTTAGGCTTCCACTAACAGTCTCTGTCATATGCTGAGTTGCGCATTGTGTTTGAAAGAGGTCATAGTCTCTCTTCAGTGTTGAAATTGGTTCCACGCAGACAGATATAATGAATATTTCATCCTCTTTAACTACCTGATTTTCATGTGCACAGAAGCATTTACATTTTATACTACAGTGTGTAACACAGAATTTGAGGCTAACACAATAATTGATTTTGCTGGTATTTATCTGACCCAATCGTCTACTTGCAAATTTAGCTCATTGATTTGTTCATTATTTACAGTAAAGCATACTTTCAGTGCACTTATGAAAATGATCAATGACTCTTAGCCCAGAAATCTCAGGGGAGTAAAAATTTTGTAAACAGTACTTAAGAAGCAGTGGCCCAAGCATTTCAAATGCTTACACAGGATGCAAAGTACTCATTGTGTTTATTGCTTAAGTGACGACATCCCAACTAAGAATAGTTCCAGACAATGCCATCTTCATATAGTAAGCTGTTCCTATGTACCTTCACTCATAAGTAGAACCATTGACTGCAGTTCATAAGTATTATCACTGGTATATATCAGCCTTGCCAGATTTGCAAATGACACAAAAGTCCAGGGCTCTTTTTCAGCAGGAATGCACCAGAACTCCATTCTGGCTGGCATCCGAGCCTGCCCCGCCCCCTCCCTGCCGGGCCTGAGCTGTTTACACTTAAAGGGAAAGTTCCTGGAGAGAGCCGGCAGGAAAAAGCCCCACCTGGTGCTTTCTCTTTAAGTGCAGAGAGCCAGCAGGAGAAAGCCCTGCCCAGAGATTAAGCACCGGTGCTAGGCTCTTTGCACTGAAAGGCCTGGCTCTGCATTTGGCTTGCCAAGGTCATGTCACTCTCCCTGCTCTGGTAAGTGCCTCCCCCATCTCTTTTCTTTCTCTCTCTGTCTCCCCCTCCTTCCTTCCTTCCTTCCTTCCTTCCTTCCTTCCTTCCTTCCTTCCTTCCTTCCTTCCTTTCTTTCTTTCTCTGTCCCTAACTTTCTTTCTTCCTTTCTCTCTCTCCCTCTCCCTCCTCCCTTCCTCTCTCTCTCTCCCTCCCCCACCTACCTCTTTCTTTCTTTCTTTCTTTCTTTCTTTCTTTCTTTCTTTCTTTCTTTCTTTCTTTCTAAAAATATTGAAAAGGGGAGGTTGTAAAAAAGCAGAGAGCCCAGGAGATGCTGGTTTTGACGATATCTTTAATTTTTGAGAATCTCTTTAGTTTTCTCATGGCATCTTCTGCTTAAGAAAAGTAAGTTTGAAGCCTGAGTTCATTGTTGTGTCTTGTTGGGAATGGCTTGCAAATATATGTGTGTCTAAAGTCTGTATTAAAGTGGTTTGGTGCTTACTGCCATGCAAGAGAAAATATCTGAAAAAGTAGCTTCATTGTTGTGTTTGTTGGCAGAACGCTTGACTGTTGCATGGGGGACTTTGGGGGACATCTGCAGAGAAACAGAGTTGTAACTAAAAATGAGCATGGTCAGCAGCACTTTGGAGATTGCCTGTTTTGTGAAATTTAAAAAGTGGGCAGAGTTTCTGATGAAGATGATTGTCCCTCTTTTCCTGCCACTGGGCTGACATCTGCCTCTAATGGGCCAGCAAAGTTGATGTTCTTAAACCTCCTAATAAGAGAGATTTCTGCTTCTGAGGAGTTGACTTCCAACGATTGGTGGTCTTGTGATGGTAGTGATAATTTTATGTGGTAAAGACCACCTGTTCACAGGATAATTTTACCTGTGGGACAGACTCTGCATGGTAACCACTCCACTGGTACATAATTGCTTGTAAAAAGTATTATACTGTAATAATTCAGGTGGGTAGTTGTGTTGGTCTGAAGCAGCAGAACAAAGTTGGAGTCCAAAGTTTCATTCAAGGTATAAGCTTTTGTGTGCATGCACACTTCTTCCATCTGAAGAAGTGTGGGTGGCACATGAAATCTTATACTTTGAATAAAATTTTGTACCTTGAATAAAGTAGTCCATAAACTACTCCTTTCCAGTGCATCCACAAACCTAGAAGAGATTGGATTTGTACCCCGCCCTTCACTACTCAAGGGAGTCTCAGAGCGTCTTACAAACTCCTTTCCCTTCCCCTCCCACAATAGAAACCCTGTGAGGTAGGTGGGGCTGAGAGAGCTCTGAGACAACAGCTGGTACAGAGCTATGGCTTGCCCAAGGTCATCCAGCAGGTGCAAGGGGGGGAGTGGGGAATCAAACCCGGTTCTCCCAGATTAGAGTCCGCGCACTTAACCACTACACCAAACTGGCTCCTAGCGTTGTTCTGCCAGTGAACTAGGGTTGCCAACTCCAGGTTGAGGAAAATCCTGGAGATTTGGGAGTGGAGGGTGGGGTTTAGGGGACGGATGGACATAAGCAAGGCATAAAGCCAAGGACTCCACTTTCCAAAGCAGCCATTGACCTGATCTCTGTAGTTTGGAGCTCAGTTGTAATTCCAGGAGATCTCCAGACCCCACCTGTAGGTTGGCAACCCTAAAAAATCATATTCAGCATACCTGTTCTGCAGGAAGGCAAGCTGATTTCCGTGGGAACCTAACCTTTAGGAATTGATTCCAATCCATTGTGGGAATAATTGTTGGACATAAGATATTGGTTCAGGCAAGATTTTCTATAATTGGGACAGAAAATAAAGTTTGTTTTGGTTTTGTCAAAACTGTTTTGACAACAAGGTAAACAGAATAAGAAGCAAAAGGTGGATGTGGCTGGATGACCACACTTCTGGTAACATGGGGTGTGGCCTAATATGTTAATGAGCTGTGCTGTCAGGGGTGTGGCATAATATGCTAATGAGTTCCTGCTGGGTTTTTTCTACAAAAAGAGCCCTGCACAAAGCTATTCAGGATTGTGAAAACCAAGGCTGACTGTGAAGAGCTCCAGGCAGATCTCCAGAAATTGGGTGATTGGGCAACAAAGTGGCTAAATGGAGTTCAGTGTAGCTACCTGTAAGGTGGTCACACTGGAGCAACCCCCCCCCCCCAACTTTAAGTATATGCTAGTAGAATCTGAACTTGCTGAGCCTGAGAGGAAAAGAGACCTTGGGGTTATAGTGGGTACATGAATAAAAATGTCAACCCAGTGTCCCAATTCAGTGAAAAAGGCAAAGTATGCTGGCAATTATTAGGAAAGGGATTGAAAATAAAATGGCCAATATTAAAATGCAAAAAGATTGTGCAACAAGACACTAAGAATTACAATTTACTGTATACTTACCTGCTGGATTATTGAAAACTTGCCTGTACATTACTGACTTACCTGTTGGATTCTATAAATACTGCACACACAGTTTGTTATTGTCATTAGTCTCTGACATTACTCTGTAGTAAATTGTAATTCTTAGCATCTTGTTGCACAGTCTTTTTGGATTTTTGTGACGTTTACTGTGTTTTCGCTGATAATTTACAGTATTAAAATCTGTGGTGCTGCCTCATATGGAATACTGTTTGAATTTCTGGTTGCCATACTTCAAAAAGGACATTGAAGAGCTGGAAAAAGTACAGAAGAGGGCAACCAGGATGATTAAGGAGTTGAACCTCCTTTCCTATAAGGAAAGGCTGAAGAGTCTGGAACATTTCAGTTTAGAAAAGAGATGACTTGGGGAGGGGCATGATAGAGATTTATAAAATTATGCATGGGGTGGAGAGAATTGACAAAGAGAAATTTTTATTCCTGCTCCCCAATGCTAGAATCTCGAGGGCATCCAGTGAAGTTGATGGGCAATAGCTTTAGGGTGGACAAAAGGAAACACTTCTTTACTCAATGAGTGATTAAAATGTGGAATTCACAACCAGATGATGCAATGATGGTCACAGGCATATACAGCTTTAAAAGAGGATTTGTCTGTTGGTGGTTACTAGCCATACTGATTAAAGGGAACCTCCACATTAAGAGGCAGCACACCTCCCAGTGCTGGAAAGCAACATCGGGAAAGGCCTCAACCTCTATGTCCTATTTTTGGCCCTCTACAGTAACTGGTTGGCTACTGTGTGAAGCAGGATGCTGATCTAGATGGACCACTAGTCTAATCCAGCAGGGCTCATCTTATGTTCTTACATTCTTATGTTCTTCATACATATAGGCACTACAGTTTGCCACAGTAATGTTCACTGTGGTTCAGTGAAAGAACAATCTCAGGCAGCTGTAGTTAAAAAATCTCAGGCACTGGTGCTGAGAAAGGCCGCCGACATCTGATGAATAAGCTTTAGTAAGATAGACCAGTAGTTTGACTTAGTGTAACATTGTTGCATAGGTTCATCTTTAGAAAAAAAATCTTTGTCCTGTTTTTATAAGAAGAGGCTTGACTGAGTGGTATAGTACATGCCTTGCACATAGGTTCAAACCCCGACAGCTCCAGTTAAAAGATCTCCGATACCTTGAAAAGCTATCACCAGTCAGTGTGGCTGTGGTCACAGTCATTTTGATCAGGTTTCACTGCTATTCCCTCTTGCATTTAAAATTGCTGAGCACACACCCACTTCCATCTCCCGCACCAAAGTGGGCTCACTTGCACAATCCTCCCGGTTCCCTAGTGAGTTTTCTTACTCCTGGAAAATCAAGTACTTTCTGGTTATTTGCGTTCTGAATCCACGATTTCGCCTATCTGGCATATCTCGCAATGATTGCGATTAGGTATTCTGAATGTCCTTCTTGCTATGGTTCCCCCCCCCCCCAAGCTTCTGTCATTGTGTGCATGAGCAATCCTGCATTGAATAAATTCAATGTATAAACGTTCAAGCGCACATCTAGACTCCAGTGCTCGGTTGTACATTGCCAGTTAATTTTGTTTGCTGGGGGGGGGGGCCTGAAAAACAAGGGAGTACGGCGAGTCCCAGTGGGAGCAGTGGTTCGGCCATGTGCATATGCGCATGCACAAAGGCACTTTAAAAAACCCAACAAGCTGCGCTGCTGCTTGGGCAGTGCAGCTATCTGGATGGTGCCTAGGACTTCATTGTGCAATGCAAGCGGTTCGGGGAGGGATGTGGGATCATCCCAACCCGAAATGAAATAATCCTGATCAAATCTATAGCAGGAACAAATCAGGATAAGCTTGCTGTGTGACCACACCCTGTGTGAACAGTATTTATTTATTTATTATTGTATTTGTATCCTGCCTAGCCGGCTCAAGGCGGCTAACAACAGATTAAAATCATAAAACAATGGTACTCAGTTAAAATACAGTACTTTCACATAAAATTTACAGAATAAAACAGCAAAATATGGCGACAATTCCGGTCAGTAGTGAAGTAGATGGACCAGTGTTATGATTCAGTATAAGTCAGTGTCATATGGTCATTTGTTCGTTATGGTATATGAAAGAATGATATGCCACAGATGGTCAAGAAACACTGCCACACATAAATCAGATATTATTAATAGCATTATACTGCCATGGCTATTACCTTTTATAGACTCCACTGATTGCATATAGATTACTATAAAGGTACTCTTCTGATTACCAGACAACATATAGGACCAGAGTTTTCACATTTTCATCTTCCTTTGCAAATGTTCATGTATGCATACTACATAAGACAAACAGCATTAGTAAGCATTCCTTTCACTTGGTAGTATTCAGTTGTGCAAACAATCTGTTGAATATACTGTTAACAGTGAGGATGAATCCCCACACTACTTTTACATGGCACGAGAGTACAGCCATGTGTCTAAATCCATCTCACAACATGAATGGGAAGAATTAAGCTTTGATTGGTCATGAAGGAAGATGTGGGTTTATCAAGATCCTAGCTTTCCACAATGTATTTTAGAACAATTTAGGTTATGAGAGCCACATACAAAAACACACGCATAGGCTTGAATCTCACAGAGGTGGGTGGTGAGGATCAATGTTAGCTGATTTCCCCCTCTGGCTACAGACCTGTGACTCCCCAGTGCTGTTCCTGGAGGTTTCTTGTCCCTCAGGAGCAGCATTGGTGTATGTGTGTGGGATTTTGGGCTCCAGTAGAAATAAGGGAGGCAAGAAAATCCTTTCCATCAATGGAAATCTTCCATGGGATCCAGCCTAGATATAATATAATGCAATGTGTGGTATATAATATTTAAATTAACAAACTCAGTAAACGCTGTTTTATTACAGCGGATGCATGGTTTTGCAAGATTAAAGGCTTCTCGAGAACACAATTGACATGTTGCACTGTAAATGACTCAAACAGGAAGAAGTCCCTAAGTGTGCATTGAGTGGCTGCACCATTACAGCTCATACAGTGATTTTACAGCACTGCATTGCCAACAGCCCATAGATTAAAAACTCCCTAAGTACACATTGACATGACCCATGAGAGTTTGGGTGTGCTGTGTAAATGATCCAGCCATAATGAAAATGTCATGTGACCATCTAGTTATGGTCCAAAAGGAAGTAGAATTGTTCCACATGCTTGAGTCAAAATTTAGAGCAGACTGCACGCATGCATTAATTACAATTTGCCTACTTTTGTGACTTTGGCATTTGAATCATGCAATTGTACGTAAACTCTCAATATAGCATTTTCATTCAGCTACAAGCATAGGAAATGCAAAAAAAGTAATTTGCATTGTGAAACTGGATTTGTACTCCCATTTCCATGAAATCAGAAGATATACGATTTGTTGCTGATTGATCTTCTTCCATTTGTGTCACTGCAGTGAAGTACAGTATGTGTTTAAGTTATAGAGGGAGTTCAAGAACCAAATAAAATGATGCTAAAACTGGTAATGTGTAAGAATTCTGAATTTGGTATAGTTCAAGATATTTGAAGTGGACTTACTTGTGTATCTCCTAGTGAAGTAGAGAAGGAACAAGACTCTTTACCGCAGAGATTCACCTGTTATTAAGCCTGTTGTTTCTTGCCTTGGGAGATTCACCTGTTATTTCCTGCCTTGGGACCCCTTTTCTCATCTGCAGAAACACATCAGTTACTGCTTACAGTTGCTGAAGGGCAGCATCAGTGAGTTAGTGAGTAACGGTATAGTGGGGTATGTTATGTTTTAGTGTCAAAAGGGCTAGGAAAGAGGGGGATGATAGAATTAGATAGTATCTTTCATTGTTGAAGGGAGAAAAGGAATCAGAGATATATTGAAGGACTTCTAGCTATAGTTTTCAAAAAATATTTAAAATATATCAGCTACATGGCAGTGCTGATCAGAATGTAGCATGCAAAGCAATTCTATTTAGCCCCTATCAATCCTCTCAATTTTTTAATCAAGTTATACTAAAATATTGCCTGCATTTTCATTTGTAAGCAAAAGACAATTGTTTTCAAAAATTGTGACCCAGAGATATTCTACATTTTTGTGGATTTTTGAATCTAACGCCCTTGCATTTACAAGTGCATACACTCCATAATGGTGTATGATCACAACCATACCATATACCAGGAAGGCAAAATTCTTAACTTCTTGAGTGCTGCTCTCTCTGCTTCAGTTGGTGATCCACTGAGTGGAAGTATAGTATTTCACACACTCGGATGCACTCATGGATAGCACCAACTTTAATGTACACAGGACCACCAGTGGAATAGTTGGGTGTGCAACAAAATGGACTTCATACTCCTGTATCCCTGATTTAGAGAATGAAGTGGCCCATGGGAATGAACAATTTGGTCATCCATAGTATAGAGGACAGTTATGACATTGCTCAGGGACAGATTATCTGCTTTGCACGTAGCAGGTCCTAGGTTCAGTTTGGGGCATCTGCAGTTAAAATGATCAGATAACAGCTGATGTGAAAGGCCTGAGGCCTTGCAGAGCTGCTGCCAGTCAGAGGAGACAATATGGACACTGATAGATCATTGGTCTAACACAGTATAAGGCAGCTTCATGTGAATTTTTTTTTAAATGTTGATAAGCCTACAGGAAAGTTTGGAGTATAAATGCAAATAGCTACAGACATTATGTAACCACAGTCCTTTCCATACTTCAGTACTGCTGCGACACTGCTCAATAATCAGCTGGGAGATCGTGGTTCCACACAACACTTAATAAAGCACTGTGTTCTCTATAAAAATATTGCAAGTGTCCATCTGCTTCTGGGTATATTTGCTCAGAAATGAGACTGAGTACCTTTCATTTCTGGAAAGTACGCTTAACATTGCAATGTCAAAGATTTAAAGTGGCTCCTGCTTCTCTTAGCAGTCAGTTGGGCCCTTGATTAGTTATTTTCTGAATTCACTCCCTTATAGGGTTGACAATCTTCAACTGGTGGCTGGAGATCTCCCATTATTAAAACTGCCCTCTCGGTGACCTATATCAGTTCACCTGGAGAAAATGGCCACTTTTGAAGGAGGACTCTGGCATCGCATCCCAATGGAAGTCCCTTTCCTTCCTTCCCCAAACCTCACCCTCCTCAGCTCCACCCACAAAATCTCCAGGTATTTCCCAACTTGGAGCTGGCAATTCTACTCCCTTATTGTGTTGGTCCTGATTACTCCTTCCTGGACATACCTACTGGCATCGATACTGGGCTTGTGCAGTGCAGTCTTGTGTATGCTTATTCTAAATACAGTGGGACCAATCTTCTAGAAAGTGACTTTAGGATTATCTTAATCATTTGTTCTTTGCTGCCAGCCATTTCCTCTTTGTAGCTGGAGCTGTTCATTTATTTTATTTTATTTTATTTTTTATTAGCACAGTTGTGCTTCACTGAAAAATTCAAATTAAAAAATTAATTAGCATTTTCCTAAACTAGTTCTCCAGTGGAATTGGGTCTTTAATTTGTCATTTTCTGTTTTCTTCCAGCCACTGGCCCTTTAATTACTCATTTCCCTCTGCTTGTTTCTTTTCAAAAATGGTTTGTTAGCACAGTGAGCATGGTAGCAAAAAAAACGAAATACATTTTTATTAGCATACTTATTCAATGAAATTAGATTTAGAAAGAAAAAAGGAAAACTATGGGGAACTACACTGCAGGGCAGGAAACAATGCCAATGCATTTCATGCAGCTCAGCCAGGGAATTGCAAGGTAATATAGGCAGGCTGTCACCAGTGACATCATCAGTGGCATGGACCATTCCTCTGACCAGGAGCATCAATAGCATTTTGTCAGTACCCTCGCTAGATAGGATGGCAGTGCGATTCCAGTTAGTACAGTCACCACAAACCAAGTATTTTAAAAGACTGGACAATAATAGGGCTGACAATGGAATGCATTCTTCATAATAATGGAGTGAATTAATGATACCAGTCCAGGAGAAAAGGATTAGTGTGGAAGCATCCTACTTATTCTTCATGCTGTTATTCATGCTGACTTCTTTTGTACAGAAACCAAATACCTGACTGCTTAGTTTTTGAGTCTAAGCAAAACAAAGCACGGTATTGAGCACCTGCACATAAATGGATTTCAAATAAATTATGAGCTCTTAGGACATTTTAACAGGAGTCATTTTACTGGAGTTAAGAAGAATGGGAATGGTTTCTGCATAAAGGTGACTTCCACATGCATTAACCATGCTGAAATTGGTGTTTATTTTGCTACCCACAATTCTTAGAAGTGCAAGTGTAGGACACCTGTTTTCTAGTAATATGCCACTGAAAAGCATCAGCAGGGCTTATAACAGGGAACACCATGCACATGGAACATTATGTACTTACACAGTACAGTCCAAAGATTAGTTACACTTTTCAAAGTCCATTGAATTCAGTTGGCTAAGAAGGGTGTAATTCTGTTGCATGGCTAATATGGTAAGTGCATATACAAAGCCACCCCTAAGTGATTGTTTTTCTGAGAAATATGTACTTTTCTCACTTTCTCACAATAAAAGAACTCATGGGCACTCAATGAAATTAATGAGCAGTAGGTTTGGACAGATAAAAGGAAGTACTTCTTCACGCAAAGAGTAATTAACATGGGATTCACTGCCACAGGAAGTGGTGGCTATAAGCATAGACAGCTTCAAGAGGGGATTAGATAAGCATATGGAGCAGAGGTCCATCAGTGGCTATTAGCCACAATGTATAGATGGAACACTTTGTCTGGGGCAGTGGTGCTTTGTATTCTTGGTGCTTGGGGGGACACAGTTAGAGGGCTTCTGCGTCATACAGTTTTGGCCACTGTATGACGCAGAGTGTTGGACTGGATGGGCCATTGGTCTGATCCAACATGGCTTCTCTTATGTTCTTATGTTCTCTTATGATTAAATAGAAATTGTACCTGGACTGCAAATTAAAGCTGAATAAGTACAGTGAATTTGAAAAGCTACTTTTATTGCTCTTCTTTAATATTACAAGCATTTGTGGTTTGTTTTCCCATTTTATAGTCAGTAGAGATAGGAAATATGTGAGAAATATTTCATGTCAGTATAGACTGTTATAAGTGTATAATAATTCCTTTTTCAAGATGGAACTAGATGGTACAAAAGGCTCAGGGTAATGTTGAAAATGAAATCCCCTTCTTGAATTCACCCCTTTCCTTCCTTTAGAATGTATTAATTACCCAGTGGTCCCCAGCGTGGTATCACAGGGGCTGTGGCACCCATATTGTAGTTTCTGGCACCCCTTTGCTCCTTACCCAAAACAAAGAGCCTGTTCCTAGCTTCATTGGATTAGAAGGTGCTTCAAAAGAGTTCGGAAACGTAACCATTGTGTCAAGAGGGAGCATCCATTTGGAAACAGTTGCTTTCATTTTAGGACTTTAGCAGGCACATGATAGCAGCAGGTGTGATATGCAGAGAGGTAGTAGGCATGGAGGTAGTAGAGTAGAGCGGTAGTAGGCATTGGTAATTGGACTACCTGTCTGCATATCATACCCGATCCTGTCATATCTTCTATTGTCATTTGCCTACTCACGTCATTTGGCATCTGAAATCACTCCACTTTCCAATATATAAGACAGATGGACTCACATTCTAGCTGTATCTGAAGAAGTGAGCAGTGACTCACAAAAGCCCATACCCTACCACAAATTTTGCTAGTCTTTAAGGTG
This sequence comes from Lepidodactylus listeri, assembly GCA_029233225.1. Classification (NCBI taxonomy): domain Eukaryota; kingdom Metazoa; phylum Chordata; class Lepidosauria; order Squamata; family Gekkonidae; genus Lepidodactylus; species Lepidodactylus listeri. The sequence continues at coordinate 47,936,088 of JARCFY010000012.1, forward strand.
CAACTGGACTCGCTCTTTTCTACTGTATCCCACTGATTATCCTCATCCCACCAAGTTTCTGAAATGCCCACAATGTCTATGTTCTCCTCTGACACTAAGCATTCCAGCTCCCCCATTTTACCCCAGATACTTCTAGCATTTCGTGAGTCACTGCTCACTTCTTCAGATACAGCTAGAATGTAAGTCCATCTGTCCTATACATTGGAAAGTGGAGTGATTTCAGATGCCAAATGACTTACTCTTTTCTACTGCTACAGAGAGACGAACATGGCTACTCATCTTGATCTATCACCAGTGGGATACAACGATTCCTGGAGATAAATTATATAAGTATAGAGAGGGAAAGGTTGGAGGTGGAGTAGCTCTGTATGTCAGAGAAGGGGCTACAGTCCAGTAAAACTGACAATGTAAGAAATAGATTCACTTACAGCAGGGCCAGCTGGGGGCTTTCATTCTATACCCAGAACCTTCTGCTACTCCCAGGGGCTGTCATTCCACTCTGTGACCTGACATTCCAGTCCCAGAACCCTTCTACTACTCCCAGGGGTTCCCATTCCAATCTCAGAATACTTCTTCTATTCACAGAGCCTGTCATTCCCCACTAGGGACCTGCCATTCCTATCCCAGAGCAGTCTATCTGTGCCCAGAGACATGGATTGAAAACCCATCCCACATTTTCATTGCCACTTTTTCCTGCTGTAGTGTATTTCAAAAGAACCCCTGTCAGTCAGTTGGCATTCTTGGCTCCCATTTTCACCAGTGGTACTTCAAGCCTCTCCCATTAATTGCAACAGGCAATCCTGTCATTCTTTTTAGTTCATCCCAAACCTTATCAGGGTCTCTCCGAGGTCTCCATTCTTTCTTCCTGACTGGGAAAGGGGAAATAAAGGAAAGGATCAAGGATACTTAAGGGGGGGTGGAGGGGGAGTGGATAAGGAGCAATAAAGTTGCTCATTTTGCGAGAGGAAGGGAGAAGGGGGGGGACGGTGTACAGGACTGGGTGACTAGGGATAGGCAAAAGAGAAGTCTGCCAGCCCTGCCCTCCACTTTTGAGGAAGGAGCACAGACCAGCGATGGCTAGGAAGGCAGAAGACACTCCCCCAGCACACGCCTTCAGCTGCCCCAGCCCTCGAGGGTAGGCAGGTACCCGAGAGGCACAGCCCTCTGGTTGGGTGGATGGGGATTAGCCGACCATGCTCCTCCTGGCTGGAAGAAGTGAGAGAGATTTTGGTTGGGAGGCAAAACCAAAGTGCTCATCTCTCCACCCCCACAATGCCCTGACCTTGGTGCCTCTCTCCTGGCTTGCCCATGTGTTTGGTACCTGGGGTGACATCAGAAGGAGCTGGCCCAGGCAGCTCACAGTGTGCAGTCGGGCCCTGGACAAGAGCAGATGGGGCCAGGGGTGATCCTCGGTGGTAGCTGTCGAAAGGAGAGGAAGGAAGGAGCCCCCTCCCTCCCTCTGCCCCCCAGCAGGGCTCTGGCTAACCCCTCTCTGTTCTGCCGGATGCGCGCCCGTCTCTTCTTACAAGGCAACACTCACTTGCCTGGGTGGCAATACCTCTCTCTCCCCCGCCCTCCACCTCAATAGGAGCGGCGCCTCCCACCAGTCCCCACCACCACCAGCAGCAGCACGCACCAGCTGGGTGGAGAGCGCCAAGCCCTCAGGCTTCCCAGTCAGGAGAGCCACATCGCTGCAGCAGCAGTAGAGAAATGATTCACAGACGAGGGCGAGGCAGGGGGTTCACCCACTTGTCCGTCGGGGCTCTGACCAGGGCAGCAGGGTGTCTGTGGCGGGAACTGAGTGCGGGTGGGCAGAGAGGGCTGCCAGATCCAGTCGGCGGATGGCCATTTTGGCGCTCACCACCAGGGGGCGCCCTAGGCAAAAGTCTAATCTGCCTAGCAGGCCGGCCAGCCTTGACTTACAGAAACACTATGGATAGGAATAATGGGCCCAAAAGGAAGGTTAACTCTTGGAATTTATTATCAGTCACTCACCAGATCAAAGGTTAGAGAATAATTTAAAAACAGCAAAAGAATTAAGGAAAGAATCTAGATGAAATAACTGTTTCATAATAGCTGATTTTAACTACCCACACATTTTATTCTGCTCTTCTCCTAGCAGATTGTTGTAAAGAAATTACTGCCAAAATGGCAAGATTTTGTGCTTGGGCTATTTTATTAAGGCAGAGAATTTTTTTTTAACTTGCCCTAACTCAATCCTACAATATTTTACAAATCTTAAAAGTCTGTTCATTTAATATTTGCTTGTTTTAACTGTGCATGTCTGAATGTAACCAATGGGTACATTGTATATTTGTTTTAATTCTGCTCTTGGATTGTTAAGTAACTGAACTTAATTGAAATACCCACACATTGACTGGGTCAATATGTGTTCAAGTCAGGAGAAAGAGATTGGGTTTTTAGATACTCTCAGTGATTGTGCCATGGAACAGATGGTGAGAGAACCTACCTGGGGGGAGGCAATCCTGGACTTGGTCCTAAGCCGCCTTGAGCCAGCTTGCCTGGAAAGGCGGGATATAACTGTAAATAATAAACAATAAATAAACAATAAGTAATGCTCAGGATCTGGTGAGAGATGTAAACATGATAGCACCAGTTGGGAACAGAGACCATAATACTATTAAGGTTAGCATTTATGTAAGTAGGGAATGGCCCAATACAACCACATTTAGAAGGGGTAACCTCTCAAATGAGGAGACTTGTGAAGAAGAAACTGAAAGGAAAGGTTAGGCGGGTCTAATCTAAAGACAATTTAAAACTACAATACTGGGAGCTCAGATACAATGTATACTGCAGTTTAAGAAAGGTACAAATAGGTATTAAAAAAGGCCTGCATGGTTAACGGACAAAGTAATGGAAGCAGTAAAAGGTAAGAAGGATTCCTTTACGTGGTGGAAGGCTAGTCTGAGTGAAGTAAACAAAAGGGAACGCAGACTGTGGCAAATAAAATGCAAGTCAGTGATCAGACAGGAAAAAAGGGACTATGAGGAACATATTGCAGAAAACATCAAGACCAACAATTAAAAATTCTTCAAATACATTAGAAACAGAAAACCGTCCAGAAAGGCAGTGGGGCCCTTGGATGACCAAGGGGTAAAAAGACTACTAAAAAATGACAGCAAAATGGCAGAGAAACTGAATGCATTGTTTACCTCTATCTTCTCTGTGGAAGATGGGAGGTGCTTGCCCACTCCCAGAACTGCTGATTTCAGGAGGGTTGAAAGACCAGAGTCAGATTGAGGTGATGAGAGAGGAGGTCCTATGACTGATGGACAAATTAAAAATTGACAAATCACTAGGCCCAGATGGCATACATCCAGGAGTTCTGAAAAGAACTCAAATGTGAACTTGTGGCTCTCCTGACAAAAATATGCAATCTGTTACTAAAATCTGCCTCCATTCCAGAGAACTGGAAGCTAGCTAATGTAACCCCCATCTTTAAAAAGGGTTCCAGAAGAGATCCAGGAAATTACAGGTCAGTCAGTCTAACGTCAATACCAGGTAAGTTGGTGGAATCCATTATGAAAGATAGAATTAGTAGGCACATTGATTAACAAAAACTACTGAGGAAGAATCAACATGGATTTTGTGAGGGAAGATCTTGTCTCACCTTTTAGAGTTCTTTGAGGGGGTGAACAAAAATGTGGACAAGGGTAACCCAGTAGATGTTCTTTACCTAGACTTCCAGGAAGCTTTTGATAAAGTTCCTTATCAGATGCTCTTAAGTAAACTCAGCAGTCATGGGATAAGAGGACAAGTCATCTTGTGGATTAAAAACTGGTTAATTAACAGGAAACAGAGAGTGAGTATAAATGGGCAGTTTTCACAGTGGAAGGTGGTAAGCAGTGGGGTACTGCAGGGCTCGGTACTAGGTCTGGTGCTTTTTAACTTGCTCATTAATGATTTGGACTTGTGAGTAAGTAGTGAAGTGGCTAAGTTTGTGGATGGCACTAAGCTGTTCAGGGCAGTGAGAACCAGGGAGCATTGTGAGAAGCTCCAGAGGGATCTGTCAAGGCTGGGCAATGGGCATCTGTGTGGCAAATAAGGTTCAACATGGGCAAGTGCAAAGGAATGCACATTGGAGCCCAAAATCCTAACTATAAATATATGTTGATGGGGTCCAAACTGGTGGTAACTGACCAGGAAAGAGATCTTGGAGTCGTGGCAGAAAACTCACTGAAGATGTCAGCTCTGTGTGACTGCGATAAGAAAGGCAAATGCTATGCTGGGGAGTATTAGAAAGCGAATTGACAACAAATCAGCCAGTATCATAATGTATAAATCTATGATGCAGCCTCATTTGGAATACTGTGTATGGTTCTGTCACTGCACCTCAGAAAGATATTATAGCATTGTAAAAGGCACAGAAAATTGCAACTAAAATGATTAAGGGGGTAGAACATCTTCCCTATGAAGAAAGGTTAAAGAGGTTAGGGTCTTCAGCTTGGAGAAAAGATGACTGAGGAGTGACATGATAAAAATTTAATAAATTATTCATAGGATAGGGAAGGTAGAGAAAGAAGTACTTTTCTCCCTTTCTTTTAATACAAGAATACAATGTCAAGACCATGGCCATACAGCCAAGAAAATCTAGAACAACTAATACAAGAACTCATGGGCACTCAATGAAATTAATGAGCAGCAGGCTTAGAACAGATAAAAGGCAGTTCTTCTTCACACAAAGAGTAATAATTAACACGTGGAATTCACTGCTGCAAGAAGTGGCTACAAGCATAGACAGCTTCAAGAGGGGATTGGATAAACATATGGAGCAGAGGTGGCTCCATATGAGTGGCTATTAGCCATAAGGTATGGATAAAACACTATCTGGTGCAGTAATGCTCTGTATTCTTGGTGCTTGGGGGGGCAACCTCTGGATGGGACCTGGGTTTTGGCTACTGCGTGGCAAACAGTGTTGGACTGGATGGGCCGTTGGCCTAACCTAACATGGCTTCTCTTATGTTCTTAACCCTGAGCTGGGGGAGATTGGAGTTAATCTGTTTTTGATCCCAGCACACCCTACCTCTTTCCTGGGCTTTAATAGCAGAACCCAGGTGTTTTTATGAGAATCCCTGTTTCAGGTCCCCTTGGCACTTAGGCTGACAAAAGGAGTGCCTATTAAAACAAGTAAGTCCACAATAATGTGGGGATCCCACTAACCAAGGGAGTCTTAGCTGGAGAAGGGGGTGGGATCCTTACTTCCATTATGTTGTACTTTCTGTCCACATCATTGGCTGCCTCTGCTGCAGTCATGGTGATGTCAGAGCAAAGCATAAGTATTATTATCCCTCACAATGCAGGAGTAGGAGAATTTGACATGGGGATACAACCCTATGTGTTTTAAAGCATCTAGTTCTACCCAGAGTTCTGCATCCTATGTTTTTTTATCCCTCCTGCAGAAAAAAGTAGGTTCAGATGTGATAAGTGCATATCTGAAGCTCTCCTCTGTGCAACCATTCCAGTTAAATAAACATCTGACCATATTATTGCACAGTCCTCAGTCACTGACCAAAAACATTTACAGAATAAGGCAGCTGCAGGTCAAGATTTATGAGGCTTTAAGAGGAATCTGTGCAGGGAGGCATACATGGCCTCTACCTGCATTACTCTTTGATCTAACCAGTGCTATCAGCTCTGTCACTTTCATAACCTGTGGCATTTGGGCTCATGATTTTTATAGCAAGACGCTGTTTGAGAAGTAGAGTAGTTGGATGAAAAAGGCTGTCTCTATTCAATTCTAACCAGCACCACTCTCCCACCAAACTCTTCCTGACTTGCTGCTGAAACACTACTGGAAACTGCTTTAACACTAAAAACACCTGAGCATTTTTACCATCTGTTTAGCCTGAACATTTTTGCAGGCAACAGCTGTGATGAATGGATTCATTTAGTCATATCAGAGGTCATAGGGAAGCCACCATACAAACACTCCACGCAGAAGTGTTAGTATTCACATATAGGGTTACCAGCCTCCAGGTGGGGCCTGGGGATCTCCCGCTTTTACACCTGATCTCCAGCTGACAGAGATCAGCTCCCCTGGAGAAAGTGGCTGCTTCAAAGGGTGGACTCTATGGCACTGTACCATGCTGAGGCCCCTCCCCTCCCCAAACATGCCTTCTCCTGGCTCCACCCCCAAATTCCCCAGATATTTCCCAACCTGGACTTGGCAACCCTATTCACATACCTTTATATTTTTATGCCGGTTTTCATACATTTGTTTTGTAATGACCATGTTTTATTAGATCCTAGTTTCTACAGTTGCTTAGAGGGGTGGCATGAGTAATGATAGATAGGAAAGACACTGGACAAATACTGTACATGTGCCAGAATTGGTTTCCCTTTTGGCAGTTCTTGCATCAACCTCCCAAATTGCTTTTAAACTGCAGGGGGCTTTTAAAAACAGCTTGAGGATTTGCTGGTAACAAGAAATGTTTAAAATATCTTTGGTATACTTGTACATTGCTCATGTTTATGAGTTACACTTCTGAGCATTCAGAGTAGGAAGTTAGTCCACTGAACTCAGTGGGGCTTACTTTAATTAGATATTTCAGTCTGGGCCAACAACTTTCAAACAAGAGACTAATATATTAAAAAACAGCATACATAGTTTTATGGAAGAATACAGTTATTTAAATAATTCAACTATTTCAACAATAGCAATAGTAGTAGTAGTAGTAGTAGTAGTAATTTACAGGCTTTGGAATCAATCAGCCAGAGCATTTTAGAGCAAATCCACCAACTGGATGTGGGATATTGTCCTTAAATAAGAAAGGCAATGACCATACCTCAGGAGTACTTAGAAAGCCAGTGAGGCTTTGCAAAACCAATGAAGGGAGATGAAGCAGCTTTTAAAAACGAAGCCTAATGCACTGGCTATGGGCATCACAGTGAATAGTCCACAGAAAAGCATGTATGCTTCAAGATGCATGGCTGAAACAAATGTGGCCAGCAACATTTCTGTAGCCCTATCCAATTGTGGGGGGACTCCCCCCCCCAATGCCTTACCATTTGGCTCCCTTGGGGCTTCATTTGGAGGTGAGGATTGGTCTTCAGAGAGAATGGGAAGTATATTGGCAATATAATTTTAGATTATTTGACTGTTCAGCTAATTATCTTCCGACACTGTCTTTTGCATTTCTTTACAGGCAATCAGACCTTTGTGGCCATGTATTATAGGCCAAATAAATTTTACAGAAAGTGAATATTATTTCATTAATAGATTTCTTTATATTTCCTCTGTATTTTGCAATGAAATAAGCATATAGCATTTTAAAAGATATGACTGAGGATTTATGTACTCTTAATGGATCGAGATTATTTTTGTGGATAATATAAATACCCTAAAGATTTAATGAAGCTATAAAGGCATTAATTAGACTACTGTAATTAGAATTATAGGCGTAGAAGCTTCAGAGTTATAAAAACACCAGTAATATTTCATTATTTCAAGTTTTTAGTAAACAGTGGTTTGCACAATTGGTAAATGCAAACCCTTTTCCACTATGGGGATCAGGTAATGGCTACTGCAGTACTTCTGCTAGTGGAGCCACACATTTTAGAATATGTTTGGCAGTTACCATCATCTCTACACCTTTAGGAATTACCCAGCGGTTGTACTGAATAACAGTGCTTCCCATGATGGAACCTTAGGCCCATGACTTAGTGATAGAACACATGCTTTGATCCCAGGTTTGATTCCTGGTTTCTCTGGTTAAAGGATATTATACAATAGATACTGGGAAAGAGTATTCTCTTCCTGAGCTCCTAGAGAGCCACTGCTAGTCAAAAGTAGACAATATTAAGCTGGAGAGACTAATCGTTTGACCTCGTGAAAGGATGAAAATTTAAGATATTGTATCCTTTCCTATGATTGCTCTGTGGTACTACAGTTTTTTTTTCCTTTTCCAAGGTTAGTAGCAGTGCATATATGGGGGTGGGGATGGTTTTTGTTGGTGGACAATGTAGACTTGGGCAAATGAAACCCATCACCACCACTCCATAGTCCTGATACGAGCAGCTATTTGTCTTTAAAACAAGGAGGAAGATCTAGACATGGACCAATAATCATCACGTCTGTTTTGACCCTCAATCTCAGAGACGTAGAGAGAGAATGGCAGCATATTAGCTTTCAAAAAAAGGATATTGAAAAAGGATTTTCGATCATGAAGGTAGCATGAATTGCCGTAAATGATAAAACTTATAAAGGAGTAATGTGGTAAATTACCACATTTTCTTAAGAGAATGCTCTTTCCCTTTCTTTCTTATATAGTCAAATGCAAAATTATGTGAATTGTAAATTGAAGTATCAGATTAGTTGGTTTGTCTTTTAGGACCCAGTCTTGTTGAACAGACCTTTTTAAGCTGTTGGAGGACATCAGTAGTAATGTATAATACTTAGCATTTATATAGCAAAAAGAGAAAGGTCTGTGGCACTTGAAAGACTAACAACATTTCATTCTGGCACAAGATTTTGTGGACTAGAGCCCTATTTTCCAGATGCATTTGAAGAAGTCACATTGCTCTAATTTACAAAAGTTTATTCTGGAATAAAATGTTAGTCTTTATGCTTCCACTGAACTCTTGTTTATTTTTGATGTGACAGCTATCTTCCTGCATTTGTACAACAGTTTCAGTGCTTAAAGTGCTTTGCATATATTATCTTGGTGTGTTCTTTAAAACAGTAAGGTATATCAGTAAAACAGTAAGGTATATCAGTATTACTATCCCCATTTTGCAAATGGGGGATGGGGAGGAGTGGAGGCTGAATAACTTTTGTAAGGTCTCTTTGCCACTAGTCTAGACTAGCTCTGTTAATAACATATTGTACCATTAAACTTTTGCCTTACTTTTTGTTTTATTATTTTACTATGTATTCAAACTTCAGTGGAAAGTATAGAATGGAATGCTGTATTCCAGGAGGAGGGACAAGGAATGAAGGGTACAATGTTTTAGGCCCAATTTACACCTCCCCTCTGAAGTAGTTTGACTACTGTCTTTTCCCAAGCTCATTTCACGCTGGTTTCAAATTTCACTCCAGGGGATCTGAAGAGTACTAAGCAACAGCATTTGTTTAAAGCAGTATAATGCTAGCTTGACCACAGGAGGGCAATTAACAAATGTAAACAATAATTTATAAACTAGAACAAGTATGGTTTGAAACTAGAAACAGGTATAGACAGTTTTTTTTTGAAACTAGAATGATTCTAGCAGGAAAGTCAGATGTAAATTTGACCTTAATGTGTGGGATAACTACTTGGCTGGCCTTGTGGACTCATTTCAGTTTCTTTTGACATTTTGCTCATATGCAAACACTGAGTCGACTTTCTATGCAAAGAACAATGACACAAAATCTAATGTGGATAGTCTAGAATCCAATCAGAAATCCTGCATAAAGATAAAAGGTCTTGCCAATGAGAAGTGAACTTGCTAAACTACACCTTTCAATGAATTTGGACAAAACTGAAAAATGTTGTTGATATCAGATCCTTAGGCTGATTACTGAAAAGTTCGATTTTTCAGCATGTCAATTCATCACTGTCTACCTGGTTATATTTAACACTTTCTCCTGTTTCCAGTGCGTCTGCTGAGATAGGCAATCTCTGTCACATGATATCTACTTCACAAGGGGGTCAATAGAGCACTGTGAGGGTCCAGGCTTTTTGCTCCCAAGCTGGCTTTGATTCTTTCCATGCTACTGCTGACAGCAGATGGAGTCTCTGTGTCTTATAGCATGTAAAATATTAATGACTGGTGTTTTTATCATTCAGATGTGTTAGCATTCCCTTTGTGGTGCACGGGAAACATCCAGACAATCAATGTAAAAATAATACCGAAATGGTCTGTTGAATATATCAGTGTTTCCTGTTTGACTGTTAGTTAAAATGGTGTTCCTTATTCTAAGTAAATCCTAGCAGTAAATATGTGGATTCCAGAGGTTAAAAGTATTGTCACTTCTATGCAGATGTGAAAGCTTTTACATACATATTATCAATATATATACAATTCTCAATGTGGCCAAATATGTGGGTACTTAAATCCAGTGACTGGATTTAAGCCATGAACAGACAAGGCAGATCTTTCTACAACTCTCAGAAATGCCATAAATTTGCAGAACAATCTGAAATCTAAAAAAAATATATAAATTGAGTTTTTAACACCCCCCCCCAAATAATAGAAGCAGCCTCTATAGCTTTAAGAAACCATTGCCTTAGTCACTATTGCAAGGCAACCACAACAGTATTACCAGCCTTCAAACCTTGATTTCTGTAAGTAATAGGTGAGGAGAGGGGGAAGGGTCTTTTCCAGGGCTGTTTTGGCTTTTAAGGCAGGACTTATTGGAGCCAGGCCCAGCAACAACCACTGGGCAACACCATGTGACTTGCATGATTTGCCAAGGATTGGCTGTTTTCTACTGTTCAACAGCAGCCACCCCATGAAAGCCAATGGGTTTCAAACTAGGGTCTGATAGACCCAGGTTCAAATCCCCACTGTGTGGTGGTGACCCAGGGCTAGTCATATACTTTCAGCCTAGTCATGTACTCTCTGCTCTCAGCCTACCTTACCCCACAGAGAAGTTGTGAGGATACAATGGAAGAGAGGAGAATGATATAAGCTGCTTTGGGTCCCCATTGTGGAAAAGGGCAGGATGTAAATGAAGAAAGCAAATAGTAAATGTAGATGAAAATGAGGGGTAGATAAAAGATAGGTTGTGTTAGTGAGTGAGACAGAGAAGCAGGAAAAGTTGAGGATATGGAAGTTGCCAGGAGGAGGGAAGGAGGAAATAGTGTACGGAAGGGGATACAGGGTAAAATGAGGTGTCTGCTAATTTCTTATGGGTTCCTGTCTCGTGACATCACCAGACTTGGCCTGGTGTAGGGTTCCCAAGTCGCCCTGGGGGGCGGGGAAACCCCCGCTCCAGTGGCCCGCTCCCCACCGGCCTGGATTGGGCCGCTGGGGGAACCCCACCCCCAAATTGCCGGGCAATGGCGATGTGCCTGGCACGATGACGTCACCCAGAGGTGACGTCATTGCATCAGGCACATTTTGAGGGGGATGCTCTGTAATTCGAGGGAAATCTCTATGGTTCTCCCTCGAATTTCAGAGGTCCCGCCCTAACGTGCCTGACATGATGACGTCACGGCAGAAGACTCCCAGGCGGGCAAGGAGTCCCCCTGGCATCACGAAGGTAAGACTTGGCAACCCTAGCCTGGTTGGTGAAACTTCATAACTACATCCAGCCCACACCTAGCACCATGTACCTAGTACCATGCACTTGTACCATAGATTTCTGAGGAGATGCTGCCAGGAGTGGGAAGGAGGGAAAGCTGAAGATGGGGGACAAATAAAGGTAGGGTGGGTTGGTGGGAAGGAGAGAAAGTAGCAGGAAAAGGGAAATGTACGGGGGCTTTCAGGGAAGGGAAAGAGGAAATAGTGGTGGAAGAGAAAATGAGTCCTTATGAGTCCCCCACTTGTTCAGATCTGTTGGTCCAGGTAACTGGATATAGCCAAGAAATAAGGGGTGGGGCACAATGCAAGTAAACACAAAACTAATCTTTTGGCTGCCCTGCTTCTACTCCATCTACACCAGGATATTCCAGCTATTGCTTTAGAGTCATTACGTTGTGTTTGTTACAAATTGTTCAAAATAAGATTCACATATGGCAGAAAACATATCCAGATTTTCTCCTAAGCTACTTAAAGCTAGTTCATGTAGCAAATAAATTGTTGTTGTTGTTGTTGTTGTTACAGCTTCTTCATAATATTGCTATTCATAACACAACTATTATTGCTAGATTTGAGTTCAGTAGCATCTTAGAGATCAGCAAGATTTTGGGGGTATGATAAAATCTGCAGCGGAGCAACAGTTTCCCACTTGTTGCCCCGGGGTCAGCAGTTGGCCCGAATCTAATCCTCATTCCCCCTGGATCTTCTGTTTCAGGGACTTTCAGGTTTCTTTTTTTGCCACAGGGTTGAAGTCAGGGCATTCTAGTGGGGAACTCACAAATCGGGGTTTCTTGCTCCACCCCTTTAACGCCCCTCTGCTTCTTTCCCTCCCCTTTCCCACCTCTCCTCTCCCTTTCCCCTCCCTTTCCCGCCCTGGTGCAAGTGGGGTTTTTTTGTCCCCCCCATCATTGTGTTATGACACCATAATGACACAACAACAATGGATCAGTGTTGTGTCATGATGTTGTAACACAATGATGGGGGGGACACACAAAAAACACCCGCTCGTGCCAGGGTGGGAAAGGGAGAGGAAATCACGCTTGGGAAAGAGAGGGAAGGGGACGCTAGATTCGGGGCAAGGTGACAAATACGGAACTCCCTCAACAGAATCGGGCCAGTTAGACCCGGGGGGGAATGGAGAGCAAACCATTGGTGCGGAATCGGCCAAAGCTCTCTTTGTCAGATATCAACATGGCAACCCTCTGAAACAGTTATTATAGTTAATGTTGGTATTGATTAGGGGGCTGTGGTGCCTCAGAGGTTAAGACACTGAGCTGCAGACCAGAAGGTCTGTAGTTTGGCAGTTTGAGACCCGAGTGCCGCGTGATGGAGTGAGCTCCCGTCTCTGGCCCCAGCTCTTGCCAACCTAGCAGTTCGAAAGCAAGAAATTGCAAGTAGATAAATAGTGGCCTTCAGTGGGAAGGTTAACAGCATTCCGTGCGCCTTGGTGTTTAGTCATGCTGGCCACATGACCATGGAAATGTCTTTGGACAGTGCTGGATCTTCAGCTTGGAAACTAAGATGAGCACCACCCCCTAGAGTCGGATTCAACCGGCTTTCGAGCAAGGGAAGCCTTTACCTTTTCCTATTGTTATTGATTAGGCACTGAATAATATAATTGATTTGAAAAAAATACAGTGAAGAGCAACAAACTTGATGAGAGGGGTGTTCATATAAGGAGTCTAGAAAGTATCTAAGAGATTACTTAGAAATTGTCACAGTGAAGATGACTGAAGACTTGCTTAGTTTGGTTAAAGATTAACCAACTCATCTCTGTACAGATAAATTTCCTACTTCCCTAGAATATATAGTGCCAATAATGTTTAATCCTCAATGAAATTAAGAAAGTCTTCAAGCTTTCTTACAAACTGTAGCTCAACCCCAGAAATAATGAAGAGAAATCAAGAAGTAGCTGGTGATGCTTGCTCTGTTTAGAGGCAATCAGTCCAAAGGAAAGGGGAAATGATACTAGAAACAAAACCATGTAAAAAACAGATGGCAGTCCCAGTGAATTCTAGCACTGAAAGAAAATTTGTTTTGGTGACTCAGGGTCAAAAAGATGGATGTAAAAAATCTCCTTGTATCTTGTTAGATTGATTCTAGGTATGTGTGGGCTGAGGCTGTGTGGAGATAGTAGAAGGGGTTTAATCCTTCTACCCTTCATAGTTCTGCTGGCTGAAACCAGTCCTATTCCATGTTATGAGCCCTTGAAGGGGAAAAAAGGGACAATCCAATCACTAGTCAAATCCAATTACAGATCTACCAGTACCTGTTTTGATCCAAAGACAGCATCACATATTGCATTAGTTGTAAGAGCTGAGCTCACACTTTATTTCTAGTTCATTTAGGAAGAGTCTAGAGATGCATTTTGTTTCCTCTGGAAACTTTTAGGACTCTGCTGGAAGACCAGCCTGTTAATTTGGAAACAGTGTGCTTACACAAAAAGGGCTATGAAGCAACCTGTGGAAAGGTTTCTATGAATTGAAAGATAGTTTCAGCGCATATTAACTGATTTGTAAGAGGGCCATGGGATATAATATTGCCAGTCTGGTAAGAACATCTTAAAAGGCAAACAGATTCATGGGAGGAAGGAATCTCAATGAATCTCAGTGACAGACAGCTAGAAACTGGCTGTAAGACGATCAGTAGAATGCTCCACTGCTGTCTTCTTCTTTTCTTCGTCTCATCTGGATGATCTGCTGTGGGTCATTCAAGAGCCAGTAATCTGACTCTGCAATGCTGTTCTACTATTCTTAGGTAAATATATCACATTCAATCAGCCCTGGTTGTATTTTGTAATTGTTAGCTGCCTTGGAGATCAGCTGGTTTCTTATCTCCCACCCCCACCCCCACCCCCCAATGGCCTCATGACAGTGATCCACACAGTGGTCACTTCCAGGCATAGGCGTCAACTACGGGGGGGCTCAAGCCCCCCCAAATTTCCCAGGGGGCTCAGCCACCCCCGTCAAAGTGGAGCACCCACCGGGCCCTCCCTAGGCTTGCCCATTTGTTTGCCCACCGGCCGGCAGGCTCCCACCGCCACCACCTCTTCCCCCCCCCCCCCGGGCCTGGCCTGGCCACTCCTGCAGTCCTGCCTCCATGGGGCCGGCTGGGCAAATGCCCAGCATGCTGGCATCACCCGGAAGTGACGCCAGCACGCTGGGCACATTGCCGGGGTGACACCCTAGCAATCGCCCCGAAACTCTATGGCACCATAGAGTTTCAGGGCGATTGCCAGAGTGTCGCCCCGGCAACGTGCCCAGCGTGATGGCGTCACTTCCGGGCGTCACTTTTGCCCAGCTGGCCCCACAGAGGCAGGACTGCAGGAGTGGCCAGGCCAGGGGGGGGGAGGTGGCAGGGACATGGTCCCAGCACATACAAGAGCCCCCACTCCCCCAGGGATTTTAAAAGTCAATGCCCCTGCTTCCAAGTTAGATTACTGCAACTTGCTGTATGTGAGCCTGCCCTTGAGTGTAACCCAGAAGCTTCAGCTGGTACAAAATGCAGTGGTGTGCTTGCTGACTGGGATGTCTGTGTGGATGCACATTCAGCCAGTTCTGCACCAGTTGCACTAGCTGCCAGTTGAGTACTGAATCAGATTCAAGGTTATGGTATTAAGCTTAAAGGCCCTATGTGGCCAGGAACCAGCATACCTGCAGGACTGTCTCTCCCCATGCGTGCCCTGAAGAGCCTTGTGCTCATCTGAACAGCACCCTTTAGCAGTCCTTGGCCCGAAGGACATCTACCTTGCCTCAGCGAGGGCCAGGGCCTTTTCAACCCTAACTCCTGCCTTGTGGAACATGCTCCTGGTTGAGATCAGGGCCCTGCGGGATTTATTACAATTCCTCAGGGTCTGGAAAATGGAGTTGTTCTGCCAGGCTTGTGGCTGAGGCAGTGGATGTCCAAATGACACCAGCCTGCCCTGCTCAACTGGATCAATCTGCGTCATCCACCTCATTTGCCTTATGGCACTGCCTACATCAACTGGCACCGGCACCAGCTGTTTCTGGTTTCCCTGAGAGAAACATGCCCACCCTGACATTGTCACAATGACGACTGTAATTAGAAATGGGTAATTTGCCATCAAGGAGTATTTTAATGCTTTACTCAGATGAAATTGTTGATGTTTTTATGAACCAGTATTTGTTGTTTTATTATATGTTGTGAGCCACTCAGAGCCCACTGTGAGCCACTCAGAGCAGGGTAGGGCAGGATATAAAATGAATGCATAAATAAGTAAACATTTTAATTGAATGGCAGGTTTTAAAACAATCTCAAACACCTTTCAATAAATAAAGGGGTTGGTCAGTCACTTCATAAAGCGCAAAAGAATTAAGTTGGTTATCAAGCCAAAGGCCAGAGGTTAAGAACATAAGAACGTAAGAGAAGCCAATGTTGAATCAGGCCAATGACTTCATTGGCCAAACACATATGAATGGAGCTTGCCAGAAGCATGTTGGCCTCAGAGGTGATTGTTGTGCTTTAGTCATTCAGTTGACTAACAGTGCAGTCCTAAATTTAGGATTCCACTGTTAGCTCCCTGTGACTCCCAGCATGCATGAACAGTAAAAAGTATAGGTTGGAAATTTCCCATATACCAACCAATCACACTGAAAGGATTTATAGCGCCTGAACCTGTTAAAATGCCCTTCATTTCAGCTTACCAAGCATAACCTCGAAAATGATCCATAATTGACTTAACTAGGAAGGAATGGATTCCTTCTATTTGGCAAGAGCCATTGAGTTAATAATCAGGACTTACTGTACAGAGAGCACCAACTTGCCTACAGCTTCAGGCAGCCAGAACAGCTACAGTAAAAAATCCAGGCATAACAAGCTAACTTACATGCTCAGTGGAATGATACAATGTGATATGGGACTTCATCACTTTAGGCTGCAAGTGAGGGCTCATACTGTCATGAAAACACTCTCTGCAAAACATAGCACATCAAGGAAGGCCTGCACTAGATTCTTACACTGACATGTTAGTTTTGTGCAGGGCTTTTTTTTTCTGGGGGAACATGCTGGAATGGAATTTTGGAACCTCTTAGACAAAATTCTTTTTAAAATGTTTAAAAGTTCATGAGTTTTCAGTATACAGACTGAAAACTTCATTTCCCTCTTGAGAGTTCCAGCACCTCTTTTTCCAAAAAAAAGAAAAGAAAAAGCCCTGGTTTTGTGCAATGCTCCCTCTAAGCTATGAAGTCTTGTGAGCAACAATTCTGCTTTGTGAACTACTGGCATTAAAGCTGTGAGCCAGCGATTTGGCTGCTGCATAAATTAGTGTGGTCTGGAGCCATTCTAGCTCACACTAACTCAGCTTAGAGGGAACACTGGTTTTGTGTATGAGACGGTGTTATTTGGGTAGAGGTGGGAGTATTATCAAATGTAACCCTTTTATCTATGTTCTATTTATTCCCATAAAGATTTTAGCAAATGCTTTTGCTGATTGATGCTAAGAGAGCTAGTGGAGCTGCTGGAGGACAGTGAACTGATCAGTTGTGAACCTAGAGGGATAATCAACAGAGAGGTGGTTACCTATTCTTCTTCCAGGCTGGTCTGACTCTTCAGTGAATATGTGAAGAGAACAAGTACCAATAATGTTAATTTGCTGAGGCATACTATGGCCACAGCCCTCTTGATGATGCCTATCAGCCCCTTACAATGGATCAAAAAGAGTGTTGCTATCAGAGTGCTAAGCGGTAGTTTCTTGATACTGCCAGTCTTGGGTCCTAAGCAGCACAAACAGGTCTGCGCTACATGAACAGAAACTTTCCTCCCCACTACTATAATTTTTAATTGTGATCCTATACATGAACTCCCCTGGAACATCATGGAAGTTGAACTGGGGGACTGCAGTAAGAGGGGGGAACAGGGAAAATTGCTCTCCCCCTCTTTTCCAAGCAGAAGTGCCCATCAAGAGCAGAAGGGTGTGGTGTAGTGATTAGAGTGTTGGACTATGGTCTGGGAGAACTGGGTTCAAATCCTCGCTCTGCCATGGAAGCTCTCTGGGTGACCTTGAGCCTGTCATACTCTCTCAGACTAATCTATGTCACAGGGTGATTGTCGTGAGGATAAAGTAGAGGAGGGATGAATTATAAGGTAAGATGCTTTGGGGTCTCAATGGGGACCGACCAGGAGGATGGATGGATGGATAGAGATATATAGTTTGTTTATTTGTTCAATTTATATCCCACTCTCCCTGTGAGTGGGCTCAGGAGAGGTTGGAATTTTAAGGAGAGGTTGGAATCCAAGCCCATGTGTCATTGATGAAGATTTTACAAATGTACATGGTCTTCCACCATAGGATTTTGTCAGTTCTCTTCAGAATAATACAGAGGGGCTAGTTATTTCCTCTTCCATTTTTAAACTCAGTGATTAAACTGCACAGCACTGCTGTGTTGTACCAATTAAAATAACTACTGTCTATTTGGCAGTTCTTTAATGGGAAATGAAATTCACTTTAAAATGTATATCATGCCAATACATATATCATATGGTACACAATTGAGATCATTTTAAAGGACAGTACTTGTATTAGTTCATATTCCCGTGCTCCAGCCTGGTGATGAGCATCAATTTTGTTAATTAAGAATTTTAAGCTCTGTAAATTTATAGTACAATTATGTTTTACTTCATACATAGAAAGAAGGTCTTTACCCCACTGCTACTATTAACAAAATGTCCACTTATATTATTTGCTGACGGTTTCAAAGGCCGATGAATTTTTTGTGAAGAGTAACCATTTGTTCTGGCTTGCTATGTGTCAGCTGTTTGTCAGCAAAACACAACAGTGAGGACTTTTGACTTAAATCTTCTCTCTTTTTTATAAAGAAAAGCCAATTCATCAGGTAGGAGAAGAATGCTGCTCACCGTCTCAAGTCCTGCCAGAGATAAATGGCTGTAAAAATTTAAAATCAATCATTAACAGATTAGCTGTTGGTCCAAAGTAAATAGCAATCAGCTTATTAGGCATCAGGCAGCATGAGATAAAGGGGAAGAGTTATTGAAAATGAGGATGTTTGCTGCTGCTGTGCTGATGGAGCAAAACAGGAAAAGGCTGTTTCTTTGTTGCCCTAATTACAAATGGAAAATAACCTGGAGTGCTGGACAAGCCAAGCTCTTGGGTGGAATTGAATGTAGCATGGGGCTTACGCTCTACGTCACTGCTTGATTTATCTTGATTAGCACTGATGTTCCCTTTTCTCCTCATCTGGGAGGCTAGTTTCTCCTTTTCCAATGTACCCTAAACTCCCAGCAGGAATGCCAATGGAATTTTTGCTTTCAGCAGAGAATGGTTATAATTTTGCTAATTGATGGGGAGTTGATAACGAGTGAAAATGCTACTTACATTTCCTATCACCATAGAGGGCTGTTGATCTAAGTCTTCTGCAGGAAGGAAATTTGAGAAACTACTTGAGGGGAAAGGGGAAAGTTTTTTCATTCGTAATGTTACAAACAAACAAACATTGATTTGTCCAGGGCCCTTGTGTGTGTGCTGTGTGTGGTGGTGGTACTCACTGACTTCTGGAACCTTTTCAGGAGGCTCTCCCAAGTCCTGAGAGGGAATTGGTGGAAACTGGTGCAAACATATGAGTAAACAAACAAACAAACCCTGTGATAAAATGACAATAACATTTAATAAATCTTATGAACATCAAATATTTCCCAAGAAAAGTCCAACATCCTCAATGAGCACCCGGTTATACACTCATTTCACCAGTCTTCCTCAGGGGTCAGCCTCTAGATACAGCTTAGCTTCTATTTTACTTTCTCCAAATTTTTACAACTTAAGTTCTTTTTAGCTTTTTTCATATCTTCTAGATCCATTTGCAAATTAGCTTCTTTTCAGCTTTCATCAAATTATCCTAGAACAAACATGGTTATTTAGAATGGAGAATAACATGAAGCTGAATGGAATATTGTTATAATTTTTGAAATAATTAATAACTTTTAACTTTTAACTTACTTTTGGTTCCATTTGAAGTACTTAAATTAGGAGCAAACCAGTTAATTAATTTCTGAAAGTAGCAACCAGTCCTTTCTTTAATATCCAGCTAAAATCCTTCTTTTTTATTTTATATAGGCTGGCAATTGCTCTCTACCTCAAGTTGCTGGCTCAGTTGCTCTCTAGCTGTACGTGGTAGAAGAATACATCAATCCTCTTTTCTTCCGGCTAGAAACCTTCTTTTTAAATAGACTTAAAAATGCTTTCCACCTCTCAAGTTGGAACTCAAACTCTCTAAAAAGAATTCTGATTGATCCATGCAGCTGCATGTTGAATTTCCCTTTCTTAAAGGTATAAAACCATCAACAAGGTCTCTAAAGGCTGAACTCCTGTATAATACTATACTTCTAAATGAATTTGTATTTAGTCTTTAAATGGGCTGGGCTATATTGACATCTTCTAGTGCCATTTACAATGTAACTTATTTTACTTTCTTAAATAGTCCAAAAACATTTTAAGAGCTTATATGTCATTATCCTTAATAAAAGCTGAGTAAACCAAAGCAGGGATCACAGTTACAGGAAATATATTAAACAAACAAACCCACCCTGCAGGGTTTGTTTGTTTGTTTAATATATTTCCTGTAACTGTGATCCCTGCAAAAGTATGAGTGCCAGCACTTTTTAAAAACAAAAACAAACAAAAAACTCTAGATATGTTGGATTTGTTTTAGGATGGGTCCGTATTTGCTCAAACCTGGGGTCCAGTAGATGCATACTGACTCATGATTTACATTGCACATGGGTCATGTCATTGGATGTTTGCAGTAAATTAAGAACAGCAATCAGGGTTCTTTTAATACACCATTGATACTGTCTATAGATGGTTCACCTTGCGGTAATCTCAACAGAACCCAAAGTACAGGCAACAATTGATGCTGACTAAATCACATTCAGAATTTTTTGCGCTGCATGCAGTAGCTCTTTGTTGTTAAGTAGGCACTATCAGTCCTGGGGTGGTGTTTGGAATTTCTTTATAGAACCAGTGACTCTGAGCATTGTTATTTCAAGGTAAACGTTTTGGAGGACTGGCAGCTAGGTAGGCAACCATAATCATGTTGGTTAGGGCCACTTCTGTTTGGTTATCCTCTTCATGTGGTAAAAGACTAGCCACAACAGAAGGAGCTGAAAGGGAAAAGGGGGTTTGTTAACAGTGCATAGATTGTGCATTGTTGCCAGGGCCGGTGTGTCCATATAGGCAAGGTGAGGCAGCTGCCTATGGGTGCTGCTGTCCATGGGGCGGCCAGCGGCCTGCTGCTGAGCACCCCCTGCCCCTCTCTCGCCCCACCTCCCCTCCCTTGCCAGGCCAGCACCTTCCTGGCTGGGAGTGGAAAGCTGGGGAAAGGGGCTCAGTGTGAGGCCCCAGAGCTTCTCAGATGGCCAGTCCCAGGGCAAGCCATGCCCTCAACTCCCAACAGCCCTCAGTCAGGCTTGGAGGAGCAGGAAACAGCACATGCTGCCTCCTCTTTACGCTGCCACGCCTCCAGCAAGAAGGCAGGTAAGTTGGTGGGTGGGAGAGGCGCCAGCAGCCTGGCTGGTGGGGGGGGGGGCTTGATTGAGTGGGGGGAGGCCCTGGGCACCCTTCTTCCACTCTGCAGCACAGCCCGGCAGCCCTTGTGGGTCTGCCGCGGCCAGCGCTGTTGGGGAGGCAGGCAGGGTGTGTGTGTGCCAGCCAGGGGCTTCGTCCTTCTTCATGCTCTCCTGGCTGGACGGCTGGGCTTCATTTGCATGTGGGGGGCGTGCGCCTTGAGTGGAGCAAGGCTGGGTCTCTGTCTCCTTCCCTCCCTCCCTCGGGCTCTTCTCCCTCCCTCGGGCTCTTCTCCCTCCCCTGCCAGCTGGGCAGAGCCAAATGTTGCAGCTCTCATGCTGTCGAGTGCCAGGCCAGCCAGGGGCTTCCTCGCGAGTTGCGCTCTCCTTCCTGGGTGGTTGGGCAGCCAAGTGTCATTGTGCATGTGGGGAGTGGGCACTGTGAGCAGAGCAAAGCTGGGCTTCTGCCTCCTAGTCCTTCCCTCCCTCCTTTGACCTCTCCTCCCTCCCCTCCCTCCCCTGCTGGCTGGGCAGAGCCGAGCGCCACAGCTCTCCCACTCTCCTGTGAAGCACCAACACTGGCCAGTCCGTATGTCTACTAAACCCCCCCCCCCCATGCCAAGCGGACCAATCCCCAGGGGAGAAGGGGAGGATCCCAGCAGCAGGAGCTCCCCCAGCCATGGCCAAGCAGCAGTCATATGGGGGGGGGGGGGCGATTGCCCTGGGATGTCCCTGGCAAAAATGTTGCTTTTTGGGGAGGGCGGGTTTGCAGGGTAACTGCTGCGTGGAGACCTTCTGGCAAGCAGAAAGTGAGTAAAATTGCTGGGGGGGGGGGGGAAGTGGGGCTCTAGCCTGGCTCTTCCAGGTGCTAGCTTTCTGCATGCACAGAATGGAAGGCTTGGACACAGACATGCCTTTCCAGAAGAAAACATGCCCCCCATTGCATTTTTGCATTCTGTCCCTGTGGCCTTCAGAAGGATTCTGCAAGAGGAGATGCCAACAAAACCCAGGTGCCCTCAGGAGGTCCACCAGCAGGGCCAGAACTCCAGAATCCCTCTCACTGTTGCCCTCCAAGCTTCCTTCTTGCTTCCCAAACACAAACAGTTGCTTTGTAGGATCAGACCCACATCCAACCAGCCAGTCCTGTATTTTCTTTCTGATAACAGTCAACTTGAAGACTCCCAAAACTGGTATGCTGGGTGAGTTCAAACTCTCTGGAAGCCCATTTTGTACACAAGAGGCCTCTTAGGCGGACTGGGAACCCTTTCTGACCCTCACTCACCTCCCCCCCCCCCCGGCCGTCTTCCATAGGGCAATAATGATACGCACCTACCTTACAGGGCTGTTGGAAGAAGTATTTGAGTATAATATACAGGTGAAGCTCTACATGGATCACCTGTCAGGGATGTTTTTAGGTTGATCCTGCACTGAGCAGGGGGTTGGACTAGATGGTCTCTATGGCCCCTTTCCAACTGTGATTCTATGACTCTTCCAGCCAGGGGCAAAACCATGATCCAAAAAGCCAGTAAAAACACACACACTTTTCCAATAGGGGCTGAATACTGTCACAGTGGCTCCTGAGGGGTGCTTTTTAAGATCAACACTTTAAATGAACAGGTGCTAGGCCAAAGCATTTTTTACACCTAGGCTTTTAACTTTTAATGGTTTTTAAAGTCTGGTTTTAGTATGAGGACTATTACCATTATCTGCTAGATTGCTGGATGTTCTATTCTTTGGGGTTTTAATGGCTAGTTTTTATTATTTATCTTGTTTTATTTTGTGAGCTACCTGAAGAGATGGCCTATAAATGTTTAAAATAACTCTTAAATTTAGGATTGGAAATGGAAGGCAAGAAGAGGACAAATTTTCTCTTTCCTCGTCTTCCTCCCCTTTTTTGAGTTAGCAGTTCTAAGATATTTAGGACACATGTTCAGCAGGATACAAACCAGAAGAGCCTGGGTTGCTGACACCACATACCAGGTCTAACCAGACTACATGAGACAACAGGCGGCAGAGTATCAGAATTTTCAATACTAAAAGCAATGTCTTCCATCTACAGTCTGAAGTGGTAGAATCAATTTTACCACCTCATTGTGCTGCATTTGTAGACCTTGCCTTATTTGTGAAATTGTACGTTACTTGAGAACTGCAGCCTTTAGATCCCAGAATTCACCTAATAAATCCACAGTGACTATTCCAAAGTCAGTAGTTACTGTACTTCCTATATGCTACTCTACCCTTGATTATCTTCTATCATATGCCAAGAAATATTTTTTGTTAAACGGCAACAGTGAATTTGTGAGGATCATAGCTAAAAATAAAAATTATCTAAGCTTCCCCAATTTGTCTATTTTAATGCTTAGTGAATGTGTGTAATCAACAATTGTTGATTTGACAAACAGCAACAACAAAAAGAACAGCTACACTGTCCATTCCTAAGGTTTTGGTGTTCCTCCTAACTTTTGTTATTGTCGGGACTTCTTTGGGAAGGAAAGTTTGTACAATCCTCCCTCTGACAGATTAAAGGAAAGATTTGTTTGAAGGGATAACCTTTGATTTGGCTTTAAGGTGCTCTCAGCGCAAGATTTCAGTTATCTTGCTTTTTAAGGCATATTGCAGTGGATAAAACAGTTCACAATGTCTTTCAGCTAGTAGACATGGGAAGCATATATTTAACTCAGATGTCGCTGTCTTTTAAACCATTCTTCTGACGAGGACAACTTCATCACCTTTCATACATTCTGTTTAATGGCCCTTTAAGTTGTAACATTTTGTTTCAAACCTTGACCTGAAGGAATTGGTGACAAAATTTGCTAAAGAAAAGGCACGCAAAATGAAATGGAAACATTAAAGAGTGCCTTGAAATGTGCTTGAAATGGAAACATTAAAGAGACTTAAATTTCAACATCGCAATTAACAGGATTTTTCAAAATGCTTTGTGATTTGTGTTTTTCTGCTTGAGAGAGAAAATCAGAGATTGTATTACTTGTTCTGAGAATTAAAAAAAAAGAAATTAGCATTTTCAAATTTTGTGTTTTTTATTCTTCCTAAAATGCATTTATGTTTGAAAACTGGTGGGCACACTGGGGGGTGGGGGGAGAAGGTAGCCTTGCCTAGTGTGCAAAAAAACCTGGCACTGGGCCTGATTATCTCACAGGTAGAAGTTGCAGGCAGGAAGAGGTCTGTTAGAGGACGTGTGGAACATGTTTGGGACCCAAGAGGAGTGTGGCTTAAGTAGCGGCTCGAGAAGCAACCCTGCACCCTGCCTAGCAGGACGCTGGCTGAAATTCTCCATTGGTTGGAGGTCTTGACACACATGCCAAGAAAGGGGGCCAATTGTGAGAAGGGACTGTGAGAACACAGAAAAGTAAAAAGAAGCCTCTTCTTAGTCACCAAGCTACAGAATAATCGTTCCATCCAGAGCAAGATTATAAAAGGGTGATTGCTTTCCTTTAGTTTATGTAGCAGCATCTGGGTTCTCTAATGAAATAGGCCGAACTGAGCATGATTTCGGCTGCTTTCTGTAAATATCACTTTCCCAATTCTATTAACATGTCTGTAGTATTCCTTGTCTAACCACTCAGAGAGGCTTAAATATGATTCCCAGGCAACAGGTCCCCATTAGACAGTTTACAAGGCTAGACTTGCTGGTGAGCACCTGCAACAGAAGTGTCTTCTGCCTTCAGATAATCTACTGTCACCTACAGCATAGTGCCTTCTCCAATCACTTTTCATCCTCTTTCCAATTCCTTTTCGTTTTCTTCTCTTCCAGTTCTTTTTCTACCCCCTCCTGTTCGCACCTCTTCTCCTCCCCACACCCCCTTTATTTGCCTTGTTTATTATGGCTGAACGTTTTCATTTATGTAAATGACCTCTCATTCTCACATTGCAGCTGCTAGGTGAACAATTCCTATTCTGCTGAGCTGGCCCTTCAGGGGGCAAAGTGGGTGATTGACATGAGGCATGCTTCTGGCAGAGTCTAATCCAGAAACGGGGCTTTGGTTCACAAACTGCTGGAACAGCAACTAGTGCTCTGGGAGGCAAACCACTACAGCAATTATGCAAACATTTCTTAGAGTTAAGGAAGGGACGAAGTCGTCCAGTGTGGTGATAGAAAGCCCAAAGCTTGTGCGGTGGCTCATGCTTTTAGACGTGAAATAAAATATAGACTTTTTAACAAGTCTTTTTGGACTTTCTCTTGTATAATTCTCCATTGCAGTAAAGCTGCAAAGACAGGGTAGGGGCAAATTTCAGAATGTCGCACCCAGTAGGGGGAATGGCTGGTCTTCCAAAAGAATGGATTCCAGCTGACATTGTGGATTGTTGAAAGTAAAATCTTTTTCTTACAGAGCAAGCCTAAGCAGAGTCACACACTTGACTTCAGTTGATTTGAAAGGGTGTAACTCTGCTTAAAGTTGCAGTGTTAATTTACTAACCTGGCCTGAATTCAGAGCACATTTGAATGAGTGCTTGGATCAGCTCTGTCAGTGGAACAGAGGGTGAAGGAAAGGCTGGCAAGCAGAGTAGGGTGTTTTCAGCACTGATGACAGGAAGTACAAAACCTTGGCAGGAGTAAATGTTGTTTAAAGGCAGAAAAGGGGGAGGGGTCAGTTTTATAAAGCCCATAGGAAAAAAAGGATAAAATAAAACCTTTTAAAATGCTGACCAAATAGTAGGGGTAGTGTGTTATTTGCTTACAGTGCTACCATGGACTAACGGGGTATTAATCTGTAACACTTGGGGGACATTACATGGTATGTAGGGGATATGTGATTGGATTTGCTGGCTTTGTATTTAGTTATTTTTAAGGAAATCTAGCCACCTGAAAATGCAGGTGCCAGATTATGGTGTCTAAATGGGGTTCAGGGCAGGTATTTAATCTTCCCTCTATGCTGCTGCCATTTGCAACTGTCCTTCTAAGTTTCTGATTTCCATGCAGAAGAAACTACGCAGATACCTTGCAGCAAAACATCTGGATCTTATTCACTAAATGAGTAAAACCTGCATTTTTACTGCATGAAACACAAAACTTTTACATTTAAGTTTGCTTCAACCTTTTTAACACTAGGGACGGACACTTGGAAAATCATATCCACGTAAGGCAGTTCATTCAACACGACATTATAAAGCAATGACATGGCATTATGCTGGGAATGCTGGGTAAGGTGGATGGAACCAACATGAACAGGAACTGCCCTGAAGTGAGTCAGAAAAGAATCCAAAGGGGCAAGCAAAATGTTTACTGTGTAAATCCAATGCAAATTAAGTATATAGATTCTTCTTCAGAGGATTTCCTGTCATATTTCAAGAACAACTCTCTCTCATAGGAGAAAGCATTTATCAGAGAGAGGGATCATTAAAATATAGTAAAACATTCCTTGGGGGAAAGCTGTAGGTGAAATGAAACATGTTGGATTTACATAATAAATATTTGATTTTGGCAGCACTTTTGAATTTTTCTATTTTGTTCTGCCTGAGTCCTGTGCTGGGTTCACCCTTCTCTGCTGATTCAAACCCTTTGGTCTAATGCTGGGTACTCTTGTTGGAAGCAGCTTTGCAGAACTTCAGGGAGGGAGTGTCTCTCAGCCCTGATTTTTGGAATTCCTCAGCCCAGCTTTGGTGTCGTGATGATCAGAGATGCATGTCCAGATTTTAAGGCCAAAGAATACTGTGAATGTACTTATCAAAATGTTGTCAGCATTAATGAAGTTGCTCAGTTGAGGTGGAAGCTTTTTTTTTTGTTAGTTTTCTTATTGGAGTCTCATATTCCTGTTCTAGCTACCTGTCAGGTTCCGCTATTACTCTATGCAGATGCTGCTGCTGTTCTTTTTTCCAGATCTCCAGTCAGTCTGCATAGGCAGCTGAAAGTGTTTCAGAATTATGGTATTGGTGAGGGTTTCGTCAACTGCAAAAAAATCTAAAGTGATATTTTTTTCAAGATCCCCTTAGATTAAGCAGTTGCCTTGGAAGCTGAACAATCAGCCGATATCCCACTTTTGCTATCTAGGAATTCTCTATCAAGCTTCCCTCTCATGGAGGGATCATATCGACTGTGCCCTTCTCTTTGCAGTTAGTTCTTCAGTAGCTGGTCATAGTTTCTTTTTTTCTTCTGGGGGCCAGTTTATTTTCACAGCAATTCAAGTATTTAGGGCCAAAGTGCTGTTACAGCCTTTATATGCGTGGCAGTCTGGATTACTGGAGTTGATAGCTCTATTGATCAATCTCTTGAGGCTTTCTTTGGAAGACTAATGGAGTTTCCTGTTGTGCAGCCTCTGTGGTCCTACAGTTGGAATTGGGTCTTGGATCAATGGAATGCCAAGCTTGGAAACTGGCTTCCCACCTTTACCAGAAGGTTCTATTTTCTAGGGAAGCCTCTGGCTTAATTTCCTTCGTATATTCTGATTGCTGTGTTTCGCAATGGAGACTTAATCTCAAATCTAAATGCCATATTTTGGGACTGTCTCCTGGGTTTTTGTTATCTAACGGCCATTAGGCTGCAAGGCTATTTCTTAATAGAGCATTGGAGGTCCTAGATCATCAGTCAGCCCTTGCTAGGCCTAGTTCATAGCATGGCTACTACATTATTTTTTGGGCATTGTGCCTCCTTCTACACTTCCTACTTTCATCTTATTTTTATTAGTTAACCACCCTGAAATATTAGATGACTTTTCTTTCAGCTGGGATAAATGCTTTTCCTTCCGCTGTTTTATTGGGCAGATTCGGGAGAGTAGCTTATTTAGAAAGACTGTGTCCTTGTAGATCTGGTACAATTGAAATGTTGGCTTATTTGTGTGATTGTGTGCTGGGGGCCCCTTTGAGAGATTTCTAGATTCAGTCAGTGATTGCTTCTGCTGCTTCCCCTGGCTTTTTTGCAAGCTGATACCAATTCTGGCAAAATGCTGTCTGTGGCAAAAATTTTGGCTGCAGTGGTTTCCACATGGGGATAAAATAAAAGGGTGGTATTAGTGTGATTTATGTTGTCCAAGACTGTTGGGTTATCGGATTATTTACAATAAATACATAAAATAAATTTATTGATGAACTGTCTCCATACTTTTCCATTAAAATGTGAAACACTATAAGTTTCGAACTGTATGGAATTAATTACTTGTAGACATCTCTAGAGTGATCTGACACAAGCAAATGTTTAGGTATAATGTACTATTTCATGAAGGAGTTCTGCTATGCCCGTGAATGTTGTAATTATTGCATCACAATTTCTATGTTTAATATCCTTTTATGGCTGAGCATGCAATACTAACTGTTACAAACAGAGACATTTTAGCTGGCCCATCAGATTAGGGCAGAGGTCCCTAACATGGTGTCCATGGGTGCAACGCCTTTCCTGGCGCTTGGCAAATGTTCTTACAAAGTGGGCAGACCCAGGTGGGACTTTTGCCCAGCAAGACTTCTGGTTGTCCATTGGAGAGTTGATTGATGGTGGAAAGTGCAGTCAAGACACAGCTGAATTATGGTGACCCTGTGGGGTTTTCAAGGCAAGAGGTGTTTGGAGGTGGTTTACCATTGCCTGCCTCCTCGTCACAACTCTGGTGTTCCTTGGAGGTCACCCATCCAAATACATGCCAGGGCCAACCCTGCTTAGCTTCTGAGATCTGATGAGATGGGGCTAGCCTGTACTATCCAGGTCAGGGGAGATTTGATTGGCTGTGCAGATTTCTAAAAACATTGCTTTGGCAGCAGCTGCCACCACAACACAAGGATCTTCACTGTGGCTGGCTCTACTTTCTTCAGTAGCTATTTTGTAGTGGTATCCACCACACTTTGTTGGAATTCCAAAGGTGCCTGGAGGCTCAAAAAGGTTAGGGACCTCTGGATTAGGGTACAGGTTACACTGACTTCATTAATCTTGTGGCACTCTGTGGTTTTCAGCATTATACCCAAACTGTTAATAAATTCCAGACTGCTGATAAGTGGACAGGAGCTGAACTTTTATACTAGGTTCTTGTGGTGTTATACAGTTCTCCAATGCTTCTGGAGCTGGCCACACGGGTAGCTTAACAGCTCATTGGCTCAGTTTCAAGCTTGTATAACTTATGAACACATAGCTCATCAGCTAGGTAAGGGATCTAATACACCTTCTGTTCTAGTCACCAGCCTTGTACTAGGAAAAAACAAGACAGTTGTACACCATCAGATGGTCAAGTTATATGGCTTGTGTTCAGCTTTGTGGCTCACAAGTTGTACAGTTTTCTCGTTATCTTTTTGCAGGAAAGAGTCACATTACATTCACCATTTTAGTTTGGTCTTGCTCAAGGGATACAACACTATGGATTTTCATCTAAGCCTGTGATGAAATGAGCAATCTTTTTTCATGATGGAATTTATTATTTGCATGCATATGTGTATTATTTGTATGCATAAAACTACTGTATCAGTCTCATGAGTCACCTAAGCCAGTTTCCTAGTTATACCTCTGGTCAATACCCGGTGTCTCAGAATAAGTTACAACCCATACCAGTAATGAATAATTATGAAATAACATTCACGGAAGGAATTTTATTCTTACCCCAGGCAATGAGTGGTTAGTTTATTTCCTGAAAGTGAATTTAATCAAGAGTGGGTAATAAGAATATATCTACCATAATGAACTTCAAGGCACTGCGAGCAGACATTGTCAGGGCTGAATTCTTGAAATATGCTGTTTGTAATTGGAAACCTTTATATCTTAGTTCCACCTGTCATTTTTCTAATCCCTTTCCAAGGATATCAATTAAAATAGTATCTGCCATAGTTGCATGGCAACTATAGTTGAGAATCAAGAGAAACCACATCCTTTCTCTTTAAAAAGATAGTTTTACAGTATTCAGAAATGTTTCATTTTTCTACAAGACAGTAGTTTAAAACATTGAGGGATTAGGTTGATTTGCATTGCTATGCATGAATGGAAAGCCAGATGCCCCTTTCTTTGAAGTTAATTGCAAAAAATAACATCAGTAAAATAGTTGTACATAGAGAGCCCAACAGTATTCACCAAAATTTTATTCACACCTTTTAGGTTTGGTTTGTTCTTTAATAATGTTATCAGTTTTCTTTATTATAAGTGTTCATCTATATACTAATAGCTAATTTGTCTGATCTGAGGATATTTAAATCCAGAGACTAGAGCAGTAAACCAGCAAGACAGATCTTTCTACAAACCTGAACAACGTCCCAAGTTTGCAGAAATATCTGAAATCTTAAAAAAAAAAATTGTGGGTTTTAAAATCTCAAAATGATAAATGGAGTACTTGTAGCTTTAAGCAATGGATTCCCTCAGTGGATGTTGCTAAGCAACCACTGACTCCAGTCTTGGTTCTGTTAGTAAAAGGCAGGGGGAGGGGGCAGGGCCCTTTCCAAGCCTATTTTAGCCTTTGAGGGAGGACTCATTGGGGCCAGGCCTGGGTAGGGTTGCAGCTCCAGGTTGGGAAATTTTGTTGGAGTCTGATAAGGGCAGGATTTGGGGAAGGGAGCTGGATATAATGCCATAGAGTCCACACCCCAGAGCAACTATTGTCTTCAGGGGGACAGATTTCAGTCATCTGGAGTTTAGTTGTAATTCTGGGAAATCTTCGGGTCCATCCTGGAGGTTGGCAAGCCTAGGCCTAGCAGCAACCTTTGGGTCACTTGGTATCACCTGACTTGCATGACTCAACTAGCCTGGCTGCTTGCTGCTGTTCAATAGCCTATGAAAACCAGTGTGGTATAGCAACAGGTATAAGAGGTTGGGGATTCTGTAAATATAATGAAGAATATTGGGGAAGGCACAATGACAAGAGATAGCCAGATCCCTGAATCTATTTTGTAAAAAGTCTTGAAATTTGGAATTCAGTCTTGAATTAGCCTAGTTTTGGTCTTGTCTTACAGTTAGAACTATCAAGTCAAGTAGTAATTTGCATGCAAAGGTATTAATTTGCATGTCAGTTCGTAGCACTTGGAATATTAGTTCTGTTGATTGACAAATAATTATGAATCATGATACTGTATTTATACACAAGCATCCTGTCTGAATATGATTTTGAGTACTAAATTTCACTGCTTTATGAATTGCAGCCCAAATTGCAGAGTAGAGATATCAGCACTGGTAATGAACCTAGGTCTCAGTTTGGTGTAAGAGGATTCAGTCCAGGAGGATGCAAAGAATAAATGGAAGAAGTCTGAAGAAGTGAGCAGTGACTCATTAAAGCACATACCCAACCATAATTTTGTTAGTCTTTAAAGTGCTACTGGACTCATACTTTTTCTACTGCTATTACAAACCACAACATTCAAAAACCAGTGGGGGAACATTTTAACCTTCCAGGACATTCAGTTGCTGATCTAAGAGTAGCAGTTCTCTTACAAAGGAATTTCAAAGGGAGATTAGAAAGAGAGACTGGAGAATTTGGGGTGATAATGGAGCTCAAGACAATGCAAACTCCTGGACTGAATTGAGACCCAGGTTGCGCCTGTCATTAACAATGCCTGCTGTTGTCATATGGCATCTGAAATCTGAAATCACTTCAGTCTCCAAGATATAAGGACGTATGGACTCCCATTCTAGCTGCATCTGAAAAAGTGAGCAGTGACTTACGAAAGCTCCTACCCTGACAGAAACTTCGTTAGTCTTTAAGGTGCTGCTGGACTCTTGTTCCCTTTCAGTTATAAGGAATGCAAGCTGTACTGTTAGGTTTCTTCCCCTCCCCCATCTGTTAGAAATGGAAAAGGGGATCCATATTGCTCTGCCCCTTCCAACCACACACTTATTTCCTCTCCAAGGGTTTTCAGAAAGCTACGTACTCTTTTCCAATCTCACTTCAGTGCCAGTTCCTATCCTCAAACTCACAGAGAGACCCAAACACTCTCATTTTCGGTAGAATGACACCCCTCCCCTCCTCACAAGGGCCGCGAGCACACGGCCCCTTTAATCCGGGAGGGATCCCGGATGTAAAGGGGCCGCGTTTTTCCTCCTGCGGGTTGGGATGTTTACACATCCCAACCCCGGTTGCAGCGTTGGGGGCCGCGGCCGCAGAAGAGGCGGCGGCGGCAACAGCGGCGGCCGCAGCAACGGCGGCAACGACAACGGCGGCCACGGCGGCGGCCACGGCGGTGCAACGGCGGCCGCGGCAATGGCCAAGGAACGGCTGCGGCCACGGCGGCGGCAGCAGGAAAGGCTGCCGGGAACGTCGGCGGAGGCAGCCGCAGCAGCGGCTGCCCGGTGAGTGGGGAGTTTGTTTTTTTTTCTTCCCCTTTTACACTTGGCTATTCATGCGCCCAAGTGTAAAAAGGGGGGGGGAATGGCGGGGGGGCCATCTGGACAGCCCTGCTCTCGCAATGCTTGCGAGAGAGGGCTGTCCAGATAACCTCAAATGCGGGTTGCTCCCGCGACTCCCGGGAAAACACTAGTTTTTCCCGGGGTCAGTAAATGCGGGAGCAACCCGCATTGGAGCCCGCTTCACAGCGGGACTCGCTGCGGGGCTATGTAGACGGCCCCTTTAAATGCGGGAGGAAGCAGCCCTTCCTCCCGCATCAAGGGGCCGTGTGACCGCGGCCAAGAACACACGAGAAGCCAGTGTTAGATCAGGCCAAAGGATCATCCATTCAGGGCCGGCCCCAGGTTTTTTTGCACACTAGGTGAAGTTACCTTCTGCCCCCCCCCCCCCCGTGTGCCCACCAGTTTTCAAACATAAATTCATTTTAGGAAGAATTTAGGAAAAAACACAAAATTTGACATTGCTATTTTTTTTTAATTGTGAGAACAAATAATACAATCTCTGATTTTCTCTCTCAAACAGAAAACACAAATCACAAAGCATTCTGAAAAATCCTGTTAATTGTGATTTTGAAATTTAAGTCTCTTTAATGTTTCCATTTCAGGTTCATGCGTGTGTGTGTGTGTGTGCGCGCACACACACACACACCATCCCTTTAGCAAATGATGTCAAAGCTGGACACAGAAGTACCAAATCAATGACAGTTCTGAGCTCTTTCTCGCTCTCTCTCACACACACACACACACCCCTTTCTGGTTTCTCTAGCTGGACCGGGTCTTGAGAGGGCTGCTTGGTGAATGGAAAGGGTGATGGGGGGGGGGGGGAGAAAGAAAAGGTGCATCCTGATGCCGCTACAGCAGCCCTTCCCCTCCTTTGACCCCTGGGCGGTATTTCCAGCGCCATGGTCCTGGGTCACCACAAAGAAAGCCTCTGGGCACCCACCAGGGGCACTTTGCCCTCCTCTTCACACAAAGAAAGTAAGGTGCCATGCAAAACGTCAGAGAAGATCAGTGCAGGGGAGGGGAGGGGAAAGGGGGT
Organism: Lepidodactylus listeri; assembly: GCA_029233225.1. Classification (NCBI taxonomy): domain Eukaryota; kingdom Metazoa; phylum Chordata; class Lepidosauria; order Squamata; family Gekkonidae; genus Lepidodactylus; species Lepidodactylus listeri. The sequence goes on from JARCFY010000012.1 coordinate 47,969,153, forward strand.
TGAAAAGAAAGGACAGCTGGAGAAGGAAGAAGAGCCGAGAGGGGAGAAGCCCTCCTGCCAGCAGCAGCCCTAGTTCAATGCATCCATCCCTCCCCATCCTCTCAGGAGTCCACTGGCTGGCCAAGGCATCCATGCCCCGCCATGGAAGCAGCTCAGGGCTTGCAGAGCTGGACGCTTACAGTAGTATCGCCTCCGCCACCTCAGAGGAGGAGGGAGGGAAGAGGTGGAGGGATCAGGAGCTGCCCCCCGGCCACCCCTGCCGCCACTGTTCCCTCTTCCCTTGCAGGCAAGGCCGAGGTGAGCGTGCCAGCAGCAGCAGGGCTTTTGGCGAGCAAGGCAAGACCCAGGGAGGGAAGGGAAAACAAAAGTGGCTTTTTTGGACAGGGAGGAGCTTCCCTTACCACTTCAAGGGGAGGGGGCACCGCAAGATCCCTGCCTACTAGGTGCCCGGCCCTGGGCAGTACTGGAAGGTGGCACCAAAGCCCAGGAGCAGCAAGGTGCAGACAAGGATGTACAGCACCACTGCCACGCCGGTCAAGAGGGCACCCAGGAGGCAGCTGGTGTGGTGCTTGTAGAACTAGGCCCAGAGAGAGCCAGCACTCCAGTGGGTGGGCAGCCAGGCAGCAACATGGGAGGGGATGGTCCTGGCCAGCCCTCCCTCCCTCCCTCCCTGTGGGTGGCACCAGGGGCTCCTTATGGGGCGTAAGCTTTCAATGGGTTCAGCTGGTAGGGGCCACGGGGCGGGCCAGTCACTTCTCTTAAAGGGGCGTGGGGCCCGGGGGGGGGGAGTTGGATGGGAGCCAGTTCAGCGCTCACCACCAGGGGGCACCCTAGGCCATTGACTAGTTTACCTAGTGGGTGGGCCAGCCCTGCATCCAGTCTAACACTCTGTGTCACACAGTGGCCAAAAATACCAGGTGTCAACAGGAGGTCCAGCAGTGGGGCCAGGACACTAGAAGCCCTCCCACTGTTGCCCCCCCAGCACCAAGAATGCAGAGCATCACTTGCCCCAGACTGAGAGTTCTTATCTATACCTTGTGGTTAATAGCCATTGATGGACCTCTGCTCCATATGTTTATCTAACTCCCTCTTGAAGCCGTCCATGCTTGTAGCCGCCACCACCTCCTGTGGCAGTGGAGGTGTTTATCACTCAACGTGTCAATCACTCTTTGGGTGAAGAAGTATTTCCTTTTAAATATTCTAACCCAACTGCTCTGCAATTTCATGGAGTTCCCACAAGTTCTTGTACTGTGAGAAAGGGAGAAAAGTACCTCTTTCTCTACCTGCTCTATCCCATGCATAATCTTATAAACCTCGATCATGTCACCCCTCAGCTGTCGTTTCTCCAAGCTAAAGAGCTCCAAGTGCTTCAACCTTTCTTCATAGGGAAAGGGTTCTAACCCTTTCCCTCCACCTGGCTGTTGTGCATCCTACATGAAGCAGGCAGATACAAGCCAGTGCTAGTGGTCTGCATACACCAACTCACACAGCAGAACCAAAGCTTCCAGTTTCAGCACTGGACCTGGGGATCCCCTGGAATTACAGCTCATTTTCAGACTACAAAGATTAGTTTCCCTGAAGACAATGGATTGCCTTGAGGGTGAACTCTATGACTGTGATCACACACACTAAGTAATCCACTTTCTATCCACTTTCAATGCACTTTCCAACTGGTTTTTGCCAGTTCACACACAGTAAAATCCATTTGGAAAGCGCACTGAAAGTGCATTGAAAGTGGATTATTTAGTGTGTGTGATCACAGCCTATGGCACTGTACCCCAATGAGGACCCTGTCCTCCCCAGGCTCCATCCCCAAATCTCCAGGGGCTTCCCAACCTGTATTGGGCCACCCCTCTCCCCCATTCCCCAGAGGTGAACAATCATAGGGCGAACCTGGCAACCCTAACTAGGGATGTTTTAACAAGGGAGGGAGTGAGGAGAGAGGTGGAAAGAAAGCAAATAGATGGGGAGAGAGGAAGGAAGGAAGGAAGGTAGGTAGGTAGGTAAATAGATGGGGAAGGCAGGCTTTGTGGCACCAAATTAGTTTTTAAAAGATCACAAAATTACACTCAAAACAAACTCAAGGGGTTTTTCTCTCTCCTGGACTCATCAGCAACCAGGCAGGCAGGCAGAAGCCTCCATGTGGAAGCCAGCTCCTTCCCACCCCCGCTCCCCAAAAAACTCAAAATGAACTCAAGGGCTTTTTTCTGCACTGGGAAAGGAAACCAGCCAATCTGGTTCAAGGCTCCATGTGCATGCTGGCTCCCCCCTGATCCTCCAGCATGGCTGCCCAGCCCAGCTCACCCCCACCCCTGATTACATCCCCCCCACCCCCACTGCCCCAGCCAGCTCCAGTCCTCCTCCTTACCTTGGCTTTCTGTGCAGTCTGTGAGCATGGGAAAGCAGGGAAGCCACGTGCAACCTTTAGGCTCCAGCTGAACTGAGGGCTGCTGGGAGCCTGAGGGGTGGAGCTTAGCTTCCAGGAAGCAAGCCCCTGCCCTTCCTGACTTTCCTCCTAGTCCCAATCCATCCAACAGAAAGCTGAGGAAACCCCCCCTCCACTTTCAACATGGAGGGGGGGGGGGTGCGTGCCGCGTGAGGGATGTGCAAGGCTCTGGTTACCTCCGGGGGAGGCTCAGCACCTCCTGGAAAAGTCCGGGGAGAGGGCTCCAGCTCCCCAGCCCCCCTGAAATTGAAGCCTATGGTGCAGGCTACATATGCATTAGAGGTGCCTCAAGCCAGTCATGATGCCTGGTAGTCAAGGACTTTGATGCAATTTATTCATTAGTCCCAGGGACTCTTTTTCTTGTGTGTACACTATATGCCTGGAACATCAGATCATCATTGATGGCCTTTCTCCAGGTATCCCTGACCATTTAGATCTGGTAGATCATGATTAGAGGTACAAATTTATCCTCCTCGGAGATGTTCACTTGGTTTGAGCCTGTTCATTGGGTTACATTTCATGTATTCAGACCTGAATGTTGTAATCAGCAGTGTTTTACACATCGATATATCATACAAACCACTGGGAATCCTACTTACTACCCCCTCACCTGTTGTTGCTGCATGGCACTCAGAAGCCAATAAACAGCGAGCAAACCAGTCAGCCAGCAATTATAAACACTGTATTTTCAATAAGTGTTACCATTTGGTGTTTAAGTCTGTGCTATTGATGTTATTTTACATGCACATTTTTGCACAGCCTTATGGGAAACATAGTTTCCCCCTCACATCAATTAATTACCTGACCTGTTCATTTATGAACTTCAGTAGAATCCTCTTACCTGATGCACTGATGCAAAAGTGCCTACAAGGAAATGAAACTCCACTACCACAAGCCAACAAAATTCCACCACCCCAAGTATTGTGCCCTGCAAAACTGTTTGACAGGTTTTTGAGGCAGATGTCTGGCAAACAGATCAGAGGTTCGGATCAGGGATAATTGTGGTTGTTGAACCTATCAAATGTTCACCATGAACTTTGTGGCATCCCTAGTTAACTTTCAGGCTCCAGATTTACTGCTGTTCTTATCATGGCTTTTAACTGCTTTATTGTTGATATTTTAATGTTGTGATACTTTCTGCTATTGTATATTGTTGTTTAATTTTGTTTTTAAATATTGTAAGTCACTTTGAATATTACCAATGGAAAAAATGAGTATCAATCTTTTAAATAGTAAAATAACAGGGACTTTTACTTGTTGCCAGTCAGCATGCGTTGGTTTGGATCCAAAGGTTCCGTTCCACCAGCATAACAACACTGTCACTGGCAGAGAAATAAAGGGCAATTTTAGTTGGCGTCCCCACTGCAAACCCCCAGTGCATTCCCCATGCTTTCCCCAAGGGCCCCTTTTCTCACAGCAGCAGAACTTCAGAAAGCTTACTAGACTGCAGAAAAAGGTGAAGAACTTCTGCTCTGTCAGCTTCACTTTGCCATCAGTGCTTGTGATACAACATATTACTTCCAAATAACAGAGAATGATATTGCCCATTAGGTAGTATATGTATAAGCTGATCCCCTTGCTTGCCCATTAAATATTATATAGGCTGGTCCCATATGCATATTGTTTGGGTTATATGTGATGTTTACGTGTTGGCAATATATGGAAAATATATGGAATTACAGATAAATTCAAATTGTCTAAAGTCACTTCGTAATTATGCATACTAACCAGGCAGTGTCGTTGTCTCTGTTGAGTCTGTTGATATGGGCACATTTTTCATATCTCCATGTGAATATGCACAACTGTTATGCACGTTGCATTGGATAAAGACTGAATTGGCATATCCACTAATTTATTTATTTATTTATTTATTGGATTTTTATCCTGCCCTCCCCACCTCGCGGCAGGCTCAGGACAGCTACCAACAGTACATAATACATAAAATTCAATAAAACCGTCACATTAAAACATACCGTATAAACTTTAAAACTACATTCCAAAATGGCGCTTCATTGCCCCCACCCAGGCGTTGTCACCAGGCACTCTTCAGTTCTCACTCGGTGCCGATGATCCTTGGCGGATGCCAGTAATTGGGCCAGGGCTATAAGGTCGGGGCGGCCCCTACTCGAAGGCCTGGCAGAAGTTATTGCTGATATGTCTTTGGATTTAGACAGATGTGCAACTTTAAACTTGTCTTTATGGGGTAAAGTAAATACACTCAAATGTAAATTATCCCTGGAATTATTTATTTTGTAATGTGCAATTCCTTTTTATGTACCTTGCAGATATATTCATAACATTAATACTTGGTTTCAGAAATTTATGGTGGGTTCCTTGCCGCACAGGATTTTTTTTAAAGAGGATGTAGTTTGTATTCAATACAGGAAGTCTTGGTTTCCCTAATCTTAGTTTATATTATCAGGCATACTTGTTAGCTTATGCTAATTATTGGGATCGCTTCTTGGAGCTGGACTATCCCCCTTGAGTTTTTTTGGAGCCTTCTTATCTGGTGCCCCTGTGCACTGTGGTCTACTTATGTTAGAATGGATCCCATTCCTCCTGCAATTTCTGCAGCTAGAGAACATTGCATAATGCAATGACAGTATCAATTAGATCCATTTTCACATGCTTAATTAACATTACGGGCCAATCCAAACCTAAAAATTGGGAAGACATATTTTTTTATGGAAGGCTTGGACTGACAGTGGATTTTTACATTGGACTATGAGTATGAGTTTTTGTCATTTTCTGAGCTGAGGTCTAGATATGACTTGTTAGCTTATGTTGAATGGCAGCATTTATAATGACAACATCTGTTAGTATCTAAATATGACCCTAATTTAATCAATGCGGAAAATGAAACCTACAATATTTGTCTATAAATATTTGATGTTGATTAATAAATATGGAATGTAAAATCTCAGGAATGAATGGAATAAGGACCTAGATGGCCCTATTTTGCCAAAGCAATGGGATAGGGCCTTAAAGTTTATACCTGCTCTCTTTATGGATCTTGAGACTTATTTAGCAAAAAATATGTTTAGGATATCCCGGACACCACAGTAACTCTTTAGCAAAGGATTGAGTAAAGTTTCTAACTGTTGATGTTGTAACTTACATGATACATCCCTTAAACATATGCTTTGGGTGTGTTCAGTCATTCAGTTTTTCCAAGAAGTTGTTGTTTCTCATATCAGTTTTGTGTTAGAATGGTCATTGATTTTTGAGGATGCTTATGTACTTTTAAACAATCTGCCTGTCCCATGGAGGCTAACCAGTGGTCAACAAAAATGGACCCTCTGTGCCCTTGCTACAGCATTAGAAAGATAAATGCCCACCTCTGGTAAATCAATACATTGAGGTCCTTAGAAATTTATTGATATTTGAATGCATGGCACACAGACAATAATTGTATTTGCTTATTTTTAGATATTTAGAAACCCTTAGAAACTTATGTGTACATCTGCCATTGCGATTGTTATATTTTTGTCTCTACCTTATGTATACCTTCCCCCCCCCTTTTCCTCCTTTTATTCTATTTAGTTAATTAAAATTTAAAAAATGTCCACGGATTCCCCTTTTCCACTGGAAACTCCTAACAAATTGATCCTTGGGAACTCCAGTCCCCCAGGAACAGCGTTTAATGGAAATCTGTGGGCTGCAGTTAGAGGAGGATGGCAAAAAAATTCCATTTCACTGACAGAAAATTGTTTGGATCCAATCCACTGAGTAGTTGACTCACATTTACCTCACTATCTATACATCAAATCGGACAAATTACTGTTCCTTGTTGTTTGTTTATACATAATCAACTACATTTGGGTCATTATAGAATTCCAAGGTAATATTGTTACATCAGCAAGAATTCTCTTATCAGCTGGCTTTATGTGAAATAATTTTTCAAACATCAGAAAGAATGTTTTTCCTTTCTTTTGATTTCCCTTTAAAGATGAAGCATCTGAGAGTGAATTTCTCAGATTTCCAGATGTGAAAGGGGGAAAGTTCTCTTTCCATTTTCTGCCATGTGAGGTTCAGCTGCTCAGCCAGGGTTCCCAGAACATGACACAGGTCTCAGGTTTTTGTGCCGAGATAACTTTTGCACTTCTTTTTTTTGTTTTCACTGAAGGTTTAATATTGAAATTGCATTTGGAAACAATTATGCCCATACCAGGGGATACTGATGATAATGCAGACCTACATAAATAACACTGGCTGTTTCATTTTCATTCACTTATCAGATATATTTACTTCTCAGATATTTCCTTAACTGGAATTGACTGTACTATAATTGCCTATTTCTTTGGTCCATTGGCTGTTAACCTTGAAGTGACTAGGGTAAAACTGGCGAGGCCTCCCCTGTCAGCCCTGACCTCTCACTATGCTGTAGAGGGTGCTGCCATGACAACCACGACAGATGTCAGCTAAGCAATGTGCACCCTAGAAAGACTCCCGGATTGAGAAAATCGATCTTGTAATGGTACTAGCGAGCACATTCACTGAACTGCCAAGTGTTCTAGGCTTAATCATTTATTTCATCTAGCAGAGAGAAGAAAACATAAAAGAAATGAAATGAATTTGACCTCTGTCTTTTGAGTGCTACACTGAATTCAAGCAAGTGCCGCTTATGAATTTCAAAAAATTACATTAGGAATAACATTTTGAAGTGAAATGACTCTTGTAATGCCAACCCTCCAGAAACATGTTATTTCAAATGTCAGATACATAATAGTCATTTGCTGTTTTCTGTATGTGCCCAGAGGTTATCTCCTGCTAGGGTACATTTTAGGTAAATTATTATAAAGAACCTACTTACGAAGTACACACACAGATTGCCTGTGGTTTTTCTTAATATTCCATTGGTAAAGAAACTTCCTTTGTGACTGTATTATTATAATGCAGCTGTGCTGAGAAAACAATAAACAATGTTTCACATTGACAGCAACCCTATCTCTTGTAACCTTCTAATATAAAACATTTTTCCTTCCGTCCCGAGTGGAGTTCTGCTTGATAACTGCTAATTCCCCAGTGGGATGGAATAGGTTCCACACAATGTAAGAGACCAGTCAATCACTCTTCTTTCTGAATTCATTTGGATTGGGCTTGTTGTGTATGCAGATGGCTTTACAGTGGAAACCTTTATCTCCAGAGTAGCAGTTGCCAGAATATCAGTGTAATTAGGAAAAACAACAACACTCTGTGTGTGTGTGTGTGTGTGTGTGTGTCTGCCTAGTGGAAAAAAATTAAAGGTGGAACATTAGGTTGTTTTTATATTTAAAAAGTAGGCCTACTGCTAGATTTCATAGACAGTGAAGTCTTAAACAGACTAAACATTTCTCTGAGATATCTGTGCCCTTAAAAAAATAGATACAGCTGAGAGTGGCTTGAGTGAAAGCAACCTCTTAAGATTTTCAATGCGATATGCTTGTCTGTGTACTGTGGGATATTTTATTGCATTTTTGCCCTCAAGTGAAGCTGACGGGAGCCAGGCTTGTAATTTAAATCAATAAGAACCCTTTACCATGGCCATAAAATACTTGGCTAAACCTTTGAAGTGGCCACAGTTGAATGCACTGTGAGCACAGTATAAATGTTCCTTAAGATGTATTGTGTAAGACCACTGCTAAAACAGCATTCAAAGGAACCATTGCCTAAGCAGTGTTGGTGAATGATGGGAGAACATCCGATTCTCTTTTGATCATTTACATTCACTCTTCACACTGCCATGTGAGGTTGCATCTTAACTGGCATATCACCCTGCTGCAGATGTCAGGCTTCCATGTCAGGCATTCTAGCTATCTGCTTGACGGGTTTCTTGGGATCTGGACCAGGTTCTAAAGCAGTAATCCACATCTGATATTATGTCAACTCTGCCTTTATATTTCAGCAATGGCTGGGGGGAAATAAGGTGAACGTGTGCAGTTAATCAGTCACCATAGTAGGACCACAAACCACAGCACTGTATTTCAAGGCTAAGTTTGCACTATGGGGAAGAGCTGCATTGGAAATGATAACCTAGATAAATTAAAAACAATTTTAGCTCTGCAGTGTGTGAGATAATTTATCCTGGATGTGTCTATAGGCTTCTCAAATTCAGCTACCATTGATACTAATAAACATGAATTAGAGGTGATTTTTTAATTGTTTTGATGTCTTCTTTTCTGTTAATGAAATAAATAATAATTAATGGCATTTCCACTGAAAGACAAAATCGAGCAGACCAAAGGCTGACAAGTTTCATCTTTATTTGTTTTTGCACTAGAAAAAGCAGTAACACTTCAATTAATTTTTTGTTATTCTGACAAATTTTAATGTCATTTAAGGTTTTTAATTTAAAGTGCAATTTGTTTGTCTTTAGATAACCACGTAGTTGGATATACTGATTTTTCTATGCATTTTGGGGGCCAGAATTACTATGTTACTGTATAGTTATTACTAGATGATGCATTACATAAATCAGCAAACAATTGATCAGCATAAAATCTTTCACTGTCAGTTTCCAATGGTAAAATGGTGCATGAGACCCAAATTATATCCCCCCTTTTCATCATCTAACTAAACTAAACAGTTTTACTGCTTAGTCCTGTTCAGATGAACTCAATAGGTCAGAACTAATGTTAATCAAAGCTAGATAGTCTTGGACTTAGCTATATTGTTGTGTATCTACGTCCAGAGAATACAGTCTTCTCCTGTAATTTCAGAAGTGATTTATATTCTGTTGTTCTTGCACTACTAAGTGCACCTCAAATTTGATTTAACATAGTTGGGTTTAACAGTTGATGAATGGCATTCAAGATATAACTGGTTTTAAACCCTTCCATGGCCCGTATGTGAAGTGATAGAATTCCAAATAATCTGTTGTCTGTGTTCAATAGGGTTGAATTTTAAAATCTTAATTCTTTTGATTATCAATCAGACTTCTGTATTTTGGGTTGCATCCAGATTTTTCATTCAGTCTCACCCAATTTCCCTTAATACCATAGTCCCTGCCCCACATGGTTTTCTTACAGATGGGTCACATGATTCTCAACATAGCCCACTGTGCGAAGCTTCCAAGACATGGTGTGTCAAGGCTGTGGGTATTATACTGTTGTTCCAAAGGAAGAAGCACTTGTTCAGCAATAGTTCCTGTTATGATATAAAACAGACTAAATTTCTTTTTGAACGTCTCTAAAATCCTCATCCTCTTGAGAACACAGGCAAGAATGGGGTTCTTGGCTGATATAGGAGCAATATCAGCAACATGAAGAGATGTTTTAGGAACAACTCCAAGAATAACACCTCAAGAGGAGCCCAGGTGAATCATGGATGGGATGGAAGATGGCCCAAGGCCTCAGCATGGGATGTCCCCTTCCCTGGTGTGTTTTGTAGGGTGTAATCATATGCATTCAACAAGCATTTCAGCATGCATCATCATGTTTGTCAGATAGTGGTAAATGGACCTAACAATGGATTGTGGTCAGTAGCAATAATGAATGGCTGCATGTCAACTTGGGCCTGTTGGAGTCATTTTTCTTGAGTAGAATGCAGTGGAGGTGGGGTCTCATAAGAGTCTTCAAGATGTTGATTCAGGATAGCCCTAGTACCACATAGGGAACTTTCTCACTTGAGAATCAGTAACTTTTGTTCATTTTAATAGAGTAATGCTCTCCCTGGTGACACTTCACTGCACAAAAAGCCTTATCATGTTGGGTTCTCTACTGTCACTTGGCCTGCTCATTCAGAAGGAGACCAAAGGGATCCACTTGTGGGGCCTTATGCTGAAGGAAGGAATTATTAATGTTTAGGACCCCTAAGAAGGCTTGGAGTTCTATGACATAGGAACATCATAGATTTCTTATGCCTGTCCTGGATTCAGTGCTTCAATGCAATAGCCAAGAAATTCAGTCTGGAAAACACATTTTCATGCTTAACATGAAACCTGGTATCAGCAAATCAATGGATCCACCAGTAATAAGGATCTCATCAAATTATGGTACAATATTAAGTTCTGGAAAATGCTAGGGGCCAAACAAAAGGCACACTGGAAGTTCTTTACCCGTGAAAGCTATCTAGTGATGGTCTGGGCAAGCCTGGCTCCAGTAAGTGTGTACCAGGCAAAGGTTCTTGTTCGTACCTATGAACCTAGGAGGTGATCACTACTGGAACTGGATATGGGCACAGTTTCAGGACTTTATTTAGGATACCCTGTAGTTACCGTGAATACAGATGTTGTCACTGACCTTTATTAAAGTGACAACTGGTGTCTTCTGTGTAGTGTTTGTCACTGTCACAAATATGCCTTGCTCTATTAGATATTCAAAGATAGCATCAGTTTTCATTCAAAGTGCAAATGGGATGAAGGAGGGTTTTATTCAGATGAGAGCTACACTTGGTTCCAGGACCAGTAAAACAAGTGAATGCTTGTATTTTCCAAGTCCCTCAGCAAATAAAGTCTTAAATGTGGTTAGAATTTTGTTAAATATGCAATTATCCACTTCATGAATGCCTGTGAGATGATACCCAATGGCTCAAACCAGTTCAGACTAAGAAAAGTCATGTGACATGTGTCTAATGCTGTCATGTGACAACAATGAACAACTAAGAGCCTGTGGAATGCTTGGTATTGATAGAAAGATTTTCTGGTATGGTAAACCAGTAATCTATAGTACTACAAGTGGGACTCCATTACCCCCTTGGCATTCACTCACCCCCTCTATCTCTCTTCCCACCTACCCCCCCATCCACTTTTAGTCTTTCCTGAGAGCTCAGCCCAGAAGTAGCTGTGTCGGGCTGCTCCCCCCTTGGGCCTAGAGGTGAGGTGGTGGCGGGCTTCAGCAATGACTGGGTTTGGTGGTTGTGGGCTGCAGCAGCTCAGGCTCTGTCAGCAGCCTCTGGGGAGGCAGTGGACTTTGGTGACGGAGGCTGCCTTTGGGCATTGGTGGTTTTTGGAGAGTTGTTTTGTGGTGGCAGTGGTCCCTGGCAGCGGCTGCTCGGGGCCTGAGAAGTTGATAGTTTCCTGGGTGATGGTGGGGGGCTGGGGCTCCAGGGACCACCTAGGCAGCAAGTGGCTGGCTTTGGTACCCCCCACTGTGTGGGTAAGTCTGTCCTCTGTGCATGCACAGAGTAAGTTGTTTTACTTTTGGGGGGGGGATTTAAGTATCTATCCCCCGTATACTTTTTGAAAGGTGTAAGATTTTTCTGCATACCTGGGGAGTGCCCCAAGTGTGCAGAAATATCTCTTTACCCTCCATGTGCCTCCTATCTGTGGAACTAAGTATCCACACATAGGGGGCACAGTTGGGAATTAGATATAGATTGTAGCAGGGTGCATTAAAGGCTAAACGCATAAGAGTTTCTCTTTGTTCTGAGTGTGCTAGCAAGTTACAGAGTTACAAAGAGCCACTTGTCAGTTTCAAACTAATGAAGAGTTCTTTATTTAGGGAACTCCATTTTGTACCCCCTGGAGGCTGAGGCTAAGAGACAGTGTCTGGTCCTTTTTTTCCAACAGGTGCTATATTTCAACTTCTTAGATACTTTGTACTTGCACCTGATTGCACTAAGATATTCTCTGGGCTCTTGTTTGGAAAAAATCTGCTGGTAAATCTCTGATGAGCTGATTGAGCCTAATTCAGAATTGATTTCCATGATGTATATAACACTGTGTATGGGAATTGTCACTATTAGTTTCTTCAGACTAGTGGGATGTTGCACACAGGGCTGAATATGATTAACAATATCTTCTGTGTCTTCCTGTGAAGCCTGCAGAGAGTATGCAGTGCTGTTAGTTTGTGGTCCCAAAGATTATCTCCTTTCTGCTGTATTGCTAGAGGTAGCTAGTTTCACCCTGGACTGATACACTTGCTCGATATATCCTGTCTGATTGCAAAATCAGTACTGTACATTTCTAAACCAGCAGGCTTGTCATCCCTGGGGTCCTCCACAGGCTTTACACTACCTTTGCACTGCTCTAGAGGTACTTGTTCGGGTCTTTGGTTACCTGCAACAGTTGTTCTGATTGGGGGCTGTTGTGCTATATTTTTATGAATGTCAGCTGGTGTCATCAGGATTTCTGGTCAGCTGGGCCTCAAAGCAAGGTGGACTTCTTATCAAGTGCACGTCTGCCTTCTCAAGAGCTAGTGTATTTTGTGTATTTTGGAATGTGAACTTTCCCCTTTTTTACAGGCAAATACTTTGGCAGCTCTTCTTCATGAAGGTCATATAGAACAAGCAATCCCACACCGTTTCTTCCAGAAAACTGCAGTACTGTGCCAGATGCCATAATTTAGCAATAGATGTAGAAAGACTTTCTGTTGGGACCTGGTTATGCTTGTAGAAGGCATTATGTTGTGCTGCCTCAAAAGAGTGTGGTGATAAAAGTTCTCTCAAGATAGTCAGGATATCCCCATAAGGAGTGTTAACACATTGTACTGGTGCTAGGAGAGTTTGGATTGATTCAAAGGCGGCTGCCCCAAAGACACTAAGCAATGCAACTCACTTCCTTTCTGGCTTTACTGTAGTATTGACTTCTAAGTGAAAATGTATTCCAGCAGCATAGTTTTCCTGCTTGCTGGGGCATGCATGGTTACGTTCTTTAATATGCCTCCGGGTAGCCATATGTCACAAAATTAATTCACTGCCCTGAAGTCCTCTGAAGGTATTTCCATGCCAGGCCCTTGCTTAAGTCAAATTCCTGTAACTTGTGCTTTCTCTATTCCTTGTAGTGATGCTAGATCTCCCACTATGACAGAAGACCTCCTGGCAATCCCCAGCATTACCTCCCAGCCCCGCAAAGCCTGGCAGGGGAAAATGGGGTGGGTGCACCAGTGTCATGCTAGTGTGGGATGTTACTTCTGGTGAAAACTGGAAGTGATTTCATAATATCAAAGGCAAAGGTCTAGGATTTGAAAAAAACCCTCTATGGTTTTACAGTTTGGGGGAATCTTAGAGCATCACTCTAGATCAGGGGTGGGCAAACTTGCTCAGCGTAAGAGCCACCTAGAACAGGGGTGGCCAAACTTGCTTAACGTAAGAGCCGCATAGAATAAACATCAGATGTTTGAGAGCCACAAGACATGAACAAATATTACCTGCTTTTATTGGAAAATAAGCAAATTTGCTTTTTATTAACATTAAATGAGACTGCCAAAAATAATAACAAAAGGGGTAAAAGCAGATATTGAAATGATATTAATTTGTCCAATCATATTTGTTTGCTAATGATACTTAGCTTCCCCAGCCGCCCTGCTGGGAGCCACATAATATATGTGAAAGAGCCGCATGTGGCTCCCGAGCCACAGTTTGCCCACCCCTGCTCTAGATAACATGATGTCCCTTCCATTTTTTCAAGAGTGTTCAAAAGTGATACTCAGAGGTTGCTAAAATAGCAGTTATGGTACACAAACAATGTTTAAGCATCTCGAAGTTTTCTGGAGACATGACATTAATGGAAGTTAGCTTCAAAATGAATATATTATATGGCATCTAAAGAGAGAAAAGGAGGTTGAGAGATGACCATGTTTGCCTTTGAGAAGCCAGTGCAGCCAGCTGTTCTGTCAGCAAAATGGTTAATTCAGAACTTTCTGTATGTGTTGCACTTCATTCCCCATTCTGATCTGAGTTAGCTGTAAGTAAACATGACCCAAAACTCATGTGAAACATGACCATTAGGAGTAACAGTAGTGTGTATGACCAGCCACATAGTCCATTGTAGTCTGTCATTTTGAACATGGAAGGTGAGAGCTGTGTTCTATCTTGTTGTTTGTTTGTTTTTAAACAATATCGCTGAGACCCAGAGTTCCCTTGAGTTTGCATGCATGCAGTGGAGTACACGTAAACCATTTCTGATCCCTGATATAAGAAGAATGGAGCAGACCCTGCTGGCTGGATTTCCATGTATACACTGGATTCTCAACCATACACTGAACAAGGCTGCATGGATAGCGTTTTTGTAAACCACATCCTGCTGGAATATGACCACTACATTAAACAAGTTACATAATTACTTACGGCTTTTAATCTTGCTTTGTTTTTAGTTATGCCTGTAATTTCTCTCTCTTTGTGTGTGTGTGTGTTAACTGGTGAGGAACCTTATAACTAGGAAATAGGACGTTGAACTGAGTGGTTTTAAATTAATTTATTAAAAGTCTGCATTAGAATTTAAACTGCTTTCTGCCTACCTTACCTTTGGGGAAAAACACACACTATTGCAAAGACATAGTAAAGTCATGGTAATTTCCCACCGTTAAAACTCCCTCACATTGTGTCTTAGCATCATATACAGTATAATTTATAAAAGTGTGAGCAAGGGCAGAATTGTTCTCCTAATAGATTCCAAAGATTCCAATTTCCATTCTGCCACACAAGAGTGAAAATCTACTCGTGCTCACTTATCTGTATCTTTGCCTCATCCTCACACTGAATCAAAATCAGGTTCAGGTGCAGGTTAAGAGCAGGCATTTTACCTCAGGAATAGAAGGGCTTATTAAATATCTCCACACAATTAACATCACCATATCAATAGGAATTATCATTATGTCCTGTCAATCAGATACAGAATTTTGCTTCAGGGAAACAAAACAATTTAAATTATAGCAAGTGGCCCCTATCTTCTTCTTCTTCTTCTTCTTTTACATTCTTCTCTTAAAATTGGATAATTACATGACTTTTCATTAGGCTCCTCGGAGCGTAATAGATCACGATATTCACCCTTTGACCTTGGTGATGAATGTCTACAGCAAAAACATGTGACAAGCATGATTCTAATGAGAATAAAATACTGAATAACTGGAGAGTGTTTTATAATGAAAGAACAAAGCAAAAATGTTTCTTAGCTTGTGCTGTAGATTCTTTTCATGAAGCAGTTCATTAAAGGTGCATATGTAAATAGAAAAGCTAAATTGTTGATAATAGAAAGCTCCTTTTATATGGTTTAGTAGACTGCTGCCAATGACTTTATTCTGAAACAAAGGAAAACAATACTAAATAGTATTGTTGTGTTTCAGAGTTTTGACTACTATGGTATATTGTATTAGAATACTTTAAAAATCCAACTAAAAGGCAGCATGGTATTTAAGCTATTTAAGCTACACTATCTACAGTTATTTATGTTAAAACATAAAAATTGTAGGTAAGGGTTGTCTACTTAATTGTATACCTAGTGTTACAGTAAGAATGCTCCCAAAACTAATGATTCAAAGGGAAACAGAGCAGTGACCTACAATAAACCACTCATTCAGAGGAAATCCCCATTCCAATTGAGGCTAATCTAGACAATCTAATAGGACTGGTACTGGAGATGTAGTGCCAACAGCAGTAGCAGTTCTAAACTGCTCCAATACATCTGGAAAAAGTACCTTCTCTTATACTTCCTGCAACAGATTATAAGAATGTTAGAGGTAATTCCCAGGTCCCCTGACTCAGGTGTTTGTAACTGGACAGTTGAATCTGAGGGTTTAATCTGACACACTCTGCATGGAGGTTGTTCTACTAGTGACCTCTGTCTCTCATTTTTTAAATACTGTAGGGTTCTTTAAAAATAGAAAGTAGTACCTGGTTTAGATGTTGCCAACAACCTTCTATTTTGGTTTGTTTCCCTCCCCCATTTTGGCATGGGACTAGATTTTCTTCAGATCTCCATCTCTTGAGCTTCTCCTTGGGCTGGTAACATTTCAGCCCATTATCACAAAGATAGGACTTTAGCCTTTTTTGATTGTGCCCCAAAATCCCAGTGAGATAGTGAAGATTGCCTCCTCCAGCACTACCACTCCCTGCCTGCAAACCTCTGTTTTCTTATCAGAACCTAGAATAAGCCTCCCTTTGGCTTATCAGATTGCATGCTGACAGCCCACCTTGCCCCCTCCCCCTCTTTCCAAAGTCTGGAAAGAAAACTAGGGTATTTTTATCCAAGCTTCTTGCCCTATAACTGGAGTCAGAGTCTGTTTCCAAAGTACTTCTACTAGCCTCACCTCCCCAGACCCATTCTGCAGCTACATGCATTTATGTTCTTGTGTCTTTGCTTTTCTTTCTCTTCTGGATTTCTGCCTGGATTATTACTTTGGTACCCCACCTTGAATTCTGGAAGTGTGTGCTTACTTTGAAATTGCTACTTGGAAATTCAGAAACCTTTGTGATAGACTGTATAGACTTTTTAAAATGCTGCTTGTGTCAGAGAGTCAGGGAGTTCATGAGTTTTTAACAATAACAATACCTTTACTGGCATAAAGAATTCATGAGTTAATTTTCCCTGGAGAGAAAAGCTTATGTGATTGGTAGCTCTACTCACTCTCTGTCTGGCCAACACCAGCTGAGAGAGGAAATAAAATAGCTGATCTGGAGGGGAAAGAGGTCTTCTGCCATTTGGTCTTTGTCTGGATCAGTAGCCAGAGGGTTTGGCTTCTGAGGGAAGAAACATTTGGGAGGCAATAGTCAGAAAAGTACTTTACAGAGAGAAGAGAAACCCCATTGTCTTAAATATATTAAAACTGCTTTGAGGGAGAAGTTAGATTCTCAGTCAGGAAAGCTACAGAACAGCCTTATTCAGAAAACTGATACTGGAGAAGGATTTGGCAGAAGGTCTGATTAGCTAGACTGAACTCTCGTACAAGCCAAATAGTAAAAGGAGTTATTGCTTCTTAGGGACAAGGAGAATAACTTCCTGCCAGTAAAAGGGGTTGGGAAGAGAACCCTGGTCTGTGATAAAAGGGAGAAGCTTAGACACCTCAGGAGTTAATGAAGAGCTGTAATATCTAAAGGGAAACCTAGAACTCTGAAGGAAGAAATCTAGAAACTTTAAGCAAACACTGTAATCCAGAAGGAACATTAATAAGACCTGTGTTAGTGCTGAAATATACTAAACAAAGTACCTCTCAAAGAAAGAACAAGAAAACCTTGAAACAAAACTACAAATACAGTCTCTTGAATGTTCTAAGAATTCAACTCCATATATATTAGAAAGTTTTTACCTCAGCAATCTCAAAACCTTGACTACTTATATTATACATATATACATGTTTAATAAAATATTTATTCTGTTTTTGAAAGTTAATTTGTCTCAAGTGCCATTTCACAAGGATTTATAAAGCAGGACAGCTCCTGTTTTTCCCTCAAGTTCCTGTACTGGGTCTAAAGCCTAAACCAATATCTAAACAAACAGTGGGAGAGTTTCAAGTTTATATCAGTAGAGATGATATACACGCTACTGTAGGGCAACTCAGTCCCTGAGGGGAACTGAGGATGTGGTGGGCAAAATCTGCCAGGCAGTTGGGGAGATACAGGGGTTCATCATACCTTCTTAGGGAATTAGACCTTTTGCTTGGACCTACTTAGTAATAACCCCTTTTACCTTCTTAGTCTGACTTTTTTGTGCCTCCTCTCTTGAGTACGGTATGTTGCAAACTATGTGGGTACTTGGTATATTTGGCTCCCTTTTACTTGAATTTCTAATGGCAGGTAGTAAATTGAATGTTTGATTTTCTTTTGACAGCATGAGTTTGCCAATTCTTCAGTCTATCTCTATTTGTGTGATTCCCCTCAATAAACTTTATTATTTGGTGGTCCTGAGAGTGGGGCAGTCCTCACCCTCAGATTGATCCAGGAAGGGGAAGGGTCTGCCCCCTGAGACCATCCCAGTCTCACCGGCCCTGCTGCTTGAGCAGGATGTGTTTCACAGGCGCTCTGTGTAGCACAGCGATCCAGGAATGAGAAGAAGAGAGGGAGAAGAGAGCTGCAGTCAGTGGCAGACCGCAAAGGCAGCCGATGGCACTGGGAGATCCCCAGCAGCCATGGCTGTGTACACAGACTCTTGCCAGGCTCAGCTTGTGGCTGGAGGTTTCCTCCCTAACCAACATATATCCGGGGAAGCGGTTGAGTCTGCAAGGAGACCAGGGTGATGCCACAGACCTGGCAATCTCCCTGGTCTCGGGGGATCCGGCTTGCGGAGGAACAGACAAGCTGAGAACCTCTAGCCCTCACCAGAATCATCTTAAGCCCTTATGGGGCCAAAAAAACCTAGACTGGAGGTGAATGAGGGCAGGGTGGTAGACTGGGGAAACACCACAAGCAAACCTGCAAGCTATCCAGGGAAGAAGAAGAGGAAACTGATTCCTGGGGCTTCCAACCTCCCCAAACTGGGACAGCTTGGAACAGATTAAAAAGCCTCCCCCAGCTCCCTTCTTCCCCTTCAGGGGGAACGTTCCCATGAAACAGACAGGGAGCTAAAAGGCCCAGGGAAGGCCATAGAAGGGTGGGGGAAATGGTGGTGGCCATCATGGTTCCCTGGACCCTCATGGCAGACTTACTTTTGCTTTCACTCCCAGGCAAGTGAATAGAAAATGACTGCCAAGTCAGACCTGCCAGTTCCTGGTGCCCAGACCTGGATAGCCCAAGCTAACTTGATCTTTTGAGATCTCAGAAGCTAAGCAGAGTCAACCTTGGTTACTACTTGGATGAGAGACCACCTAAGAAGTCCAGGGATGCTACGCTGAGGCAGGCAATGGCATCAGCCCTGGTCTGGATGGCCCAGGCCAGCTCGGTTTGATTGGATATTGGAAGCTAAGCAGGGTCAGCCCTGGTTGGCTCTCCACCTCTGACTGTCTCTTCTCTTGCCTTGAAAACCATACAGGGCTGCTGCTTGACAACCCTTCCACCACCTCCACTGTTTGCCAGAGAAAGGCTGTGACAGATTTTTTTGGGGGGGGAGTACACTTAGCAATCAAATATACTCAGATCAGAAGCCTCACAGTCCTTGCAAGACTCTATGCAGTGTCTCTTGATATCCTCTGGCATCAGGGAACAGAAGCAGCAAGGATAGCCCAGGCAACCTCAGCTCATCAAATCTTGGAAGCTAAGCATGGTCAGCCCTGATCATTATTTGGATGGGAGACCACCAAACAGTACCAGAGGCATGACACAGAGGTAGCAAAGGCAAACCATCTCTGAACATCTCCTGTTTTAAAAACTCCAAGGGGTCACCATAAGTGGGCTGCAAATTGATGGCTGCATTTAACAAAACAAAACAAAACAAAACAAAGGTAGATGGCAAAAAAAAGGCTCATAAGGGGGCAAGATCTGAGAACTTATAGATTCCCCCCGATCAAAATAAGGAAAATAGGGAGACATCTTCCTTAAGGAAACACAGTCCACTCCACAGTGTCCAGGAAGGACTCAGACTCCCCAGTTCCATCCTCAGATAGGGAAGTATGGGAATGGTCGAAGGAAGGAGCGGAAGTAGTATCAACAGGACAGTCTAGGCTATTCCCTCAAGAGATTACTTTCCAAGCTTTATTCCCTGATGCCAGAGGATATCAAGAGACTCAAGGTGCAAATGGTGGATGAATCTGGGACTAGCTTGACCTCCAACTCAGTCCTACCTATGGATGCAGATAGGCTGCCCAAGACCCCAGTGAAGGGGATTTGAGCAAGTCATATGCAAAGACTTTGAAGTCTCAGCCTGCTCCATCAGGACATCAACAGGAGGCTCAATGTTTGCCAGGGTGGCACATTCTTGAGTATCAGGACCAGCCTCAGCTGATAGTGGAGTCCCAAAAGAACTTAAAGATGAACTTAAGAAGATTGCCCTAGTGACAGTGATTGTGGCAGATACTTCACTGGACATCCTGCAGCAGTCAGCTAGAACCATGGCATGCAGTGTAGCAGCCAGAAGGAACACATGGCTCAGACATGGAATGGGGTCTCTTCGGCACAGGCTAAAGCGATGGCAGTTCCCTTCAAGGGTGTAAACCTTTTCGGAGATGGACTAGACAGATATCTTATTGAAGATAAAGTTCTACCTTAAAAAAAATATTTTCAGTCCTGTCGTGACTCCAAAAGCATATCATGCCCAGAGCCAAAGAAGAATAGGGATGCCAGGAAAATCATGGACCTGAAATGGCTAGACAACTGCATCAGGACCAGAAAATTCAGGATGGAAACGCTGAACTCCATTCTGGCAGCTATTCAAGCAAGGATTTCATGGCATCCGTCTATCTATAGGAGGACTATTTACATGTCCCAATTTGAGAGGGTCACTGCAGGTTCCTACGCTTCACATATGATGGGAAACATTTTTAGTACCAGTGCTGCTTTTTCGCCTGAAGTCACTCCAAAGGGGGTTCACCAAGATCATGGTGGCCATTGTAGTACATCTGAGACTTCAGGGAGTGTTGCTGTCACCATCTCTAGATGAATTCCTGGTCAAGGCACCTTCTTACCAGCAGAGTAGGGAAGCATCAGAGATGGTGGTAAAATTTTTGAGGGACCATGGCTTTGTGGTTAACATGGAGAAGAGCAATCTAAATGCCTCTCAATCACTGGTACACCTGGGGGTGCAGATAGGCACAATGAAGGACAGGGTTTCTCTATTTCTCTGGAGAGAAAACACAAAATACAGCTTCTGACCATAGACAGGCTGAAAAAAGAAATGCTAGATAGAGAGGATGGTACTGGCCAAGTTTCTGAGCATGATGGAGTCATGCCATGAAGTGCTTCAGTGGTCAAGGTTCCATGCCTGACCTCTACAGAAGTTTTCTCTTACCTTACCAGAATGTGATGGCCAATTAGGACTACGAACTGGTGCAGTTGCCAATATAACTTCAGCATCAGCTGCAGTGGTGGCTGAAACCCTCTTGTTTCCAACAGGGATACCTGGTCTGAAAACTAAAGAGGGTGGTGATGACCACAGATGTGAGTTTGCCGGGGTGGGGAATCCACTCTCAATGGACAATGACACAAGGGGTCTGGTCTCAGGAAGACCTCACTGCATATAAAATTTTTAGAATTCAGAACCACCAAGCTGGGACCCTTGGAATTCTTTGAGATACTAACAGGTCATCACGTTCTGGTCCAGACAGATAATATAACAACAGTTATTGGAGGTGGTCCATGTGGCCAGCCAGGACAGTGTATTGACAGACTGGCTGAGTAGGAGATTAGACGAGTCTGAATGGATGCTCTGCAAGGTGGTTGTTTAACAGGTCTGCAAAAGGTAAGGAGTGATGGGAATGGATCTCTTTACCAAAAATCTTCCCTTAGGGTGAGATATAACAAACATGGGCATCTTACTGACCCAGTTAGAACTTTTAAAGGAGTCAGACAGGGCTGCCTTCTTGCTCCTTCGCTATTCAATTTCTACATCATGATTAAATGTTTGACTGACCTAAAGTTTCATCCACCGAAATTAGCTGTATGCCACCTAACATTACTGATATATGCAGATGATGCACTTTTACTAGCAAGAACTCCAGTAGGTTTGTGGAGGGCACTAGAGAGTTTTTTTGACATATTGTAATAAAGAACATCTTACAATTAATTACGGAAAAACAAAAGTAATGGTATTTGGTAAACGGCTGAAAAAGAAAAGTTGGTCAATGAATTGGAACAGAATTGAGCAGGTTAATAAGTTTATGTACCTAGAGGTCGTATTTCAAGAGAATGGGCATATGACAGTTCACTGTAACTTGAGGGCAGACTGTGCTGAGAGATCCACGAACGCAATTCTAAGATTCTTTTGAGTTAAAGGTGGCTCCTATGTACCTGCAACCATCAAAATTCTCCATGCCAAAGTCATTAGCCAGCTCCTTTTGGGCACTTATATAGGGATCCCGGTGACTAGTTTACATTTGTTGGAGAAAGTGCAATCTAAATTCCTTTGATCTATCTTACAAGTGCCACCCAATGTCTCCAATTCTTTACTTTGATTGGAAACCACACAAATAAAAATTGAAGCAAGAATTTTTCTTGCCTCAGCATTCTCCTGGCTTAGGTTACATAAAAATGTAAAAGGTTTATTCCCTCTAATAGCTCAGGATCAGTACCAACCAAAATGGATACGTTTGACGGAGGGTAACAAAGTGTATAGGTTTTTCTCTTGATGATCTGTTGACCCAAAATATTAATGCTGCAAAATCTTTAATCAAGCAAAAGGGTATGTGACATTGAACGTCAGCAAGACCTGATAAGAAATCCAAACTTTAGGGTGCCTGAAAAAGATAAATATACTATGAATATGGCCCAATATCTTAAAAACATAGAATACCACATAGAAGAGCTTTTACTCTTGCCAGGTGTGATGTTATGCCATCTAAGGTAACAGAAGGGAGATATCTATGGATTCCATAGAGTGAAAGAATCTGTTGGTGAGGTGGAATCACTGGAACATATTTTTATCCGCTGTCCCCTAAATAAAGATGCTAGGGATAAGACAATCCTCCCTATTTTGAAGCAGGTTAAGGTGCAAACTTACAAGATGATTGTGGGAAAATTGTTGGCAGATAAAATGCCATCAATCACCAGAGTGACAGCTGGATTTTGCACCCAAGTAATCAAACAGAAGTACAGTTCTATATTATAGGAGGCTTCTTTTGCATTGCAGTCTTAGTGGGGCTACTACAAATGCTGATTCCCATATATCAAAACACTGTTTATATTAAAACGATGTGTTTTAATGGTAGTATACCTTGATAGATCTGTACGTTTTATTACTGATAGACTTGTGTGTGTCATTGGTCGATGACTGTTATTAAGGCAATTTATATTAATTCATAAAGATATTACCTCTAAAGTAGGAATATTTTGCTCAGGTTCACCAAATTAGACAGAAGAATAGGGAGCATTTTAACAATTTTAACTAGCATAATAGTTTACGTTCACAGTTACAACATGTATCTAATTTTAACTAATGTAATTAATGTAATGTAACCATTGGAATGTCTATTTTACTACTGTGGTTATGATTTTTCTGATCTTAGATTGTAACAAACTGACCTCTTTACCATGGACCAAAATTATCTAATTCCATGAGTTCAAAATCAGTGGGCAACAGGAACAGACATTCTCAACTGCTATACACATTCCAACTGACTTCATTGAGTCACAAGGTGATTCAGAAGCTGCTGAAACAGAAGGCAGAACTAGTGCTGACAGCACCCTTTTGGTCACAGAGAGCTTGGTTCTAGGATCTGAAGAGACTGTCGACCATGGAATCATGGTACCTACCACAGGGAAAGGACTTACTGACACTAGGATCAGCACAACATCCTTGCCCAGCCCTCCTATACCTAACAGCCTTGAGGTCGAGTGGAAACAACTAGAAGGCTTGGGTTACCCTGACAGGGTGATAGACACCATGTTAGTTTTCTAGGGAGGGTTCCATGAATAGGGTGTATAACACAACCTGGTGGGTTCTTCACTCTTGGTATTCAGAACGTGATTGGGAACCGTTAAAAGTGTCAGTTAGAGGCTTCTTAGCTTTATCTAAGATGATCTGGATAGAGGGTTCATGTGAGTACATTAAAGTGACAGGTGGCAGACATATCGGCAGTGATGGGGGCTAGGAAGAGAAATTCCTAAAATTGCCATCCACACGTTAAGAGATTCTTAAGGGGTACTACATATTTAAAACCACCACAAGTGCAGAGGTTTCTGACTTGGAACCCACATAGGGTCCTGAGAGCATTGTGTAGAGAACTTTTGAATCCATGGGGTCATGTCCTTTCAAGGAATTAACATTCAAGACCTTGTGTTTATTGGACATCATGTCAACTAGATGGGTGTTGGAACTGAGGGCCCTAGTTGACAGGAAACTTCGTGTGTTTCCACAATGATAGGGTGACATTACGCCTGGATCTAGCTTTCATTCCCGGGATTACTCGAGGTGTTTCACAGGTTGGAGATCATTGTCTTACCTTCCTTTTGTCCCAATCATAGTCATGACAATGAAAGGGAATGGCATTGCCTAGATGTCCGTACAGTATTCAGTTTTTATGTTGACAGGCCAAACATTGGCATGATTTGGATATCCTATTTGTTTACTTTAGAATATTTTCCCTAGGTCAACTGGTATTGCCTTTTACCTTAAGTAGATGGTTTTAGGGGTTGCATCATTGTTGCATGCAAGTCTCAGGGGCTGGATCCACCCAAAGGTGTCACAGCATATTCTCTGCAAGGGGCTGCTACATCATCAGCTTACAGATCATTTCCATCCTTGGAGACGGTAGGTACAGTGACCACCTGGAAGTCTGTGCACTTGTTTACTAGATGCTGTAGAGCAGAAAAGCTGACCTTGGCTGAAACATCTTTTCCTGGCAGAGTGCTACAGCACACCCTATAAACAGGGAAGCCAGATTCCCACCATGGGGCACACTGCTTTTTTATGTCTCAAGAATGAGGACTGCCCCACTCCCAGGAATACTGGAGAATAGAAGATTTGTCTTTACTTACCGTGAGGCTTCCTTCTCAGTGGTCCGGGAGTGGGGCAGTCCTACCCACCCAGTTTGGGGGGGGGGGAAGCTTTTGGAGGTTTTTTTGGGGATGTAGAAACTAGATGAACATTTACGAAGTTCCTCTACGATGCTAAAACAAAAAATTGTGAGTTAATTGGGTGACAGAGTTAGGACAGAGGGTTTGAACCTTGGTCTACAACCACTGGAGGGGCATGAAGTTACAAGGCTAGTTGTCCCCAAAATTGAGTTTCTCAACGGTGGGAAGAAGTGTTTTTCTTTTCCTTAGTGTGATATTGGGGGAGGAACTGTTTGGAGACAACTGGGATGGTCTCAGGGGACAGGCTCCTCCCCTTCCTGGGTCAATCTGAGGAAACCAACACTGTTCTGGAGGAGGAGCCTATTCCCAAGAGTGAGGACTGCCCCACTCCCAGACCACCAAGAAGGAAGCTTCACTGTAAGTGAAGACAAATCTTCCATTTATGATTTTACTTTTGTTTCAGTTCCCAATTCCCAGTACTCCTTGCAGGTTTGTATAGCCCCTTTGTAGAGCTACTTTGTCTACCATGTTGGGGGCATACATTTAAGAAAAGAGTGAAAGTTTTCTACCATACCACCAGACTATTGTGAATTTGGGGTGAATTGGAAAAAGGACCACATTCACAGTATGTTTAGGGTACATGTGTCTTCCTGACTACAAAAGGTACTCTTCCAACTGTGGACGGAATTTATGCTATTTTTTCAGTTATAGAAGTCTAACCATAGGGTCATTACTGGATTACTGGTTAATTAGTTTCATTTAAGAGAGGAGTACTCATTTGCATTATATTAAAAACCTAAATGAATTTAGCTGTCATGTCTTCTTTGCCAAAGATACTCAGGAACTGTACCTTTTAAGAGGACAAAAAATGACCTATCACAGTGTATTCACTTTCCTCAGAAAACTACCATTCCTAGGAGTGCTTAGATAGTTGTTGGTTACAAAATCAGTACACAATAAAATTATCTTCAGGTGAGTGTTGACAGTGTTCAGTTTGTAGAATTTCTGTTCATATACATTATTTTTCTTTCATGGTAAACCAAAGCAGAAAAATCTCCCTGTCTTCATTATGATGACACCTCACTATACCATAGCAACACCAATTTTCAAACATTGTCAGTGCAATTGATGCAGGTCTGATGCATGTTACAGTACAGACAGCACAGGTCATCAGACTGTTTCAGCCTTTTAAGTCGCACTGACTTGTGGTGAAACAGCAAGTACAGATAAGCCCCTAGAGTAACTCTATTTATTTGGACTGAAGCTTTTATAAGGGAGAAGAGGAGAAGTCTTGTTTCTAGGAATAAATTGCTGCATAGAACTTCAACAAAATGCTGTCTCTCTTTGCATGGTGGTAAATCTTCATCAATGGTAGTTACATGTAGGAATTATGACCCTCTTACACTGATGAGGAGTTACTCACTCAAGTAATCCCAACGAAGTCCCATTGGGACTTGACTGATGACACAGAAAGTGTGAAATATGCCTTTCCCACATGTACATTAGCATAGTGGGCAATAATTTACTCTAATGGAATTTAAATGGTAAAGAAACCTTAAAGAGCACCATGGTAATAAGCTGGGGCAGTTTTTGTATATACTGAAGAAGGACAAGAAGGTTTGAAGATGAATTGCATTGAAGGATTCTTCCAACACTAATTTGTGTATTTTGATTTTTCCCCATTTACTTTCAATAACTGTTGACTACCTATATTATAAAGAATCACAGTTACTTATAGTCTGGTTTAGTACAGACAAATCATAAAACCATGGTTTAACTGAACTAATTATGGTTAGTGTAACTACCTGACTGTCAGTCTCTTTGCTAACTATGGAGGCCATCAAACTAGGATCTGAAGTTGGTTTATTAACTCTCTCTCTCTTTCTCTCTCTCTCTCTCTCTCTCTATATATATACATATATATATATATATATATATATATATATATATATATATATATATATATATATATATATTCATTCTTGTGATGTTTGAATGCAAACATCCTGGCTTGTTCTCTGGTGATGCCCTCCCAGGCAAGAGGAAAGAAAATTAAACCAATATTTGTTCAGGCAAACCAGGAGTTATCTGTGAGCTGAATCTTGAATTCATGAATAACTGTAGCTGAAATAAATCATTGTTTTGTGCTATGTCTGAAATGAGCCTATGGGTCGCTTTGCTGAGGCACTCGGTCTCATGGATGTTTTCTAGATCAGAAAGAATATGGCTTTAAAAAAAGGACACTAATATGGTATATGATTACAACGGCAAGAATGGTCTATGTGCAGAACTGGAAAGGTGAAAAAATACCAGAGGTGTGGGAGTGGTTGAAAAAATTGTTGTACATGGCTGAAATGGACAAATGGACGAGAAAATTGAATAATCTGTACTCAGAGACTTTCTTAGAAGACTGGAAAGATTTGAAAGAATATGTTGAACAATACTGGGATATGAAAAATTACATTTATACTTGGACATAATATTAAAAAGAGATATTTGAATATATAAATGGCAATTAGAAAATAAGGATATTTTTAGAATTGTACAAGAAAATAAGAATTTATATGATGGAAAGTTTTATAAGGTGGTATACGTCGTTACCAGGAGAGTTAAATGGTTAAAGTTGAAAATGTTAAATGCTTCAGATGTGGTGGGAAACCACCATTACAAGATGATAACAAGATTATACAATAGAACAAAAAATGAATATAATATTGAAAATATTATAATATTGAAAAAAGGTTTGTATAAGAAAAATATGTAAGAATGTTAGAAAATAATAAAATTTATTACAAAAAAAGAAAAGAAAGAATATGGCTACCAGGTTGCTAAAAGTAATTCAGTGAATAGCTACTGTTCTTGTGCAAGGGCCATTTTAAAATTTAATATATATGATCATGAATGGTAGGCATTGGGAATAATAATAATTAAAACCTTGAATCATTTGTGAAAGTGGCTGCGGGATCCATTGCAAGCATCTAAGGTTGCAGTCACACATACCAGTTGAAGCGGAGGGGAAGCGAGGCTATTCCCTCTGGAGGAATTAGACCCATGGTTACGAGATCACACAGCCTTTGGTTGCTGCGGGCCCAGCCCGTCACTGTGTGATCAGACACAACTGATCTACCCTGTTGCAGAAGGAACTATATCTTGGAAGGGGGGGTTAATAATAATAAAATTCAGTCACAGATTGCTTGCCTACATGAAGGATGCCAGTAAATAACCATAACCCTAATAACCCTAACCCTTATTTTAACCCTAATAACATTAACCCTAATAACCCTAATCCTAATAACCCTAATAACCCTAATACTAACCCTAATCACCCTAACCCTAACCACCCTAACTGTAACCACCCTAACCTTAACAACCCTAAAAACCCTAACCCTAATAACCCTAACCGTAATAACCATAACCCTAGTTACCCTCACCCTAGCCCTAATAACCCTAACCCTAATTACCCTAACCTTAATAACCCTAACTCTAATAACACTAACACTAACCACCCTATCCCTAATAACCCTAACCCTAATCCTAATAACACTAACCGTAATCACCCTAACCCTTATCACCCTAACTCTAATAACCCTAATAACCCTAACCCTAACACTAATAATCCTAACCCTTCAAGTCTGACGGAGGTGGGGGTGGGGAGGCCCAGTTATTTCCATTCTCTTGCTTCTTCTGGAGGGGAGGAGTCATCTTTGGGTAGTTCAGCACTGAAAATGCCCATCAGCAATGCTTTCAAGGGAACCCAGCATAGGAGTCAGTCAGATAATGCAATTAGCAGGGGAACTGATTTCATTAGCAGGGTTTTGATTTCATAATCTGAGTACGGAACAAGCTTTTTATGACTTTCTCTAATTGTCCTAGGTGGGGAGGGCATGGAAATATTGGATTGAAAACATACAGAGCACAAAAAAGTTTTTGCTGCCCTGTGGACTGGCATTGGCTAGAGGCCACTGGATGGCAATGCTGATTGGGTGAGGCTGGCAAACAGGGAGGAGCTCACCTGGCTTGCTAACAGATATCCTGGTAGAGGGGTGACATGGAGAAGGGGCAGTCCTGTAGCTAGCCAAGGAGTGCTGCTGCCCCCATCCCATCCCGGTGCCTCACTCTGGTGGTTGTTCCCCTCCTCCCCCTCCATTCCAGGTCAGGGAGGGGTCAGGGCAGATCAGGAGGGGCATCATTCTGTGGGCTCCATGGGGGCTATGGGCCTATAAGAGATATCATGTATGTATTTTCATGAACCTCTTCAATGTTATTTGAAACCTTCAATAAAATTTAACTCCTTTTTTATAGTTAACGCTGCTGACTGAATGAGTACTGTCTGAGGGAAAGAAACACACATACACAAATGTATAAGATTGTCACACGAGTCACTGGCGCTATCTCCACTGCTGCTAGAGTCACTGGCCGCGCCTCGTGCCGCCACTGCGTCTCCCTTTAATAGGCAGCCAGGGCCTCAGATATGAGCCAGGAGGGGGAAGATTACGTCACCGCTCCACACCTCTCTGGCCCCCTGGCAGGGATTCTTTTGGGCACTCCCTCTCTCTCGTCATGCCAATATCCACTCCCAGGCTTCTCCTCAGCCCCAATGGCTGCCTTTCTTTTATGTTCTCCCCCTCCCATCACCCCCTGCTCCTTGTGGCCACCCTTTCTAGCCCCGCCCCCCCTCTTAACTCCAGATGCCGGCTTCTCAGGGAGGCTTCCGGGTCTGCCCTCCTCCCTCCCCTTGCATTGCCCTGCGAGGAGCTCGGGGGCTGCTACGAGCTCTTGTGCCGGGCCTGCAGCCTGGCACGGTCAGCATTGTTCTCTCACCCCCTCCCCCACTGAGGCTGCCTGAGAGTGTGTCTGGCTGCTGCGTCTGCTCCCTGGCCTCCGTCCGTTCCTCCAACGCTGGCAGGGCTCGGCTGGGTGAGTTCCCTCTCCTGCCCCCTTCCTGGTCTGGTGTCTCTCTGTAGAGCACCGGCATTTCCCCCCCCCCCGCCTCCCGCATCCTGCCCACCCTCGCTGCAGAGAAGGTCGGGCTCCCTTTCCTCTGTCGCTTCTCTAGCCGTCCTGGCAAGTGCCGGGGCCAGGCTGGGGGGCGTCGCTGTGCTTCCTGGGCGAGTGGCGGGGGTCTGGGGTCCTGGGCTAGTCCCGCGATCGGGACAAAGATCATATATATATATATTTGTATGCAGTTTCAGTTGCTGCCGCAGGGAGCCAAAAAAAAATTGTAAGCATATATCGAGGTTGGGTAAGATGCATTGCTTGGCTACCCTATTGCAGAAGGAACTATATCTTGGAAGGGGGGTTATTTTCTGGCATCCTTCATGTAGGCAAGCAATCTGTGACTGAATTTTACTGGCAGCAGGTTTCTTCTCCCTCCCTACCATGGTGGCTCAATGCAAATCACACACTAACTGTACTGACACACCAGCGAAAAAATGGTCCATTCCCTCTGGTATCAATGAAAGGTAGGAATAATCAACCAACCCACTGAGATACTTATATGTTCTGCTCTGTAATTCATCATTATTCCCCCTTCCTGGTTTGATGACAAGTTAACATGAATCTGTTCACACAAACATAGGCTGCTACACAATATTTATTTATGTATTAAATCCTGTAAGCTGCCCTGAGCCTGCCTTCATGGGGAGAGTGGGGTATGAATGTATGTAAGAATTAAATAAATAAATAAATAAATAAATAAATAGATAGTGTTTTCTTGTGGGTGACTCAGGATTAAAAATGTTCAAATAATCACTATGAAGCTGAACAGAAAACAAAAACGATTGTAAAAGATTGTACTGTGTGATTAAGGGACACATAGCTAAGCACCAGATAAATACTGAAGGATGTATCTTTTCTGCAGACTGTGGTCTTTTAACAAAAGGGTGATTTCAACCCCAGCTTGTTTGGGTCACTGCTCCCATTTTCAAACAGTATAGGAGATTGCCCTGTCCTTGGCCGAGGACATACTGGCAGTCTGGCCCGCTCTGCCTCTGCTTCAAAAGCGAGGCAGAGCGGCCATTCAGACTGTCGCATCTGCCCCAAGGAGGCGGCCTGGACGCATTGCGTCCGGCGTCACGCTCCTCCCGCAGCAGCCGGGCACCACTTAAAAGTGGTGTCCCGGCTGCTGCGGCGCGGCGTTCACACGCCGCCGTAGGAAGACGCCCGCAGTCTGAACGCTGCGGGTGGCTTCCTTCCAGCAGCATGTGAACGCCGTGCAGCGAGGGCAATTCCCCCTGCTTTATTCTGCCGCGCCGCGCCACAAAGGAATACCAGAGTCGCTACGCAGAGGTAGGCAATGGCAAACAACATTCAGCGTCTCTTGTTTTGACAACACTATGGGGTTACCATAAGTTGGCTGTAACTTGATGGCCAAAAAAAAAGGGAGATCCCAAGTTGCTATGATCTGTGGGCCACTGCAGAGCACATATCCTACCTTTGGCTCTGACATAATTGGATATGGCCTACACGCTCATACTAATGCCACTTCTGAAGTTTTGATTTTCATTCCCAGAAATACCACAGAATGTTGTGTGTCTAAAATAATAACATGGAAAGGAATACATGGGACCCCAAGAGCAGCATTTTATTCTTGTGAAGAAACTACATGCATAAATCCTTTCCACATAGCCCTTCCTATTGTTTTTACAACTTACACTGTGGCTGTAATCTCCATTTTGCTACTGCAAACACAAAGGGATTTGCTTTGGCAGCAGAGCTTCCACACAGGAATGTTCTCTTCATTTTCCTCCAACAGACACCATTTCCCCAGATCTGCTTTTTAAGGGCTCAACCCCCCCCCACATACCTATGTATGTTATAGCTTTGTAGCAAAAAAATAAAAGCCCATCAAAAAACCTGCCAGTGGGGGGGTGGGGGGTGGGGACAGGGTTGCCAGCCCCAGTTTAGGAATTTGCTTGAGATTTCCGAATGGAGCCTGGAGAGGGCAGATTTTTGGGGGGAGCTCAGCAGGGATGTGTTTCCTAGAGTCCACCCTCCATAGCTGCCATTTCCTCCAGGAGAACTGATCTCTGTATTGTGGAGATCAGTTGTAATTCCAGCAGAAATCTAGGCCTTGCCTTGAGTATGACAGCTGTACTCTAAGGAAGGCCTATTATGCACGGATATTTTCCTTCACCTTTGTCATTCTGCATTGATTTTCTTCCCTTCACCTCTCAGTTCTCTTTCTGGTCACTGTTTCCCTGGGTTTTCTGAGAGTGCTTTTGTGCTGATTTCCCCCTTGTTCTTCTAAGCTGAAGGTAATTCAAAAGCATAGATTCTCTTGGATTCCCCCCACCCCACCCTTTTGCTGTCCCTTGAAGGTTACTTGCCACATCAAAGTCATTCCACCCATTCTGTGCCTTCCACCACCCTCTCCCCTTCATTGATTTACAAACTCCATTTCCCCCTTATTTTAAAATTTTTAATTTTTTTGACAAGCAGGATGAGTCTAGTGATATGAGACTATCACTAGTCTTGGATAGCTGAATTTTTAAAAAAATTAAAACAACGGGGGAAAGTTTAAAAGGAGCTGCACAAGGTTTAGTTCCCTGCTGGCATTTACTAGAAAGCGGGATTGGGGAGGAGGCAAATGGCAGTGTCCCCAGTGCAAAAAAGGGGGGGGGGTCAGTGCTGCATGCAAACAAAATAAAGGAGGGGATTGTCAGCGTGGAATGAAATTGACATGAGATGTAAAGAGAGAGACGCACACACTGGGATGGGAAGTCTAAAGCTTTGAAAATATTTTTCTCTTTAATGCTTTAGTGAATAAAGTTTGGGAGGGGAGACCATTTTGGCAGTCTCTGGAAGCCTAACATTAAAATGGCGGCTGAGCCACATGAACCTTCTGAAAACTGCCAGACTTAAGAATTGCTTGGGATTGGTCCATTTGGAGGAAGAGTGCAATCCACACAGGACAGGCTTTAAAAAAAAGCTGTCAAGATTACAACTTGTGTGCAGGTTCAAATTAGAGAATCATAAAGAGAAAACTACACACATCTGTGAGGAAGGGCAGGAAATTAGCATTACTTTGCAGCTGCGCTAGTGCATTGATGAAAATACCACCCCCCACAATTTTTTTCAGTTTAGTGGCACAATATTAAAAAAATGCTCCAGAGCTTCTGTCAGAGGAGTCCCATACAAACTGCAGCCCTGTGCGAAGTGTGGTGGAGTTGCAGCCGACTTAGCACAGGCATGTGCACGCACGCACACATGTTGCCAATGATCACAGCTTGCAATGCCACTGTCAGTGGGTTCTCTTGTGCATTCTGTACACTCAGCAGGTTCCCCCATATTATGAGATTGTGGCTCTTTTTCATTTTTCACAGTGGCCAATAACACAGCAGAGATCTCCTAGTGCTCAGCAATATGGAAAGCGGGGCTTTGCAGCTGCTTGTCAGTTTCAGAAAAAGTCTAGTCAGTTAACAGTGGGTTTTCCCCTTTGCCTGCTCCTTTCTGTTTCCTTTCATTCAAGGAACTGAGGCTGAAATGCATGTGCAAAACCTGAACCACGAGGATTTAAATGGAAGGTGCTTGCTGGACACTACTGTGCAGCTGTGATAGAACAATTGTGTAAATCTTTGGATGCCACTCCCCACACGTCACAAGTGACATTCCACCCTGATTTAGAAAAGTGCATTTTTTTAAATTGTAGCTGCAGAATAAATACACCAGAAGAAAAAAATGGTGCGTAAAGTGGGCACAGAATCTGAAGTCACGATTAAAGGCTTCCTGCTCTGAAAATCTGCAATAAGATGCCCATGTGTAATGAGCTGAAGTGGCAACTGCAAGGTACTGATGGAAGGAAAATGGCAGTGATGTGGGCAGGGCCTTTTAAAATGTGCATCTTCCTGTCCCGATGGAGTAACCACATGCCTGAACTGTACGTACACCTCAAAACTGTAACAAAGCAAGTTTGGGAAACAGCACACTGAGGACAGGGTTGGAGCATGATTAGAGCATGATCCTGTGGATAGTGCCCCCCCCCCCCATTAAGCATTCCAATTTGGTTGCCAAATCAGAAAAAAAACCTTCATGTGGAAACAGTTGCTATCTTTATATTACACTGTGCAGGATCTCTGAGGGCCTAATTATATGTTGCATTATCCGTGTATCCTTCTTGGGTCCACCACAAAGACATGCCTTGTGAGATCCATGCTCAGAACTCAGTTCCCAGATGTGCTGAGGCCAGGGGCAGTCTTAATGATCCTGGGGCCCTGGACAAAAGTCAGTGATGCCCCACCCCACCTTTGTTCCCACCCAGTCCACTTTGAACAAGAATACAGTAAGTCCCCAGTTTGCAAATGAGTTGTGTTCCCACTCTGCCATGGAAACTGGCTTGGTGGCTTTGGACCAGTCACATACTCTCAGCTTGGCTTACCTCAGAGGGTTGTGAGGATAAAATGGAGGAGAGAAGAACAATGTAAGTTGCTTTGAGTCCCCACTGGGCAGGAAAGCAGAGTATAATTGGAGGAAATAAATGCCATGAGTGCAGTTCTGCTCCCTGTGGAGGAAATGTATCCTCTGAAGGGAAGTGGCGGGGTCATTTGGGGCTGGAGCAACCGCCAGCCCAGAAGTGTTGGCCCACCACCGAATTGCCACTGAAATTCAGTGGCGGCTTAAACAGCAGCTGGAGGGGATGGGGTTTGAGGGACAGGCTCCAAACTTACAGGGTAACTGCCTCTTCCCCAAATACCCACCAAGTTTCAAGAATATTGGATCGGGGGTCCAATTCTACGGGGCCCCAAACAGGTTGCCCCCATTCCCTCCATTGTTCTCTATGGTGGGAAAAAAGTAACATTTTTCTGGGGAGGCAGTGTTTGCCCCACTGGGTGGGGAAACTTATATCTACCTAATGTAGGTTTCCCCAGTGGGGCAAATAGTGTTTCCGCAGGATGCATTTGGACTGGGAAAACAGTGTGGGGAGAAGACATAAGCTCCCTCTCCTCGTGCACAATGGGTGCAATCCAATTCTGAAATTGAGTTCTGAGCACAAAACTAGCACAGCCATCTGATCAGAAGTCCTTTGAAAACTGACTCCTGATCAGTACTGTCACCTGCTACTGTCTGAATATCAAGGTGTTTTTCATGGCATATGAGCAGAGGGTGCCTAAACAGTTGCTATATGTGGTGCTATCCAGTGCAGCAGCAGTGTTTTTGTGAACACTGCAACCATATGGGTAGTACTAATTGTGCGGGTCTTTTGCACCTAACGGGAATTCCGTTGAGAGGGATAACGTTCTCCCCATTGTTCATTCTTGATGTCAGGAAAAATTATGCAGCAGTTATATATCAGCTCTTTAACTACAGCTGTGTAAGGCACAGAAGTTCCATTAACATAACATGGCGACCCTGCAAATAGTTTAGAAGACAACTCAGTCCATGCCATGCTGGCATGACTATAGAATGATGGAGAACTGCTTTGGAGCTGAAAATATTGGTAACTCCAATGATAGCAAATACTAATGAAGACAGGTAAAAAAATGTATGTGTCAAATTACTAAAACAGTATGGAAGTCTTCATATTGATTGTTTGATACTGTAATATTTAAAAGCTATCAGTTTCTTCATTTCCCTGCTTCAGATATGATAAGAACAGCAGAATTATAAAACGAGAAAAGGGAAATTTGAACAAGAGAAATTATGCATGGTGCACAATGTAAAAAGCTGGCATGCAAAACCAGAAATTTGCATTTATTTATTAATGTTATTGGATTATAATGGATTTTCCCCACAAAGGTTGTGTTGAAAAGAAAGGAAGCGCCACATGTTTGCAATGTCATAATTTTTAGATGTGTTATTGAATCTGTATGTGTTTGTAGGAAGAGATAATGGACCTTGTGTGATCTTTTGTTTCAAATGTACCTATAAATGTAACTCACTAACACAAATCAAAGTGACATACTGAAGGACAGGGTGATCTCCTTGACTGAATATGAAGCTGGGTCAATGTATCTGATATCTATAATTTCCCATTTTGCTGGCCGTCAGTGCAAACATACACAATTGCAGAGATAGTCAATTATTTATGGAAACATCTATTTTTAATCACCCACTAAGGCAGTTGCTCTGCAAATGAAGGAGTTAAAGTTAAGGTGCTGTGAGAAAATGGGCGGGGGGGGGGGAATCATACTCAACTTCGTCATTAGATATAGGAAAATATATCATTCTACTTCATGAGGCCTCTCTTTCTTAACTGTTCATGCTACATGCCAGACTGGGTTGCAGAAGGTTCAGGTTTTTCTGGCATGGTGATAAAACGATGGCAAAAAAACTTCACTGGCTCAGTTTGTGTTAGCCTGCTGTAACAGAAGCAAGGCAAATAAAAAGAGAAGGCAATCCTATGCAAAATATATAGAGAAAGATTTATAGTGACTGAGAATACAACTGCTCCTTACTAACTGCAGACTGCTTCCTTTCTTTATTTGCATTGAGGTTTAGTTGTGGAATGTGGGACATCCTGCCATTGATGTATTTGCTTTTTGGTTACTTCATGTGAAATAGCCAGTAGGAACAGAGTGTTTTAGACCACAGCTCTTTCTACTCCTAAACCTGTTATCTTTGTGGTCTCGATGTATGGGGCCACTATTTTTGCAGAATAGAGAGGAAGTACATGGGGGATGCAACCAGCCATCTGTTTCCTTTTTTCTAGGTTGCCAAGCCTCGGGAAATTGCAAGATGCTTAATGTAGCTCTCCTAAATTGGCAAGATAGAGTTTATCTGACAACTGATAGTATCTTGGGCTTTCATCATTGCCAAATATAACTATTTAGTGAAATCTATTTCACCTTGGGTGAAACCTGCCTCTCAGCTTTGTACACGGAAAGAGAATTTTGACATGTGAAATTTTGTCTTGCAAGTGCTGCATAAAGTTTGAAATTGCCACTTTGATTGCTTAAAAACAGGGTTGCCAACTCCCACTTGGGAAGTTCCTTGAAACTTGGGGGTAGAGCCTGGGGAAGGCGGCTCAGTGGGTAGGTGTTTACATAGACCTTTTCTGCATGGTTGGCTTAATCTTGATTTTCTTGATAATCAATCCACAAGCATTGCAATCAGTTTGGGCATGGTTCATCCACATGTCTGCCCTCCCTGTTCTGACATTTATGGTGATAAACTGGTGGAGGGAGACAGCTAGATTGGGAAGATAACCTCATCATGTCCAGGACCGAGTTCAATAGTTTTCGCAAAGTAGGATGAAAAGAATGAATCTCTAAGATGTGGGCAGCACCGGCCCATTGGCTAATAAATTCTGGTGGGTTCAAGGAACCAGGACTCCAGAGCCCAGATAGGCCCAGCACCTCTGATGAACCAGAGGAAGAGAAAATGAAAAGGAGCTGTTGTTGCTTTGGGTATTTGTAACAGCCAGGAAACAGCCTCCACATATATACCCATTTGCTTCCTCCTTGCATGGGGGTACAGGAATAATGCAAATGCCAGGTAGCTGTAGTTTCTTGTTAAGTTGGAATCATTCTCTGCTTAACTTTCATTTCTTAGAATCTGTTCACTTATTCTGCAGCATGAGTGTATTCAAGAAATGTTGACAGCAAAGTAGTGAAATGAAACTTTTGTTTGCTTAAGGAATTAAAAGACCCTACTTATTCCTACTCTTGCATCTTACCACTCTCACATTAACAATTACTCCTGTTTGACACTCCTCCTGGAATCAAACTGATGAAAGGGGTGTGACACAAATGGCGGTAAAGGCTTCTGGAGGAGAAAGCACAGCCCATGGCTCAAGTTGGGGAGAAGCAGGTGACTCCCACCATTTAGACTGAGTTTCCTTGTGCACAATAATCCCCCCCCCCCCCCCGGACAGAGTTATGTCTCTCTTACCTGCTTGCGGGCTAGTTGCAGGTGAAAAAAGGAACCTGGGAGAGGCTGAGGCAGAGTCACTACATGCTCCACTTACTGAGCTGCCATTTTGTGACTGATAGGGCTCTTATAAAAGCCCTCTCCTGGCTTAAATTCTTGACTCCAGTAGCCACCCCATTTCCCCTTAACAATTCCATTTCTCACCCAGAAAACCACTAGTGACAATCTCCCAATCTCAGTCATGATCAATGCTCCCTCTAAGCTGGATAGTCTTGTGAGCAAAAATTCTACTTTGTAAACAACTGGCATTAAAGCTGTGAGTGAGCGATTTGGCTGCTGCATGAATTAGTTTGCTCTGGAGCCATCCTTCCTGAGCTAAGACAAAAAGATGTGAACTGGAGGATAAGAAACTGTGAGCTAGCTCACACTAACTCAGCTTAGAGGGAACATTGGCTCCACTCCTGATCTACATCAAACAATGCCTAAATTAGACTGGTCAGCTATTCCTGATTTTAGGGAACCACTCTTTATTTATTTCAGAAATACTAATAGAAAAGAAGAAATAAACCTTAAATGAAAAATGCAAGTATAATATATTATAAAGACAATATATTCTAATGAAGTACCAGTAATGTGTTGACACATGTAAGACATTGTTTTCTTATGGTCTCACAGTGTGCTAGTTGTCTTGGATCTCTTCAGGTATCAGTCCTACTCTTAAGCTCACGGACAGAGAAATATCTGGGCAGAAAATCTGAAAGATAATTATAACCATTTATTTCAGAACAGAGGGAGCCTTTCCATACTCATAACACTGCAGATAGGATAAGCTTGAAATGCAGCTTCTGTTTTTCTAATTCCTTGATATCATCATTCATGTATGTATTTCATCCCAGCTGCTACTAGAAAGCTTTCTGTATTTCTTCTTATTTGGCTGTAGGAGGTTGGTACTTCAGTTTTGTTCATTTTCCCTGTAGCTTCATATCTGTTGCATTTTTATCCCAGCCAGGAGCTCAGGTTGATGTACATTGTTCTCCCTCCTTTAATTTGTCTCCACAATCATGGGAAGGTAGGTTTGGCTGCGGAAAAGTGAATGTTGCAAGGTCACTTAGTGACCTTCATGGCTGAATTGGGATTTGAATCTGGAGCCTTCCAAATTCTAGTGTGAACATTCAGATCACTAAACCATATGGCTTTGGAACAAAATCACTTGAGGCAAAGGAGGAAAGAGCTCGTTCACAAGAGAGGACTTTGACAGGTGCAGCTTGGTCTGCTGGAGTTCTGAACTTCCTACTTCAATACAGCTATTAAATGCAAAGGAGGACAGGGGTCATCTTAAACTTGGACATTTTCCCATCCTCCCAGACATAGTGAAATTCCCCAGAAACTTCTTCTGCTGAAGTGCAGAGCAAGAATATGATGTTCCTGTTGTAGATCTGCATTGTCCCTGATATGTAGTGATTTTATCAGAACCTTGATATGTTGCCTGGAGGAATGCAATAAAAATAAGCCATCCATGTTTTCCTCAGCTTCAGGATTTAACCAGTTTGAGCACTATGTCCCCTTGTCTTTCTGCACAATAAGGAGCGAGGGACAGGACTTCGCAAAACATTTATCTTCGTTGGGCAAATGCCTTGAGGTCACTGTATGGTGGATTGGTGCCAGTAAACAGACAGCTTCCTCCTGCAGCTATTCTCCTCTTCCCCTAGCAACAAACACACACACACACACACACACACAAACACACACACACAGGCATGCCTGGCCATCCTGGCAGTGCTAGGTAGGATATGAACAGTAAAAGTCTTTCCACGGGACCGGGGGAAAGGATCTTCTTCGTAAGAGCTTGTGCCCATTATATATGAAAGAGGGCATTTCAGGCTTCACAACTTTTCTCATGCCCACATGATAAGGTGCACCTGCCAAAATTAATAAATAAACTATTCAGACACAAAACCCCCTGTCCTTTAAATCTGGTCACTCTTCCATTTCTGAGAGGAGCAAGGCCACCCATTCAAGCTCACCACATGTATAATCTCCCTTCTGATACCCTTAGCAGTACTGTTAGTCAGGTGGTACATTTGCAAATTTCTCAAGGCTTTTTGCCAGAGAAAAGGTACTATCTCCTGTGTGTTCAGGATACAGAACGAGGCATCTGTTTTGCATGCCTGCAAACACAAACACACACATACACTCATGCCAGTCCTTCTCATCATCTCCCAAACCCATTTCTCCCTAACTAAAGCTAACAGGTATGCCCTCTTGTGAAACAGTTTTTCTTTACACTCAGAAGCTGTCATTGTGCTGAGAAAGCAGCTACTTTAAACAGATTTCATCTCTGTGTGTCACTGCTCATGTCAGAGTATAAATGGGCTTAGACATAAGAGTTGTCCTGCTTTCATCAAGGGAGCCAGCCTGCCTTTGCCCAGTTCCACTTGGTTAAGCTTGTTATTTAAATTGTTAGAATTGAGACATCAGCAGTAAATTTTCAGCGAAGATATAACAATTATTAGATACAAGCGAGACTCTTGTACTTGGAAGCATAGCATGCCCTCCATCCAGAGTGGAATTAGCCACAAATAATTTACAGCAGTTTCTTTAAGGAAAGGGCCCTGTAGTACTTAGAAGTACATTAAATCACAACCATTCCCCAACTGCACCGTATTTCCAACTTTAAGGTAGATTTGATGCAAGTCGGCTTAGTGGCTCAGCACTCCAGGGCGCTACCTTTTAAAGCCAATGACTTTTGTAGAACAACACCTTGAATTCCCAGTGCTGCTGTCTAGCCTTGAGCAGTGAATCTCTGTCTCTCCACACACAGTTTGTTGCCCCTTAGTGGAGAAAACTAGAGGATGCTTATGTGACCAGATGCTTGACAGTCTTCTCTTACCAGAATTGCTGACTGATGGACATTGCAGTCTGGGAAGGGTTAGACGTCTGTAATGACAAGACTGTGATCCTGTTGTAGCCCAGGGCTGCCAAAAGGTCTCCCTGCTAGTGCTGATTAAAGAGGCAGGGACACCCCCACCCCCACTTGGTGCAATATAAAAAGGGCTTTTTACTAAGTATTTAAAAAAAAAATAAAATGTGGATTTCATTTTTTTTCTTGTGCATTATTAGTAATGCAGTATCCTGAGCATATATTGTTGAGTGCATTAAATAAACATCACTATTAATACTGTGAAGCTTTTGAAGTTAGGGTATCATAGGCTGTTGTAATTCTGCGGAACCACACTGAAGCCTGAGCTGATGATCAGTCTGGATATGTTTGCATGCACATCACACCATCTCCCTTCTCAGTTCAAAATTAATCAGGCCAGCAGCAGTTGATCAGAACAATGAGCAGCTGCACTGCTCATCTGCTAGGTGCACCATATGAAGGAAGCCTGAGCAGTGAGCAAGTTAGGGCAAGCAAGGCTGACCAGATTCTGTGTTTGTCTCTCATTCTTTAGGTGAGTGAGAGAGAGAGAGACTAATTAACATATGCAAATTAGGAATGGCCTTCTAAGATAGTCTGGGAATAACAGGAATCCTACATAAATATAACTTAGATGTGTCAGGATGTTTGTTTCAACATTTTTCACAGTGACCTTCTAATTGCACCTGGATTAGCAGATGATAATGCTTTTCTGTGTGCTCTGAACAGTTTTAACCTGCTGATTTCTGCAGATCAAGAGGCTGCTGAAAACAAAGGAACCGGACAGTCTTCTTTTTGTCTGGTCAGTTGGCAGGAGGGGCTGGTGGGGGTCCAGACTCCCTCCTTCAAATAAATCTTCTTTTATTGACCTTCGCTGGAGACCCCCTTGAAACCTGCAAGACCTCAAAACTGCAGAAGGGAGAGAGTTCTCCTTGCACTATACCTCTCCTCAGCCTCTCTCCCATAGCCTGCGGTAGGGTTGCCAGGTTCCCCTGGACACCAACAAGGGGTAAGGTTGCCAGGTCCAGGCTGAGAAATTCCTGGAGATTTGGGGGAAGAAGCTTGGAGAGGTCAGGAACCTCAGTGCGGTACAATGCCATAAAGTCCACCCTCCAAAACATCCATCGGGGAACTGATCTCTGTAGTCTGGAAATGACCTGGGATTTCAGGGGATCCCCTAGTTCCACCTGGAGGCTGGCATCCCTAGCCTATGGAGAGTGCTGATACTACTCTCTTCACTTGTCTGCGTTCTGGCCAGATACAACAGCTGATGCAATGAGCTACATATGCTCAGTTGGTCCTGTCCACCTCTTGGGAGAAAGTCTCTTAGAAGGTTAGGAGCAAGGCCAGCCAATCAGGCAGCTTTCCCTGCCACCTTCTGCCCTAGCTTTGGACTGCTGTCAGCTGTTTGTGGTGGCAGCAGCAGTGCCTTATAGGGCATGGACTGCTTGCCAGGGCATGCCAAGTGGTGGCAAGGTGAATCCAGGCTTGGGTCTGAATACAGGGAGGGTCCTGATTCTGATCAGGGCAACCAAAGATGTTTCATCAGCTGAAATGTGCAAGACAGGCAAGGGGTGGAAGGAATAAACACAGACAGAACAGTTGAAAGAGGACTGAGGAAAATTCCTTACATTGCGGTCTACTTTTTATTTTCTGTTGGCTTATACATCCTGTCAGTAGGTAGTAGTTATGAGATTTGTAAACAACGTGAGCTAGTGACACTGTGAAAGTAATATAAAGCGTAATAGACTGCCTAGGTAGCTTACAGCTTTCTGCTTATAGTTCATTACATTAGTAGCTTGTTTACAAATTTAGGGTTAACTAAGGTTATTTAAATGACTATTTAGTTAGGGGGGTGGTTCTCCATGGATAACCAACCACTGTTTAAATAAAGGAATCTGAGGAATATAGTGAGATCCTCTCAGTTACTCTGCTGTTACTGTCACTGTCACAGGTTGGGCAGTCCACCATCTGGTGCGTATCTGGTGTAATAAACATGGCATTGTTTACATAGCCTTTTAGTTAAGATTCAGAAGCAGTGTTTGGAACAGAAATCTTTATGGAGAAGTGCATTATGGCCACCCTTCTCCCTTTGTGACAATTACCTCGCTGTGACATTTATTTTAAATATTTACACACTGCCTTTCCCTTGTGGTTCAAGGTGTCTTACAATCCCAAAATTAAAAACATAATACCCATTTATCCTCCTGAAAATGTGTGCCGTTTTTATTTTTCTGGTCATCAAGTCACAGCTGACTCATGGAGACCCCACAGGGTTTTCAAGGCAAGAGACATTCAGAGGTGGTTTGTCAGTGCCTGCCTCTGTGTCATGACCCTGGACATCCTTGGTGGTCTCTCATCCAAATACTAACTAGGGCCAACCCTTCTTAGCTTCCAGGATCTGACAAGAGAGGGCAAGCCTGGTTAACAGATTAAGCAGTCTTACAACATCCCCTCAAGCAACTTCTAATGATGGTGCTCCCTCTCCTTCTCAAGGAGCCCATTCCACAAGTGAAAGCTACTATAGAAAAGAAATAGGCTCTACTAGATGCCAAGCAGGCCACTTGAATGATGTGACATGATATTACTCCAGACCTGGTCCTGGCTCCAAATGGTTTCCAGTTGAAAAAATATATAGTTAGTAATCTAGAATTACATCTTTTATGAAGGTCTCCCTTGGGTAGGTTTTATAAAAGGCTCTCTTGGTAGTATGGCTTTTCCTGTGCTACTAAAGACAATGTCACAGCTACTTAATATGAACCTCACCCAGAAAAGGCCACAAAGATCTACATCATATTAGATAAACAAAGCAATCGGTCCTTGGCCAGCCCAGAATTCTCCAAGCTCCTCAGCTTACAGAGAGAAGAGATGCAATACATCCTCAA
This sequence comes from Lepidodactylus listeri, assembly GCA_029233225.1. Taxonomy (NCBI): domain Eukaryota; kingdom Metazoa; phylum Chordata; class Lepidosauria; order Squamata; family Gekkonidae; genus Lepidodactylus; species Lepidodactylus listeri. The sequence goes on from JARCFY010000012.1 coordinate 48,012,438, forward strand.
GATGTGTGCTGGGGTCTAGTGCATGGCAGGGAGGAGAGCCGTCGGGTTACAGGTCGAATCACTCAGTGGTGGAGCCCAGTTCTCTCTGCCACCATTGTTGTAGTGTGACTCTCTGCTGAATAATTGTGACCACATTCCCATGTCAGATGTATCACTCTACCATCTTCATTTAAGACAAATTACAAGTCAGCTTCCCATCCTAGATCCCAATGCGCAAATCTTGTTTCTGTTGGAAACAGACATCTCAAACAAACATCTCACCAGTAATTATAAGGTACTCTCCATGTGAAAGGCAAGGTGAACTGTACAAATTTAGCTAGAAAGTATGCACGAGATCCTGACTATGTGAGACTCCTAAATGTGTAAGTTTTACTTACTTATTCAGGTTAATGCATAACCTGTTTATTTATTTGTTTAGGCAATTCTTATGCCGCGTCTCCTAAGTCCTGCTTAAGGCGACTTACAAGTAAAATGATACCATAAAATCTTGCATCAACATAAAACCAAAATGCAAAAAAAAAAAAAAGCCACGGACATAAAAACAGTATAAACATATCCATAAAATATATCTCAAACCAGAAGCAGACCATAAAACAGCTAAAAAGATAAAACACATTAGTTAAAAGCCTGGGTAAAAGTATTGTCCATAAAGTCTAATAAATTAATTGGTTAAAACATAACAACAACCCCCTTCAGACAACTTGAATATATCTCTAGGGGCCAGAAACACTTTGCATCCATGTAAACAGGCAAGGCACTAACCCAAGAGTGAGGTAGTTTTATATACTGGGCTGAGTGCAGTAGGAGGTAATATTTTTCTATAAGACCTATGTTTAAATTTTTGTTTAATATTGACAATATTCAATCAATAAACATTACAAGCTTCTCCCCCCCACCAAGTGTAGGGCTCATTTTTTTTAAAAGGGGTTTAAAAGATTTTATCCCTGTGGCCATATGACCAGCTGAGCATCCTGTTGGCACTGCTTTTAACAAAATGTACTGCAAATGTTACTGAACACACTTCATCTTTTTCTCTTAATTTGACTGTGACATATGCCGGGGTTTGCTTCGTAAGATAACAGATGTAGGACAGTTCAGGAAGTAAAAGGAGACAGCTTACCATGCTATCTGCTGCATTATCAGAGCTACGATGCGCCCAGGGAAAATCTATAAGGAAGGCAGCACTAGCATGAGTTGCACACATGACTTTAAGAAAAACTGTCGCCAATGTGATTTTGCAAATATTCTTTTAAATTAATATGAAACATACACTGCCACTGGCCTGAGTTTACTCCATACTTTCAAGGCAAAAAAATTTTTTTTTAAGGAAACTGCTAACCAGACTCAGCAGTTGACAGTATTCCAGAATCCTAACCATTGAACAGCACCTGAGTATAAAAGGATTGCTATGGTTCTGGCTTTTCTTCTTCAGCATTGCCTTAGCATGAACAGTGAAGTGCTTTAGCTTCAACCGAAGAACCAGTAAGCACATCTGATGATTGTTCCCTAGGTTCAAAACATTTGAAACATTTCAAAGCATCTGACATCCTTTCAAGTTAGCTGCTATAAAACCGAATGCAAACAGAGTGGTTTCAGAGAGGCTGTGTCAATCAACACTCAGTCTGTATGTTCTCGCAGACATTCCTTATGCTGGCTGATTTATTTCATATTAAAAGGGCTGTCAATCTGTATCACAAGAAAAGGTTTTTTATTTTGTGAGTGTGTGTGTTTAGAATGATAGTCCTCATTTTCTCTGCTGTTCTTTTGGACTGAATTTAGACCAGAAAAATCCTGAGCAAAATTATGAGAGACCTTTTCAAAAACACCCATTAGCAACAACATCCTGCTTCCATACAGACCAGTGGTCTATTTAGATGATGAAGATGACGATGACAGTATCACCCTATCCCAGCTTACACCTGGCTCTGGGCGATGTACAAGCCATAAAAACATATAAAACATTAAAAATGTTCAAGACAGTTAAAAAAAAATTAAAGACCAAAATAAAGTCCATAATGATGGTGTCCTGGAAATTTTTACCCCAGTTCTGGACTACCAGGCCAGTTTCTGGGCAGGGGGAAAGGCGTCCCTCAGTTGAAGCGTGTAATGTTTTGTGAGCTTCATTAAGGTCATTACATAGTAACTCCCCCACATATCAGCAGTATTAAGCTCCGCATGAGCAGTCTGTGCCACTATAGTTGCATTACCATTGTGGATTTAAAGAGCATGGTCAGACAACAAAATCTGCCTTCCATGCCATTTCCCTTCCATCAGTCTTTGTGGGATCTCACTGCTCATTACCCTCCACTGCAGAACTGTCAATTTATTTCTCCTCTCTGCTTCCTGTTTAATCAATTTTTTATCCTTAAAAAATCCTGTATTATATCCCACATCTGCTAAGCTTATTCAGGAAGTCTTTGATGATATACCTTGTCAAAAGCTTTTTGGAAGTCCAAGGATAAAATCTCTATGAATCACCCTGTTCCACATACTTCTTGTTAACATGCTCAAAGAACTCCAAAAGATTGGTGAGGCAGGACTTCCTTTTCCAGCAGCCATGCTGATTTTCTCTCAGCAAGTTTTGTTCTTCAATATGCTTAATAACTCCATCTTTAATAACAGTTCCTACTAATTTACGTGGAACAGATATTAGGCTAAGTGACTTCTTTTGTGCAACCTAGAGATTCCCAGAAGTGATAAAGTTGTTGGCAATAGCCTGTCCTCACATGGATATATCTACTCAGGAAGGCCACTTCCATCTGCATTTGACAAGGTGATCAAGAGAGTCAGAGGTGCCAGCTGGACCCAAAGAAAAACAGGGATGGCTGCGCTATCCTTGATGTGAAATAGCTGAACTGCAGGATAAAAAGAAAGAAATTCAGGATGGACATTTTCAGATCAATAATTGCAACAATTCATAAGGGGGATTTCTTGGCATCAGTGGGCTTGACAGAAGCATATCCCTGCATTCCAGTCCTCAAGTCTCACAGGAGATTTCTATTTGCCTACACAGGCAACACTTCCAATACTGGGCCCTGCCATTCAGGTTGAAGACAGCCCCAGTAGTCTTTACAAAGATGCTGGGTTTCCTAATACTGCTGCTATGGACACATCTTCCCTTACCTGAACAACACCCTCATCGAATCTCCTTCCTTTTAGAAGGGGCTGAAGAAACAGAGCATTACTTGCCTCTGTGCAAGAGAAGGTCTTCCTATTCAGAAGCAGCAACTCAGGATCTAGAGCATGAGTCAAGAAATTTTCAAGAAGCCTCAGGAAGATGTTATGACACTGGCGAGGCTCCTAGGAATGCTGGTCTCCTACCAAGACGAAATTGCTTGGGCAAAATTTCATTCAAGTCCATTCAACATGCCCTCTTCCCATACCAGAATAAGATAGCAAGCTATCAACACCTACTAATTCCCTTCCACAGTCGCCTTTGACAGGATCTTTGGTGATAGCTATTGAGGAAGGGGTTTCCCCTGAGGGAACCAATCAGGAAGCTGGTTACAATAGACACCAGTTTGCTGGGGTGGAGACCAAATGGCACAAGGAAGATGGTCTTATCCAGAATCCAAATGGAGCATTAACTGTCTGGAACTCAGGGGGATCTGCCTGAGCCTCCTTGTCTTTCAGGAGCCCTTTGAAAGAAAAGATATTTTAATACCTGTTGTTCCAGGGCCCCCTCTTCCATACTTAGCCAGAGAAGCTAAAATTAACAGTCTAGAAGTTGAGCGGCAGCAGTATAGAGAGATAGGCTACTCCAATGAGATGATCTTCATTTTGTCAGTTTATAATAACGCTTGGCAGGTTTTTGAATCCTAATGTGATGAGAGGTCACTTAGGGCACAAATTAGAGAGCACCTTATGTTAATTCAGACTGGGTTAGATAAAGGCTTGAATTACCGGTACCTTGAAGTTCCAGGTGGGGGCACTCTTATGATAAGGTTGTGCTCCTCTTTCCATTAGTTTAGGGAATTATTTCTGCCCTCCTTAGTTCTGCTCTCCTAAACATTCTTAGGAAAGAGAATGGCAAAGAGTACAGATAGAACTCAGTCATTTGGGAAGTCAGTGTTTGTGACCTTTAGATGTTCTCCTTGAGGACCAATAGCTTCTGACCTTCAGCTTCACTGTGTAGCTGTTTTTTGAGGGGTGGTGGTGGTGGATGACAGCCCACCTGCCCAGCAGGCAGTTGTGAGCTTGCTAGGCAGCTATTCGCATTATTTGATGAAAGCTGAAAAGACTCTTGATTGGCTCACAGTCTGATTGTCAGTGCTGAACAGGATGTGTTTGAGCACCGAATGGGTTCACTGTGAAATTTTCAGCATCCCTCCACATAATGTGTAGCTTGGCCCTTAACAGTCTGAATTCTTGGCTGTACTTTGACCAGTGTATGAAGCTTTGGGAGAGTATAAAAACTGCAGCCTCTCTGGAAAGGTCACACACCATGCTTTTGTCGCACATACAGTCTTCTCAAGAATCAAGTTCTCAACAGTAGCAGGGGGGTCATCTATAGTGTGGCTGAGCCACTGTAACATCATGAAGCCCCTCCCAGACCAGTTTTTCAGTTCAATAACACAGAGATTAAAAATAATCAGACAGTTATTGTTGTTTAGCAGTGCAATGTCAAGTACACTTTCTTGTGAGTAAAGACATCAAACACTGTCAAATAGACCTAAGTAGACTTCTGAGTAAATACTATCAAATAGACTTTAGTAGGATATGTATAATCATATAAGTGTTACTTGTATAATTTCAAAATAGTACTCAAAAAAGGTGGACAGCTGCCAGAAACATGGGCAAATGGGGAAGATCTGTGACTCATTTAATGAGAGAAGGCAGCAGGAAGCTAGACTCATCCAGTGGTGCAAAAAAAAAAAAAGAGAGATGCTCTTTCCTGTTTTAGACACCTATGCATGTCTATAAATTGTTTTTGACCTTTCAGTTTATTAATGCAGAAGAGGAAAAAGTGGAGAAGTGAGGCATTTGTCATATGAATGAGCATCCTGGATTATGTAGATTTTGTATTCATTTTGCAAAGGAATTGAGACAACAACCACTTCCAGCCTCCTGGGTAAAAATGCCCTCTTGGTTACGTCTGCAATTTGTTTAATGACCAGAACTGTTAATTAATGACTAGACCTCATTCCAGTGGAATGAAGAATGCAAGTGCTTGCCTTTCGCTCCCCAGTCCTAAAGCTAGGTCTCTGGTGAGGATGGGAGGCAGTGTATCTGACTGTTCAGACAGAGTATGACAGAGACTACGAATGTCATGAACCACCCATGATACAGAGAGTGAGATTTTTATGCACAGTCATCTGTGTTTGTTTTTGTTATCTGTGCAACTAGTTGATTTGTTGTGGTGACATGTTACCTTTTCCTGCTTCCTGGGTATAATAGGCCCACACTGGAGACACTTTACTTAATCCTATTTATGTTCTATTTATGTATCTAATTCAGGTTCCTATTTATGTTTCTAATTCAGAAGGCAGAGGCTTGATATCAAAGCAGTAATATATGCTAGTTCTTCTAGCAGTTCCACCAGGCTGCATTAACCATCTATCTAAAGACAGAAAGGGTGGCAACAGTTTATATTAAGAACATAATCACTATGGCAGTTCTTAATTCCTCCCCAATTTCTGTGGAATTTCCTGTAATAACATTTTTCACAATGAACTCAGTTGGTATCAACGTGCATGTAATATGGAGTTCCATAGGAATTCTATTGCAATTTAGCATTCATTAATCTCTACTTATTGTAAAGTGTTACTGCAAGCACTTTATTGCCTACCAATTGAAAAAAGGTGATTTAAAAAAACCCAAAACCTTTTCCCTATTTTAATGAGGTTCTTATGTGCTTAAAACTGCTCATAAATAAATATGGGTAAGTCAAACACTGTGTAAAATTATTTGTCTGATTGTACTGATCCTATGCCAGTCCCTAAGCATTTCTGCTTATTTAACTCATTTGAACCCACTTATAAGTTTATAAGCTTAAAAAAGGCCTCCTGGCCTCCATCTTAGTTGCCTTCTGCCTCTTAGTGGGGTGGGGGAGGGGGTAATGCCCCCCAAAGCAGCATCCATTTACCATAGAGTTTTATCAGAATCCTACAGCGTCATGTTGGCATCAATCAACAACTTGACCTACCTTCCAGGTGTTTGCTGGAAGTAATGCAATGACATTTCCCCCATTCTTGCCCTCTTCTTCTCCTGCTGGTTGCCAATCAGTGTCTGGCAGTCCTGAAACTTTGCCATTTCTGAATATTGATAATCTTCCAGCCCAGTTTAAAATGTCCCCCCTTCAAGAAACAATTTCTGCATCAATTTGGGTCCCATGGTGTTCTATGGTACATGCTCAGTTCATGCAAACACTGGTTAAGCTTGTTGGATCTTTCTGTTGCCTCATATAAACTGCGGCCCAGTTCTTATGTGCAGGGGAATCAGATGGCAGAGTGGTACCACAGATTGTACCACTTCAGACTTGCAGGTGGAGGATGCAGCGCTTCCCCTGTGCTAAAAACTGTCTTCAAATAGAAAATGAGCATAACAAGCAAAAAGACAAGGCATAATCTTTGGCCGCGGTCACACGGCCCCTTAATGCGGGAGGAAGGGCTGCTTCCTCCCGCATTTAAAGGGGCTGTCTACATAGCCCCGCAGCGAGTCCCGCAGTGAAGCGGGCTCCAATGCGGGTTGCTCCCGCTTTTACCAACCCCGGGAAAAACTAGTGTTTTCCCGGGAGTCGTGGGAGGAACCCGCATTGGAGGTTATCTGGACAGCCCTCTCTCGCAAGCATTGCGAGAGCAGGGCTGTCCAGATGGCCTCCCCTCTCCATTTCCCCCCCCCTTTTTACACTTGGGCGCATGGCTACTCATGCGCCCAAGTGTAAAAGGGGGGGGGGAAACCCCCACAACTTACCCAGGCGGCTGGCGGTCCTTGGCCGCCACAGCCGCCTCTCCTGCTGCTGGGGCCGCCTCCACCGCGGCCGCCGCTCGCTCCGCGGCTGCCGCCTCTTCAGCGGCCGCCGCCGCTTCTGCCGCGGCCACAGCCACTGCGGCAGTCATTCCTGCCGCGGCCGCCTCTTCAGCGGCCGCGGCTGCTGCTTTTGCTGCTGGTGCTGCCGCAGGGGTTGGGATGTATGGACATCCCAACCCACAGTTGAAAAATGCGGCCCCTTTAAATCCGGGAGCCCTCCCGGATTTAAAGGGGCCGTGTGACCGCGGCCTTTCTCTTTGCTGAGCTAGTTTTCAGTTTGCTTGGAGGGGTTTTTTTAAATGCAAAAGCATAGTCAGAGGTGGACTCTACCATCAACAGTCTGAAGTTGTTGCCTCTCAGTATCACATCAGTTTCCTACCCATGTGAGCCAAGCCTGACTGCATGCCTTAGAAGAACATTTACTGTATGTACCCCAAACAATGGTTTGCACTGGAAGATCCGTATCTTTCAAGCTTGTTCTTTATTACTGACTAGGAGTAAGGCCTGTTGTGGGAAGAAATACAGCGGGCTCTAGAAGGAAGCTCTAGGTGAGTGTCCTGGCTGTGGCTGGTGGGGCGGCAGAGAGAAGGGGAA